>CAOLHI010000510.1:0-606605 GCA_948474755.1 Ctenosaura bakeri | reverse complement strand
ATGGTGCAGAGGTTCTTTCTTCTTTCCAGTTTTCTCTATTGCAACAGCAATTTAAAACCGCCACTCCACAAGAAACTGCAAACAAGTCACAGGGATTTTCACTCCCTATACTTACAAGTATGCACTATTTTAAAATAACACATCACTCTTGCTGCCGCTTTTTTTCTTCTAAGAAACTTAACATATACTCTTCACTTACAAGGTTCCTGCTAAGAAAATAGGCAAGCCTTCAATCAGGATTCTTTACAGAACATTTCCTGCTGATAAATAAATTACTGGAAAAGGGAAAAACAATTAAACTCCCCACTGTGTACAAGATTCGCTTATTGTACTTTCATGACATTTCCCACTCCCCTGCACCCTCCAAAAATGTACAGAAAAGTTGACAATATCACAGGCTATTTCACCCTAATGTTATATAGCTGTTAAGAGAGCTCAGACAATTTGGAAGGTTCATTGCTTTCCACTGTGTGCACACATTGCTTTGTTTGTCCCACTATTGGACTCATGTCAAATAGGTTGGACATGTTGAAAAACAATATGGACAAATCTTCAAAAACTGTGTATTCAACTGCTGCAGGTAGTCTTTGTCTCAAACTGCCTTTAACCCTTCAAAAAAAAAATGTTTATCACCAGGCCACATTGCTACACCACTGAAACAAGAGATTTTTACTCACTCTCTCTCGCCCTCTCTTATAAATACATAAACACGCACATACATACACTGCTCCTCTTTGCTTGGAAAAGAAATCCAAGCAAAATTAAAGAGGATACAAAACCAACAGATTGTTATCTTCTTCAGATTCTGAGTGAGGCAACATTCATTAAAAATTTGGCATTGTGCTCAGCTTCTGAAAATATGCCATCTCAGGAAGAGGAACAATGAAATACAAAGGCAGGGAAAAGCAATGGTCACTTGCCAAGCAGGGATGAAGTTACATTCCTCTGCCAACTGCAAGGGTCTCATCTAGAAAGACAAGAAGAAAGCAAGAGGAAAATATCTTTCAAAATCCTGGAAAAAGGATATTGATTTTTCTCATTATGATATGCCTTACAGCTTTGGACCAGTTCACACTTGTATGCTAGTGGGCTCCGGACAACTAGGATCATATTGCACTCACATGAAGCTAATAAATCTTCAAACTGAGGTTGGGAGGAACAATAAGAGTGGAGTCTTCTCTGATATGGCATCCTTTACACTGGGCCAGGTTCCCTAGCCATATACAGTAAGCATTTCCATAGACAAGATTAATACTGCATTCCAATACATATCTACTCAGTCTTGAATTTCAGTCTTAGGTTATTTCCACACTACACTGTTATAGTGCTATTATTCCACATTCAACATCCTGTGGAATTCTGGGGTTGTAGTTTACTGAGGCCAAAAAGCTCTCTGGTTGAAAATTCTAAATACCTCTTCCTAAACTGCAAATCTCAGGTTTCCATAGGATGTTGTAAGTGGAATGATAGCACTATAACAGTGTAGTACAGAAATGGTTCTCAAGTATCAAATGCTATTTCCATATTTCAGTGAACAGTAGTCAATCCCCTTTTGAGCCTATTATTTGTTTTATCTGTGGTGGTATGATGATTTTGACTGTTTTTGTGTTATGAGTTGTCTTAGAGACCATAACAGGATCTCAAAGGGTGGTTATTTAAAAAGTTTCTATGCAAAATTGGGAGGAGCAGAGTCACATACAAAACAAACAAACAAACACGCACAAGCGCATTTTTGAACAAGCAATTTGTGTTCACAAAAAAAAGACCCCAAATGTGAAAATCATGTCATTCCCATGCACAAAAGTCTACTAATCTATTCAGCAAGAAGAAAGGCAACATGGTGTAGTAGACTGAGTTCTGGGGTAAGAATCTGGGAAACCAGGGTACAAATCCTCATTCAGCCATGGAAACCAACTGGACAATTCACACTCTCTCATTCACACACTCAGAGAAAGGCAAGCAAACCCCCTCTGAACAAATCTTGCCAAGAAGACCTTGCAATAGGGGCTCCAGAAATTAGAAATGACTTGAAGACACAGAAAAAAACAGGGGAGAGAGCATCTGATCTTCCATGAGAGAATATGCCTATTGCATGCTTTCTACCTTCAAGAAACATTGAATGCATGTTCCATTTAATGCCACCGTCTGTATAACAAGAATCTGTCTTTAAACACTTCCAATAAATGCACTGCTTGAGATGGGCCTTATGAGAATACCAGCCTTGGACATGGGCATGTGTACTGTATTTCAACCAGCTATCAACCATGATCCTCTCCATCAAGAAATCCTGAGAATTTCCTAGGATCCTAATTTTGAAATTGCCCCCAAGTGAAATGCAAATTAAGCATGTTACTTTAAAAAAAAAATCTGAAACAACACAAAGATAACTTTAAGCCAAAGGGGACTAAGGTGTTTGGCAGATTGTGATAGTGGCATACACAGGGCTATCAAAACAGGAGGTGAAACATTCTGTACATTAAAGCTCAGTAAAGCCTTCTGAAGCAATTTATGAAATATTAGTGTGCAATGTATTATCATACAGATGATCCCACTCCTCATAATTGGTATGTGTCTAAGGACAGTATGCAACTGGAAATCAGAGCAGCAGCATGACTACCAGAAAGCAAAGTACTTCATCAGACTGCTCCAAACAGAGAGTTGTTATACTCTATTTCCCGCCCTGAAGGGGTGTGAGTTAATTGCTTTCTGGCAGAGTCAAAAAAGGGGGTCTGGAATGGACTGATTGTTGACAAAATATTGATGGGAGTTTTGGCAACTTTTCAATGTCTTGTAAAGTGAATGGGGAAGGATTTGGTAAGAAATGCACACAGCAGGGGTGCTTGCCTGATGCCTCTAGGCTTGACTTTTATTTTCTGAGCAACTGAGAGGATTACTTTAGAGCTGTTGAGTCAGGCTTTCCCAGTTAATCTACAGCAAACTTATGACCTGCCCATGCTGAGATCACATTTGACCTACTTTTGCACATCTTTTCAGCCAGCGTCTCTTCTCCACATGGCCTTTAGAAATAAGTATATATAACTTAATTTCATGCCAGTTAATATTTTCCAATTAGACCATATAAAAGTATGGAGGTCTACAGCTGCTAACAAGTAAGTCTGAGCAGGGGAGTATCTGCTATGTGTGGAAGTTCTCCATATAATCAGAAACTTAAAAAAAAACCTAGGGTCACAAAAGGGATACTGTCCTGTTCAGACTCCTTGTACTCTGTGCAAGGAGAGCAACAGAACTAGAAAAAGAATGGGACACTTGCTCTCCTCCAGCTATGTTGATTCAACATACTTATGTAATGAGTGAACAGAACTTACTGGATCAGAGTTGTATCTTAACAATTGCACAACAAGATCTGCACTTATATAGTGAACATACATCCTGACAACAGACAGATAAGGCTTAGTATCCTTATCAACATCATGGTCAAATATTAAGTGCTGCCTAGTAGCAATAGCAATTTTGTATCCAATAGGACCTGCTAGATAGCTTATGCTTGAGCCTGGCAGTTTATAAACACAGAGGCAGAGTGAAGAAACCTTTCAGTTAGCAATTGTTCTCATATCTATTAGAATGAAAGATGTATCACACTAGCAAAGTTCATTTTCAAGCTTGGCGATCCATCTTCCAGTTGCCTTAGCCAGAAGGGGGTTTACCCCAGCCCAGAGTACCAGGTATCCAGCTTTGGAAATTTGCATTGTTTCCCTTGGGATGATCCCAGCAGAAGTGATTGCTTAGGAGCACAATTCTGTCACTTCCTGTTGGGGGATGCTGGAATCCATCAGCTAAAGGACTGTGTTACAGACCACTTGCTGCATCAATTTGCCACCAGTGAAGCTTATCTTATAGCAATGATGTGTGTCAAATGAAGTCCTGGGAAGGCTTGCAATTGTAGCCAGCTTCAACTCAGTAGCAACTTGGGACCAATGTGCTGTTGCTTTGCTATTTGCAACAGTTGAGGATGTTGGATCGATGGAAAGTATTCTATCAATCCTCATTCACTGGCACTGGCAAAGGAAGTACCATCTTCAGTATAATCATTACAGTCTGAGAGAATTTCTCTGTGCAACCTACAACCTTTCTCCCTAAAGAAACCTCTGAAATCACTTCCTGAAATCCCTAGGAACAACAGAAGGGAACAGAACAAGAGTCTTATCTCTCATTCCAGTGTGTGGACCAGCTGAACAACCTCTTCCAGCCACTTCTGATATAGCTGACATACATGTTCTGTCTCAGTAGTTCTACCACATTCAAGGAATGATTACACAGTTTCACTAAAGAAAATAAGAATGCTTCAAACTATAAGATAGATATGTCCCACAAGCTGAAAGAGAACTGATACAATAGAGTGGCCAGGACAAGGTGCTACAAACCAGGTATTTTGGATCAACTCTTACCTCAGCTACCAACTCACTAGGTGACCTTAGGTCACCCTGTCTCTTTTCTGAAACTGTCCATGTGGATCTATTTTAGTGGAGACCAGTAAGTGTACTTCTCCAGTTTCAAAGCAGTGGTATGTAGGTGCATGTGTGGCATATGGATTCATGCACTGGGATGTTTTTGAAAAAGAAAGATAACTTAATGTAGCCTCTAACCCGCACAATCATTTTAAGCTTACGAAGGAATATGGGATAGTCATTTGTCTAATAATCAAGTCATTACATGGACAAAAGAAAAGAAAAGAATTATTATGCAAGCAGTCATTTACATATTCCATTTCTCTCATGTCATTTCCGCATGGTGTCACAGTCCCACTATGGGGATGGGATGACAGTGGTCTGAAGGTCATGCTTTTGCATGATGTCATTGCAGTCCTGCTGCCATCCTGTCTCCATGCGTCATGATTGCAGGATATTCACTGAATGGATCAAATCCGTTAAGCACCTACAATCACACAATGCTGCTGTACTTGCCTGTTATGTGGAAAAGCAAGAAGCATGATGGAGGTGCTTCCTTTCACATCATGGAAAAAAAGCCTGGCTGTGCCGCAGAAGTCAGATATGTGTCCCTTGCACTCTTTTCTGCAGGGAGCCAAACAGGTGCAGAGGGGAGCTTTTCTGTTGCGCTCTGTTACCCTGATTTCTGGGGGTCCCGTGAGGGACACCTAATTGTGCTCTAAATTATACAAGTTGGAGAAATTAGTCAAAAGAGCACAAGCTAGCAATACGAGAGGCAGGGCAACGGAGCAAGAACGTTTACCCAATGCCTACGGGGTCAGGCCAAGTCAAGGAACAAACAGAAGTGAAATAATAATTGTTGTCTTTATTAAAATACAATCAAACAGTGTATGCAGCACACTCACTCAGATAACTAGAGAAATAAAGGTTGGAGTGGGATAGAGGGATTTTTAGAGGAGTTATTGGTTTGGGTAATACTACACCTGTCCTGAAGCCTGGGTAGTCAGAAGAAGAAGTTGGGAGGTATGGAGTTCTCAGTATGTGGGACTGAGGGGAAGGCTCGCCAAGCAAAGTGGCAGCAAGGTGGGATGGCAGTCAGAAGCGATCCGAGGAAGCTCTCAAAGTCAGGGGTTCTTATAGGGGAAAATGTGGCCGTAGGCTAGTCTGTACTTGGGGAAAACAATGAGTTTCAGAGTGGAGACAAAGCCTCCGAAAGGACAGAATTTAGCATGATTGAGTTAAGTCCGAATTGTCAATAGAGTAGACAGTATGCAAACGCGGAGTGCTTGACAGTTGAGTATTCATCTAATCAAGCTGCCTGCTCGGGGCAGGGATTTCTTTGTAAGTAGTGTGCATACATAATAGAGCACTTGACTTGAGGTCTTCTGAAGAAGTGGGACGGCTATTTCTGGTCTGCCTGTATTTGTGTGGAATATTACAGCGATTAGCAGCCATGCCTGTCTGCAAGCTTGTCTGGGGGCCTTGCAGCACGTGGAGAGGAATAGGTAAAGAAGGCTGAATTATTGATATCAAAGTGATATCTAATATCCCACAAGTCCGGGCTAGAAACTGCAGTAACAGCTCCCTTCCCAGCAAAGGCGCTGCTGGGATTGCAACAGGACAACACAGGAGAGCATTGTTGTGTGGAAATGCTGCCAGTTCTTAAAATGAATACTTTGAAGCCTTTGAATATTTAACTTCCAGAAACAAGAGCCATGTAGAAATTACAGTTTTTACATTTAAAGAATAGGAAAAGAGAGGTAAAAATGTTGCACATATTTATATACTTTAAAATAATTTCTTTTATCTTTTGAATAGCCAATTCATCAGTTGATTTAATTGCAAACCAACATGGTATTTTAGATCATTTACATGGAGATAACTTGTCTCCAAAACTACAAGCTTTGTGGAGTTGCCTTTCTTAATAAAAGTATTTAGGGCAGACAATTTAATTAGCTGAAAAGAAGGCAAAATAAGTTTACCTTCAATAGATGTCCAAATATACACTTAATAATAGACACAGGGTTGGAAACAGTACCATGCATCTGAGGGACTGCGATCAAGTATAGTAAGAAATGAGGAGGTTTTATTAAAAAGAAAGAAAGAAAGAAAGAAAGAAAGAAAGAAAGGAAGGAAGGAAAAGAAAAGAAAAGAAAAACCTTAAAGTTAACGACACTATAAAGAGTTAAATCAATTGTGCAAGTTACATTTCTAAGATGCACCCTAATGACTCTAATAGCAAGAGTTGTCTATTCCTGACCTATGCAAATTGCAACTCACCAAACAAATGAAGCCCACCAGCTAGTTCTTGCAAGTCTGCCTATTCACGTGATACCTTTTGCTTTTGTAGTCCAAGATAAGCAAAAGCAGAACACTACTTAAAAAGAAGAAAAAGGAAGACCTTTGTTCATATCAGGAGTGCAACATGATGGTTGTCCAACAGAGTAATTAAGGCCATTTCCACACGTGGCGATGGAATTGCCCCAGTTCGGTACTTACCAGACTTCTTGGCTTGACACTCGGGTCCAGGTTGCTCTGGAGCAGTGCGTGGCCACCACTCCACACTGCTCCGGGGATGAAAATGGTGGCTTCCGGTTGGTGGAGGCTCTCCACCAACAGCTGAAGCTCACCAGCCTAAAGCCCGTCCCCGGCAGATCTGGTGTGATCCTGCAAATCTGCACTGGAGTGCGGGAATGGAGTGGCAAGGAGAAACAGGTTTTTAAAAAGCATGCTGCATGACCACTTCGGGTTGTTCTGGAGCGGACTGAGGTGTGGAACTACGTAAAGTAGTCCGACCCAGTCTGCTCCCAGGTGCAGATGTCCTCTCTGGAGGACGCTCTGCACCGGTTTTTTAACCCCATGTGGAAATGGTCTAAGAGGCTGGGCAACAAATAAGGAAGTCATAGATAGGGAAGGGGGAAAGAGCTTTGTTTCAGTTTTTCCCAACTCTCTCTCTCCCATTCTGGTTTTCAACCTTATGCTGATTCTGGATCATGCTACTTTTTTATTTAAATTTAAAAATCCATATGAAAATTCATAAGCATTTTTCTGGGCCTTCCTCTTAATATGAACACTTTTGTACACAATTTTGTGTGCACTGTACAAGCACCTTTCCTTAATGTGGCATATTTGGCACATAATTTTCAAAAATGCACATACTGTTTTTGTGCACTCCCCCCTCCCCTATATATGCATTTTTGTTTGCATTTTGTATTTGGTAACTGCATCACAAAATTCCAAAGGATAATTGTGTTCAGAATGAAAAATGTGAATTAGGTAGGTGCATATTAAAATGCAAACAGAATTAATGTCACTTTCCAGGATATCATTTTACCTTACATATCATCCAAAAATTTAAAATAAAAATACAAGGAAAATATTACACACAGTAAGGCCAATTCTATCATTAGGCAGAGTGAGGTGACAGTCTGAGAGGCAATAGTAGTAGCCTCCAGCTATTTCTAAAGAGCATCACAGTCACTTCTGGTTTTAGGAGTGTATGTGCCACAAAATCTGACCTGCAGCCCCTTTATCAGTTATTCTTAAGTTCTCTGATGTGGGGGACTGGGCTGACTGTCCCCCCTCACATGTGTCAAGGACTGGCACCTTAGTTATGCCCATCACTACAACTTTTTCCTTCTGTCCTGGACACTTGCCACAGCCAATACCGCATGGACCAAAACCAGTCCATGGACCAGCACATTGAGTACCAATATTCTATGACGGCTGCCTTCAGATGTAATACAGAGCATTGTCCTTTCTCTGGCATAGTATATCTCTCCACACAGAATATGATCACTACCTTGTCCTTTGTCTCAAGCAGATAAATGTCTTGGGTGGCCCCTGATGTCAGTATGAAAGTAACTGCTGGACTCAGCCATTGGATGGTGTTCATATGAAGAAGTATAAAAACTGAGATAGCTGTGAAGCTGTTGAAGCTTGGAAAAGAGGATGCTGCTGTTATGCTGTGGCTATGTGTGGAGCTTCTCGTTCACCATATGAACACGCCCCAGTTGTGATCTCAGAGGTCCTAATGGGTTTCTGAAGCTCTCACATTCTACTTCTGCAGCTTTTTGTGATAACTGAAGCCCCTGTCAGAACTGCTGAAGACGTGGTCCCTGTTGCTCAGGGTGGAGATGACAAGCAGCAGCAGCACCTGTGGGTCCCTGTTGCTCTGGCTGGAGATGAGTCCTGCAGCTCAAGAGCTCCCCCTGCTGCCATGGACCAAGCAGGTACGGACGTTCCTCGGCCTGCTCCTTTAGAGCAACAGGGATCTGATTCTGTGCCTGCTCCTTTGGAACAACAGGGATCCGATTCCAAAGAGGCTCTGGAGCCTGGTTCAATAAGCCCCCAGTCAAGGCAGAGACTCAGGAGGGCTATGCAAAGGGAGGCTTCTTAGGCTAAGTTTAAGAAGAAGTGACTGGACATACCTGTGCCTGGGGCTATATAACTGCCTGCCTGGAAGCTTCCCTTTGCTTGTGGCAAACTTCTTACAAACCCTCCTCTTGCCTGTATCTTACTCCCAGCACCCAGTTCCTGATACCTTGAATTGATCTCTGGACTTTTGACCCTTGGCTTTGGAACTCTGACTATGGCTTTGCTTGGCGCTCTGGTAATTGAAATTCCTTGAGTAAAAGTGCTTGCTTGTCTCTTCCTGGGTGGATTTTGCTGGCTCTCCCACTCTCTTCTCTGGGCTTGCTGCCCAGGTCTCTGACCTTGACATTTTTAACAGAAAATATACACCTCATAGTAAGTAGTGAATATTTTAACATTACCTGCGTGAGTAATTTCACACTCATCTTATTCACACTAGGGCTCACCTCTTAGCACCAACCTGCAACTTAGAAAGTGCCGTATTTTTTTTTTCCT
Organism: Ctenosaura bakeri; assembly: GCA_948474755.1. Lineage (NCBI taxonomy): Eukaryota > Metazoa > Chordata > Lepidosauria > Squamata > Iguanidae > Ctenosaura > Ctenosaura bakeri. The sequence goes on along the minus strand of CAOLHI010000510.1, from coordinate 597,330 downwards.
GTATATTGAAGAGAGATGGAAAAAATAGCTTAAGTGTGCATAATGTCCAAGGTCCAACTCCTACCATCTCCACTTCAAAAAGAATCTGAGGGAAAGAACTAAAAGTCTTCTGCAGTCTGAGCTAGAAAGTCAAATATGCCACATTAGACTAAAGAAACTTTCTAAATTTGTTTCTCTGTCAATGTTTTCACATCTTTTGGGGAGCAGTTGCTCATTTACGCACCACATGAGTTGCATACAAAAGGTTTCCGATTCATACCTTATTGTCTCTAATTACTGGATCTCAGGTATCAGGGCTAGGAAAGGCTTAAAGGGGCACGCAATGAACAATGCTGAATTTGATGGACCAGATGGTTGATTCATTGTGATAAGGTAGCTTCACATATGGCTCTTTATCTTGCAAAAAAGGGGGAAATAAAACAAAAGTGCTTGCGTTAAAACTGATTGTTCCTTTATGAGCTTTACATCAAGTTGAAGATCAGTAACTGAGTTATGTGTGATGGCCAGCAGTTAGGAGATATTGTTTGCAGCCCTTGGTTTTGATTTTATCAATGCACACAGATAAGCAACCTGGTGCCCTAGGCAGAATGACCAATATGCACTGGGATGGAAGGAATCTTTTGAAAATATTTGAAAAATGGTGAAAAAGTGTGTTTCTTGAATGTTGGAAAACTTGCCAAGGAGAATCCTGTACTGATGATAAACTTCACAGTTTAGGACTTATTCTGTGCAAAATTTGCACACTTTCTATGATGAAAACTGCATTTTATGTGGAGAAAATAATATTGCTGTGCAAAAAAAGATGTTGTTTCCTTCACAGAAACGGTTTGTTTCTGCACATACAGACCCATGTGAATTTTGAGCAAAATAAATCCCTAGCTATAACATTTTTGCACAGAAAATAATATTTCTGCAAAGAATGCTATATAGTGGGCCCTCCCTCCGTATGCACTAGGGCTTGGTTCTAGAACACATGTACACACACATACACCATGGATACCAACATTTATGGGTGCTCAAATCCCATTATGTACAATGGTATAGTAAAATGTGAGAGGTAGTAAAATGTCCCTTGCATTAAATGGCAAAATCAAAGTTTGCCTTTTGCATTTTATTTTATTTTGGATACAGAATCCAAGGGCTGACTGTACAGAAAATAATGTTTCCTATGTTAAAAAAAAAAAAAGCAAACAAATAAAACTTGCAACCTGCATGGCAGGCAATTGCACTTGATGGCTATTGTGGTCTCTTCCAACTGTGGTCTCTATGATTCTATGATTATAACTTTGGCACAGAATAAATCCCAAGCTGCAAAGTTGTTCCCTTCAAGAAGGAAACTATCAAAGAATTGTATCCCTAATAGGAAAGATATGTGTTAGAATATGAGGTTTCCTACCCTACTATAATCGGTGTCTCTGACAGTGAAATAATTTTAGCTCTATCTGTGGACCTACCACATTTTTGTTTTAATAATTATTAGGCTATAACAAGCAAGGCCACTGACATTGCAAATCTTCATACAAGGCAAATTGGGGGCAAGTTTGTTGCATGCTGGGCTAAAATGAGAAACTGAAGAAAGATATAATAGAGAAAAACTTCCTTCCGCACAAAAATTAATATATGTGTGTGTACACACGCACATATACAATCCCTTAGAACTTTGCATGTATTATCTAACTGATCTTGTTAGTGGAAAGAGTTCCTCTGCATATGCACTTACCTACTGAAGCAAATGGGACTCTCCACAGGAAATGGAATATGTATCAGGATGAGAGGGACTGGCACAATGTCCTTCCTCTGATGCAAACCAGTGAAATCAACATAGGTGTCATCTAGCATGTTTATACAGACAATAGCTTTCTGCCTTAACCACCTTCTATCTGTCTCCTGCCACCTCTATGAAAGAGTAAAGAGTGACAGTTGGGGCCTTCTTGGCAGTCCATTGAAGACCAAATTGTGAAAACAACTTTTTGATCCAAAATGGGGTCACCATAACATGGCAGTCAGTAGGAAACAACTCCTAAGTCCTGTGAGTAGCAGCAGAAACTGGACAGAGAAACTTATATCTAGGATTTGTGTTGTAGGTCAGCAACTTCATTTGCTCAATAAAGTTGTGGCTCATACTTCTATCCATCAGTTGTCTGATATCCACGAACTGTCTCCCTCTAGTATAAAAATGATACCAGGAAATAAGATTTTTGAAACAGGCTGCTAAGAATGAAGATTTGGTGAATAGGTATGGATCTGTGGAAAATATCCCTACAGATGTTGTTGGTCTACATTTTCCCTCATCATCGTTATTTGGTATGTTGACTAAGGCTGATGGGAGATGTAGACCAAAAAATCATTTGGAGGTCCCCAGACAATGTCTCATATCTTCCTTATAGAAAATGGAGGCAAAGTATGTTTTTACCTCTTTGTATTCTTGAATGGTGGTCTATAAGTAGCCTATAGCAAGAACAGTATTGTCCTCTCCTGTTATTCATGGCCTTGCTAAGTGGTGCCTTTGGTTTAACCTGTCTGATTGGCATTCATTCTCTGTGTGCTTGTAACAGGATGCCTCCTCTGAATAGAAAGGTACCAGGAAAAAACTGTAGTAAACACATTCTGGAGGCAATTCTGCATATGAACTCTGAATATCAGCTTGGCCTCTACACTTGTTTTCATGGGTAGGAGGGTTAATGCAGCACACATTGTAAGGTGCTATCTGCCTTAAAGAATGAAATGGTGGATAAAATCTTGTGTCCCCATTTAAGAAATAATGTTATTGGTATTCAGAACACTAGCTTGACACCCACACACAATTCTTTGGATGAAGAAAGGAAAGACACTGTTGTATAATACCTCCTTTGACCATTAGAAACTGACAGTAAAGCAAGATATGTTCATTTTCATTTTATTTCTTCCCCGAATGTTCAAATACCCCACACCTGTTTTCCTAGGAGGGAAGCAGAAATGCAAAATATATTGTAATGGATATCTGAGGCTGGGCCTCTCAAATGCCGAGTTTTACTAGAATGGAATCAACTAAAACCACGAAACATTTAATGTGTGCAGCACAGCAGGTGTAAAGGCATCCATCCCCCCCACAGACAGACAGACCATGGCACCGCACTGACACTGACAGAAATGCCTTCTGAAGTCTTCACATTTGGCAGTTTGCAGAGGTGTGCAGCCCAGGAGGTGCTATGGGAAGAAGTATGAATTATTTACCATCTCATGCTCTTTAACAAGTTTAATTGGTGTTATTCTGCACAGATGTAGGCCCAAAATAAACATGCTGAAAGCTGAATCTAGCACTCTGGCTTCACGGACAGGAATGTGGAGAAGCAATGAGTGAAAAGGATCCTACAGTGTAAATCAAAGGAAGAGAGACTGCAGAACTCTCTGCCATGACATGGGTTAAGTTTGGGAGAAATGTTAGTGTATGTTTTGCACTGCTGTACTGTTATGAACAGTAAAATGAGGTGTATACTTCTGATGAACAAAAATAGGCAGACGTACATACATGTTGGTAATTAAAACCAAGAGAAATAAAATATGTACTACAATATAAAGAGGCAAATCTCAGTGCGGTTAAAGATTTGACAGCTACTATTTCCATACAACAGTGATAATCATCAGTCAGGCATTGCTCTTCCCTAGAATGTCAGAAACAAAGATTTTACAAAATGTGAAACATTTTGGTTTGTTAAAAGGCTGCCTGAACCAAATGATTTTTATGGGAAGTCCCAAACATCCTTGACCACTGAAACTCCAGGAATTATAGTGTTTGCACTGTCACTGCAATATTAAAATAAACCTTGTGATCTCTCCTGAGAAAAGTATATTCTCTTGGCACTGAAAATGAGGAGAATATGTAATTAGGGGGATCATTTATAAAACTGAATGTTTTGGAATGTAATTCTGTTTATATGGTGAAACTGTAAAGACATTTTATAAGAAATATCTGTCTGATATTCAGCATACAACATTAGTTAGTGAATTCTGAAGGCACAAGTACATCATTGCAATTTAGGCCCTTAATGCATAAAGTCATCGTCTCACTAAAGCCACACATTGTTCCCAGTCCAGGACCCATGCTACCACATGACATCATCCCTAACCAGCAGCTTCTCCATCTCAATGCATTGCAAATCAGCCTTTTTTCATTACCAGAAAAAAATCCAGTAATGGCTCCCTTTCCAGCCACAATCCTGTCAGCTGGGTGAGTGTGGTTTCCCAATAGCACTTGATAGTCTGATATTCAGTTGCCAATTCAGGAGTGGGTGGTGTGGTAAGCCCAGGTTGTCCCTCCCTCGGCTACTTTCATAGTGTAGCAAGTTTGATATCTATCACCTCTCCATGTTTATTTTAACTTTCACCTTCGAGTTATTTTTTAAATATATATTTTTAGCACAATAGCACAAAAACGTAATAGCGTACAGGTGTGTCATGATGTTACAACATTGCCGCACTAGTACAGCTTACAAAAAAAAGCCCTGACCAATCACGAGCTGGGGGGGGACAGGAAAAAGGCAGGGAAAAGGACTTGTCAATGACACTGCAATGCAGAGGGAACACTGGTGGCAATAAAGCTACTCATCCGCTTAAGGGGAAAAAAATGCAGTGGACAGCGTTCATAATCTGACACCATCACAGAAATGGCAAAAATAGAATTGAAATGGAACAATATGTTATTGAGGCATGGTGCAGTAAGAGCCTCACTGTTTTGGATGTTGCAGAAGTCAGAATTATGCACCAAGCATTCAACAGCTAAGACCCTCCACCACATTTTTCTGGAACCCTATTGGCCACCACTTTTCTACCACGTGTGAGGCTCTGCCTAAACCTCCACTGCCACCCAATCTGAAAGCTTCACAAATCTCACAGTTACCACCAAGTAAAGGCTTTCCCTTGTTCCCACTACTTCCACCAATATAAGGACCTCCTTCTGTTCTATTGCTGTGGCCACCAACTCTGGAGACCTCCTAGCTGCCCTCAAGGTATTGTGTGTGATATTATGCAATTTATATCCCATACAGACACCACTCCTCTTTATTTACTGCTGCCAACACAGACACAAGCTTTATAATATGTAATGTTTCCAGAGCCAAAAAGTATATAAATACAAAAGCAATACTTAAGAGAAATTGACCATAACAAAAAAGATTACTTAATACATTTGAAACATAGTTCACACATTCCACTCCTATCTAATTTAGACTCTTAACAGCACTCATTAAGTAATAAACCTGACTGACTGATTTTCTTACCCCTAAGCTTCCATTCACTCTCTCACTTCATATTAATAACTACCCCATAAATGCTAAGGCCATTTCTGCACTACATTGTTATAGTGGTACTACTCCACTTTCAACATCCTGTGGAATTCTGGGTTTTGTAGTTTACTGAGGCCCAAGAGCTTTCTGGCTGAGAATTCTAAATATCCCTCTCTAAACTGCAAACCCCAGGATTCCATAAGATGTTGAAAGTGGAATAATAGCACTATAACAGTGTAGTGTGGAAATGACCTAAATCATTCCAACTATCTTTCACAGTTGTATTTGAATCCCCTCAGACTCCACCAGTCATCACTTATCCTCAGCAATCACCCTCAACATTCCATTTTCTCATGTCTCTTGACAGTGCCTTGTTACTCTGTTTACTGGGGGTCCCGGGACGGACACCTATATGCGCTCTCAATTAACTAGGTTTGGGGAAATTAGCTAGAGCACAAGTTAGCAATGCGAGAGGCAGGGCAACGCAGTGGAATCTTTTACCCAATGTCTATGGGGTCAGGCCAAGTCAAGGAGCACACCAAGTTATAAGAATAATTGAGATTTTTATTAAATACAGACAAACAGTGTATGCAATACACTCACACAAGTTACTATAGAAAATAAAGGTTGGAGTGGTATAGAGGGATTTTTGAGAAGGATTGTTGAATTGGGTGATACGACACCTGTCCTGAAGACTGAGTTCGTTGGTATGGAGTCTCAGTACGTGGGACTGAGGGGACAGCTCGCCAAACAAAGCGGCAGCAAGGCTGGGTGGAAGTCCAGAGCGATCCGAGGAAGGTCTCGGAATCAGGGGTTTTTATAGGGAGAAATGTAACTGCAGGCTATTCCGTACTTGGGGAAAACAATGAGTTTTCGGTGTGAGACAAAGCTTGGGAAAGGTCAAAATTTAGCATGATTGAGTTAAGTCCGAACTGACAAAGAGGTAGACAGTATGCAAATGCTCAGTGCTTGACAGTTGAGTATTCAACTTGCCAAGTTGCCTGCTTGGGGCAGGGAGTCCTTTGTAAGCAGTGTGCATACATAATGAGGGTGTTTGCAGAGAGGTCTCCTAAAGTGGTGATCTGGCTATTTCTGGCCTGCCTGTATTGTGTTGGAATATTGCAGCGTTTAGTGGCTGAGTCTAGTTCTGTGCTTGTCTGGGGGCCTCACAAACACATGGAGAGGGGTGGTGGAAGAGAGCCAAATTATTGATATCAAAATGATATCTAGCAGGCCCAAATCTGGGCTAGCAAATGCAGTAACAGCCTTTACCTTATTCCCACTAATATACACACATACACACACATATGTGTGTATGTTTGTATGTATGTATGTATGAATATTAAACAACATTTTACAACAAAAGTCCATGACAGCATCACCACCACCACCCTGCAACTTGGACATTTCTTGACTGGTAAAGACTAGGTATGTCCAGCTATTTTTTTTTTCCTATATTTCTGCCAGAGGTCTCCTCAGGATCATGTCATTGCTATGGGTCCATCTATAGAAAAATAGTTGGACGCTTTCCTTCTGCTGACCTTGCTGTTCAGAAGCCAGGAAATGGCTATCTTGGGAGTGATGCAACAAAAAAGATGCATTTTGAGAGGTTTTGGTGGGAGGTGTATCACAGCTATCTATTTGTGATGTGTTTTCTATTCCATTATTTCAGCCAATACATGCTAAGACAGTAGTTTCCTCTATGGGTCCCCTATACTGTTAAAGTAAAACTCCAAAAATGTCTGCCCATTGACCAGGCTATTTGGAGCTTCTGAGAGTAAGAGCCTCACAAATTCTGGGGAGCCAAATTTGGGAAGCACTGTAATAGACAGTGGTATCATGAGGTGAAGGGAAAGCATACTGGGAAAGCAGTTGCAGCAATGATTTCAGGTGGGAACTAGATGAAGCTTCGAAATGAGAAAGTGAAGGAAAGATTTTTTAACTGATCAGTAGAAACCTAATATTAATGTGAAGAACTGAAACAGGCGATTATGTTTATTAATAGAATTTGATTGGCCATTTAATGCAGGTGCTGATTATTAATTGTTTTCTGTTCCCACCTTTTTTTATTTGAGCTGGCATGTCATGCAAAAACATTTCACATTTTATAACATCTTTATGTTCATTAAATTCTAAAAACTTATAAACTGGATGTGTCATTTATGGTAATTGTTTGATCATTTGGGAGTATTGTAACCAGTCACATCACACTGCCTAGGCAGAGAAGTACCATTTCTATTTATATAGATCTGCAATAAGCTGCAATAAGATCAGTCCTATTAACAAAGTGACTCTGTCTTCTGAATGAACATGCTTATAAATGTTGCCCAATTACAATCCTACTGAACAACACAGAACTTCCTTCCAAGTCAACAGGACTAGGCTACAAATTTATTAGAGCCATCTTTACAACAAACAGAAGAATTGCAGTTACTGTTGTTACTTTTTTTGAGATGGGAAAGTGAGGGAAGGTGAGAATAACCTTGGAGCAGGAGACCCAGTTTTTTGTCTGTGCAGGACATGTATGCAGGATATGGACTACTAAAAAAAAAAAAAAAAACCTGTGCAAGACAACTGAATAGCCTCTATACCAGAGGATTAACAAAAACTAAATTGGAATCTATTGGTAAGAGTGTTTTAGAGTACAGCACCTACAGTTTTTCATAATCAGTCATATTGTCTCATGATATGGTCAAAGTAGAATGATCTCAGTTTAGCCATGTTGACTTCTAGGGAAAATTCAGGCTTGATTTGCTTTAGGAAACATTTATTTCTCTTTTTGGCAGTAGACAGCATCCACATAACTCTCCTTCAGCACTACATTTCAGATGAATTGATTCTCTTTCTGAAAGCATTCTTCACTGTCCATCTTTCACAATCAATATATAGAAATGGGAAATATGATGGCCAGTCAAAATAGCCACTAGAAATTGCCCCAAATGATTATTTTTCTAAGCTATGTTACATTCTCACTCACAAGACTAAGGTCATTTCCACATCTTACCCTTTTCTGTCATGGTCTCGGTATCATCCCAGCACCACCTTTACAGGAAGGGGAGCGTGTCCCCAATGCTCCCCTCTGCAGCTGGTTGGCTGCCTGCAAATGGAAGCATGAGTGACGTGTGCCTTCCTTCCACAGTGCAGCCATCCTCTTTCCCATACTGCACTGGGGAAGGAAGTGCCTAGATCAGGCTTCCACCCCTTCCACGTGGTTGCCGGTGATGGGAGTGTTGCACGATTAGAGGCCATTAATGGATTTTTACATTAATAGAATACCCCTTATCAGAGTGGGTGGGGACATGTTTGCAGTGGGACCACGATGACATCGTGTAAAAGCACAACTCATGGCCCGCTGGCAACGTGTCTCTACTATGGGAATGGTCTAAGTTTTCTATGCTGTGTATCACCTCTTGCCTCCAATAAAACTATGAAATATGTTTATTCATTATATGTTTTGAAAATCAACCATCCATGGTTGCCTTAATTTTGAAGTTTCAGGGACTTGCAAGGGTTTCTCAGAATCAGTTCAGAATATTCATATTGCAACTCATTATTGGCAGTATATTTCTGGTTGTAAATCTGTGGAAACCAACTGATCGGTACTTTCAAATGTAAATTGACTCTAGCAACGCTGATGTTTACTCAATTGCCAAGTGATGGATATTGTACTTCGCAATTGTCGAATAGTAGGAGGAAATGAATGTTCTCCATACAGCATAATTTATTTTTGTCTAACTCCAGAAACATTGAGTCTCCTTAAAAGGCTTTGACAATAGAAGCTGAGAAAGAAAGAACTTTACTGGATGACATATTGTAGTGAAACGGATGAAAGGAGGAAAACAATCTGGAGCGGTAGGGACAGAATAGAAAGCCGAAATGTAATAGCTGATCTGATGCAATTAAGTTTCCTTGAAAGGTAGTAGAAATGAAGAGGGAAGCTTACGATAGAGGAATGAAAATCAGAGACTGAGTTTGGAACAAAAGTACCTCAGTAAGTTGTACACTGAGATGATGAACTCTTTAGATGGAACAACTACAACAGCAATGTTAATTCCTTACCTTCTTCTGCCTGTGGATCAAGCAAGGGCACAACAACCTGCCAGAGGAGACTCATCTTTACTGCTGATTTAAATATAAATAGTGTCTCAAGCTAATGAATCTCTTCTGTCATGCCATTCCACAGTCTGGAGGTTGCCAAAAGAAAATGTCTTATGGATAACAGTCAGCCTAATTTTGGCTCTCTAAAGTAGATGCCTCTCATAAGACCTGAGAGTACAGGGTGGATTATGTAGGAGAAGGCAATCCTGTAGGTAACCTGGAGCTAAACCATGTAGGTCTTTATAGGTAATAACCAACACTTGGTACTTCTCCCAGAAACTAATTAGCAGCCAGTGGAGTGATTTTAATATTGAGGTAATATGATCATTTCTATAAGTACCAGTAACCAATCTGGCTGCCATGTTTTGAACTAACTGAACTTTCCAAATTTAGTACCAGAGCTAGTCCAATATACAGTTCACTGCAGGAATCCCACCTTGAGATCACCTGGAGGGTGTGCTACCATCTTTAGGTCCTCCAGTTCTAGGAAGGGATACAGTTGGTCTAACAGCCAAAGCTGATAATAAGAAATTAATTCTGATCTCAACTTTTATTCTTCTTCTTATGTTCAGCAGAAACTTGAGGAGGTTCATTAGGACCATGGCATGGGAGAAAAGGGTAAAAACATGTGCTGAAGTGCATGCAGTCCAAGTCCTAGTCAGGTCCCCAGCAGCTACCATTTACAGGTTAAGACATCACAACACTCAAAGTGATACATACAATGTCAATTGCACTTTGAGGTTTAAACAACATTTGTGGCAATGGAGACATCATTCTAATTTTTATTTACACTACAAGCTGAGACTCTTTTGCTAATAATCTGTCTCCAGTTACACAACAAGATGGCTATATGGCCAGTTTCTTGTTGGCAAGCATAGGAGTGTCCCAGCGATGAAAAACTGAGAGAAAAATACTGGCTTTTTTGCTCCATTCCTAGATTTCCTGTTGTATCCCCACTGTTCCTCCACTGGCACAAACACACAATTTCATTTTATATCAGATTAATACTGATGAGAGTTGAAATCATTCATTTTGCAGTACAGGATAATTCTATTGTACTCTATCAATTAGTCTCAGTTCTCATCCAGGCTATACTGCAATGCTATACTGAGGTCCTTTCCAAGCACCTTCTCATCTCACCATGGGGACAGGAGAAGGATGGGACTGTGACAATGCTTCTGCATGATGTCATCATGGTCCAGCTTCTCCCCCATCCCCAGGCAGTGCAATCACAGGTTAAAAAGCATTGACGGCACAATCGTGCCACCATCGCACATTACCTGTCCAGTGAAAGGGCAGGAAGCACAATGGTGGTGCTTGCTGCCCTAGCACAACCTGGGAAAGTACCCAGCTGCCCTGTAGAAGAAAGCAGCATGTCCATTGCGCTCCCTTCCACAGAGTCGTTGACAGGATCACCACCAGACACCACTGCAAGAAGGTAAACTGCAGAAAGAGCATCAGAAAGCACAGCCCATGCCACAGGTTCCCGAAAATTTCAGCTTCCATTTAAAAAGTAAAATCAAGTTACTACCCCTTATGGTAAGGAAGATTCATTTGAAAATATTTCAGCTATGTTTGTTAGTAGAGCTGCAGATCAAGGTTTGTACTAGAAAGAATATCCTGCATCTTTCCTATGCCCCTTACAAAAGAGAAATTGGGCATACCTAAAAAGAAGGAAGTGAAGAGAGGGTTTAAAAAAAGAAAAGTGGGGGGGAAAACCTTCAAGATAACTGGTTTTTATTTTTGCATGAGTTTTCATGGATATAAACTCACTTCTTTGGATGCATTTCCAAGCGCTATGAAGGCCTCAGGTATAAAAACATATTGATAGAGTTGTGGGAGTGGGGTAGAATGTAATAGGATTCAGAAAGATGCAAATCATGATCCTTTCCCTACATTTTCAAAGGGCTGCCTAAGGAGTTTTTTTATTAACTTTTTATTAACTTTCTGTAGGAAAATTTCTTAGTATTGCAAGTTAGCTTTTATGTTTGTATTAAGGAAACTGACAGATTATAGAAAGAAGTGTGTCTTTGTCAATGCTTTTAAAAAATGGAAGAAGCTTAATTAGGATTTAGTTATCACAGCTGCGGAAAAGGTTGGAAGTCACTTTTATTCTTCTTTCTATTTCTTTTTTCTTTTCATTTTCTTTTTCATTTTGTTATGTAGTATGCAGATTGTTTTCTTTGTATATTCTTACTTGGTATCATATAACTTTAATAAGAGAACTAGTGTGGTGTAGTAGTTTGTGCACTGGACTACAACCCCAGAGACCAGGTTGTATTACTTGCTCAGCCATAGAAACCCACTGGGTGACCTTTGCCATGTCACATACTCTCAGCCCCAGAAAATCCCAGATAGGTTTGCCTTAGAGTCACCATAAGTTAGAAATGACTTGAAGGTATATGACAACAAATTTAATAAGAATATTTAAAAAAAACTTGGCAAAACCAGTTCATCTTGAAAAAGTTACTCTTTTACAGAACACAGAATTACATCTCCCAGAATCATCCAGCCTGGAAGGCCAGCAATTTTCCATACTCTTGCCCTTTTTCACACAACACCTCCAATGCGAAATGGCCACAGGATGGCCATGGAATCACAGTGACGATTCTGCATGACATCATCGCCATTCCGTGGCCATCCCATCACAATTGTGGATTAAATCATGTTTGGGTTTCTTCCAACATGACCTGCAATTGTGGAGTCCTCTCGCATCCCTCCTGCACCTACCTGTCATGTGCAATTTCAGGAAGCACAATGGCTGCATTTCCTCCCCCAGCACAGCCTGGGAAACTGCTGGGCTGGGCTGTGGAAGAGGGGAGCTAAGCCATCACACTTCCTCTCACCCAGCAGGTAGCCGGTGTGGAGAGAGCGCAGCAGATGCAATTTCCTCCTGGGAGAGGCTTTCCTGAGATTGCCACACAGTGACTCTAGGAGAAAGGTAACATGCAAAAAGGGCCTTTGTTTCAGCCCTGACTATACTGAAGTGGAAACCAGATAAAATGAGATAGGGCTTTGGAACGAAAGCTTCCCAGTGTAAAAAAAAACAAAAACAAACAAACAAACAAAAAACACCCCAAAGTGTCTATATCTGAGATATTGATATCATAGAAAAGTGCTTCTCCGTGTTAAAAAGGAGTCGTTGACATGCTGAACCTCACCTGATCAACGCATATGTTCAGGGCTGCTGCTGCCAGGCATTCTTATCCAGCGCAGATTAACACATAATGAAGGTAGCTATTCATGCTGCAGCTGTAAACAATCTCAAAACAAAAGAAAACACATTGCAAATGACTGCTAGTCTCTGTGGGCATGTTCTTAAAGAATTCTGATAAGACTTAGACATCATTCATCTGCTGTGAAATTTAGCCACAATTAGCAACACTCTGGCTGGAGGGGAGTTTTTAAACTCTGAGATCCTTCACATCACCACTAAATTTGATAGCATTTTTGCTTTCCATTCAGATATATTCCTCCCTCCTTTCCCTCTTTGTAGTGTGTTATTCTCGTGGTTTTGAAACAGTATTTTTGAGGAACCTAAGAGAAGATGGTTCATATCAGGGGTAATTAGTAATAGTATGCCAGCTTCCCAAAAAAAAAGACAGTGGGTCAAAAGTCCAATCTTCTACTGCATTGCCTAGTATGGGGAAATACGGGAAAATATTGCACTTATAGTATCCTAGGATACCTCTGTTCATACACAGCAGGGTTGGGGAAAGTGTGGTCCATGAGCAACATGCAGACTGTGGAGCCCTAATTTGTTGTCCCAAAGCCTCAGGCACTCCCATTATTATTATTATTATTAGGGCTGATTTTTTTTATCCTAACCTGTCAAATGGCTTAAACTGCTACCAAATGCAGTAGTTTTGTCCCCACAATTCCCCAAGTTCCCCATACACCTTAAACTGTTTTTTAAATACTCCAAAATCTGTCAAAAATCACCTGAAAATGATACTGGAAGTAATGTGACATTGCTTCTATCCATACTGGGTGCACTGTTTGGGATCAGTTTTGGTGCTTTGCTCTTCCACAACTGCCCACCTCTGACACAGAACAATGCCATAACACCCTGGCACAGGCAAGAGTTTACTTCAGACTTTACAGAACCATTACCGGCAGATGACAACCACAAACTGAGAAATCATTCTCAAAATAAATTAAACTGTGACAACACTTAATAACATATAATCACTTATTATTTTTGTTCTTTCATTCTGCACTCACACATTTACATACCCTCTCCCCAAGATTAACTTTCTCTCTTTCCATCCTTCTGTCGCACTGTCTTGCTCACTCATTCACCAGACACTGGTCACTTTTTACTTGCTAACTGACCTACTTTCATTCCACCGTCTCCTCTTCCCCAACACAGTATGCTTTTAACTTCCTAGAATGGTGATGTCTCCCTCCAAGAACTTGTCCTACAGATGGCTAAAGGCAACACCGTTCATATGGTGAGGCCCAACAGGGCTGACCTATATTCTATCCTTTAAAGTCAAAATTAGGCTTAGCTAAAGCAGATCCATTTAATCAATTGTTGAATGGCAAGTCACCACTTTTGTAAATCCAATGGACAAAAAGTTCTATCAAGTTCAAACTAGGGCCTGCATTTAGGCCTAGGTGAACCAAGAAGGCAACCTAGAACAACCACCACTATTCTACTTCAATTCCCAGGATCTCTGGCTGGGGATTCTTAGAGCTGATGTTAAAAACATCTGGAAGGCCAAAAGTCTGGACCAGAATGTTACCCTGATTTCTGGGGTCCCTTGAGGGACACCTCAATGTGCTCCATGTGATGGGGAATGGAAACTAGCCAGAGCACAAGCAATAGCAATGCGAGAGGCAGGGTAACCTAGCAGGGTCTTTTTACCCAGTTTTTACGGGGTCAGGCCAAGCCAAAAACCAAATGAAAATGTCCAATAAATGATTTTATTGAAGGAAAGTCTCATGCAGCAATGCAATCACTCACATACTCACTCAAGACCTATTAAGAAGCAAAAGAGAGGAAACTGCATAGAGGAATATTGAAGAAGTATAGCTGGGCTGATACTGCACCTTTGTCCTGAAGTCCTTGGTCTGGGAAAAACAGCAGAGAAGTGGGGCTCAGCATGGAGACAGCTGAGGAGATCACTCAACAGATGGAGCAACGGTCTGCTGGGGTGACCAGGAGTGATCGAAAGAACCACTCAAAAGCTGGGACTATTTGAGGGGAAAAAGTACTTGGAGGGCTAATCCTTTCCCGGGGAGAACAATGGGTGTTGGGGCAATAATGAAGCTCCACCATGGTAATTTCCTTTGTGTGATGAGACTGCAAGGTGTTGCCAAAGTCTCAGAATCTTCAGCTGTGTTAGTTTATGGTGTGATTTTGTGTAAATGGTCCTTGCCTGATGGAATATTTGCTCAACTTGGGGTAAACACACTAACCCCTTCAAGTTGGCGTCTTGAGGCTGAGGACCCTTCGTTTATTGTGGGTTTGGTCATCTTGAGGTCTCCTGCAGCTACGTGACTGGGGATTTTACTGGCCTGACCTGGTTTTTCAGTCTCTCGATCGAGCCTGCCTACGTGCCCATCTGGGTGACCTCTCAGGCACATTGAACCGTATTTTAATATCAAAATTGTAGACCCTGAGATAGGGTTTTTCCAGTGGAGTAATAAGAACCCCCTGCAAATCCCCCATTATCTATTTTATTTTGTTGTCTTTCACCCAACACAGGACCCAAAGTGGCTTACAATAAAAGCTGGAAAAAAAGTAGCTAAAACATCTAGTCCAGAAGTTTTTTTAAAAAAATAAACAGCCAATTGAATTCAAACTTTAGCACAATGTAAAACACATTAAAACACAGTGAAAGGATAAAACCACAGCAAAATGCATTAAGAAAGTCTTCTTCCTTAATATGTTAAGCACCTTATGCCTACATAGATGAAAATGTCTTTACCTCCTAGTAGAAAAGGAGGAGAGGTGAAGCCAGTCAAATCTCTCATGAGAGCAGGAGTAGCTACCTGGAAGGCTATTTACCATGTCCTCACCAGACAAGCTTATAAGGAAAGAGGGGACCAAAAGAAAACTCTTCTTCAAAGATCATAGATTCAGACAGTCTCATATGGGAAAAATATGGGCTTCGAGATAGTCTTCACCTAAGCCATATATTGTTTTATAGGCTATAACCAAGCACTTTCAACCATGGTCAGGAACAGCCAGAGAAGCTATTTTACCATAGGAGTTAATGTTCTCTGTAACCAAACTCATTAATCAATTTAATGGCAGCCTGGACCTGTTGAAACTTCCACACAGTTACCAAAGGTAGACCCTCATAAAATATCTTAAAGTGATAGAGGACATATGGCCCATGGGCGACAGTTTGCCATTCCTGGTTGGAACCATTTTCTTGGAATATATACAGTCCTCAAAAGCCTCAGCAATATGGAAAGGGTTTCATAGCTGGGAGTCATCTTACCATGTAATATGGTATCCAGAATTATTTAATGCTTAAAAATGAAATATTTATGGATTGTATCTAAAATAGTTTTGTTCAACACAGTTTCCACTGAAATCAAGTAGACTTAAAGTTATGATCAATTTTTACCATTGATTTCAATGAAATTGAACTTCTGCTAACTTAATCCACATCTAACCCTTCATCTCCATTTTAGGTTAGTTATTTTAAAAAATATGTATCTATTTTGTAGTATCAATAGTCAACATGCAACAACAACAACAACAACAAGAAAACCTCAACAGGAAGGAGAAGGAAAATGTGTTTTACCAAATAACACTGTCATACTGTTTGCTGACAATCTGAATATTTTAAATATGACAAGTGGTTTTAAATTACCAATCCAGTGATGGTAGAAGCTGTATTTTGGTCTGCAAAACTCATCATATTTGACAGATTAATTATATCACCAGACTCATTTTTCATGCTTTCATAATAATATTCATAGGCAATATCTTAGAATCTGATATAATTTTGCCACTACACTAATAGGTTTCATAATGTGCTTGCCTCTTTTTTTTTTTAAAGAAAAGCACTAACTTCACTAAATTAAGGTTTACATGAAGTTTAACTGTATAGACATAGGCACTAGATACTCCCACCAAATGTTCCTTCAGTTTGATGTACTTTAAGTGAAATAGACCTGAAACATTTGAATCAATATGAAACACAAGCAGGGGCAGCTATGTTATTCATACAGCAGAATAAAACAAAATACAAAATCCACAAAAAAGGAATAATTTGAGCAACCAAAATACACAAAATACATCATGCAAGCTTTTGAAGCTCCACTAGCTTCTTCATCAGACAAAAGATGTTAAAAATCATTCAGGAGAAGAAAAGTGATGATGGTAGAATCACAGACCTACCTTTGGATCAGATGTTGTTTTTGTTGCAGTTCAGTTGTTCTGGAGGGATTTCAATGCAGGCAAGGCCACTCCCCCTCTTGGCCATGTGGGGACCAGGAACAAACGACAATAAAAGACAGGCAATAGAATTCCAAAATGGAGTTGAACCTTTATTGCTTGCTTTTGCCCTTTCTCCCTAGTTCCCACATGGCCAAGAGGAGAAGTGCTTTTGCCTGCATTGACATCGCTCCAGAACAACTAAACTACCACAGAAACAACGTCCAGTGATGTAGACTTGAGTCAATTGACTCAGACTCAAGTTGGACTTAAGACACCCCAAGAGTTCTTAATATATTGAGTCACATGTATCTCTTTCCTAGAAGAACCTGAGAAAACTGCTCACTCCAATCAGGTAGACAAAGCTGACAAATGCCCTCAAAAGTGGTAGCTGGTCCTGGAATAGTGATTTCTAAATACACAAAACAGAGATTATGACCTTCTCCTTCTTAATAAAGTGATAACAGTCAGTGGCTATGATTCTACTGGATACTAGTAGAGTATAAAGTGCCACCACTATATTTCCACTGGCAGTCTGGAGGGTGAAGATTCATCCTTTTACTCCATTTGTGGAAGAGTGGCCAAGTGGCAGTTTGGTGAATTCTTAAGGCCAGTTGGTGACTGGAGGTGGGGGGAATGTAAATCCACATTTGGCATCATCTAACTATCATTATACAACCATTGTGCAAGGAGGCACTGCACACTTTCTTGCATAATCTTCGCAAACTGCTTACAGAAATATAACTGGCAGTTATGCCAGAGTAAGACACTAAGAGAATTTCAGCACCAAAACCACTGAATAGGAACTTTCAAATGCATTTTGTCCTTTTTGCTAGGTCTTTGCAAGATTCCCTTTCCAGGTAAAATCCAACCACATGAACCAAAGTAGTATTATCCAGGAGTCCTTTATATTGCAGGAGTTTCTGCAGAAACCAATTCCAAGCCTTCTTACAAAAAAAAAAAAAAACAGAGCAGAACAAATAATGATGAATATTTGCCATCGTTTCCTCTCTATTAACAAAATAATGTAGAGTGAAAGGCACTTCAGGATATTGCAAGTCCATAATGGTCTGAAGACATTTTTTGAAAACCTGCTAAGTATAAGGCCCTCCTAAGTCAAATGTTGACAGATGTAAAAAGTGCTTTTCCGGATCATGCTGAAATACTAACATTGAATACCATGGAACTGATTTTGCATTAGGCAATAAGGACATAAATTTTATTGTAGAATATTGAAGGCATTGGAGGCAATGTTAGAACTCCAGTTTCATTGCTAATTGCTGCCTTTGATTCAAATAATTCCCAGGAAAGCCAAAAGAAGGATCATACAGTGAGTTCTGTAGGGCCAAGAATTAGTAATAGCTAGAATAAACTGAAAACATTATGTAAGCAGAATTGTAGCAATCTTGCCTCTGGAAGATGATTTACATTTTAAGCCAGATGTTAAGTGAGAAAAGAGCAAAAGAGCTTAACATCTTTCAACCAAACATTAATCCAGAAGAGTTTCAACTGGGAATATTAATGACTTTGCTCACAGTATTAGAGAAGATAGTGAAGAATATGGATTTCAGCTCATTTTTTATCATCATTTGTTAAAAGTCACAATATGTGAATGTGGGGAAAAATGAAATTGAAGATTTGCCTATCTCCAAGAGAAGACAATCTCTGGAAGACCTGCAGAATAGAATTTAAAATTTTATTCCAAGAAAAAAGTATTTTAGGGTATACTCAGAATGATTTAAAAGACCAGAAATTCCCATATTTTCCTTCCCAGTTCTTTCCCAATATATTTCAGAGATCCATACGCATTTTGTTTAACCCTGAATATTTTCTCTCAGCACCTGGCACAACCAGAGACTTTTTATACCAGTTCCCTGGGTTAGTTTATTTTAGCCCAGTATAAAATTGGAAAGAACAGGAACAAAAACTGGGACTTTTCAATCAGGGTAGGTGAACCCTTAGTGTGACATTTCATTAACACTTCCAATATTGGTACTATGCAAAATAACAAGCATATAATGTTGTTCTCAAAAGTTTCAAAAGCAGTGTCATTTACTTAACTCTTTGTAACCTCCAAGCTTTTATTGCAACTAAAATGGATTATTCCATACCTGATTCAGGTGATGATTCCAAACTTCTACAACGTTATCCCAGATAACAATAAGAAGAATTCCTTGTCCCTGTGCATATTACTATGTAAAAAAAAAACAGTCATATCATATGCCTATTTGCTGTGGAAGAATAAAGTCATGATGTCTGCATAAAATAAAACTAACAATTTTGTTCACTAAAGAATACATCCTCATTTAATTCAAAAACATGATATCATTACTGGTTTTATGGAAAGATGCAGCCTTGCATCATTCACCTGGTAGTAGGAATTCTGTATATCAGCAGCCCTATGGGATAATCCTGACATTCAAAGTGGTATTTGCATACCAGCTGTTAATCAATGCTAGTAATCTGCACTCAATATTGGTTTTAGAAACTTTCACTGATAATTCCTTTCTACCAACAACTTTTAAGGCACCTTCAAGTCCAAAAGAGAGCCAGGTTGGTGTAGTGTTTTTGAGTATTCAATTGAGGGTCTTTCCACACTATATGGTTATAGCACTATTATTTCACTTTCAACATCCTGTGGAATTCCAGGGTTTGTAGTTTACTACAAAGCCACTCCCTAAACTACAAACCCCAGGATTCCATAAGATGTTGAAAGTGGAATAATAGCAATATAACAGAGTAGTGCAGAAAAGCCCAAAGACTCTGAGAGACAGGGTTCAAATCCCAATTCGGCCATGGAAATCTAGCTGGTGACCTAGGGCAAATCACACTCTCTCAGATGGAGGCAAGCACAAACCCTCACTGATCAAATTCTGCCCTGTGATAGGTTTGTCTTAGAGTCACCATGGGACAGAAATGACTTGAAGGCATAAAACAAACAAATCCACAAAGGTGCTTTCATATTGATATAAAAACTATTCTTGCAGTAAGGTCTTTTGGGGCAAGTAGTCTATGTCTGGTTATTCAGAAGTCAGTTTCCATGACTTTAGTGGGTCCCATTGATGCCATCAACTATAGCATTGTACCAGATAAATGTCTACTCAGAAGTAAGACCCACTATGTTTCATAGAGCTTATTCCTAAGTAAGTATGCTAGAACTGTGGCCTAAGTGAACCAGTAAACAAATGTAGCATATCCAGCTCTAGACCCACTCTATTCTTCAAAAATTATTTTGGATTTAACCATCATCCCAAGCTTTAGCAGGTACTGTTTCTTATAAAGCAAGGGAAGGTAATTGTCTTCTGTGGGAGATCACATTTCTTCCCATGGGACTTTTGAGGACTGTACCATTTGTCACAAGGCCACTTCTTGAAAAAAACATTCAACTGTTTTTGGGAATTTTTGTTTTTATTGAAAATACCCCTCCATGTCCCCTGTGGATGATGTTTTAGTCACACCTTCAAGCTGTATTAAGACAAGAAGTGGAGGGAGTAAACTGGCTTCAGTGGTATCCTGTACGGTCTGTTACATTACATAACTACATAGCATGGACAGTAAGAAACTGCATTACTGAATTGAATGGGACACTGATAAGCACACCTAATGTGCATTGGGGCTGTTATGCTTCAGTGCACAATGCTCATCAGTGCACTAGTGTTCACTGCACACTGATGTGCATTGCACACCAATATTTATGAGACATTAATGGCCATTGTGCACCAGTGCACATCACACACAGATGTGCATGGGGCATTTTGCTTACTGTGCTATATAATAACATATTAGCTGCCCTTTACTGGGTACAAATGTTATGCAGCTGAACAGTTCTAGTTCCCTTAAATGTAAGTCTACTTACAAAGACAGAATTCCAGTGGTTATTTCTACCTAACACTATGTCTTGGTTTAAAAGCTCTTTCCTGATCTAAGATAGCATAGGGGAGGCAAAAATGGTGGTATTGTTTCCCTAGACTGTTACCATGCCATATACTCCACTCCATGGTATGATTGGTAATGAATATTATTTAATTGGCACTTAATACAAACCATACACTGTTATGGCCGAAAAGCCATACTAGCAAAGAGGACTGACTGAACACATGCAAAAGTAGGTTGGATGGGACCTCAGGGCATGGCCAGGTCACATTAGTTGGGAAGCTGTGGTGCTGATGAGTTTGCAAAAATACCCTTCCAACACAATAGCACACAAAGTTGTCTCAGTAGAGCAACCAATGGTCATCAACTTGTTTCCCTGTATTAGTATAAGTATACAAAGGTAGAAAGATCCTGTTAGGTTATCCCCCTCTCACAGGCCTCTTATTTTGAGCTGTAATTTCTTACCGTTCCATGCAGGTACTGGCACCATGAGTGGACCTCTGAGTTACTCACCTTTATGGTAACAAGACCATCAGGGCACATGGGCACTTTGGTAAGAAAAATCTAAAGATTTTGTTTAAAATGTAGTGCTGGAGAGCCCTTGAGAGACTCAACATGGTTTTGAGATCACATACCCTCTGTCAACCACATTAGACTCTACTTACATGTTGATAAGTTAAGCTTGCTGAGTCTATGGACCGTAACAAAGAATTGTATTGTTGCTGTGATATAAAACTTTGCTAAAATATCAATGAATTTGGCTCTGTAGTTTGAGAATGTATTCTGTGAATTGGAACTATGGCATTTAGGCCATTTCAGCTTTCAATATCCTATGGAATTGTGGGATTTGGAGTTTAGGTAGGGGCCTCAAAGGCTGCTAAACTGAAAACCCCAGGATTGTATAGGATGTTGAAAGTGGAATAATAGCACTATAACAGTCCAGTGCAGAAATGGCCTTAGTGGAAGAAGAGTGACAGTCAGGCATAATTTCAACTTGCCTGAAACCAACTGATTCCAAGAACCATCCCCATCCTGCTGTCAACTGCAATGGCAAGGGGGCTTTTTTCATGCAATTTGTAGTAGAGCTAACAAGATGGAGTTAGGTACATGTCTAAAAGTCCTATCCAAAATGGGAAGATACACAAAAATTAGCTATTTGTTTTGTCAACAGCTTGGGCAGGTATTTCACCATCTGACTAATGAGATACAGGGCAACTATGAGGAAAGCAAGCAGAGGTGGCTAGGGATACTATCAACTGTCAAAGAGCAAGAGGCATTCCAGTAAATTGCCCCTACCTAGCATCATTTAACCTGTGGTCCATGGATTCCATGGATCCCTATGAGGTTCATGGATGGACTTCTGACAGTCTCTGAACCAGAGGATAAATGTTTTTTCTTTCTTCTATGTCTTTCCTGTTAATGTCAGATTTGTTTTTTAAGTGCATTTTTCTTAGCAGATTTCGACAGATTCTCACAGGGACCCATGATCCCCCAAAATGTTGAGAACCATTGAACTAAATTACTGAATTTTATAAGTATTATACAACCCCTTACATTCAAAAGAATATAAGCATTGTACTTAAAAAATTTCCTTCCTCTTTCCACATCCCTTTTAACCTGTGTGTTGTGTTTTAAATTTCAGATTGTACATCTAAGTCTTATTTCAACAGTAGTAACCAAACAGCATCCTCCACTGCAACTGAGAGAAGCAGGCAGGCTGGATGATGTGCTATGGGTAAGCTGCATGGAACACACAACCTTGTCCTATAATACTTTGCACACCATAGTATCCACCAGCTTCCACACTCTCCCTAATTGTGGATCCTGGTCCCCAGAATTCTGTAAAGTGGTGTAAGGAATCATATAGCCCTCCAGATATTGTTAGATTGCAAGTCCCAGCAGCCCTAGCCAACATAGGCAATAGTAAAGAATGCTCAGAATTACACTTGAACAACATTTAGAACACCACATAATCTACACCACTTCTGCAGAAAGAAGGAAAATGTGGTGGATATCAAATCTAGCACTATTCACAGAAACATAGACGCACAGAATAATGGGGTTGGAAGGAACCACAAGAGCCATCCTGTCAAACTCTCTGTCATATAGAAATATTAAAGCATCTCAAGAGATGTCTCTCTAGCTTTTGTTTAAATAAGAATCCACCAGGGGAATCTGTTCCACTACTGAAAAGTTGAATAGTTCTAAACATCAAGAACTCATTCCTAAGGTTTAGGTGGAATCTTTTCTTGTAATTGGAATCCATTGGTTCATGTTCTGGTCTCTGGAGCAATAGAAAAGAAGCTCACCCCATGTTTTATGTGACAGCCATTGAAATATTTAAAAATAGTTGTCATCTCTCACTCTTCTCAATCATCCATTTGTAATGAAAATATAAGAAGCAAGTGAATGCTAGCCCTGCTCCTCTATTGTCTCTCTTATCACGTGGAGAATGATGGCAAAGGAGGTAGGGCTAGCATACTTTCCCATCCACACGCATTTATTTTCACTCTATTCAGAACCCTTAGAATAGGGCTTTTTTAGGACATTTCTGCAATACACTGTTATAGTGCTATTATTCCACTTGCTACATATTATGGAATCCTGAGATTTGCAGGGAGGAGCATTTAGAATTCCCAGCCGAAAGCTCTTTGGCCTCAGTAAACCAGAAACCCTAGAATTCCACAGGATGTTGAAAGTAGACAGCGTATTGAGAAAATGGCAGTCTAGACACACACACCGGGAAGTGCTGTAGGGCTGAAATCTTAAGCGTAGTTGTCCCACAAGACAAACAGGCCTTGGGTAGCTATTTTAGCAATTACAGACTGATGTTTCAGTATTCAGTACCACTGATGAATATTCTACTTTCATCCACTTCTGCTTCTCTTCTCTTCTGTTTCCAGACAGTTATAGCTAAAACCGTACTAGAAATAATCAAAGGCTATAGCATTATCTTGAATATATTTGTCTGGTATGAAGAGGGGTTTCAAAATGTATCACTGTCTCTGTTGTCATTGTTAAGAGGCCTCCATTATAACCAGCAGAATTTAGACCTGCCTCCAAGCACTTGTATTTCTAGTCTGATGTTACAGGAATAAAGACTCCTATATACATTGGACTGAATTCCTTTGATTCCCTACTATATTCAGCGTAATAGGATTTTGTTTTTTAAAAATTGCCTTTCCAGAAATAGCTTGCATAGGATGAGTTTTTAAAAAATAATCACTTCTGTATCATTACCATTTTTTCCCTTCCTTCTTAGAATGTATTCATTGGGAGATATCAGCAATGCTTCAGTCCATTACATTACGGCCACCATAGTTTAATTTGCCAGAATTACAGAATTCACTGTATGATATGTCATGTGTAAAATTTGATTTTCTCCAGTAATAAAAGGCTTCCCTTAATGTACTTAGAATTAGTTTGGGCATTTGAATTTTGATACCCAAGTGGAATATCAAAAATGAGGTGATAATTACAATGAAATGGTTGAATGAAACCAAGGATAGACACTATGAGAGTGTCCAGTTCAGAAGATCCATTAAAGCAGTGGAATTTGTGAAGAAATCATTAAACAACCTTGAGACAGAACCTAAATCTAAGGTCTAGTGCATGGTCACCTCTAGAATTTAACTCTTTTACCTAGTGAGGCAGAGGAATGAATAGTGATTATGAACTGGACCTTATGCAGCCTTAAGCCATGTCCAATTAAGCTGGAACTGGGTGCCCTTTCATTCTACCCAATTACAATAATATGGTTCCACTTTAACTTCCATTATCTCATCCTATGGAATGTTCAGATGTACAGTTTAATGAGGAATATTTATAACTGTGAGCCAGAGAACTCCTCTAATGTGTCACCAAACTACAGACCCCAGGTTTCCGTCAGATGGAGCTGTGATGAAAAACTTAGGGCCTTTTCACACTATACAATTATAGCTATATGATTCCATTTCAACAGCCATGGTTGCATTCAGTGGAATCCTGGGTTCTGTGATTTAGGGAAGCACTAGAGATCTCTGGCTTAGAATTCTAAATACATGTCCTTAAACTACAAATCCCAGGATTCCATATGATGGAATAGTAAAGTGGTAATCATACTACTAGACTCATGTAGTATAAGCACATTCTTGACAGTGAAGTTCTGTGTCATTCCCATTTGAATTCAAAGAGATATATTTCTGGATAAGTGCATTTAGGCAAGACATGGGGCCCCTTCATACTACTATAGCTGATGATTCCACTTAAGTGGGCTGCATTGTATGGAGTCCTGGGTTTTGTGGTTTGGTGAAACACTAAAGCTTTCTAAATGAACATTCTAAATACTTCTCCCTGAACTGTCAATCACAAGATTCCATAGGCTGGACCCATGACAGTTAAGATGGAATCACAGTGTTATAATTATGCAGTGTGAAAGGGCCCTGATGTGATAACCATAAGCATGCCACTGAAAACACCTGCTCTGACTTTGTTCTTCTCCTCTTCCCTGCTACAACCATATGCAATATGAAGTCATCTCTCTGAGAGTTTGTTTGCTCTACACAGTTATACCAGCTTGATACCCCTTTAATTGCCATGATACTATCCTAAGACTGGTAGTTTGAGGGATTTAGATTTCTGTGCTAAAGACTTCTAGTTCTATAGTTCAGAGGAAGGGACTTAAGCTCTCCACCAAGGCCATTTCCGCACTACAGTGTTAAAGTGCTGCTATTCCACTATCAACCTCCTATTGAATTCTGGGGTTTGTGGTTTAGGGAAGGGCACTTCAAATTCTCAGTCAAAGAGCTCTTTGGTCTCAGTAAACTACAAACCCCAGAATTCCACAGGGCATTGAAAGTGGAATAGCAGCAGTTTAACACTGTAGCGTGGAAATGGCCCAACTCATTTTTAACTGAAACATCTTGATTGTATGTGTTACTATCCCCTCTTTGGTTCTGGGAGTCCACACTGTGGCTTACTTAGCATATTGTTAATTTTCCCTTGTTGAAGAATGCTGACGACACTTGCGGTTCATTCTCAAAGTAGCACTCTGCCCCCAGCCCAGACCCTACTGATTGCCCATTAAACTGTAGGGGGGGAAATGAACAAATAAAAATAAATAGTATTATATATTACAGAGGTGTAGCCATGTTAGTCGTTGTAGTGAAATCAAAGGATTTGGCATCATCTTAAACATTTGCCTTAAAGACTAAGTTTACTGTGGCATAGATATTGGCACAGTATTTGGCAAATGCATGCATCAAACTGAGAAGGTTCTGAACCAGCAATGTAGGGGACAACATCCCTGTGAGGAGGGGGAGAAATGAGAGTGTTGCACCCCCAAAATAAAAAATTTGCCATCCAAATAAAACTTTCCTTCAGTCCTCAAATTCATATCACTGCAGTAACTTAAAACTTCAGTTGAACATTTAGAAACACTGTTTAGGGTTCCAAAGAAAGGGGCAAGCAACATTACCAAGGGAATGCAAACACCACAAAGAGAAGAGTACTTGGTGTGAATTATTTTCAATATCTCACTCTCTGCAATGTTAGACATTTGCGAACTGAAGGAAATTTTCATTTGGGGGGGCAGAATTCTTATTTGGGGGACAGTGTCTCATTTGGGAAGAAAAAGCTAGTGCCCCACCCCAGGCCTTCAACAATCTTGCAGCAGGTCAAAGAAGATGATGATGTTTCATTTTACCTGTTCTAAAATTGCAGTTGGATGGTATTTTGGAACTGGGATTGCATGTCAGAGGGGGTTGTTGCACAAAGAGGTATGTGATAGCTCTTTCAATAAAGACCAAGAAAGTGCTTACACTGTCATAAAAATAAGTTTTAGCAGCATATGTCACCAACAAAATTCCAGCCTGTATTTATACAGGAGTCAGTGGAAAAGAAATCCCCCTATAAAACAGCTTGTGTCAATGTTCTCCTGAACTGTGCCATTGTAAAAGAACAGGTGCATCCCCATTTAGTAGGGCAATAGTGGAACTCAATATATGCACAGAGAAGTCCACCTGAAGCAAGAAATGTTCTAATGAATTCTTTCTCCCAAATCTTCTTACCTGAGAGCACAAAGTAAGCAAAGCATCAATGATTCATAGTAAGAGATAAGAAAGAATCCATCTTTCTGTATAGAACTGCTACATCCTCAGATTACTTTATACCAAATATGTTATTTTATTATTATTGCCTTTTATCTATGATGAGGTATTTGGTTGCAGGACGATGAGCAGTAGTTCGGTATCACTTGCTACACTCAACAAATAATTTCAAAAATGTGGACACAGCAAATATAAGAGTTCTGGGTTTGAATGATTTTCAGAGTCCCACTACCTATAATACTGGACGCTACTACATAAAGATCTGATCTCAGTGACAATGGGAGCTGCTACAATGGAAATAGCAGGATCCTGGAAAAACACAGATGGACTATCTTTCCACCTGGACTCTCTCTCCACAGATGGACTGCTCTAGCTGAAAAATTGACAACAAAAGCTCTAATAGCAATGGGAAAAACAGTGAAAGACAACTTTGGGAAAATATAGAACCCATTTATATCCCAAGTTTCAGACTTGACAACAAATCAAGGCCCACCATTAACCCACAGGACTTTTTGGCATATTTTAAAAAAATCAAAAGCATATTTAATATAAGGATTATTATGAACTAGTTATTCTCAAATGAAACAATAGTTATATAATTCACTGTCAGTGCAAATTATAATTTTTAAAATTAATGATTTTTTTAAAAGAATTTATCTAAGAGTAGGCTTTTGAATTATGAATTAATTACAAATTATGAAGCTTTCCATTTTCTGCATGCCAAACCCTTAAAATATTCCCTCTTATACAAATCTGGGCAACAATTAGAAAACTATTTCACCCAAATTTACAAACATCCTTTTGTCAATGCACATATGCACTATACACTTCACTAGTTTACAAGGTATGTTATATATCCTAACTAGGAACTCTGACATTAGTACAAATAAATCTAATCAAATCCTTTTTTCTCATGAATACCTGTGTATGCATTTTAAGATCTAAAAATAAATGTTTAGAGCAAATGGTAGCATTGCTGCTGGATATTGATCTTCCCAAGATTCTGTGGCACAAGACTACTACCAAGTGCATTGCCTCTCAGCCTTTTTCCAATACCAGCAAAGAGGTAAAGTACAAGTGGAAATTTCTGTATCCTGGAGGATGGCAATGCAAGCCTTCCAGCAGTTTTTAAAAAGAGCAAATCTTCAAGAAGCTTAAATCATACTTTCAGGACTCATTCTCATTGCTGCAAGAAGAGGCTTTTAACAGCTAGCAAGAGGCAGCAGCAGGTTAGGGAAGAATAAACCATTTCACTTACTTTGGTTTTTTTAAGCTCTCTGAAATCTCTGTGCGTATTGGGAATCAATGAAACAAATATTTGGAGAGTAAGGTTGGCTCACAAATGGCAGACAGTTCCTACTCAGTAACTGACCCAGTGGCTCCAAGTAACTCGGGCCCAAACTTGACATTAAGAAAAAGTGACTGCCATTCTATGACTGTCTTCTCTTCCTCTTTTGCCATCGCTCCCTTTCCCCTATAATCTATGTTTTAATGACATTGTCCTGTGCATGCCTGCAGCCTCAGCACATTCCACTCACTGTCTGGGATGGGGCCAGGGATGTAACTACAGTAGGGGACAAATTCAACCCCCATAAGAATTCTGCAGTCCCAATATTTTTTCCCCTTAATCTCAAAATTTTTAACAAATTTACAGCACTGCAGTAACTCTAAATGAGTATTCGGAACTATGGTATAGGCATCCATGGAAAAGGGTCAGATCAATTTACCAAAGTAATGCAAACACAGCAAATATAACAGTGTTACATGTGAATGATTGTCAGTGTCCCACTCACTGCAATGCTAGAAAAGTGAGAAATAAATGAAAATTTCACTGGGAGCAGAATTCATATGGGGGAGGCAAGGCAATCCCACCATTTTGCCCACCCCATAGCTATACCTCTGGATGGGGTCAGAGCAGGGTATATGAACAATAAGGTGATTATATGTAACATAGAATTCGGAAATGTTATTTCTAAAAGGTATATATTTATGTTAGCCATTATTGTCAAAGTAAGACTTTCTTTTTTAAATGTTGAGAATGATGTATGAGTGAAACATTACTATTGGATTAAAGTTTTTCCTAAAGTTTAGATGGAATCTCTTTTCCTGAAGTTTGAAGCCATTGCTCCATGACCTGGTCTCTGGAGCAGCAGAAAACAAGCCTTCTCCATCTTCCAAACATCACTTCTTAACTTTCTCTTCTCTAAGCTAAACATACCCAGCTCCCTAAGCTGCTCCTCATCTGTTCTAGGAGACCGTCATACAAATCTCAGTATAGCTTTGAAGTCTGCAGTAAACCTTCAAAGTGTTGTCACTATGATGTCTTTCTCATATATATTTTTGCTCAAACACTGTGCTTTCAATGCTTTATGTCAAGGATCTTTTCACATGTGTAAACATCTTTTACATATAATGTTATTCTTCCTCTCTTGCTATTTGGTCTATTCTTTTTGAGCAGGTTATGATGCTCAGTTGCTACATTCCAGTCAAGAATCTCATCCCACAAAGCTTTTGTGTTAAATCATTTTTTTCTTTTCTTGCATTGACAGTTGAAGTTCATTTTGTCTATTTCCCATACTGAAAACATTTGTATTGAAATATCTGAAACCATGGCTCATTCCTTTCAGATTCTATTGTTCCCATTATGTTGTGGTCTTGTGTCCTGTGAAGTATGTTTTTCTATTTAGAAACACAGGGAATTGAAACTGATACTTTCTATGAAAGCAGAGCTATGGCAATTTCTAGGTCTAGATTAAATATTTGTGTTTATTGTGGTAGTTTTCAGTCCATACCTCAAATCTTTAAAAGTGGACTCAAATATAAGTTTGTCAAGGCATTCAGTGTGAGTGTGGTGTGGCAGAGAAGATTTTTCTAAGTGGACAGCAGAAATGAAGTGATGTGACCTTGAGTGCAGCTGCAAGAATGTTTTGGCTAGCCAGCCTTAGGAGGTCTTGCCTTGTCAACATGAGAAGGTTGCCTGCTGTAAATGTGATTGGATCACCCCATAGGGTCTGGGGTGATGTTAAGCCCTTAAAAAGGCTTGGGTAGGGCACTGTACTTTACCATTCAGGTCAATTCCTGGTGGTCACGCTGCTCTGCTGACTGATTTATAGAATGTATCCAGACATGCTGCCGGTTTGTGTTTTTACCTGCTGATTTATTTTTCCTATCTTACTTATTGCTTCCTGGTATGCAGCCAGAAGTCCTAACTTTAACTTCAGGGTCCTTAACTAAATAAATAGCCCTGCGTCTATGAGTCTCCAGAACTTTTTTGGCCTGCCTGGAGCCACTTGGTTGCAGCTGGATGTCACTGCCCTGTCAGCACTTTGCACGTGCTCTGAGGAGCTACCTTGTGCTACCCTAACAAACTTGTGGTCAGAAACATATATTTCCAAATTTGCCATGTGATTTACAATGCACATGCATTTAAATGCACATGCATTTAAAAAAAAATATCATGGAATTCATCATCGGAAAGGAGTATGCCAAATGCATCCACTTGAAAAACTTTGACCCTCTAAACTGTTCTTTTTGGGAAAATATGAATTTCTCTGTAGAAAAGAAGTCAAAATTCTCATGCAGATCCATGTTGGAGCTGGTACTAAAAAAATGAGATCCCAGTTGATATCAAATCTGACAGATTTGCATATCTCTAAACCCTTCCTTATTTGAAAAAAAAATTTTTACCCTATTGGTAAGAAAGTACTTGTTAAAATATGTGCTGCATATGGAATAAAACTGCCTATTTTTAATCTCTCAATTACAGTTTTGTTTGCAGCATATGCTTTGCTTTATATGCTGCAGTAAATAGAAGTGTCAAGAATGATCTTCCCAGGATTTTTTTTTTAAAGCCTCTTCCTTTGCTGCTTTTGGCTGGCCTTTTGTAATTGAAAAACTGAAGGAAACCCGTTTAGACATTTTGAAGCTAGAGGCAGGCGAGATATAAAGATTCTGACATTTTATAAAGACCCCAGGTTTGGAAAAACAAGTCAAATGGTGTAAATATGTTTATCCACATTATAAACATTGTCATTCTGGGGATTTTTAAAGCAGAAATTTTCAGCATTTCTCTCTTTCACTCTCCTTTGGTTCCCAATCAATTAATAAATTCTAAGTTGCTTAATCCTCTGCCTTTTAGCTTATCAATCAAGGAATTAAATGTATGCTACATAGTATGCTATATATTATTAATAATAATACATATCTATAAGAGCCATGACAACACAAGGCTGATGGGTCACATAGAAACAAGCCTTTTCCATAGTTCCAGCACTCATCAACAAATGAATATGTGGATTTGCTATGAAATTTCGGCTTTGCAGAGAGAGGCAGCCCATAGTGAGTTGTGGCAATGATTATTGATTTACAAGCCCACCAAACTTGCCCACCCTGACCTAATATCATTCCCCCAATGCAATGTATGTAGGGAAATGCCAGTTACAGCATTTCCAAGTTTTGAAATATCCAATTTTGAGTCCTTAATCTGTAATAGTATTACCAGCATAATAAACTGAAACTGGAAAAGAAGTTCACCTTTCCCCCCCCTCAACATGTACTATAGATCCTTTAATTCTGCCTTTCTAATTGGCCCATAAAAATAAACTTTTGTCAGTAGCTTCTGCTATTTATTAAGTTGATCCCTGTTTAGCTTAATGGAAACTGGAACAAAAGGTTTATTTTAAGAAGCAATGTCTGTTTGATTGCTGAGAGCCAACTTAAAAAGGATAAATCATAGCTTATCCCATTGCTAAAGTAACAAAGTAAGTTCTTTATAAAATAATTCGTTGTCACCATAATACTCATTAAAATTACTATGGAACATATGTCATCTAAAGTACAATGGGACAGATCCAGACTTGCCTTTCTGTGAATGGAAGGATTACTTCCGATAATAAAATGAAAAAAAAATCTGAAAAAGGAACCCAATGAAGGAAGAGAACCCCAATATCCATCAGTTCTTCTTCTTTCCCCAATTCGGACCCCCTAAACCATCTTCCATATTGTTCTTGAGGGCTTCCAGTTCTCCAGAGTATATTTTCTTATAGAGGACAGCAGAAGGAGAAGGTCTGGTTGAGAGCTGCCTCTTCTACTGACAGGAACATCTGGGTTCCAGAGTTCTATTCTGTGCTGCAATCCTACCTTCTTTTTAAAATTGGTCCTTAAAACATGAGTCACATCTGTTTATATCCTGAATTTTGAATTTATCTCTGTTTTAAGTTATAGTTAACCAAAACCCCAACATCTGCAGTAATTTATGGAAGAGCAATTATAAAGCTCTCTAAAGCTTTCTGTACAGCTTTCTAAAGGTCAATGGTTTACAAACTGTGCTCCAGGGAAGCTTTCATTGCATCAATTTGTAATGGTAGACAAACTTTTTTGAGAGAGATTTTGCCCCTCACTACTAATTTTTCCCTTGAATGGATGATTTCAGACTCTTGATTAGTCAACAATAAAAAATGACTTGTCCTCATGATTTTTAAGTTAGATTCCTTAAGTTATCTAAATCATAGTGCTGAAATAAAGGAAGATAAAGACCAACACCAGACTTGCAGGAAAAGACTGTGAACTAAGTGCCTTTCCACCAACTGCACCACTTCCTAGGGAAGTGACTCATACCTCCAGATCAGACTGCTCCCAAGGCTGTGCAAGGATGCTGAGCTCACAATCCAGTTGCTCAAGTTCTGTCTTAATAATCCATTGTCTGTGAGGCTACCCTTGACAAGTGATCAGAAGCAACAGCCAGTGCAAAATACAAACTGTTATCTGATAATTGTTTTAGAGACCACATACGAAAGTTTTGGTACTAACTGCACTGGGTTCTAATCCTCTTTCAAGTTCAACTGAAGGAAATGGTTTTGAGCTATACAGCCCTAAACAGCTTGGGACCATGATGTCTGAAAAGCTGAGTATTCTTATAGGAGACTGGCTAGAATTTGAGATTTGAGAGCCTTGGTGGAGACACTGTTGTGTGTCCCACTGGCTCAACAGGCTGAGTTAATGAGTACATAGGACAAGGCTCTCTCGGTAGCAGTACCTAATTTGCAAAACTCCTTCCCAAAGGAGATGATATTTACTCCAATCCTCCTGAGTGAGTAGCCAAGACTGCCCTGTTTCATACAGCCTCTGACCCTTAACTGTTTTAATTGTGCACATGCTTTTAAAATGTTTCTTTTTTAAAACCGATTGCTTCAAGTTGTTTATGAAGATTGGTTTTTACCTGTTCTACCTCACCCACCTCATTTGGTGGGCTGAGAGGCGATGAAGCAATATTTTGATATTTTTTAATTAAAAAATGAATTTATTACAGGTATTTAAAAAAAAAAACTAAGAGCAAGTGTGATGTAGTGGTTTGAACACTGGACTATCACCCAGGTGACCAAGGTCTAAAGTCTAGTTCAGCCGTGGAAAGCTGCTGGGTGACCTTGAGCAAGTCACACTCTCTTAGCCTCAGAGGAAGGCAAAGGCAAATCCCTTCTGCACAATTCCTGTCAAGAAAACCTCATGATAGGTTTGCCTTACAGTCACCATAAGCTGGAAATGATCGAAAGCATACAAGAATAATAACAAACGAAGGGGGGGGGTAGATATATTAGGCTCAAAATGTACCTGGCGGTATCCTTTCTTTAACTTTCAGGGTATAGTAGTTTTCCTGCTAGAGACATACAGATGCCTTATGCATATATACATCTTGTTCCGAACAGAGTGCAAGTGGCTGTTCTGTAGCCTCTTGCCCCATTCTAAACCACCCTCCAGGCATCTGCCAAGCTCTTATGCTGCTCTGGTGGAAGGGGGAAGAAGGATGGAGGAAACTGGATACAAGAGGTTACTTCTTTCCCCCCATGCAATTTGATTAAAAGTCTAGAGAGAGAGAGAAACAGAGGAAGATAGACATAGTTGATCCTCTGCTTCCCTCATATAGTGAATTGTAGTGGGATGAAAGGCAGTCCCCACTGCTACCCTTTCACAGTCATTCAACAGCCATAGAAGAAGTCCAACAATAGTTGGCAGCTGTCATAGGAAGTTGCTCAGCTTATGACTTTTGCCCTTGGCTCTGGTTAGTTTTTGTTGGGGTTCTAAAAACAACAGAAGAAGTGTTAAAACAGGTCCACTTCCAATAAACCTACATCTTCCCACTTCTGCCCTAGAATATGTCCCAAGATACTGTGTAGGATACTATATTTCCTTGGTGGAAAGCTTCTCCAGAGAAATTAATTATTTTTGAAGGAGAAAGTTTGAAATGCACAGTTAAAGGTGTATTTCACGCAATGCTTTACATTCTCCCTGGTCAAATACTGAAGAGGAAAGCCAGATAGCCTTGTAAGCATGCAGTTGCTGAGCTTTGCAAGCATTTAGAGGTACAAACCACTTTGGGTACACAAGCATTCTAAGTGAAGCCAAAGGATTTAAAAAGAGAACAGCAATAGAAAGGATGGCATCTTGGGCTCAGCAGATGCCCCTTTCAGGCATGTACTGAGAATACTGGCTTTTTTATCTGATCTTTTGCAAAACCAAGTTTAAAAGGAACATGTGATTCTTCTTGTATGGGAATCTGTTTGGCATGGTTGACTTGCTCCTTAAGTTACCTGTAGGTGCATGATATGCTTGCTAATAATAGTATTAAATCACAAAGATTTTTCATTCATAAAAGGATCTGAATGATTTTCTGAAGTTTATGATCATAGTGAATGTGCATCTTTTGTGTATCGTTAATGAAATTTGGAAGAAGGGGCAGGATTATAGCAACACATGTGGATCCCTGAATACAGAATAGAATATCATTCTGCTTCTGATGTGAGGAATTGTTACTTAGAGAACACTATTCCTACAGATGGAGAAATGTATCAGTTTCATTTTCCCACATCTTTTCTTTTTAATTTCAAGTTTTCATCCTGCTTAAGATGACACTTTGAACATTGATGTCTTCTTTATAAAACAAACCAACTGAATTAATTCCCACTCATTTACTCTGGCTGAATTCAATGAGATATAGCCATATCGACTGGCAAACACTCCATTGTACTTGCCTGCCATATATCTACAAAAGGTAATGCTTGTCAGAAGAAAGAAAGAAAGAAAGAAAGAAAGAAAGAAAGAAAGAAAGAAAGAAAGAAAGACATGGTAGTTTAATTCAGCATGAAAAATATAGATAGATGTACATGGATTCAAAATTTTTACAGACTAAGTAGTCAAAATCTTGTACCTGGATTGAAAAATCTGTTTTTTGGTTTGTTTGTTTTTGTTTGTTTTGCTCTATTTCATATTAAGGTTCAACCCCCCCAAAAAAAAATTCAAAATCTCTTTTCCCCTGTGACCAGTGGTAATGGAGCAGAATTCTGTAGCCATTCTTGAAGGCTGCCATTTTTTCCTTCTCAGAATGTCCAAGAGATTGTCAACCAAGTCCTGATGTTATGTAACACTGAGCTTTCTGGGAAAGGAAAAATGGCAATGATGCAGACTCAAGTTGATCGACATGGACTCAATTCATACTTAAGTCACTTTAGTGACTTGATTTGGACTTGACTCCGCAATAAATGGTGCACTAATTTGACTCAACTCATGACTTGTATATTTTTAGTGAACAACTTGCTGCTCTTGGCTCAGTAACTTTGCATCCAGAAACTTTGTGATTTTGAATAAAACCTACTGGTCATGTGACAATCTGATGCAAGCCCAAAATGTAGGTGTATTTCTCACAGAGGAACAGCAAACGTGTTAGGCTATAAGCCTGACACAGAGTAGAGGTCAGCTCAACTCATATCAGAGAAGCCTTCTAAAACTTAGCTAAGAGTGGAAGGCAAGATTTATCTCCTAAGTGCAGGGCACATTTCTCAGAGGGGAACAACAGACAATGAGCTTGAGGAGGAAGGATGCTTCCTTCTAAAGATTTTGGAGCTTCAGTAATGGAGATTAAGAAGGATCCTATTCTCCACTTCAAAAAAAAAAAAAACTTCACAAATGGGAAGTTAAGAAGGATTCTATGCCCCACTTCAGAAGCTGCAGACACTTTGATACCCATTGACACAAAAGCCTCTAGCTTCAGGAAGGGGGAGTAAGAAGGATCCTAATCCCCACTTCTGAAGCTGCAGATGACAAAATTGCAAATGTGGAAGGCTGACTCAATTGTTTCAAATGACTTTATCCAACTCTTTCCAGAAATTCTGGAATACAGGTTGGAATATAGGTCGGGGTATAAATTTGGCTCCCTGGCTTGAGACTTGACTTGAACGAATCTTGCTGTTGAGACTCAACTTGAGACTTGAAGGCAGAGACCTGAGGCTTGGAGTAAAAAACTTTAATACATCACTGAAAAATAGTAGCTGGCAAGAGAGACCACAAAGCTAAACTACCCAGCACAGGAGAGAGATATAAGGTCCAAATGAAATGTGTGAGGAATGAATAGAAAAGCCAGCCATAACCCAATTCATATCCATTTAGTTTCAGACCAAAATTGGCCCAATAAAATTCTATTCTTTGGTTGTTTTTCCTAATGTTTTCCTCTTAAGCAATTTCCCTGCTATAATTTAGCCCCAAATCTGCTTTCACTATGCAGAAAAGGAAGAAGGTGAACCTTACAGCCTGCATTTTTTCTCATGTCCCCAAATCTTCATTGGCTGTGGTAACCTGACTGATGGCTTGGGGCCCAAATATCTGCAAAAGAATTGTACCCTGTTCCAGCCTGCCTGCTTATGCTTTAAGTTCATTGGGGGAGCTCTTCTTGAAGCATCCTTTGTAGGTGAGAAAGGAGAGAGCAGAATATCATCCCTGAGTGGTGCTTGACATTATATTCTTCTTAGCAGCAAATCAAAATCTGTTTGTTTGCCTGAATGAGTTACATCTTAATTGATTTATTAATCCAAGTGGAGTTGTTAATTTGGAAGTAGCTATTTATTTTATTCCATTTCTGCCTTTTATTGTTGCCTTTCCATGTGGTTTTATTGGAATTGTTTTAAAAATGCATTTTACAAACCATTCTGGTATCATAATAAGATGAAGAGGAGTATAAAATATTTTAGGGCAGGCATCTGCAGAGAAGTATAAGTGATTGGGAAATCTTTTAACCCCTCTCGTGTCCAGTGACTCAGCCCTTGAAAATTCTTTTCCAATGCTTGTTTGTTTATTAGTTTATTGGTTCAGACAAATTTACTTCAAGTTCTGAAATTTGCCTGAGAGGATAACCCATAAAAAAATAAAAATCAATTTTCAGACAAGAATAGGCAAATGTGGAGGGGGGAGTTAATTACTTCACTCCCATCTGCTAGTTCTTCCCTCCAACTCCCTCAGCCTTTAGATTACCATTATGAAATATAGGTATAAGAACTGCCTATTTTTTCTTGTGATATGCATTCCACTCTGCTTCATATTCCATTTTGTAATTCAGATATAGGGGAAATATTTATAGCATTGTTTCCCTTTTACTCTCCCCTGCCTCTGAAGTCAACGACAAAACTTTTTTTTCACTTTAACCCCCTACATTTTTACTTTTCATCTGAAGCTTCTTATCCTCCCTTTGACCCACCACAAAATTTAGGCAGATCTAAGATCAAGGAAGCAAGATAATAAAAAGACCCTTTTCCTCCTTATCAGCCTATAGATAACTAATATCATTCCCAGAGGGAGCTGTCCACAAGGTTTTTAGCTGTCTTATCATTTCTTCAAAATGTGCAGCTGTTCTGAGCTACAGAGCCAACTCTTATCATAAAATAATATATCCGGGGTTATCTTTGGAAGAGTTCAACTCTTCAGTTACTTTGTTCCTCTGGGAATAATTTCATCAAACCTGCAGGCTTTTATGTGAAGGGCAGGCAATTTCTGTTTCCTCAGTGTCATTCTTTGGACTGAATGGCTACTAGAAAGGTAATGTTCAGTGACTCTGAAGACATTTTAGTAAAAACTTTCTTGGATTGAGGAAACGGCAGTTTTCTTTCCTCATACCATTGTATCATATGCCTTCACAGCTACAATTGACAAGTACTAAGAGGTTAATAAAATCAGTTGATTGAGTGCCATCACATGCCATGTCAGCATGGCAGACTACATAGTGTGCTTCATGGGGCCCATTGATTACTATGACATGTGGCTGGCCAAAAAAGAAAAAAGCCTTCAGACACATCCAATATGTGTATACCAGGTTTCAATTAGGAATGGGGGGGAGATTTCTCTCTTATCTTCATCTTTCTGTTTGTCCTGAACTCTGAGAATTTGACCAATTGTTCGGTTTATTTTGAGATCACAATAAATTAAAAAAAATTATTATGACATTCTTCCATTTATTATGATCTTCAGTTTATTATGAGAATGTATTTAGTCAGTTGAGAGCCAACATGATTTAGGCCCTTTCCACATGATGTTGCTGTCCTCCATCTGCCACTTCCCACTGCCATCCTGTCGTGAAGCATCACATTTGTGCAGCATTTGCAAAATGGAAAAAATCTGTTTTGCACTTCCAATCCTCCAGCACCCCTGTACTTACAATTGTGCAGAAGCCACGGAGGCATGATTGT
Organism: Ctenosaura bakeri; assembly: GCA_948474755.1. Classification (NCBI taxonomy): domain Eukaryota; kingdom Metazoa; phylum Chordata; class Lepidosauria; order Squamata; family Iguanidae; genus Ctenosaura; species Ctenosaura bakeri. Next base: position 559,112 of record CAOLHI010000510.1, on the reverse strand, counting down.
GATACTTCCTGCCCCAGTGCAGCAATGGCACATGCCTGGCTGCACTATGGAAGGAAAAGGTGGAGCCATCACACTTTCTTCCACAGGGAGCAAGCATGTACAGAGAAGAGCATTGCTGACAGGTTCCCTTCCGGACCTGAACTTCAGTGCAATGACACAGAAGAGCACTGTCATGCAGAAATGACCATAGTGGCTTGAGCTTTGGATTATGACTCTGGAGGTCAGGGTTTGAATTCCTGCTCAGTCATGGAAATGCACGGGATCATCTTGGGCAAGTCACTTTCCCTCAGTCTCAGGTCCTTTCCACACGGGGGTTTAAAAACGGTGTAGAGCGACCTCTGACGGAGGTTGTCTACATGGTAAAGTGGATTGGGGTGGACTACTTTTGCGTAGTTCCACACCCCAGTCCACGCTAGGGCGCCTGGAAGTGGCAGCGCCGTGTGCTTTTTGAAAACCACTTTTCATGTGGTCTTTTAAAAGGATAACTGTGAAGCCCCGCCACAGTGCCCGGTGTGGATTTGCAGGCGCGCGAAAGGGCGTGCCTACAGATCTGCCAGGGGTGGGCTTTCCAGCTGGCGAGCTTCTCCAATTGGTGGAGAGTCTCTGCCAGTCATAAGCCGCCATTTTGGGCCCCAGAGGATGCCGCAGGATGCCGAGGAGTGTGGAGCAGCGAAAACACGCTGCTCCACATGGCGACGGACTCAGGTAAGCTCCGTTTCAGCGTGGTTTCCCCCACTGCTTCGCCTGCATGTGGAAAGGGCCTCAGAGGAAGTCAAAGGCACACACCTTCTAAACAAATCTTGCCAAGAAAACTCCATGATAGCTTTGCCTTAAGGTTGCCATAAATTAAAAATGACTTAAAGGTACATAACAACAATATAATTAATTAATTGTTAAAATATTTAAGTTCTGTTGTATTGTTGTAGGCCTTCAAGTTTTTTCCAACTTATGGTGACTCTAAGGTGACCCTGTCATGAGGTTTTCTGGGGCTGAGAGTGTGACAAACCCAAAGTCACCCAGTGGATTTTCATGGTCAAACAAGGAATCAACCCCTGGTCTCCAGGATTGCAATCCAATGCTCAAACCACTAAATCACACTGGTTCTCCATTTATATTCTGCCCATATCTGAAAATCTCAAACTAGCTTGCAATAAAATGTTTTAAGCACTAAGAATAATTTAAAGAATAAAAACCACTCATGTACGTTGGACAAAATTAGGTGTGCCTGCAAAAGCTTTAGTAAAGAGACATGGTTTTGTTAGGTTTTGGAATGCAGTATAGTGTTGGTGCCATTCGGGCATCTAAGAGACTGCAAAGAAGGACATTTCCCATATCCTCCCACAGTGTATTGCCCTGACTGATAGAACACAAAAGAGGATCTCTCCAGATTTCAATTGTAGTTAAAGATAATTTGCATGAAAAGTTTGGGCATGTATTCGTTTTTTTCTCCCTTATACATATGAGGCAAAAACTGATCCAAGGGAGTGCATTTTGTTTCATATTCACATTTTTTGCAAATATTTTTCCTTATATAATATATTTTTAATATTATTCACATCAACATAGGCATTTTGCACACACTTTCCCCTATTATATTCATTTTTGAATTCACTTTTTAAACTGGAGATCTCTGTTCAGTTCCCTGACTGCAGAGGTTTAGTATGAGTTGCCTTTTGGTTCACAGACTGACTGAAAAATATAAACTGATGTAACTTTCCAGTGAAATGAGAATTCATCTCTAGGATTTGTTGTTTCTGTGTTTTTTTGTTTTGTTTTTTTGTTTTCCCTTATTTCTAGAAAACCTGATAAACACAGTCATGACGTTTTTCATATCACCCTTTTACTTGGAAAATATTTCATTAAGAAAAAGCCTTTCAGTTTGACATGATGTGTTAATGGCTTTTCATGTTCTTTTAAATTCCATAATGCCAGAGACTTGTAGCTGTTAAAGGTTAGGCCCTTAACAGGTGTGCTATGTCAGCAATATGGAAATAATATGGTACCCTATTCTATGATTAGTTCTGGTTTCATCACTGCTTTGCAGCTGGATGGATGTCAGCAGCAAAGTGGTAGATTAAAATCTAGATTTCACTTTTTGCTGGAACAAAGAAATGCACTCTGTGCAAATGAAGCTGTCATACAGCTCAAATTACCATTTCACTTTACTTGTATTTACAAGTACCCAACTGGCAACCAGCACCATCCAGACAGGACAGAACAGTATTTTTGTTATGAAATGTTACTCTCTAAAATGGATGGACTTCCATGATATATTTCACTATTTTGTGTTACCCAAGAAGTATATACACATCAGAGTAAAAATGCCCTTCCACATCAACTGATCTAGGTTGCATGCATATTTGGCAAAGATTTGAAATTCCCCAAAGTTGGGATTAATTACCAGATGCTCCAGCAATTTCATCATCACAGCTGATCAGTTCTCACCTCTCACAGCAGCAGTGTGCCTATGAACTTTGCAAAATCTCCAGACAGCCACAGTTGGCAGCACGTTCCACCTTGAAAACATTGATTTTGCAATTTAGCCTAATCTTAACTTTCTCTAATCACATAATTTGATCTTACTATTTTCTCTACTGTAACCAGCAAACGCACTGTTCGAATACATCATTTTCTGTCAGGACTTTAGGAATTATGTTCTTGTACCATGCATTATATGGTAAAGGCACCACAACATGACTCTTCCTTTACATTTATACATAGCAAACATTGCTTCTATATGTTTCCTCATGGAAACAGATCAGGAATACTAATACTATATGATAGATATCCCTATCTGGGTGAAAGGGAGAACTGGATCAACCCAGGTTTAGAGATTCTATGGGTAGATAATGGCAGTGGCAAACTGGGGCCATGTGAGAGGTATGCTAGTAAAGAGGATGTGCACTTGATGTATTTGGCTGGGGATTATAGGGCTTGAAGCTGAATGGAGGGGAAGGAAATTAATTGTATCCATATACTCTTACCCTCATAAGCTGCCCCTCTTTCTAATCTTGCATCTCTGTCTTTCTAACATTTCTTCTTTGATATTTTACTGTTCTCCCATGTTCCCACCAAATGGACCTGTGACAGACAGAGAGCAGGGCCTTTCTAAGAGACCTCAAAATACAGGCAGGTTTGTATGGTAGAGTACAGTTGCTCAAATAATCTGGACCTGAGCCATAGAGGATTTTTACAGGTTGTCACCAACACCTTGAATTCTCCCTGGAATGAACAGGCATCCAGTAGAACCATTGCAACAATGGAGTTGTGTGCTCCCTGTAGCCAGCCCCAGTTAATAATCTGGCTGCAGCTCTTTGGACCAGCTCAAGTTTTGAACATTCTTCAAGGGGAGCCCCACCTACAGCATGTTACAGTAATCAAAACAGGTTACAACCAAGGAATGTGTCACTGTGGTCACACCTCAAGGAACAAGTGCAGGTGGTGTACAATCCTTAACTGTGCAAATGCATTCCTGGCCACCACTGAGACAATTCCTTCAGAGTATGAGAAAACTAGAAATAATTGAAGATTGAAAGTCAGTCAGTCAATCAATCTAAAACCAACTTCTGCTTTTGATACACACAGTCTATCTGTTGATTTAAAGCCAGGGGAAATATAATCCCTTAGATCTTTCATTGCTTCCGAATTGCAATACTCTGAAGAAAAAAATCAGCTTCTTTTCTGGAAAACTACTTAACACAGGACAAGGAAGTGATATTAGCCGAGAACCAAGGTCACTAATGGAGTATGTCTTCTCTGTTTGATATGATTATGAACACAATTTACACTGAGAGCACAACAAAAGAAATGATTGGGTAGGTGGGGAATTCACAGTCTATCACAGGAGCATTTGTACTATCGTTTCAGCAGCAGAGAAATAAATAAATAAATGAAAATGTAGAAGACATCAAGAGATCCTTTCATTCTGTTGATTTGCAGACAATGGGACAGGTTATTTGAGAGTGGTCTCTGATGCTGCGTGTTGAAAGATGGTAAAAATTCATTTTCACAAGGTATTATTGTTTTCTTTTGCCATTGCCTTTGCTTGAACTATAATGGATTCTGGGTAGGGAAAAAGTTCGTTTTCTGAAAAAGCATCTTCAAAAGTTGCTTAATGTGTAGGCTTCATTTCACTTCACACTGAGAAAAGTGAGGGGGTGAAGTCCCAAGCACATTTTTCTAGTTGAAATCTGCTTGCAAGTTTGTGTGATTCTCTACATGAGTAAATATGGAGAGTATATGAATGGATACTGCATTTCTTGATGAGTGGCAAGTACTTACTTCATAAAAGTTCTGAAACTGATGAACTGATTCTCAATAATAGAGCCACTGGTTTGCTTGAATGTTGGAATGTGATGAGTGTAGTTTATTGAAATAAATGTGAATAAGTATGCAATTCAGGATGCAATCCTATACCTGCTTACCTGGGACCAAGTCACATTGAACTCAATGAGAACTATGAAGATGTGTATGTGCATAATATTACACTGCAGTGCTAAGTTGGATTGAGACAATACCATAAGAGCTTATTTTTTAAAAAAAGGTCTCTGACAGTTATACAGTATATAATAAATAATAATTTTTGTGATGTAACACATTGTAAAGATTTTTTAAACTTTTCTATCAGTAGAAAGTTATAGAACAATCCTGTTGCCCAAAAGTAAGTTCAACTGAGTTCATTGAAGCTTACACCCAAGCAAACAGACATATTTGTGCTCTTACAGCAACCTAACATCATTCCAAAACTATGTCTTAGCTTACACAAAGGACTGTTATCCACATGTTTGCTTTCACAAGACATCCCTGCCACCCAGTGATGACTTATGGACCAAACAGGTGCGATTTGACCCCAGAATGGTGGGAGGAGGTATTCTCCTGCTTGATCCCTGAACCACCTGTGTTATAATTATAATTTCTCTGATTCAATTCTTCCTAGTCTAGGGGTTAGAGAGAAAGAGAGATTGGGCTACCATGTCACACATTTGCATGTGATGTGTATTTTGGTCATACATTTGCTATCTAGGCAGCAATGCACATATTCTTATACTTTACATCTTCACATGGTATCTAACACTATTTTGCAACAGTGGAATGCTAACATAGTACAGAGAAATCCACTCAAGCCTATGGAAAATGAAAGTAGTATTAGCTGCACAGCATGACCTATTTTAATGGGTAATTTGTTTATACAGTCCCATATGGGGCTGCTAATAAAAAATGTATTCAAAATCCAATCAATAAACTATGAAATATCTAGACAATCAAGTTTTATTGAAGCACTGGAAAGAAATATTCTTTGATAGACAATCTGACTGAGATTGGAGTAATTTCCTTGGAAGAACTGCAGAAGTATGCCACAAGGATTTGTCTGGATGCTACAGTAAAAGCAAAGGAAATTGCTGATGCTGCAGTATTAGCACTTGGCCAATGAATTAAGTATAACTCCCTTTTCCTGATGATATTCTGCTTTCTTCCATTCAAGTCATAAACCGCTTCAAATCTCAAATTTAAACCAATGGTGAAGAATTAAATGTGGGGTTGGGTATGTAGTGTTTACAGACAAAAGCTGGTGTATTAGTTCAAAGATAACATGAAGAGGCAACACCATGGCATGGAAACATTCCAACTGGAGGCAGCAGCACCCTCCGTGAAAAGAGAAAGTACTTCTTGGATTTCAGGATATTAAAAGAGCGTTCAATGGTAGACAGACATCTGTGCACAACCAAAAGTATAAATATGCCATGGATACACAGAAAGGTTTTTCAGATAGTTGAAGGAGAAGGCACCTGGACCACCATTGTTCATAGTGCACAAATTCATTTTCTGTCCCATTTTGTAGGTTTCAAAAATCCACAAAAAGCCTGTTCAACCATAAACCACAAGACCCAAAGTAAAATGCATACACAAGGGGAATGTTGAATCTGTTGTATTATCTTCAAGTGATGAAAAATGATTGCTTGAATACAATACTGCTATTATTATTATTATTATTATTATTATTATTATTATTATTATTATTATTATTATTTCTTACATTTTTACCAGTTTGAGTCTCATAAGAGCTTATAACAAATTAAAAAGCATAGCATTAAAAATCCAAAAGATGCAAAAATTAAAATGAGATTAAACAGGAAAAAACCAGATTAAAACATATGTCATTAAAATGGTTAATAATGGGGGGGGACTTATTTCATCCCATCCCTAACTACTTTGGAAAGAGAGTACATGAAATCACATTTCTGGCATTGTTTTATAATCTTGTTTTCTTTGAACTTCTTAGTTTGGAGAGACTCACAGGTACAGATTTAGCAGCTGGCTGGATTCAAATAGCAGTTTGGAACTTGACACCCAGCCCCAATAGATGTGTTGCTTTAGTAATCATCCAGTTTAGATTAAGATTTCATATAGAAACTGCAGCCCTGTATACCTTCTATCTTTTAATATGCCTTGATCTAGTTTTTGCTGCTACTTGAGCATTCTGACATGAAAGATAGTTACATCAAGATACCTCCACCAATAGATCTGAAGCTCCCTGTCTGGCTTCTTGTCTCCTCTGCTTCTGTGTCTCTGAGCTGGATTGTGGAGACGGTCACAGATCTTGATGTGAAGGAGAAAGTGAGTTTCAGGATATATTTTAAAAAAGAGTTTTATTCTACACATTTGCTTTAAACAACACTCGCACATAAACTGAATCTATCCTTTATTTCAGATTTTATCGGATGTTTCCAGACCCTTCTGCTTTTGGTCCGAGATCTTAGCCAGGAGCCTGGTCTGCAAAATTTCAGAACAGAAGCTAGAATGACAGGATCTGAATTTTTTTTCTAACAATGGCAAATTTATGAGGACAGTATACCGGTAATTAGCATCTTTGAATCTTGACAACAACCACCATCCCCAAGCTTCAAGTCATGAGGCCTGGCTGAATCCCAACGGCATCCCATGAGAAAATTTACTCTTCTGATTACTTAAGCATCCACAGATATGTCTTGCTTCTTCAAGGAATCCTGATTAAGGCGGCATAGAGACTGGATAAGAATGAAAGTGTCCTTTCAGTGTTACCCTTCCAATTACTTTTCTGGAAAGGTCCCCCTGTACATATACCTACTTTATACTTTATTTTTATTGGTACCAGATGACTTTTTCATGTCTTTTCCCAAGTCTTTTAAAGCATGCTGTACACCAGGGAGCCCTGGTGGTGCAATGGTAAAATGTCAGTACTGCAAGCCACAAGGTTGTGAGTTCAATCCTGTCAGGCCCCAGGTTGACTCAGCCTTCCATCCTTCCGCAGGTCGGTAAAATGAGTACCCAGCTTGTTGGGGGCATGTATAGAAATACATGCTATTTGTATGTTGTTCGCCGCCTCGATCCATATGGAGAGGAGGGATACAAATAAATAATAATAAAAAATGTAATATTATTTTAGCAATGAAGGATTCTTGGATTCTAAGCTTCCCTTTTTCTTTTATCAAACATGGGGTTGTAATATGGTGTTTTATCTCATGTTTTTATCATACACTTGTACATTTGATCTGCTATTTTTATTCTGTGAACAGCTGAAGAAGTTCTTGTTACATGATTATCTAGGTAGGAAGGAAGAAAAAATTGTCATGCTTATCCCACTCTGGGGAGATCGCATCTTCTATAGTTTCCATACCTCTCCTAAATGTCTACAAGGTATCCTTTCCTTGCCATGGGCAGGTAACAATTAATCAATCAACTTTATTATCAAAAATAAGTCATACCAGACTAATCTTATCTCTTTTTATGATAGAGTTACTAGATTAATAGATGAAGGGAATGCTGTGGATGTAGCATATCTCGATTTCAGTAAGGCCTTTGACAAAGTTCCCCATGACATTCTTGCAACGAAGCTAGTAAAATGCGGGCTGGACAGGGCTACTGTTGCTTGGATTTGTAATTGGTTGACCGACCGAACCCAAAGGGTGATCACGAATGGCTGCTTTTCATCCTGGAGAGAAGTGATTAGCGAGGTGCCACAGGGTTCTCTCCTGGGCCCAGTGCTGTTCAATATTTTTATCAATGACTTGGATGAAGGAATAGAGGGCATGCTCATCAAATTTGCAGATGACACCAAATTGGGAGGGGTTGCTAATATGCCAGAGGACATGATCAAAATTCAAAATGACCTGGATAGATTGGAGAGCTGGGCCAAGGCTAACAAAATGAAATTCAACAGAGGGAAGTGTAAGGTCCTACACATAGGTAGAAAAAATGGAATACAGAAATATAGGATGGGGGACACGTGACTGGATAGCAGTACGTGTGAAAGGGATCTAGGAGTCTTCATAGACCACAAGCTGAACATGAGTCAGCAGTGTGATGCAGCAGCCAAGAAAGCCAATGCAATTCTCGGCTGCATCAATAGGAGTATGGTGTCTAGATCGAGGGAAGTACTGGTACCGCTCTACTCTGCTTTGGTTAGACCTCATCTTGAATACTGTGTCCAGTTCCGGGCACCCCAATTCAAGAAGGACATGGTCAAGCTGGAACAAGTCCAGAGGAAGGTGACCAAAATGGTGAGAGGCCTGGAAGCCATGCCCTATGAGGATAGACTTAGAGAGCTGGGTATGTTTAGTCTGCAGAAGGTTAAGAGGGGCATGATAGCCATGTTTAAACATTTGAAGGGATGCCATGTAAAAGAAGGAGAGGGCTTGTTTTCTGCTGCTCCAGGGACCAGGACAAGGAGCAATGGATTCAAGCTGCAGGAAAGGAGATTCCACCTGAACCTCAGGAAGAACTTCCTGACAGTCAGGGCTGTCCGGCAGTGGAATATGCTGCCTTGGAGTGTAGTGGAGTTTCCTTCTTTGGAGGTTTTTAAGCAGAGGCTAGATGGCCATCTGTTGAGAGTTCTTTGAGGGTGTTCCTGCATGGCAGGGGGTTGGACTGGATGGCCCGTGTGGTCTCTTCCAACTCTACATTCTATGATTCTATGATTACAATGAGAGATGAGTCATAAAAAGGACAAGCAGAACATAATAGCAAATCAAGGTAAGAGGAGCAAAATATCACCTAGATCCAAGAATTCCTTGATAGCAATTCCAACAGTCAGTTTCAGAATCAATACCAAATAGCATTCACTAGGATTAGGGTGAGCCGTGATGGGATTTGTTGAATTTATTTCTAGTGGTACATGCTAAGATACAAACTTTGCAACCTTCAACACAAATTCTTCAGAGGAATCTGAAAGAAGAAGGGAGGTATACAGGCTATCAGATCTGCCAGGTAACTTTCCCAAAATCAGGTCTGTAATTTTGGAATGCATATCCTTATAATATAGATAATATAGCAGAGCATGAACACTTTTTTTCAAATATGCCTGACTGACATGGGCTGATATAATACACGTAAGGGGTTTGTAAGCATATCCCTTCTAGTAAAGCTGATGGCAAAACGTTAAAACAAGCCAAGGTAATATTTGGAGTTTTCCAGAGCATAAAGATAATTGGCCATAGCAAAATTTATGCTGTGGTGACCTGCTGGGGGATAGCATCAGATTCTTGTTCTGTTTTCCTGCAGGGCTTTGTTCCAGATCCATTGCTTGATTGTTTCCTAAGCCCCAGAGAATCCCCAAAACAGTAGAGCTGAAGAGAAAAACCCATATTGTTGTAATCTCTGCTTAATATCGCTTATCCAGAAAGAGGAAAAATTGTCAATTAAAATCAGGAGGACTAGAACAGAAAGAAGGAGAAAGATTTCAACTTAATCCAAGAGTTGATTATATAGAACCAAGCATGTGATTCCAGTGGGATCATCCCAGTTTCTACTCTAGGTGAGGCATTTGGGGCAAGTGTCTGTTTATATGTCTGTACTGATGTTGAATATACTCTGACTTTTAAAGTTCAAGGAAAAGATGAAGGTGATTATGAAGTGCTCATATTTTCCCGAATAAATAGAAGGATTTGATTATTCATATCAGGAACTTCACATTACCTGCTCTTTGATTTTCTACTGAAATAATATTTCCTTTGTGTGCTTGCAAAAGGCATAACTCTTCACCACTGAGCTCTGGCTCAGCCTGTGGTATGATCAACTGCTTTGCATTTTCACACCAGTGATGAATCCCTCTGAAACCAGCTTTGATTGGTCATCCCCCTCCAGAAGTCTGCTTTTAATCAGTACAAATGGCACTACATTATTTAGCATTGAGAGCACCAGCTCATCAATTATTGATCTGTCATGATGCAGAGTTCTGCTGCACTAATTAGGGAGAGGAGAGGGGTTTTTAGAAGAAGGGGGAGGAACAGGAGGAGGAGGAGGAAGAGAAGAAGAAGAAGCAAAAGTAGGAGCAGAAGTAGTAGTAGTTAGGATGTTCTGACTCTTTTCCAGTCAAATGCATACCAGAATAATATTACTTTGGAAAGATATTAGTGGTGATCAACCTAAGAAACCCCTATGAAATCCATAGGGTCTCCATAAATCAACAGGAAATATGAAGGATATGAAGGAACACACATGCGCGCATGTACACACACACACATGTAAGGACCAGTCTATGGAGGCTGAAGAAGGAAGTGACAAAATGAAATGGGAGAGTTCTGAGGGGCTAGAATGGACAGCATCACTTCAGAGAACAAGAATCATGTTTAGGAATACGTTTCTATTTTTTAAAAAGAAAAAATTGGCGTACTTATAAAAACAACCCCTTTAAAAAAAACTGTTCTGTAATTGGAAATCTGGCCCAATTGGAGAGCACTACAGCCTTTTTCCAAGATTATCTTTCTCAAATGATCTCAGATTATCTTTTCTAGATTTTACCTCACTTTTCTTCCAAAAGAAGGCTGCTCAGGGCTTGTCAAGATGTGCTTGCTTGGTGATCCCATATAGATGACAGAATACGCTATCCAGGTTGGCCACAGAGTTTCAGCCTTTGAACTCCTATCATTCACCTGGCCCTTTTACCCTTAAACCAATTTCCTGGGGCCTGGTTATTGGGCCCCAAAAGATACTGAAAGAGGACAAGTGGATGGATTAGTTGGTGGCCTCAGTATGATAGTTAATTACTGGTCCCCCTTATTAATTCTTAAATCAAAACATTCAGGCAGTGATGTAGAAAAAAACCCAGAAAAGATTATTGTGTAGCAAGTAAATCAAATACTTGGGCTAATGCTGTACACAGTACAATGTAACATCTCAGTTAAAACAAAGTAAAACTTTACTCTGAACTCTTTCCACACTTCCAGCTCCCATTAAACCAAAGATCCCTCTCACACTTGCTGCCCCTATCAGTTTTTAGCCCTTATCATTTCTCTGCTTCTGACTGACCCTATCTTATCTGCTTCTCTCAAGATTTAGACAATTTCTATCTTTCCCTGTCCCTTTCTCTATTTCTAACCGGCCCTATTTAGCAATGCTGCTTAACAGTTGCAGACAGGCCTCTGGTTTTATGTTCTTTTCCCTGTATACCCCACCCATCATTCTGTGAACTGTGATATGCTGGCACTATTCAGACTTATCTAGCTCCATTCTTCACAAGTTTTTTTAAATTTTATTTTAATGGTGGGGGTTCCAATTACCCTGAGTTCTGGGATCCCTTGGGGGACACCTCAATGTGCTCCATGTGATGGGGAATGGAAACTAGCCAGAGCATGAGCAAATAGCAATGCGAGAGGCAGAGTAACCTAGCAGGGTCTTTTTACCCAGTTTTTACGGGGTCAGGCCAAGCCAAAAACCAAACGAAAATGTCCAATAAATGATTTTATTGAATGAAAGTCTCACGCACCAATGCAATCACTCACACACTCACTCAAGACCTATGAAGAAGCAAAAGGGAGGAAACTGGACAGAGGAATATTGAAGGGGTTGTAGCTGGGGTAATACTGCACCTTTTCCTGAAGTCCTTGGTCCTGGAAAAATGGCAGAGAAGTGCGGCTCAGCACGGAGAGGGCTGAGGTGATTACTCAACAGATGGAGTAACGGTCTGCTGGGATGACCAGAAGTGATCCATAGAACCGCTCAAAAACTGGGACTATTTTTATGGGGAAAAGTACCTGGAGGACTAATCCTTTCCCAGGGAGAACAATGGGTTTTACAATGAGAAAGAGGCTCTACAGTGGTAACTTCCTTTGTGTGATGAGACTGCAAGGTGTTGCCAAAGTCTCGGGATCTTCGGCTGCATTTGGTTGTGGTGTGACTTCATGTAAATGGTCCTCGCTTGATAGGATATTTGCTCAACTTGGGGTAAACATGCTAATCCCCTACCAAGTCAGCTTCTCAGGAGCTGAGGACCCTTTGTTTATTGTGGGTTTACACATCTTGAGGTCTCCTGGGGCTACGTGACTCGAAATTTTACTGGCCTGACCTGGTTTTTGATCGAATCCTACATAGTCATTCAGGCGACCTCTCAGGCACATGGAAACATATTTAATATCAAAATTGTAGACCCAGGGATAGGGTTTTTCCAGTGGAGTAACAGAAGGAAACATTGAAAATGGCATCCCCCCCCCCATTTGCAGTCTGAATTGCTCAGGATCTTGTCCCTCAGAATTCTATCCGACCTCCAACATTTCAGAGATGAAAACTGAAACACAAGTGGCCAAGAAGCATCAGCATGTGGTCAAGATGGCTAAAGTTATTAATGAGGAAGAAAAGAAAAACTATGAGAATACACAGCAGTTTGCTTTTGCCTGAAGGTTCCAGGAAGAACAAAATTCTGATAATTGCATGCAGACTGCTTTCAGACTTTGAACTCAGTTTGCAATAATGGGGTAATCTGAGGACATATGAGGAAAATGGGAGGAGGAGAGAGAAACTGGTGCATTTTAAAAGCAGCTGAACAACTGAGACAACAGAAGATTAATCAGGACTGTCCCTGCCAAGTCAGCTGGAGGGTATGTCCTATCACCTCATTCTCAGAATTTAGAAAAGACAATTTGAACTGCAACTCCCAGAATCCAACAGTCAGCGTAACTGGAGGTCATGTTAGCTGAAGAAGTCTTGGACCTTTAGTCAGAAAAGTGAATTTTTTCAAGCTTTGCTTTTGCTGCTGGTGGAGAAAACCAAAGCATAGTGACACAGCACAACTGAGTTGCAAGTGAGAAACAAGACACCTCTTCGAATAACCCCATGTGATTCCTCCCAATATCTATGCCCCCAAATGCCAAAAGAACTATTGATTATTCCTATTGTTAGGTATATTTCTGGCAGCAGTATGAAAAGATTTATTTGTATTTACCAATATGTCAACATAAGGCTGTTCCACAAAAGCAAGAACACTGACTGGCCAGAGTTCTGAACAGTGTTGGGAGAGTCCTGAAGGAATGCTGCCATCAAATAAACAGAGCAAGAGGGTATGTCTTCCCTGGGGTGGGAGGGTGAGAAGTTCAATGTGCATGGTTTTGTTTCTGTCTGAATGCAAAGATTGTGATCGTATGTCTGAACACAGTTAATTGCCTTCAGTAATGGCATTCAAGTGCAGCACTGATGCTGTGGCCAGAATAAATTATCCACTGAGTGTGCCCAAATAGCTAATTTTTGCTTCATTATGCACTATTTCCAAGTTTATATGCATTTTTATGCACAGCAGTGTGTTGATAGAAGGTGAGTATTGAATAGCTGAACAGCAGTACAGCTGCATAAGTAACAGAAAATGATTGAATGAGCACTAGGTAGTTCATAGAGGGTGCAGCTTCATCACCACATGCACCATTTAGGATAGGTAAGACAGTCATCTATTCCACATGTTTCAAACACCATGAGGTTCCTCCTCAGGCATATCTATTTCTCACTAGGTCACTTGTCCCACACACTGAATGATTGTACAAATTTGTCATTTGTTGTTATTATTTGTTATCAAGTTTGGCTGTATAGATACTCTTTGTATATTTTTAACAGTTACCGTTTTGATTTGTGCCAGTAATAGCACCAGGGTTCTTATGGAGTTCAACAGGTGAGCCCAGATTGCAAAAGGAATTATTTCACATCACAGATGGAAAATGTGTAACCTTCTGGATGCTATAGGACTGCAGCTCCCATGACCTGCAACCTGTTTGCTATGATGGTTAGGACTGGTGGGATTTATGGTACAAGAAAATCCAGAAGAATATAAGTTCCTCACCCCTGCTGGAGTGCTGATTTTGTATCATCTCTTTTGAAAACTAAAGCATGATCAAGCTGCCATTCTTATTTAAAACACTAAATACTGTTTTGAATGTGGCTCAGTCTTCCACCCTCCAAAGGAGGTATCACTTCACCATATGTTATGGAAGCAGGATGTTCAATAGGAGTTGTATTGATACACCAGCGCAAGACATTCCCAAATTTGCACCTAGCTTATTTCAAAAAAAGGAGTGTGGGCCAAATAGGGTCTTGAGACACAAAATATCAACTCAAATATACACAAAACACTTAGCATATTATCATAATGGTCAAGGGAGATAATACACTTTTGCACTCTTGAAAAATTGTGCTATCTTGGCTTAACATGCGGAAGGTGTCCTGAATGTGATCCCCCAATTTTCCACAGAATCTCAGCATTCACAGAATTATCTTACTATCTCACTATTTATCAATTAAGTTGAATGATCAACAGGATGATTAAACAAAAGATCTTGATTTTTTCATCAACAGGTACACCAAGTTTTGTTGCTGTTTTGTGATGTGGGTGAGTCCAGTTGAGTCATTAGCTACAGCACTACTCCTAGTTGTACTCTGCTCTACCCCAGTAGCTTGTTGAGCACCATTCAACCTGGGAGTTTCATATTCTGACACTACCTCTTCTTCTGTTTTGGATTGTCTTATCATAGAGTTTTCATAGTAAAAGATATTCAAAAGTAGTTTAGCAGTGCCACTTTCTGTACAGTACTAGCAAATGTTAGCTATGGTGCCACTGCCATTTTCTTGGAGAGTTCATCCGGCATTATCACTCCATCCCGCCCCCACTGCTGCTGCCCAGTAGATGTTTTGTACATTTAGTCTGGCTCCTCAGTGAAAGCCTTTCTGACATGGGAAACCCTACCAACAGCACAGAGGCCATCAGCATAGCCTCTTGCCTCACAGGAACATGCAATCCCACCACCGTGGAAAGGTAGTGCCATTGGTGGGATAGTTTCTGTACCATTCTATTTTCATTCCAGTTTTGAGAACACTTACCACAGACCTTTCACTCAATGAATAATGTGACTACCTAAATAACAAGATCATATTAAGTAAATTAATGAGGTGAATTTCAGTATGTATGTATGTATGTGTGTGTGTGTGTGTATATGTACGTATATATATGTATGTATGTATGTATGTATGTATGTATATATATATTCCTTTCCTTTTCTCCATTGCGAAATAACTTGATTGAGTATGTTCAGCACCTGCACAGATTCAGTACAGTTTATGATATCAATAAGAATGGATGTAATACAAAATTTCTCTCAACTGCATACTTTGTAATTAAGGAGATTTGCAGTAGGATTCACTTCCCTTATTTTTCCTTGCTATCCTGAATCAAGATTGTTTTTAAAAAATTCTAGAAGAATAAAATTTAGCCGAGCCTTACCCCCTCCTAAACCACTTAGGCTCTTTTAATTGTTTCCATTAATCTTCTTGACTTTTTCCTTCTGATAACTGAATGAAAAGCCAATAGAATTAACTTTACATGGAAATACTGGCCTTTTTCTTAGTTGGTGCAATATGCAATGATAGTTGAAATAGTAGTATAGACTCATGTTCATAGCCAAGTTCAAGATTGCTTATATTCTTCTGAGGTTTTAAACATTTGGATTCTTAAGACTACTGTCATTTTTATTTTTCCTATGCTAAAACCTAATACCTCACTGTTAAGTAGTTATTCAGAAAAGAAAATTCCTATTGAAATCATATTGTGATGAGAGGTGTGCATTGGGGTTTACTGGTTTGGGGAGAAGCCTTCTCAGGCGCTAACTCCCTCCTCTCTCTTTCTCTCTGCAGAACCTTACCGGCTATAGGTTTTTAAAACAGACAGTTAACCAAAGTAACTCCTAAAACAAGGAAAGAAAGAAAAAATCAGATTGAACACAAGCTGATTTTGAAACATAAACAAGTATTTCTTTATTAAATGACAAAAAAAAAAAATAGCAGCAGAACCCAATAGAACAATCTGTGTTCAATACAAGCTGCTTCTCAAAAGAACAGAGGGGGAGAATTGCACAGAAGCTAAAACCCTACTCCTGACCAAACTAAGGGAGCTAAGGTTGTGCAGCTAAACTCAAAGGACTGCAGATTAAGACACATACATGGATTCTCTGACCCTCCAATGAGAAGAAGAGACCAGTTGTCTGGATGGCTAAAGATCAGGGCATCAGATTCTTCTCTTGGGGGACTCTCTGTGGTTCTCCCAGGCTTTTTCTGGTCTGTCTCCATGGATTCTCTACTCTGGCACTCTTCCGGGCTCCTTCTTTTCAGTCTTTTTCTATCCAAGATGCAGGTCTGCAAGTCTGTGTCTGCAAGCAGGCTCTTTTCTTCTCTTAGGGGAAGCAGCCACCTCTCCAAATTTTGTGTGCGTGTGCGTGTGCGTGTGTGTTTAATCCTTTTCTTACTTGGGAGCCATCACCTGAATTTAAAGAGATGTCTTCTGGAAGGGGATAACATGACCTTAATGTTATACTCTGAAGGTTAAAAAGTTTAGATTTGACTATGACCTCAGTTCGTTACCCTCTGGGCACCAGTCATTACTCTTAAGTAGTCTAAGGATATGCAAACAATAGATTCTGCATAGGACAAAGCAAGTCAGATAGAGCCATTTGGTCTCTTTTGAATCCAAATGGGATTTCCCAACATCTCTGGACAATGTATGTTATCTTACAATGGGAGTTATACCAGTCTGAACCAGTTTTGCAGGGCTTCCATTCACTGGAAGTGAACAAGTCAGTAAAGTACTTATTGTTCTCGCAAACAAATCAAGAATAAATTTCCTTGTCAGCAGGAGGGATGGGGGATGGTGGGAAAATTCCATCTAGTATTTTAAAATAAGGCCTAACTACCCCAGGATGAACATGGGTCCCAGGCAACAGCATATTGCTCTACTTTGCAAGTGTTCAGATTATGGCAAGAGAAAACTACCTTCCTGATGTATCAATGTCTGTTTGCAGTTAATATTTACCAAGTATAACTTGTATCACTACATCATGGAAAAGAACAGTCATGAGTTACAGGTGCCACTGTTGCTTTAGAGCCTTTCCAGACTCAATTGCCCAGTGGTGGTTGGTGGCTTCCATGTCAGCAGAGTGGTGAATCTGCTCCAAATTTTAGTCTGGACTTTAAAGGAGCCATTCAAGATGCTGAACCTATTAGGACATAGAATTCAGTACCTTGAATAACTGACATGATTTTTTAAAAGCTATATTTGTTTTAAATTTTGTAAGAACAGCAACAACATGTCCTTTAAATTCACATTAAAACACACAATAAATTCACCACCCAGCTGACATAGAAGCTATACCACTGCTGTTCAACCTCCATCTTGCTTGTTTAAAAAACAGCGTATGAACTGGTATTGTGGTCTCACTAGGAAATAATGCAATGAGATACCAATATTGAGAGAGAAGAACTATTTTGTTAACTCTTTAATGCATTAAATTGCAAGCTGTAAGGAGGAACAAAGTAGTGTGGGTTTAACTGAAGTGGAGAGTTAATCCCAAATCTCTTCTTCAGCCAGCCCTAGATGAACCACCATGAGATCAATCCATCTGTATGAAGATGCACATTGCCAGCATTAACATATGGAAGATCATCCCAGGGAACCCCTTCTCCAAGTCCTGTGGCTTAAATGGAGAGAATACACCAGGCCAACACCAACTCTCCTTCATCCACTCTTGCCCAAGTACCATGACCTGAAGGGGCAATTCAAGCGATCCCTTTTCCTCGGACAGTGCCAACAGGTGTATACCAGTGTATACTGTTTACTTGGGGTCCCAGGAGGGACACCTATATGTGCTCACAATTAACTAGGTTTGGGGAAATTAGCTAGAGCACAAGTTAGCAATGCGAGAGGCAGGGCAACGCAGTGGAATCTTTTACCCAATGTCTACGGGGTCAGGCCAAGTCAAGAAGCAAACTGGAGTTTAAGAACAATTGAAATTTTATTAAATACAGACACACAGTGTATGCAGCGCACACAATCACACAAGTAACTAAGGAAAATAAAGGTTGGAGTGGTATAGAGGGATTTTGAGAGGGATTGTTGAATTGGGTGATACGAAACCTGTCCTGAAGCCTGGAAGAATCAAGAACGATGCTGGGGTTCGATGTGGCTCAGCATGTGTAGCTGAGGGGAAGCTCGCCAAGCAAAGCGGTAGCAAGGCGGTCTGGAACTCAGGAACAATCCGAGGAAGGTCTCAGAATCAGGGGTTTTTATAGGGAGAAATGTAACTGCAGGCTATTCCGTACTTGGGGAAAACAATGAGTTTCGGGTGCAAGACAAAGCTTTGGAAAGGTCAAAATTTAGCATGATTGAGTTAGGTCTGAATTGACAAAGAGGTAGACAGTATGCAAATGCTCAGTGCTTGTCAGTTGTGTATTCAGCTTGCCAGGGTGCCTGCTCGGGACGGGGAGTCCTTTGTAAACAGTGTGCATACATAATGAGGCTGTTTGCAGAGAGGTCTCCTAAAGTGGTGATCTGACTGTTTCTGGCCTGCCTGTATTGTTTTGGGATATTGCAGCGTTTGATAGCTGAGCCTAGTTCTGTGCTCGTCCGGGGGCCTCACAAACATGTGGAGAGGGGTGGTGGAAGAGAGCCAAATTGTTGATATCAAAATGATATCTTTATGCTATCTCCAAGGAGGCCTAACCTGCAGTAACACCAGTTTCTCCTCCTTCTCCCCCAGAAGCTGTGAAGTAACTGCCTATTTAATGACACCACTCTAGCCAATCTCCCAAGCCCTAAAGATACAACGCAAAGTAGGTGAACCCACCCTCTCCCAAAAAAGGGAAAATTCCTAATTGGCCCAGTTGTGACCAGCAAAAACCTGCACTGCACAATGGGCAGATGGGCCAGGATCTTGAAACTATATTTATATATTTAGGATCTTGAACTTTAGTCAACAGTAAGGTGAGGAAAGCAGATATTTTCCAGCAACAAAGGCAGGTCTTCTGAACAGCTGCCATGTTGTTTACAGTCAGTGTCCAGACATAATAATGTAAACTACCCAACACTTTGGCCAGTACATAAAGATTATCATTATAGGGGGAAACTGTGACCCCTTCAGCCTCCACTGTTTAAGGGATGGACAGGCTTGGAATAATAAAATATCATGAGACATTATGGGTAAATAAAATGGATGCTACTCAAAGGCAACTATCACCACAACTAAAGAAGCATGAAGGAAAGAAGAAAATAAATGCTCACAAATAAATAGCTGATAGTAATATCATTGTATTAGAACATAGCAAAATAAATATGATTTGCACGAATAAATAAATGAATATTGACTTTCAAAAGAACTACTGGAGTAGCAAAGTGAAGGAGCAATTGCACATGCCTGTTATAGTTTTGTCCAACATAGTGTCTTTTAGGCCATTTCCACCCTATACTGTCTCTTTAATAGCACTATAACTAATAATAGTTATAGTGCTATTATTCCACTTTCAACATCCCGTGGAATTCTGGGGTTTGTAGTCAACTGAAGCAAAAGAGCTCTCTGGCTGAGAATTCTAAAGGCTCCTCCCTAAACTGCAAATGCCAAGATTCCACAGGATGTTGAAAGTGGAATAATAGCACTATAATAGTGCTGTGTGGAAATGGCCTTTGAGAGCTGGCTATACAGCCAACGTGCTATATAAAAAGGGCATGACTCTGAACAAGCTCATAGCTACAGGCATTCCAACTGCAGGGCAACATGAAGTCAATAACCAGAGAGAATGCAGGAGAGTCCTGTTAATTACTAGCCCCATATTCCCAATTAGATCATTCCTTAAATGTTAACAGTTAGTTTCAAAATGAATAGGCCAGCTTGATGTTTGTGATTACCTTGTAAAAATATAAACATCCAGCTCTAGCATAATCATTGGTGGAAAAAAAGCAAGTAAAGCAAGTCTGAGTGATTTTCATATCTCTGTGTGGGCCTAAATTGAACGGCAAAGCAAGTAAAATGAGTCTGAAAGATTTTCATATCCCTATGTGGGCCTAAACTGAGGGTCTGAACAATGCAGCTGACATTCTGATTAAGGATGACAACTGCCCATGCAAGTGCATCTTTAGTCCATGAAACAGACAGTGGAGAAATAAAGCCAATGCCAAGTCATGCACAGTTAGTGGAAGCAAGGAGATGCTCAAGTAGTCATGGGTCCAAATGTGAAAGGCAGCCTTGAACAGGTTACGGTACTGGTCAGAGTTACAGAGAGATTAATCCAAGGTATAGGCTGAAATCCAGAGAGTGAGACATGCTAAATAAGGAAGTATTACAGCTGTTATTCTCAGCAAAGGAATAAGCTTAGTTCTGCTAATATATAGGTGACTGTAAATTAGCACAGGTAGACTAATGAGTTCAGTGTTTTCATTTTAAGGAAGCTCAGTGCAGTTCCTGTTCCTTTGCATTCAGTCTCTGATACTCTGTGGCTCTGTATCTATTTCCTGATCTTTAGGTGTCAGGTAGCCCTCCATATTTCAGTTATGGGAAATGTAGTAGGAGTTAATTAGCAGCTTGCTTGTAACAAGGTGTGAGAACCAGAGACGGTTAGATAAACAAAGCAAGGAATGTAGTGATAAACACTGCCAGGCTGAAACCAGAACTCCAAGGCCTCTTGCGGGTGGGATGAGAAACTCTTTGCTTTTTATGTTTTGGATTTTGCTGATTGCCTCCAGTTTGCTCACATCTTTAAATGCAGTGAGGCACCTGGACATAAGCAGACTTTTAGGTTGCTCTAGGGGTTAAATCTAAACTGGGCATTTGATTCATCTAGCCCACTATGCATGTGTTATTTGTTTTTTAGCACCAGTTTCTGGAATTGCTACTCCTCAAGAGTCTTGAATGCTTCTAAAGCAGCCATCCCAAGCTTAGTGCCCCAACTGTCAGATTTCTTGGACTACAACTCTATCATTTCCAGTCAGCATCATTGTGGTTCTGGGAAGCCAAATTAGAAGTTAAATCTCATGGGAGAGGGAAATGTTACCCTGTTTACTGGAGGTCCCGGGAGGGACCCCTAAATAACCTTACAATTACAAGATGGGGAAATTAGTCAAGAGCACTGGTTGGCACTACGAGAGGCAGGGTAATGCAGCAGGATCTTGTAACCCAATGTTTACAGGGTCAGGCCAAGTCAAGAAGCAAACTGCGTTGGAAATAATGAATGATCTTTATTAAATACAGGCACACAATGTAAGCAACACACGCACACAGATAACTAAGGAAAATAAAGGTGTGAGTATGATAGCGGGATTTTCAGAAGAATAGTAGATTCGAGTGATAAGAAACCTGTTCCTGAAGCCCAGAAAGAAGACAGAGAGCGAAGCTGGGGTTCAATGTAACTCAGCACATGGAGCTGAGGGGAAGCTCGCCAAGCAAAGTGGTAGCAAGGCGGTCTGGAACTCGGGAGCGATCCAAGGATGGTCTCAGAATCAGGGGTTTTTATAGGGAGAAATGTGACTACAGGCTATGCCTTACTCTGGGGAAAACTGCGTTTTGGGTGCGAGACAAAGCTTGGGAAAGGTCAAAATTTAGCATGATTGAGTTAGGTCCAAATTGACAAAGAGGTAGACAGTATGCAATTACTCAGTGCTTGGCAGTTGAGTATTCAGGGAGTACTTTATAAACAGCATGCATACATAATGAGGGTGTTTGCAGAGAGGTCTCCTAAAGCAATGATCTGGCTATTTCTGGCCTGCCTGGGTGGAAAATGGAATGTTCAGCAATTAGTGGCCGAGTCTAGTTCTGTGCTTGTCCGGGGGCCTCACAAACACATGAAGAGGGTTGGTGGAAGAGAGCCAAATTATGATATCAAAATGATATCTAGGGGTATTTCCAAGGAGGCCTAAACTGCAGTAACAGAAACCTGTAGGAAAACATGCCTGAACACTAGGGTATTATTCAGTACACACTGCCATTTCACACAGTGCAGCTGCTGAGAAATATTTTGGCTTACATATTACATATCATAGAGAAGTTGCTTTTCTGTTGTTTTTCACATCAAGAACTATAAACCTTTCCATTTAAAATCTGCAGAAAGCAGGCATTTTCAGGAACAGGAGGTATACTACACATGTACACACAGACATACACACACACACACACAGACCAACTTGTCAGATACATCACCTTCTCCGTGGAAATATATACATATTTCAACTTGACCTTACTGTTCTCTTTCCTAGAATGATGGAAGTAGAGATTCATCTCTGCTGACTTCCAAACACAGCAGCACTTGTTCAGTGTTCTTTTTCATCAAAGAATAGAATTTTATGTTCTGAAAGACATTGCCTTCTGTCTGATTATGGATATGACCAAGTATATCAGCTGAATGATTGGAAAGACTGAGTTCACAAGAAGGAACTGAAAATGAGCACAATGCACTTGTGGCATTCATTCACAGTACTATGTACAATTACTAGGAAGAAAAATTATATTGTTAGCAGGTGAATACAACAGAGGAACAAACTCTATATATGGGGCTGAATGCCCTCAGTGGCTTATACACGTTGTGTGGCTTATATGAGCATGCATATATATATTATTGGGTGCAGAGGACTATTCTCTTGTCTTTTGTGGCCCATCCCCAGCCTCTCCCTTCAATACCTGTCAATACCTTGGACAGGTTGCTGTTCCTATGTTGTATCAATGAAGAGGGGAAAGAGGACTGAGGTGATTCAGAAAAGATAGAAGCTGCTGGGCTTTTTTCTCAGGAGAAAGAAAATGGTGGTGCACTCCATTTCTTCCCCCATGAGCCTAGAACAGCTGCATCTTCTAAACTGCTTTTTCCCTTCCTCGCATTGCATCAGTAAAAAGCAGCTACAGTGACCCTAGCTATGGTTTGGCAACTAAAAAGAGGAGGACATAGAACTATGCAGGTGGAGCATTACACTACATCTGCTTGATGTAGGATCTTGTAGGCCACTGCATCTGCTTGATGTAGGATCTTGTAGGCCATTGTTAAACAAATCATTTAATTTGTGGTTTTTTAAAATGCAAATTATATGTTGGGGGTTAGTAATTAATGGAATCAGAGCATTAATTATCAGTCTCGGGGATAGAAGGATTTAATGCATTCTTCCCTTAGAATATTTGGGAAATTAGGTCTTCTGAAGCTGATATTTTCTTTGTGCGGAGAGAATCCCCAATTTGATACTAATGGGAATCTTTTCCCAATACAAATACTAGTTTCAGAGAAGTCATTTAGTCAGGAAATCCCCTTAATGCCTGCACTGAATCTATTCATTATCAGGGCCACCCACCTGCCCCCCGTTGATAGTTTTCATTTTTAAAAACCTTCATGCTAAACTTGAAGACACATTTAACATCCTGTACAGGCTGAGCCTGCCGTTAATCAGAACTTGAATGAAATCTGACACAATGGTCATCATTGTGAAGTTGCTCCCTGTCTTTTGCTGCAGTGCCGTACAGGATGAGTCCAAATTCACCAAAGGCAAAGGGTCTTTCAACCCTATCTAGCCTGGTGGAAAAGAATTTCAGAACACCAAAAGCATATCAGTTCCTGGAGAGATCACCCTACACACTAAATACTGCAAGTAGCTGGAAGCAAAGAGACTTCCACTATGTGTAATAGAGAAGAACTGTGCAACTTGAAAAGTGATCCTTAATAAATGATGATGATGACGACGATGATGATGGTGCTGGTGGTATTTATTTCTTGCCTGCCTCTACCTATGAATTGAGCTGGGGAACAACAGATTAAAATACCACAATATATAGATAGCACAATTAATAACATGAACACCAAGTAAAAATATACAAGTTAAAAGGAAATAACAATGTTGGATGACATGAAATTGGCAAAACTCTAGTTTCACAATGATTTTTTCAAAAAAGCTGTCTTCTCTTTTGGAACACAGTATACTCACTGGTACTATTGATCTTCTACTGCCTATTATTGGAATCCACTAATGACCTGCCAATTCTAAAAGAGTATGTTGTCAGTATAAGATGTTCAAGAAGACAATGATTTCATTTATACACATGCACACGCATGCACACATGCATATACCTTTATCAGTGGGGGGGGACACTTTTCCATATTGTGGATCATTGACGTAATATTAGGCAGAGGAACGCATGATGCTGGACATGTCAGGGGAGGGAAAGGTTGATAGTTATTTGAAACCCATCTCATCCCTATCCTTCAACATCCAGGACTATTGAATGCTAGGCCAGTCCACAATTATCATACATGAGCTGATTGTGAAGAGGCCAATCTGGTATGCATTACAGAGATCTTGGTTGATGGGCCTAATAGATTGGATCTGTTCCAACTTTGTTCACATGAGTACTTGACACAGCACCAACTTAGATAGAGGGGCTGGAGAGGAAGGAGTTAAAATCATCCATAGGATGCCATGTCCTGAACAGGCAAAGCTATCTGACTAGGTTTAATGGTTTATTTCTAGGTCTAGGTGAGGGAGACAGAACATTAATGGTCAACAGTGTCCCTCCTGAGCTGGTTAAGGAGGTTTTGGAAGTGGTGCTGTAGCACTCTGAGACTGTGGTTCTAGAGAATGTCAACATCAACACTGAGACTATCCTGACAAGACAGGTCAGGACTTCTGGTTACTATGACAACACTGTTGGGTATATAGAGAAAGACTGGATAGGGAAGGACAACAAACCCATTGTCATGGTCAGATCATTTTCTTGTGGTATTTAGCTTGACAGTAGCAGCCACTTCCTATAGTGGGGAGGAATGATTAAGACATTTTCTGAATTATCTGTAGGATTTTTGGACTGATAGGGCTGGGGATTCAGCTAAGGCTTTGGTCTTGGCTAAAACGACACAATCATTCCTGAGAACTATCAATGCAATCATTCCTAAGCTTCCAATCCAGTGCTGTGGAACCCATAATGTGAGCAGTTTTGTTTACAAAAATCTGTGGACAATAAACAAGCTAGTCAACCACTAGATGGAAGATGGTGTAGCTTATAGAGTAGACACAATGGAAAATTGGTGAGGACTCTTGGTTCTGCTTATTATACAGCAGTGAGATCAGCAAAAAATATCTCACTATGTCTCGACTATTGCATACTTAACATGATTCCAGTAGAATTATTCTGAGTGGTGATGAGGATATTGTGTTTGGGCTCAAAGAAATCAGAAGTGGAAAGAAACCTTTGTTGTCTGCTGTGACATATTTGATAGGTACCTCGAGGAGAAACTTGCTTATGTCTGTTCAAATATTTACCACATACTCTGGGGTACATTTGGGGTGTTCCATCTGGTCAGTCTCCTTTGCGTCAATTTCAGTAGCTGTGACCTGATGAGGAGAAACTGTTTCGCTCACCACATGTACCCTTCACCTTTGTCAAACATGGCTGATAAGATCTAGAAGAATCAGACTAATTATTTGGGTCTAGGGGGTGGCAAATGCCTCATTGTGCCAGGGAGAGGTGCCTCCTGCCTTGAATAAGACTGTACTGCATCTGCTCAGAAGAGGATCTGCCTGGTCCCAATGGTATGGGTAATATCCCTTTGTGGGAGGCAAGATGCTTAAATATGTGGTGGTTGGGCAATTTCAGGTGTTCTTGGAAAAAACAGATTATGTCGACTCATCTCAGTCTGGTTTCAGATCAGGGTATGGAACTGAAATGTCCTGACTGGCAACACACTTTAGGGGGAAGGTGGAGAAATGCTACCCTGTTAATCTTTCTAATCTCTCGGCAGTTTTTCCTAACATTGATCAGGGTATCTTCCTAAATCAGCTCTCTTGGATGGGGGTGCAAAGCATTGTACTACAGTGGTTCCATTCCTGCCTCAAAGGCCAGTTCCAGAGAATGTCACAGGGGACACCAGTTCAGCTGGATAGTTGTTAAGCACTAGATTGCCACAGAATTCTATCTTGTCTCTCATACTGGTCAATATCTATATGAAGCCATTGAGGTGGATCATTAAGGTTTTGGAGGTGGGGTTCCATCACTATGCCAATAACACTCAGCTGAACTTTTCCTTTTTATCAGAGCTAGCTGAGGCTGTGCAAATGCTGATAAACATTTGTCACCCTCAGTTTGGCCAATGGTCTTATCTGCAGACCACAACAGTCAGCGTAGGATAATTGACAAATGAGATAAACATCCAAAATGACAAGCATCTAAATAAAATTCTAAAATACTAGGATTAAGAAATCATTCACTCAAGACAGATCTTGAATATGAGAAGCCATTTGGCGGTGAAGTGAAAAACTTAAATAGTACAGTGACACATTGCCAGTTTAACAACAACAAAATATCTGGTTTAGGGGAGAAAAAAGTTACCTAATTCCACCAGGGAGATCTAGGCCTTTTGATTACTTGAGGTCTGAAAAGCAAAGCCACCATCTGCTTTCCCTTTGACAAAACCTAATTACTGCAGGTGCCCAGTCCTTATAACCTGATAAACAGATCTTTTCTTCTACCATCTTCAAGGGGAGAGGGAGGGAAGAGCCTTAAACCAAACTTAGATTGTATGTTTCTTCTCCAGCCAACAGATTTTTATAACACAATTTTCAAACGCAGACTTAAAAAACAGAACCGTGGAGTTCAGTGTGTTCTCAATGGGATTTCAACTTTACAAATGACCAGGCCAGTAGCTTTGGGCTAGAATCAGCTCATTTAATAGAAGTTCCCCAAACAGCACACATGAATGAAAACAGAACAAACTTTTTAGCATTTTGCTTATGTATTTGGCTGGCTAGCTACTCTCATTTTGCATATTCTTTTATTGCAATCATCTATGCATTTCTATTTTTATCCTTATTAACATAGACTTAAAAGTCTTCACATAAGATTTTCATTCATTCACAATGAAAAAAAACATACATCCAGAATATCAGATTCTAGCTCTTGATGTAAGTTATAATATGGAGAATGGCAACCTTTGTTTGCTCTAAGCCAAAAGTATTTTTAAATAAAATAAATAAACCTTCCATACATAATTTATTTGACACTGAATAGTTTCTTTAAGTCTCCTTTGTGCATCCATAATAATCAAAAATCATTTATCTAAATCGTTGGGAGTGGCAACCTTTGCATGCTTAATTAACTGGCTAGTTAGTTTGCATGTATATTGTAGGCATAGAGGAGACTGCCTAGAGTAAACTTCCTGTTGTTTGATCAACACCTACAGTATTTCCCTTTGCATGTTCTTTTCCTCTCTCTTTTTGTTCTTTGGCTTCCCTGAAAGCATGTGCTCTCCGATTTTCTGGCAAGCATGCTTTCTTGTAAGCATGGGAGTTCTTATTTTCATCTTACCATTCTTCAAGAATTTGAACCTGTGTAAACTATGAACAAGATTATGTGAGTAAATATTTTTTTCTTATTTTTAACCAAACTGTTTGTGCTTATTTTGAGCTAGATTAAGTGTATCTGGGGTGGAAATGATGAAGTAGGACTGGTAATTTGTTCAACTTCTGACTGTGCAAAAAAAAATACTCTGCTGATTGGGAGACTTATTACTAAAAATCTCTCAATTCCCCAACATAAATGTGGTTGAAGCAATTTGATGTTGTAATCCAGGAAACCCTAGAATGTGGTAGGCCCTGCTTTTCCTGGATTGTTCTCCATTAGGCTCAGTCTAAGTCATATGACTGCCTACAACAAAGAACAAGATGTCAACTCCCTGCACATTCAGAGATAGCCAGACTGGCAGCTGACTTCCACCTCAATACTGCTAAAAAGTCCAGAGCATGGAATATTAGGTTTGAAAATTAACTTGATAACGTTAAATATTAGGAACTGGAAGATTAATCCACTATCATAAACATTAATCAATGAAATAATTTAAGTGGTTGAGTTATTGTTAATTAATTCATTGAGGATATTAATGGTGTGAGGATTGCACCATGGGATTTACAGAGTATGGCACGGAGGTTGTCACTGTTGACCTTAGGAGAGCACATTTTGTTACTGACTCCTTCAAAAAAACATCTTCTTGAAGTAAAACATACTCAGAAGAAGACTGTTGAAATATATTTTATAGAAATACAGTGAGCCCTTGGTATACTCTAGGGTTTGGTTCCAGGACCCCCTGTGGATACCAACATTCATGGATGCTCATGTCCCATTATGTACAATGGTGTAGTAAAATCATGTCGCTTATATAAAATGACAAAATCAAAGCTTGCATTTTGGATATATATATATATTCAAGCTGGGATTGGTTGAATCCATGTATACAGAATACAGAATCTGCAGATATGGAGGGCCTTGAGCCTTGGGAAGAGACAGTTTAACTAAAAATGTTGTTGTTGTTGTTGTTGTTGTTGTTGTTGTTGTTACATAGAGGGATAGCAAGACATGAATTTTAATAGCTCTTTTTGCTCCACACTCCAAGGTGGGTAAAAAAAACAGAATGAGAAGTGTGATAGGGACAGGGAAACTCCCAGAAAGAAGGAAATAGGAGAAAAGTTGTGGATATTCTTACTTAATTAATTTTACTTAATTATACTTACTTAATTTTCAAGAGCCTAGCACTGTGTATCTTTAAAAAAAATGAAAAGGGGTTCATTGTAACTCATTCCAAACAATATTATATAATAATTCTATCCAGTAATATACAATAGAAACCTATTCAGAATATAATCAATATAGGAATAGAAGATACTGATGAAAGTCAAAATGCACCCTCATCCTCCAGAAAGACTCCAAACACCTTTCTTCTAAATAGGCTAGATGAGGCATACCCACCACCCCAAAACTAGTGTAGAATGTACAAAGCAAGCTGCATGACTTACAAGAACTCCCTCTTCCAATACTTCACCATTGTCTCCCCTCACCTTCCCTAGTCTCTGCTGCCTGAATTGGTCACCTCATGACCTATTTCAGTGTGAATGGCACAACTGATAACTCAAACAAAACAAACTCCAGCTCATTACTTACTTTTATTCATTAAGCACAGGATCATAAATAAAGTCCAACAGAATTCCAAGCCAAGCGAGTCCTAAGTCAGTCAGTATAATCCAAGGTCAGGCACGGAGTTCAGGTAAGTTTTGACAACTCCTGGAGGGGAAGCGCAGCACCTACATAGGTTAGCAGCCTAACGCAGCTGTTGCCTGAGTAACTGTAACCGGTTATAAATCCTCTGGAATCAATGTAGGTTCTCTCTTTGTTGTGTGTGATCGGCAAAGGTGGGTACTGGTAAGTTATCTTCTGTGTCTGAAAGGGTAGAACTCTCTGTTGGAGCTGGTACTGCCCCCTGTTCTGTTTGTGGCACTGTAACCTCCTCCTGTACAGCACGTCCTGGTATTCCGCCCCCCTCCGTTTCAGCCTCTGGCATGTCCCCTGTTTCAAACTCTGAGTCCATGTCTTGGAAGCAAGTCATGACACTGCATTCCATTTTATGATAGAATTAGCATTGCCCACCACACAGCATAACTTGCTTCTATTTTGTTAATATAAATCTGCATTGTTATTTATTTATTAAACATCTTTAAATTAAATGTTTATTGTTGCTATGTTCCTTCAAGTTCTTTCCGACTTATGGTGACCCTAAGGCAAACCTTCCATGGACTTTTCTGAGGCTGAGACTGTGTGGTGGTGGTGGTGGTGGTGGTGATGATTTTTTATTATTTTTATTATTATTATTATTATTATTATTATTATTATTATTATTATTATTATTATTATTTCTATCCCGCCTCTCCACATGGATCAAGGCAGCGAACAACATGAAATACATTAAATACAGTAAAAGACGTTAAAAACATACCCAATCCTCCCCACCCACCAACCCACCTAAACCAACCTCTTAAAACACACAACAATTAACAGTCCATCAATTAACTATAAACAAAACAGCAAGATAATTGATGGGAGGCAATGGAAATGCTAGTTTTGGAAGGCCTGTCACTCAGTGAGCTTCTATGGATGAGTGGGGAATCGAATCCCAGTATCCAGGATCATAGTTCAACACTCAAACCACTATACAATACTGGATACCTTGCCCTGTGTCAAGAGATCTCAGAGGTGACTTATAGTTAAAGTTTAGTCTGAGCTAGATCTGAGCTAAAACTGAGCTAAAACTGAATTGTGAAACCCACTTACACTTCTTTTGGAAGTTAAGGCCATTCCTGCACTACACTGATATAGTGTTATTATTCCACTTTCAACATCCTATGGGATCCTGGGGTTTGCAGTTTAGGGAGGAGAATTTAGAATTCTCAGCCAGAGAGCTCTTGGGCCTCAGTAAACTACAAACTCCAGAATTCCACAGGATGTTGAAAGTGGAATAATAGCACTTTAATAGTGTAGTGCGGAAATGGCCTAACAGAGAAATAACTTTTGCTCAGCAGGAGACATGGACTTGATGTGCAACATATCTTAGATGGAGTTATGCTTTCCTCAAAGCATTACACGCACTATCTGGAAATGCTTTTAGACTCAGCTTTGCTCTTAGCAGTTAGCAATAGCAGTTACATTTCTATACTATCAGTGCTAAGCACTCCTGAGTGGTTTGCAACATTGTAAGCTAATTGCCCCCAACAAGCAGGGTACTCATTTTACCGACCTACATAAAGATGAAAGGCTGAGTCAACCTTGAGCCTTGCATGATCAAACTCATAACGTTGTGGCTGCAATACCAGCATTTAACCACTGTGCTATCAGGGCTCTTGGATAGGCAAGTTAACAGTTGTAGCCATGAACTACAACTTGATTACCAGTTACACTCACTTCTAGAAAGGCACATCGAAAAGGCACTGTCACAAATGCCTTTGTCATTTCTAGTTTGGACTATTCTAACATCCTGCTTTTGAAAAATGCTCACAAACTACAGTTGATACAAAATGTGGTGGCCACAGACTCCTTTCACTTGCCCAGGGATTGTATGTTTACAAGTCTCAGGATACCAACTTATGGCTCATGAAATTGCTGTCCATTTTGCTTTGTGTATAATAATACTAACTTACTTTACATGATTTTTGTGTAGGATCCACATCATACATGTGTTAGATGTTGTTCTTTTTGTTATTCACTGATATCCTCCATCAATTACTTGTTACAAATGAACAATTGAGTAACATCTGATCCCAAAAACCCACACAGTCAGAAGCTACATAAAGTGAAAGAGATAGGTTAAGCTGCTGCAACAAGGAATTGCAATAGGAGTTCTGGTTCTGATTGGCTCAGCCTCAGTTGCTCATGAGAAGGGAATGGAATATCATCCTCCTTGCACTCAAACTGGCAGCTGAACAGACTTCCTTTGCTCACTGAGGTTGCTGGCTGTTAAGATGGGCGGGGGCATTTATGATAATAGCAATAGTGTCATGATCATGACTACACAGTGTTACTGAGTACAGTGAGGTTATATGGATCTGTAACTGCAATACAGAATGCTAGTCAATATCATTAGCATTGAATCTACTATTGTATAGTTGCTATGTATTATATTGCCTGAGTTATTCTTCTGCTATTCATTTTTAATTTGTGTTTTTATGTCATGTTTATTGGCTTTTGTTTGTTTCCATTATGTGACCCTTTTTGAAAATCCCTGGGTTAATAAAAAGGACCCTTAAATATAAATGCAGATAAATAAACAAATAATTGTGTGCAGCCCTAGCTGGGACTTCTGAGACAGGCCTTTCATTTGGCTTTGTGGATAAATGGGGATCTGAATCATGTCTAATACAATATTCCCACATTAGTATTTTGTGCAAATGAAAAACGATATCACAATGAAAGCCTAGAAAAGTTTCTCTTGGATTATAACTGCCATGCTAGCTGAAAGCTGTAACCCACAATTATTTTTCCCAGCTTTGGTCAAAATGCATGAACTACATTATAAATAGAACACTTTTCTAAACTTCAGCACATTTTCTACCAACAAGAACTCTTAAAAGTGGGTTATGTACATGCATGGCATTGTTCTGAGGATTATAGTAAAAATGCATTTCTCTTGCACATTGCCAGAAATTATGCTTGTGGGTTTCTTGGCCAGAACAAGGCACTAATGTGTGATCAGCTTTGCAATGAACTTAATAAATATCCATTACCGTAACTGTAAATTATCATAATAAAAGAGCATGAATGCTGTTATGGGTCCCATGAGCACCTTCTGGAAGTGAACCCATGGGACAAAAATGAAACCTCCTTAATTTACACACAGCATTTCAGTCCATGGCATTAAATTAAGCAGGCCTTTACAACACATTTAAGCAATTTCCCTCTGAACAACCCATAATATCAGAATCACAAAGCTTTATCTATACTTAGAATATCTGGCCTTTTCTTTGAAGCCACATTTTAAAAAGACATTTCAACAATTTCACTGTTGAAGAGGTATTATTATTTCTTGGCAATAAAGCAACTACACAGCCTACACACTGATCTAAACATGTAGCAAGCAACCATATCTCCATACTTCCCTTCTTTTTATTGTGTTGTCATGTGGCCTTCACATCATCTAATGACAGCACTATCATGGAATTTTTCTTGGCAAGATTTAATCAAAGGAAGCTTGTTGTTGCCTTTCTCTATAGCTGAGAAGAGGTGACTTGCCCAAGGTCACCCACTAGGTTTCCATGGCTGAACAGAGATTTGAAATCTGGTTTCTGAGAGTTCCAGCTCAACATTCATACCACTATCTGAGTTTACAACAATATAGATTGGAATATTAACATTGAGGTGAAGGCTTAATCCTTCACCCTGAAATGGTCTTCATCAATATCAGACCCTCTGCTATTACAGCATACCTTGCCCAAACAAACGGTTGTTTGATGGCTTGGAGGGGTTATTTTTTTGGGGGGGGGGTAATTTTAGCAAGCTGCTTCCTCTCACTGTCCCCATCACAAAGATGGCAGCTTCTTTTGAGAAGTGAATACCAAGCAACCAGACTTCTTCTCAAACTGAGGGTTACAAAAGGTGACCAGAAGTGGTCCAAGTAGCTGATTACCAATTCCCACCACCTTGCCCACTGTCAAGTTGAAAAGAAGGTTGGAGAATTGTCCGGCAGCTGTATAGTCAAGGCCTCCTTCCTTCTTAGTAAAGGTGAAGGGGACATTGAGCTGCTGCCTCAAGTCATGCATCTGGAGGCAACAGCTTTACCTGATGGAATCTGCTATCTCAAGCTACTCCAAACAGCAAGAAATGATGGCTCTCTAGTTTCCCCATTCTCTCACACTTCGTGCTCAAGAAATGTAAAGAGGCCTCTTTACAGGGAAGTAAAGAATACTTGCAAACTGGCTTATTCTTTACAAGAAATGATAGCTTGACACCTTACGATAGTCCATCAGAAAATGATCAACCACTGTATGGGTTTTTTTTCTCTGTGCAGATACTTGGTGTGTGCATGTGTGTACATGACTGTGCATGCCAGTAATAATATCTGTACACAGAAGATTGTATTCTGTGCAAAGGACACTAGTTTGGGGGGGAATGTTGGGATTTGCACAAAATGAAAGCATTCCTCGCAAATGAATGTTTCACAAAAAGTTCTAAAAGCGTAAAAAATATATATATACAGAGATCTAATGACCTCATTCTACAGGGACAAAACTATTGAAATAATTTGTTCTTGCATGAAAGAATGAAATAAGAACAAAATTATATCCATTTGTATGAGATTTTGAGATGTCTGTGTGTGCACATGGATGATGACTGTCATCTACCTCCCTAATGCCCAGGTACCCTCATGGCCTTTTAGTACTATAGCCAAGAAAGCAGGGGCAGCCATGCAACATCTGGCTGCATATCTACAGCTGGACCCACAAAGAAAATGTCATTCTCTCAGAATTATGGAGGACTCTGGGAAGTATACGAAAATGTCATCTTTTTTCTTTGTCTGGTTAAAAATGCTCCCTGGCTGTTCCCACCTTTCTCCAGCCACTAGACAGACATGGAGGTTGTGTGCTATGAACAGATAGGCTGTGTGAATGGGGCAGTCATTGCCCACAAGAAGTACTAGAACCATGCTTACACATTTGCAGATGGACAGACCCATGTTAGATCATTTTTGCCTCCTATCTACAGATCTGCATGGACCAAGACATGTTTTCATAGAATCATAAGGATGGAAAGAACCTGATAAGCCACTGAGTCCAACTCCCTGCTCAGTGCAGGATCTCCAGCTAGACCATCCCCAGCAAGTTGTTTTCTAGACCCTTTTTTAAGATGTCCAGAAAAAAAGACTTTATTTCCCTGGGTAATTAGTTCCCTGCTGCTCTTACCTTGCTCTTATTATCAAGAAGTTCATTCCAATGTTCAATGAAAATCTACCCTCCTGTGAACGTTAGACACAGTCCTACCTTTGGGTCTCCTCCCTGTGACAGACCTTTGGATATTTGAAGAGTGCAACCACCCCTTAGTCTTCTCTCCATCAGGCTGAATATGCTCCTTCAAGCTTTCCTCATATATTTTGCCCTCCATAGCTCTTATCATCCTTGATGCTTTTGCCTTTCTTTGAAAGCTGAAAATCTTGTCCAATTAGTAATCTAGGTGCTGACATGGTAGATAACATCTGCCATAAGAAGATGTAAGGATTATCAGGAACATCATTTTCAGCTACAACCAGTAACAATCCTACCGTGTAGGCTAATATCTGAAGAATGCCATTGACAGGAGAACCAGAAGTGCCTTAAAGACATTTCTCAGAGAAGTATCTCTTCCCTACGTCTATAGTATTCACATTATAGAGGCATACAGTGAGCAAATGGGAACTCGTCTTCCCTGCAATGTGTCAAGTGGTCTCAGTTGTATCAGCTCAAAGAAGCACAGTGCTACATTCCCCAACTTCACTGTCAGCCTTTAAGCATTTGAAAATTTTATTGCATTCTTTCCTACTCACTAACACTTCATTTCACAATCTTTGTACTTCTCCCATTCCTCATGTGCCCTACATTGTCAGCTCTTTGTTGTGTTTGATGTGCTTCTCTGAATATTCTTTGATACATCATGGCAAGAACTGGACCCTTTTAAACAGTACCATTTTCAGCTATTTTCATATGCAACTCCTGCTATTAAATGGGGCAGCAGCTCATTGAGATTTATAGACTTGAATCTCTGCAGAAGCTGAAAAAGAAATAAAGGGATCACAATCACTTCATCACACCTTTAATATTCTTTCCCACTTACCTGAGGGTTCAGGAACATGCAGATATATAATACAACCTCCAAAGTATCTCCCCAGCGTTAGTGAGAAAGCA
This sequence comes from Ctenosaura bakeri, assembly GCA_948474755.1. Classification (NCBI taxonomy): domain Eukaryota; kingdom Metazoa; phylum Chordata; class Lepidosauria; order Squamata; family Iguanidae; genus Ctenosaura; species Ctenosaura bakeri. The sequence goes on along the minus strand of CAOLHI010000510.1, from coordinate 523,858 downwards.
GGCAGATGTCTTTAAGACAGTAACAAAATTCTGTTAATGATAACACAACTATCTTCATTATTGCAGTAACATGGAATGTCTTCTACATGACTTTTCTGGTAGTGTATCTATGAGAAAACCACAAAGTCATCAAATATGATGGGCTCCTCCCTATTTGCAACATATGTATTTAAAGAAAAAGCAGTATTCACCCCATTGACAAAGCTCCTCTACCTAATGTTACTGGAATATGATTAAAATATGCCACAAGAAAGATTTTCAACACTCCAGTGATGGGGAATATGTGTTCCTCCAATTATTGTTGGATTGTAACTGCCATTTGTCTGAGCTAGCATAATCAAAAGTGAGGTGTCATGGTAGTTAAGGTTCAGTGTCCAAACCACCAGGTATTCCCCATCCTTGTACTATTGTAATGTACAAGTATGACCCAAAATATCCCTGAGTGATTGGGAAAGTAGGGAAGAAAGACATGTACTACTCCATTTCATGACTTTGTTGAAGAATAACAGTGTTGGCAATAGGGAATATAGTGGTAGGGAATTTATGGCACTCCAGCTCCTATCTGCCCCAGCCAGCAGGGCCAGCAGTCAGCGGTCATGGAAGTCCAACCACCACCACCACAATAACAATGCTATCTATTTCTTGCCCATCTCTCCCTATGGATCAAGGAAGAAAACAACAGATTAAAATACAGCAACAAATAGATACATAACATAGTTAAGACACACAAACACGAGTTTAAAATACATAAGCAGTTAACAGGGTATAACATTGGTTTTAAAACATACATATTAAAAACAATTCATAATTTAAAAACTCATAATTTAAAAACCATTTGGATGGGTCTGCTGGAAGAGGTTGGTCTTTCATGCTGCTTTAAACTCAGCGCATCCAGCTGTCAAATCTCTTCCAACAGGTCATTCCACAATTGGAGGGCAGTTGAAGTTAAAGTCCTCTGGTTAACAGTTGCCAGCCTAGTCCTTGCTAACTGAAATAAATATCCTCTAGAAAGCCTGAGTGTTTCAGGGTGGATTATGCAGGAGAAGACAGTCCCATAGGTAACCTGGAGCCAAACCATGTAGGGTTTTAAAGGTAACAAACAACACTTTGCACCTTGCCCAGAAACTAACTGGCAGCCAGTAAGGTGATTTTAATATAGATGCTAAATGATCACTCTTAGTTGCACTAGTAACCAATCTGACTGTCATGTTCTGTCCTAATAGAAGTTTCCAAATCTGGTCCAAAGATGTATGAGGCATTGCAGAAGTCCAGCCATGAGGTTACCAGTGCCTATGATACCATCTTTAGGTTCTTCAACTTTAGGAATTGACACAGCAGGCATATCAACATCTGGAGTTCCTCAGCCTGATATATGGTGAACTGTTGCACCTGTCCATGATTGCAACTGTTCTTTCCCCCCCAAATTCCATCATCTGTATTACTGATGGTCTAGTGCTTATATGATCCCATATGCAAATTCAAGCAAAAAATTGGTTATGGTTGTCACACAAGCAAAACCTGCTGAAATTTCCTCTTCCACACAACTATTAAAGAGATAGGTCCCATGTCCTTTACCTAGTAATCTTAGAACTGGTCCAGAGTTCGGGGGGGGGGGGGAGATTCTTTCAATTTTGTCATAAAAAGACAGACAAATAGTGTTATTCCAGCAGTTGCAGCAGGCATTCTCAGAGCAGTCCCTTAAAACTGGGTAGGCATCCTTTTACACTGCCTCTGATTTTGTTTACTGTTCTGTAAAAAGTGAGAATGGAAACATTTTTCTTTGCTGCACTTGTTATCCTCTGGAGTGTGAGCTGCAAACATATATAGTATCTCAGCTGAAAGACTTAGGCCATGATCCTATTCACAAGTTGTATAGCATGGAATTATACAAGCATAGCTATACTGCAGCACTAGACTGAATTGATGTGCAACCAAACATACAACAAGTCACACAGCTATGCATGCTGCTGAGATGAAACAGTCACTCCAGCTCTTACCCATCACTAAGGTCTCCACTTATGGAACCTCCTGGGCAGAGCACTAGGAAGTTTGCACCATGATTTATAGTGATATCACCAGTTTGTGCAATCCTGAATAGATTGCAACTGCTTGTGCATCAGTATTTAAACCAGGATAAAGCCACAACAGAATTCCAGCCATAGACTGACATTAAGAAATGAAGAAACACTTTTTGATTCCTCCCCTCCCCCAATACCTACATTTTTTTCATGATGTCCAAAGATGGTCACAGATTCCCAAATGCCCTGCATGTCCCACTCTGGGACAATGCTTCAAAGATCCTCTTTCTCTCTCTCTTTTCTCTCTCTCTCATATACAGAGAGAGAGAGAGAGAGAGAGAGAGAGAGAGATTTGTTTTTCTCTCTACATGCTAATACTATACAATCAATGGGGAAGGGAAATACTGTAGAACAATACCAAACATCTAGATGACATCAGTTTATAACAGCCGTTGCTCCATATGCTAAGGTTATGTGACTGTTCTCTGCCTTCCCTCAGAGCATAACTAGTTTCCATCAACATCTCTTAGCAACACATGCAGAGAGAGAGAGAGAGAAGAGAGAGAGGAGGACTTAGAATCAGTGTCCAAGTACATGATATATCCTGATTTTCCCTCTTCCCTCCCTCCAGAAAAAAAAAAAAAATAGAATCCTTATGCCAGGATTAACAACTGCCAGATCCTTGGGTACTGCATTAGCCACTTATGAGACCTACGAGGACTTTACCTCCCCAGGGCCACACCCCTGATTTGTTTAAAACTTTATTTTTATTAAAAATACCATCCTAGAGCATATGGAGGCCATTTTGCCATGTTTTGGGTGTCCTTGGTTGTTTTATGTCTAAAAGAGGTCTTTGTTTTTTTAAGTAGAAAGTTAAAACAGGAGCCAATTTCTGGACTGACATAGGTCTCACTTTCTGATTTACTTTCTGTTTGAAAAAGGCCACCCTGGGTCAAAAAAGAAGTCCAAAAATACAGTAAAATTGCACCTCCCCAACACACACACACACATACCAGCAGAATGGGGATTTTAAAAAAATCCTTTTCAACAAATATTTTTGGGGTGCTGGTACATTGGTGGGGTAGCTAAGGGACCTGTATGTGGCCTGTGGGCTGCAATTTTCCATTCTCAGTTTTCAACAGGTCTTATCACTGTTAATGTGGGATGAGTCCTGCAAAAAAACTATTCCATGATCAAGGACTGCTTTGCTGATATTTCAGTTCCTTGCCCCATAGTACACATGCATCCCGACAAATCCGTACCTTTTCAGATTTATATGCTGTTAGGTATACAGTAGCTGCACTTGTGGTTCTTGAAAATATCTCCAGTAATTTACTTGGAAATCATTTTTTCCCAATTATACAAGGCAATGTTGACTCCTTACCCTGTGGGCTGTTTTGACACCATCAAGGATGGTCTACCAAGCTAGCAATTATTACATCTCCTTTTAAAAAGTGGTTAAAAGCTGCTGAAGCTCTTGGTCTGACACAAACTCCCTCCCGTTTTCATGTACTCATTAAGCTCTGAAGATGTGTCCTCTGGGGCTGAACCTTTCTGTGCTTGATCTCAACCCAAAGGTTAATTTGTTTGGAAACCTTCAGTGAAAAAACTATTTTTCCTCATTCAGGTTACTCTGTAGAAGGTCTTTCCTTAGGTTTTAAATGGGGTAGAGAAATAAAATGAAAAGTTTATAAGTGATATGAACTGCCACTTCAGACAGTTCAGGAACTTTCCTGGGATGATTTTCAGACCTTCTGTAAATTCCTGGCTGTTTTGTAACTTTATAAAGGACAATAATCACATAGGCATAATAGCTGCTCTTTGCTCAGGAAACCATATTTCAGAGGATGAGATCCTGATATTAAAGATTCATAAGGTTATTTAAATTTGTTTGTTTGTTTATATATTGTCCCATTATATTTGTTATATTTTTATTCCATTATATTAGTGCCATTATATATATGTTATGATCTTAAGCTCTATTTTGTGAATTGCAATCAAACTTTGGAAAACTACCTTTAAAGCAAACAAATATAATGATACACTGAAGCCATCCATAATTGAGCTGTGGTAGGGTGATGCTCTGGGTCAGAAGCAGAAAGCTTCACCTCTTGGCTAGTATAGAAATGCCACCTAGGTTTATAGAAAGCTGTCAGAAAAGAGCTATGGCACCAGATATATCCATCTCTGTTCAGCAAAGGTAGATGGGTCCTCTGTTTTTACCTTGTCAAAACTCATGTCAGAATTACATTAGAAAATCATAAACATATGTGCTTATGATCACTCACCACCAACATTTAAAATGTCATCTCTGGAAAACATCTAAGACTGAATTTTCTGTAACAATGGTCAATTTTACAAACTGCTCTGAGATTTTCCACTGCTACATCAAGTCTTTTAATTATCCTATTCCAGTACTGCATGGGGTGACACAGTATTAATCCAGACAGAAATATCTTATATGTGCTTCAGATATTGATGAAGCACAACAAACTAACAAAAGAAGTGCAACAAGCCATTTTTTTCATGAAGTGGGAAAATATAGACATACTGTGATACTATCATGTCTGTCCTGGGACTCTACAAAAAAAGTGGAAATATAAGCTTGGCAGTTACAAGTGTGTAACTATTTTAGTTATGTAACTGACTCCCAGCCCAACTCCCCCAGTCTCCACTAATCAGGCAGGAGACATTGTGATCAATGGGGGTTCCCTGTCACTTGGGAAACAGTTGACTCCCATTCCCAACCACTCCCCATGAGCAGTTTCCATTGCAACAAGTAGAAGTGTAGTCCTTGTCCCCCCACTTTGCAAATGAGATTGTTCATATGAGTTGGGTCTGCCTCCCAATTGACAGGGGAATTGGCTCATCAATTGCAGAGGCTGTTGCCCAGTAACTTGTGTTTGGGAGAACTTTCACAGCCCCCATGTATCCCCTAAACTAGGCAATATGTAGGGATCTTGAATACAAAATAGTCACAAACGTATAACTCTATGCTACACATTTGTAAATGCCCAAGTGAATTTTGGCCATTAATTTTTAACATGGCATTTCCACACTGAGAAGTGTGTCTCTTTTTGAAGCTTGGGATCAAGAAGATTTCTGAAATGTGATATTAAATGTGTATATCAGGAATGAGGGATCATATGTATGGGAATATTTTAATCCTTCTCCTATACCACTCCACTGCCCAAATGACACTGGAGGGCATGTGTGTTGGGAAATGGGAGAGACAGTACTGAATCTATGAGGCAAAGAGATCAATTTGTCCAGAAGAGGAGGTACAACAGTCTCATGCTCACATCCATAAGGTCTAAGCAGAGAAAGAAATGATACTCTTTTATGGGGGGAGGGGGAATTACTCACAAGCACTGGTGCAAAATCAAATCCATGATTTAAAGGAGAAAGGGAGAAGACAAAATGACTGCAGGTTAAAGAAGATGTAAGAAGAGAATAAATGTAGAAATGCTAACAGGGAGTCACTGAACTGGAAACTAGCAGTTAATACATTAGATACACAAAGGTTGCTAACTCTAACAATGTGTGCAGCACACACATACACAGCCACATTTTCTGCACAGGGAAGGGAAAAGAGGATCAAAGCATAAGCAACTGGCACTATGTAGCCTATGCCTGTGAAATCTGAATTAACTTGTTCACTGCAGTGACTTGTTTCTGTAATCCCACCATGGTGTATTATGTACATTCAGACACCGGCCACTGATTATGGTCCTTCTTGTCATGTCTTAAATTGGTGAGTAAGAAGGCTTGGGCTGTAATGGTGTCCTCAGAGTAAAAAATGTTCTTCCATATGTCCACCTAAGTTCGTATCTACTCTCCTTCAGAAGAAGTCATTTTTGCTTCATAGATGCTTTAGGAGAATCGATAGTTTACTCTTACTGGCATGTTGCTTTTATACTGTCTCCTATTTCCTTTTTATAAAATAGATTTCGAATGTTAATGTACTGCATTATTTTATATAAAGTGCTTCAGGCACCAATTACTATAGTATTTATCTATTTATCAGTCCAGCAGCTTTTTAGCACAAAAGTACTAAAGCTATTATCACGTTGAATATATGAAGTGAAAGCCTGTTCTAGATAATCTTTCAGTGCATTTACTGTAATCAGAGAGAGAATAATGAGATAACAAATTAAAGCACAGGGTCTATAGGCTTGTACGAAATAACATTTTCACCATTTGTCCTCCAAATTAGATAAATACAACAACAGGAGAGCAGAGATCAACATCAAAATGCTGTACCTTTTGTATTTCTACAGCAACCAACATTTGGAAGTGATTGGCTGAGTTGAAGATGTGTTATGGAATGTATATTAACACTCAACATATCACTCCTGAGTCCAAAGCATTTAATGAGGGGTAGTTTGTCTCTTCTCTCTGTGATCAAAACTAAGGAAAAATGTCCTGTGTACTTACAACTCTTGAAAGGGAAAAATGTTCCCCTAGGATTTTGGGTGGGAGGGGAGTGTGTGTGTCTCTAGGCCTGAGTAGAAACTGTGAAAGAGGAAATGGACTCAAACGATATTTCACAACAAAATATATATTTATACAATTTTCCTCTTGTAAATATCTGAATGGCCTTCCCTCTTCTGTTTTTTTTAATTGGACTCTCTCCTCAAATTCTCCATACTAAGTGGCAAAATGTTTACTCAAGGGGGTTTTTCCCAAATACAGTTGGCCCTCCACATTAACTAGGGTTTAGGGCACAGAACTCTCACTAAAGCAGAAAAATCTCAAATATCAATATGTTTGTGTGTGTCTGTAGGAAGGGAGCCAAATCATGGTAGGCAGAAGGACACCTAGCATCCAAACCAGGTCAGGGAAAAGAGAGGGAAAAGGGGTGGGTCAGCATGGTGCCCCATACTTCCTCTCTCACAGCCATCTCCTTTCTTGAGTGTGTGGGAAGACAGAGTTTGTGGTGCCGAGAAACTGAGCTGTGATCCTTCCTTAGCTGGCCAGGTAGTGGCTGGTGGAGGAGGAGGAGGACTAGAGGAGAGCTTTTAAAGGGATATGCAATCTGATTTGAGCCACCAAGAGGAAAGGTTTTCTTTGAAAAGAAGTATCTGAGATTGGGAGAAGAGGGTTTGAAGAAACTCTCAAATAATCATTTGTGAAAGTCAAACCCGCAAATGTGGAGGGCTAACTGTATTCTCTAAAAATTCAACAATAGTTCGAGGTAGAAAAAAAGGGGGGAAATTATCAGGGGAAAAAATCAGGAAGTGTTCTTCTGAGATATATTGACTCAGGCAATACAGAATGAAATTCAGTATCCAAACAAATGAGGCTTCTAAGATGGTCTAAATTCAAAACTTGGACTTATATTCAGGCCTATTCCAAAGCCATTCATTGTAGACACCCTGATTTGTTTTTTCTGTCACTTGGGTTCTTTCTGTTCCACCCTCCCAACCCACCATAGGGATGGGAGAAGGACAAGACTGTGATGACGCTTATGTGTGATGTCATAGTCCTGTCCTTCTCCCTTCCCCAGGCAGCGTGATTGTACTGCAAATCATTCATGGGTTTTCCCCATCAATGACTGATGATCAAGCCATCATCCAGCCACACTCCTGCATTTATCTTAACTCCAGAGGCCCAGGATGCACAATGGCTGCACTTCATGCCCCAGAGTAGCCAGGGACAGTACCTGACCGCGCTGTGGCAGGAAGAGGTGGTGCCATCGCGTTTCCTTCTGCAGTGAGCAAGCTGGTGTGGAGGGGAGCGTTGCATCTGTGCTCCCATTCTGGGAAAAGCTGCTGCCTGGACAATGCTGGGGTGACTCCAGACTCAGGTAACCTGCAGAAAGGGCCTTGGTCTTCTGAGGGAATCAAATGGTCTGTGTCTAAACTCCAAAAGCCTTTTGATCACAATGCGCTTAGTTTATGAGTTTGTTAGTATGTTCATTGTACTGGGGGGAAAAACATATTCCAGGCAAATGAATATTGATTCAGAAATACATTCCACTAGTTTGTAAAAAACATGTCGCAAAAAGAAGAAGGATCATGGAAGCAAATGAGCAAATCAAGTAACAAGACCATTGTGTGAGACAGATGCAACCAAGTGGAGTGGTTGCTGAGGGAGTTATTTCTGGGAGAGAGGTTTCAGGGAGGTACATAAGGTAGATCTCCCTGTGTCACTTTATCACCTAACACAGCAGAGAGAAGACAGTCATACCTCAGTTAACAGAGCCTCTGACTGAGAATCTCCTTCTACAAAGTCTTTAAAAAATACCTCTCTCCCAGGCTCCCTTTTTCCTTCTCATGCTCTGTCTATCTGGATTTTTTTTAACAGCATCAGCATTAGGAGGAGGATGAAGGAGGCCTGAAAAGATATAAGCTTTCAATGTCTAGTTACATTTGTAAAACATACAATAAATCTGAGCAGGGAAAGAGTGGGATTCCAGCCCACCCCGTTGTAGTCATGTGCCTGCCTACAACAAGAAAGACAAACAGCAGCTGCCTCCAGAATCCATCAGTGAACTGCAAAACACACAGAAATGGGAATGGCAGACAAGCCTGAATCAACAACCACCCTTAGCAGGTTAAAAAAAAATAAAGCATGTATCCTTAATTTGGCCATGAAAATGGAAATCATAGGAAAGTGGAAGAAAAAGTAATCTCTAGATGCATTTTTTGGAAGAAGACTTCAAGTGGTCTCTAGAGGGTTCAAAATATTTTTGTTTATTTAGGTAAGACTTACCTGACCTGGTTGTTTCATTTCACATTGGAATATTGTTAGTTTTGAATAAACATGTTGAACTGCTTTTCCTTTTATCAGTATTCCACGCTATTTCTGACGCTGTTACTGAAGTTGGTGTTAAAGAAGTAATGCCCATTAACTGAGGTAACTGACAAAGAATCATAAGATACACAATAGGTGTGTCTGTGTGGATGAGAGAGAGAGAGAGAGACGTTTCTTGTTCAGGGTAAAAGGCAAACATCAAGAAGGAAAAATGATCCAAGACAATGAAAAACTGGGGGATTCTTTAATTGTATTAGCAGTTAATGAACTTACTCACTTTGTCAGGTTGGGGAACTTTTAGCTAAAGACACTCAAAAGTTCTGGGTAACATTCTGGGCTTGGATTCTGCTTCACCACCAGCATGAGAAGCATGAGAAATATCTATCTGCTTAATATTTTAATACTTAATACATCCTCTCAGGTTGACAGCCTGTCAATGACCCTACCAGACAGTTAAATTGTCACTGAAAATCCAGCATCCATATCAAATTATCTTGATGTGCCCAGATCTCCAATGAGAGGGAAACTAGAACAGCCCGTTAAAATCCATTGCACAGGTTGCTTGGAAATATTTAATGGGTGTTTCTATTCCTAGGCAAATACATTGGGGATAGTTCCATCCTGATAAAATATTAAGAAACAGTAATAAATAATGGATGATGAAACAGAATCTATAAAATAGTTTGTATTCTTGTTGTGGACGCGTTGATAGAAGTTGTTTACTCAGGTACATTTATAGGAAAGCAGATCCTCAGTTGATAGTCATGATCAGTATCAGCTGCATGTAAAAAGTGGATGAAGAAATTTCCACATCAGTTTCAGATGATATATCTGTGCATTTCTGTGAGCCCCAGCTTGAGAACTGTCTCATGGAGAAAATGCACATATAGATGTACCACAGCTGTATTGCCTGAATGCATGGAAGTTTGCTTCTGTAGTATTATCCCCTCTCCAGCTGAATCAGAACATAAGTCTTGCTAAATGCCACACTGAAAAATTAGACTAAGTGTTGCTTGATGTGTTCAAAGCAAATGGCTCCAAAATACAAAATAAATAATTTTAATTATTTTTATAAGATGCTTTCCCCTTCTTTGTACTGAAGGTATGTTTCCTCCCTACCTTTCTAAAGAGTCAACATAATTTCATATTCTTTTTAGAATTTGGAAAAATAATGAAAAACAAATTTTCAATCCTGTGGCTGTTGTAAACACTCAGGAATAGTTAGCATGTTGAAAACTGGGCTGCATATGTTTCAGACAACTAAAATGACCCCTGTTTTTATTTTAAGACTAGAGTTTAAAACCAGATTAGGTTAGATGTATCCTTCTAGAGAACACTTTCTTTTTTACTCATGCTTTATCAGAGGCCCTAAGCTGACCCCAAACATCTCCTCCCACAAGTACCTAGCTCAACTGAATTTGTGTTCAGTTACTAGATGAAGACCACACAAATCGTCATAACCAGAAAAAAGTGATAAGCTTAGCATTAGGGAAACAGAGGTTGGCATTTAGTTAGACTATTATTCATTGTAATATTACATAAAAACCAGCCCAGCCCACCTTAAGAGCCAGCAGCTGGATCAGGTGAAGGAGGTCCCTTCAACTTCCAGTTGAGGTGCAAGGAGGATAGAATTATCACTCCCACATATACATGCCCACACACTAGCAAAGAAGGCTGTGACAATCAGAAGTAGCTATTTCCACACAACTTCACTATCCTGCAAGAGCAGCGGGTTGTTTTCAGTCCAGGAGTTGTGCTATCACACAATGTCATGGCTATCCAGCTGTTATCCCATCCTCAAGCATTGCAAAACCACCCTATACCATTTCCAGAAAAAAATCTGTTAAGACCCTCCTTTAGCACTTCAATCCCATTAGCTGGCTCAATGTGGTACCATAATAACGCTTGATAAGGCTTCCTGTCCTCCCAGATCCAGGAGTGGGTGGAGTGTAGATGTGCCCAGCTAGTCCCTCCCTCAACAATTCCCATGGCATTGTAACCCCTGCTGGCAGACCCAGTCCCAGGGGAGTGTAATATTTAATTTCCAAAGTTATTAAGCCAGAGGTTCACAGGACAGGAATGTAGACATCCAGGTTTAAAACCAAAGCATAACTAGCGAGGTTAGACCAACATTCCCCTAGTCATATTTTCCAAGAGGGACACCTAGAAAGGCACATATACACACAATGTGCCATCAACAACAATGACACCTTGAGGGACTACATGTCCTTCTGATGAGATTAATGCTTGCATCAGTGAGAAATACAAAGATGAGGTCTATTTACATGATTCAGCCATTGTCCTTTCCCAAAAAAGAGTCTGCCCCTGAGGCATGTTTTGCCCTATAATTGAGTCCCCTTTTTCGGACTCTCTTCGGAGAACTGCCACGTTTGACTAGTGCCCTGGCATTCTGCTACTCGAGATCTCCCTTCAGCATTCTTCCTTTGCTGAGCCGCTTTTGCCTTGCCTCTTCCTGAGCCGCAGACTACAGGATCAGGTGCAGTATAAACTGCTCTCTTTCCCTCTGTTTTCCCTGATCTTCATATCTTTCCAATATGGGGTGGGGTGAAGTGCAGAAGGAACACTGGTGGCAATACTGCTACTCATCTGTTTAAGGCAAAAGGGTGTGGAAGAAAACATTTATAACCTGCACCATCATGCCAATGGCAACAGAAGATGGACCTTTGTTGCAGCCTCTCACTGATGAGAGTGAGTGGAAACATCCTCCTCCTTGTAACCTGTTTGGAACCTGAACAGACCTCCTTTGACTGATCCAGCTACTGAGTCTTAAGATGGGTTGGGAGAGCTGGACTGGAAGATAATATTTATTGTGCATGTGTATCCAGGGTCTACAAGTATCCAGTGTAGAATATCAGAGGGGAAAAAATCAATACACAAGGAAAGGAAGGACAATTCAGTTGTGGTTCTCTTCCTCCTTCCCTACTGTCTCCCCATTTATTCATAATGCAAAGTCTGTCTCAATAAACACTGAACTGTTTGGGAAGAAATACTTTACAATTTTATGTTACCTACTCTTTGGCTTTCAGTTTACTGTGATGACACTCATTTGCATGCAACCTTTTACTCCATAGGATCAGAATGAAATTATGCTATTACATTACTCAGGCATTCACCTTTTACTTGGGCACTTTGAGGTTAATTGACTAATCATTAGTAATCCATATTTTCTGGTAAAATGGAATTGAAATTGATTGGCATTCCAAAACAGCAAGCACATAGCCTTAAAATGTACTGTAGAAAAGGGCATGATGTAGACTGAGGCAGAGGTATGTACAAGATCTTCTGGAAGAGAAAGCTTTCCCCACACCATCATACTTTGCTAATAGTGGTCATAAGAGGCTTTATTATCATGATATAATGAGAATATACATTTCACCTTTCAGCTAGCTACTTAGCTTTTTTTTTTAACTGATGGTGCTGTGGTGTTTTATTATAGTTTGTTGCTTTTACAACCAATTGGATTGGATATGTTCAAAGCTCCATTCATAGCTAAGACTTGCCTTTTTAATGTATAAACATAAAAAGTAATGTTTGCACTCAAGAAATGCATATATTGTGCACACAGTGTACTGTAGCTGGTCCCAAGCCAGGATACTGCAGGGTTCCCTGCTGCCATGTATATTAGCGATGGCAGGTATTCATTTTCTGCTGTGTAACATGCAAAATAGCAGTCACCCTCACTCATGACTGGCTGACTCTAATTGATCATTTTATGGAGGCTTCCAAAATTATCCTTGTCCTTTTTGCTTCCTGCACTTTGAAGTTCAGAATTATCTTGTTTTGTTTCTAAAGTGAAACCCTTGTGTTATAAATCCACCATTATTTCATTTTCCCACAAATCTCTTTTTGTCAAAAAAAAAAAAAAAAACCTCATCGTACACAGCACTTTCAGTGCACAAAATATTTACTGCAACTTTCAGTTGGCGGTAGTGGTAGTGTTCACTCTTTTTATATCCATATTTCTTCCCAAGAACTGAGACTGTCTTCAGTTGTATTCATGTCTTTCTTTCCCTTGATGCTTTCCATATATGTGTGTCTGTCTTTTGAAACCCATTTACTAAGGACAGTCTCACACATCAAACACAGGAGTCTTTTTGCCCATGGTGTGGAATGGCCCAATTCCTGTAAGGTATGGCAGGAACTAGAGATGGGAGAATATTCACCGCTACTGACTTCATGAGCAAAGAATCGGGTTTCCCAAAACTTGAGAACAAACAAATCTATATTACAGTCATAGACCAGTATAAGGAAGGTGAGGTACAGTCAATCAAAAATATAGAAGATAAATTGGATAGATAGATAATAGATGATAGATGATAGATAGATAGATAGATAGATAGATAGATAGATAGATAGATAGATAAAAGGATAGAGGGGGGCATTAGGTGGGTATAGGGAAGCATTGAGAATTATATGTGAAACACCATATCCATCAATTTATAGAACACTCCAATATAACAAACTAGATGTTCATTACTTCTAGTCTGTGGCAAAGGTCATCATCTGACAAATTTTAAGCACTGCTGCACTGAATCTGGCAACATTATATGTTGTAGCAGGGTTAATATCTGAAAACAGCAGGAAAGCATAGAATTGTCTTGTGCATCCTGGATATTTATACAGTAAGGATGAAATGAGGCTAGTACAAATGTCTCTATAATACAAACACTGCCATAACACATGGTCTATTGTTTCTATGTGTCCAGCGTCACAGAGGCATTCTCTCTCTGAGTAAGGATTCTTCCTTCAAGGATAGCTGAGGAGAGGGTATTACAGCATGCTAAAGTAAAGGCCCTCCAGTGTTTAGGTACTTCAAGATTAGCTAAATATGCCATGGGGGAGGTGAAGTACTTCTTAGATTATCTAGTAATAAAAGCTGTGGTCCTGGTTAGTTCCAATTGACACTTTATGGCCCTTTCCACACACAGGTGAAGAAACAGGGGAAACCACGCTGAAACGGAGCTTACCTGAGTCCGTCGCCATGTGGAGCAGCGTGTTTTCACTGCTCCACACTCCTCGGTGTCCCACGGCGTCCTGCGGGGCCCAAAATGGCGGCTTACGACTGGCAGAGGCTCTCCACCAACCAGAGAAGCTTGCCAGCCAGAAAGCCTGCCCCCAGCAGATCTGCAGGCACGCCCTTGCGCGTGCCTGAAAATCCACACCAGGCGCTGCGACGAGGCTGCACGCGGCTGCACGATCATGCTTTTTAAAAACCACTTGAAAAGTGGTTTTCAAAAAGCATGCAGCGCCACCACTTCCGGGCGCCCTAGCATGGATTGGGGTGTGGAACTACGCAAAAGTAGTCTGCCCCAATCCACTTTATGGTGTAGACGACCTCCGTCAGAGGTCGCTCTACACTGTTTTTAAACCCCTGTGTGGATGTCTACTGCATGCTAAAGAAGCAGCAGCCACAACTACATCATACTTAAGCCCAGAAGCAGATGAAAGGCCTCTCATCCATCCCAACTGCCACTGCCCTGGCCTCAGAGGGAGAAAAGAAAAGGCAACATCTGCTGGACTTAATCCTCTTCCATACTATCATTCCCTTTTCCTTTTGTGTCATGTCTTAATTAGATTGTAAACCTGAGAGCAAGGAACTCCGTTTTTCAGGTGATCTTTCACTTGCCATGTACAGTTATGGTGTTATATGTATAAATAAATAAATAATGATGATGATGATGACGACGACGATGACGATGACAACGATGATGACATAAACAACAACAATTTCAGAACTTTGTTCCTTTAATCTGGATGAAAAGGCGAAGCTATTGTAGATAAAGACATGCACACAGGATACTAATAATGCATGCAATCTATTTACTTTACTTATCTTCTCAGCTTTAAATCAACGGGGTCTGTTTAATGTTCTGCTCAGCCTAGACATATTCCACTGAAAACTTACTTTAATCTGTAAGGCAGCAGCCCGGTTGGTTAGACGTGAATTAATTTACACAGCATTGTCTTAAAACCTTTGACACAGCAATAGCTCATATGACCCAAAGGGACATAATAATATCTGACTGCAGTGGAATTAGGCAAGATGAAGGACTGCAAGCTCTTCAACCAATTTCCCTCAAGAGAAAATTAGAAAGTTTAAGACATCTTGGTTATGACAGATGTATCATGACTCTGATTTAAGTAAAGCTGGATAAGATGCTGGTGAATTATTAAGTTATACAGTAAATGAGGGAGAAAAATTCCTTGTCAGAATGTGGGTCTTTCCATCCAATTGTTAACTTTGCAGATCATCCTCATTTTTTTCTAATAAGGAAGGGGCCTCATCTGACATTTGACAGTACAAAAAAAAAAAAAAAGGTATTCTTTTGGTGTGCTTTGAAAATTGCCCAGATATGCAAAGAGATAAGAGTTTGTAAATTAATAAGAAAAAAAGTAGAGGAAAACAGAAACAGCTGAGCAAAGACTGGACATGCTCAGTAGCTTGGGAAAGCTCCAGATATGCTGGTTGGGAATTGTAAGGCAAAATGTAAATCTCTAAAAGCTCTGTTTTTAGCACCTATGGGATGTTAAATTTATTATTTGGAGGAAAATTGGAAAAGAGAGGGGGGATGAATTGGGCTGTTGGTTCTAATGTCTGACCCTCTGCTATAGAGAATTAGGGTTTGGGAGATATGCTCCCTAGAGCAGGAAGAAAACATCTCCTTTCTCTGCATGCCTTGGATGTGTCTTTACTGTCACCAAGGCAGTGAATGTGCTCTGACTTTAAGTTTGAACATTAAAGTACTTATCCAAGGTGCTATAGTTTACCCACAGAACTGATGGAGCACCTTGGGTAGCTCTTATAGAGTTTAAATGAAAGCCTGATACAGATTCTCTGTTCCACTGACATGGAAGTCACCATCTGCCATGGGGCAGGAGAGATGAAGAGTGACCCTGCTTTCTCTCCCATGGAACAGCACTAAAAAGACATTAAGTTAAGGAATGATGATTGTACCATAGTATTTTGTAGTGCTGATACGATTATTTATGCATTACCAGAAAACAGGACAAAAAGAAGGCACAGAGTTACATAAAATGACCATATGCAAATGTTCATGTATTAGAGATACAGATGTAGAAATACTCAACTGTCCTTTGAATAGAAATAAAGCCCATCTTGCCGTATGACAAGGTGAACCACTCAGTCTCTTTCTCAGGTACTAACTGTTGCTGCATAACTTCAAGTTGCCAGTTTTCATTTCTTAGTTTCATTTATGTTTAAACTGGACTTGAACTGGACAAACCTTGAAAAATATTATACCTTCAGTCAAATAGTAAAGCAGGACATGTGAGGTCTGTGTACTCACACTACACAAAGACCTAAGGGCATAGGAAACAAGCACACGTGCAAGCCCTTCCCCCAAATGTTCCCACATGGACAGCTGCCTTAAAGGTCTCTGTTCATGACACTAATAAAGGAGCACTGGAGAATAACATTATACATGACTAAGGCTGCTAGGATAGTTTTAGCAAAATTTTGGAAATGTCCAGAGGCCCCAAATTTGGAAATGTGGTTATGTAAAATCTTGGACATGATGGAAATAGATGAACTTTCACAACATATTATGGGGAAGTCAGAAAAGGTATTAAAATAATGGCAACCTATTAGAAACTTCCTCAAACAGAAGTGGAGCGATATCACAGGAGAGTGAATAATTTGAAAATAAGATTGTTGGCTGGCAGCTTCCATATTAGGACTGAAGTGAATCCACTCTTGAGTTTTATTCTAGACATTAAAAGAAGTATCTAGGGTGATGAGCTCTATACCCAAAAATAGATTCAGCACTTTGGACAGCTCTTTTAAAATCCAGAATAAAACTTGGAAAGAATTCACAGTACTCTTGACATAGAAATTATAAAATCATAGAGTAGGAAGAGACCACAAGGTCCATACAGTCCAATCCCCTGCTATACATAAATACATAATCACAGCACTCCTCACAGATGGGCATCCAAACTGTTTAAAAACCTCCAAAGAAGAAGACTGTACCACACTTCAAGGCAATGTATTCCACTATCAAATTGCTCTTACCATCAGGAAGTTCCTCCTAACTTTTAGGTGGAATCTTTTTTCCTGAAGTTTGAAGCCGTTGGTTTGTGTCCTAGTCTCTGGAGCAGCAGAAAATAAGTTTGCCTTATCTTTCACATGACATATGTTTAAACACTGTATTTAAACATAGTTATCATATGACATCTTAACCTTCTCTTCTCCAGACTAAACATACGCAGCTCCCTAAGCCACTCCTCATATAGAAGGGTTTCCAGGCTTTTTACCATTTTTGTTGCAATCGTCTGCATACATTCCAGCTGGTCGATATCCTTCCTGAACTGTGTTCTAGACACAGTTTTCTAGATGAAGTCTGACCAAAGCAGAACAGAATGGTAGCCTAGACACTATGCTCTTCTTGATGCAGCCTAGAATCACATTGACAATTTCAGCTGCTGTATCACACTGTTGAGTCATGTTCAATTTGTGGTCACCAGCTGTCATTCTATTGCAATCATTGCAACGGAAAGTGCTTTGTGGCTGCAACGCAATATACACCTATCTGGTGGTAATTCTCACTGACCTCAATGGAACTTATTCTATTTATTTTACTTGTTTGTTTAATTTATATCCCACCTTTCTCCCAATACGGAATCCAAAATGGCTCACAAATAGATTAAAACAAAGCAAAGCTAAAACCCAGGTCTTATCATTTTAATTTTTTTAAAGAATTAAATAAACTATCCTATTAAAACTGGTACTCACTTAAACAAATTAGAAAACATTTAAAGCATAACTATGAGAATAGCAGTACAGTACACACACCTGTTTAAAAGAACCTTCCTCAACAGTCAATCAGTTCATTGCCAAAAGCTTGTCTAAATAAAAAGTTTTCTGCCTGAAAGCAGAAAGAGAACATAGAGGGGTTAGCCTCCTCCTTTGGAAGAGATTTCTACAGCCTGAGGGCATCGACCTAGAATGCCCAGGCCTCAGCAGAAATGCCTATGACAGTGGTGGCTTAAAACACAGACAAGCTTATATATAGGGAGATACATTATTTCAGATAGTCTGGACCCAAGCTATATAGGACTTTTTAGGTCATTACCAGCATTTTGAATCACAGATGATGATGATGATGATGATATTTATTTATTGTTATTGTATTGTGTTGTGTGTCTTCAAGTCATCTGGGGCTGAAATGTGTAATACATCCAAGGTCACCAAATGGGTTTGATGACAAAGCAGGAAATCGAACTCTGGTCTCCAGGATGGTAGTAAAATGCTCATATTCCTATACCACACTGATTCTGTATATTTATTACCACCACTAGGGTACATGGCACTTTACAAGTAAAACAAGAAAAAGAAAATAGTCAGCCCTTCCAAAGGCATACAGTCTAATACACACACAGTAGAAGGAAGATGTAATGGAAATATAAAACTATATAATATAATTGTAAAATAGATTATACAGATAATGATGCCAAAACAATATAATGTAAAATAAAGCAAACTGACAAATGCCTATAATCAAAATATGCAGGATAATAAAAGAATATGAATCTAAAACTCCAAAAGATTTGAAAAACAATAAAGTTTTCAGTAGAGATTTAAAAAACAACAAAGAAGGAATGGGCCACAAATGTTCAGGGAGGCTATTCTAAGACTATGGAGCAGTAAATGAAAAAGGACAAAGCCACACCAAGGAAGAAGAAACTCTCAGTTGAGTAAGAAACCTAAAATTCCTAGACTGCAAATCCTGAGAACTGCTAAGGTTTCTGACACTTCCAAACACCTCATCACAATGCATTACAGAAATCTAAATGGGATGTTAATAAAGCCATATATCACCATAGCCAGGTCTGACATACCTAGGAAAGGTTAAAGCTGGCAGACTAGTTTTAACTGTGCAAATGTGTCCCTGGCCACCTCAGAAATCTGGGCATGTAAGCTAAGGGCTAAGTACAGGAGTACATTGATGCTCAGTAAAACATGCACAGGACTACACTGTGAGACACCTATGCAACTATGTTGCACACAACATTTATTATAGCAACAAAAGCATTTCTTGGAAGATATCACATTTACCCCACCAACAAAATAGTTCTCTTTCAGTGCTGGGAAAGCACAATATAAGCTTACTGCAAAAGTGTTAACCTGCGACATTTAGTCAATTGACTGGTTACCATTAAAAGACTTTTTAGACAAATAAAAAGATGCCCTGGATTAATTGGTCTGCCATTTTAAAATAATAGCTACATTTATGACTCAGATAGTCATCACATTACATCTCATTCAGAGGGGAAAGAATCACTTTATCTTGCTTTCTAAAATTCTGAATGTCATCTGAATATATTTTTCTTTAACAAAAACAAAAAACAAAAAAAATTCTGATGGAGCTAATTTGTAACTCTTCTGAGGGGCCAAAAACCTGCTGCATTTCAAGCAAACAGATGCACAAATGCAGAGTGTAAAATACTAATTAATAAAAACATTGCTTGAGATTTTCTTTAAAAAAAACAACACCTAGGTTGCATTCTGCTCAGTTTGTACCAGAATCTCAGAAAATTCAAAGTTGATTAAGACGGAGGTGGATATGAGTATGAGTCAGAAGAACAGTATCTAGCATTCCAAAGCAAGCATCAGGCCTCAGACAGTGGGAGAAGAAGAAGCAGGATGCCAGCAGTGGCCCAGAGCTTACACTGGAGTAAGCCACAGCGAGAGAAGAATGAGATGTGGACCCAAGAGGCCCTGCCATTGTTGGATGAGATGCAGCATAGAACTTCTAGGGAGGCATAGGTGAAGGGTTAGGTCATGGGAAGGAGCAGTAAGTGAAGGAAGGGAGGATAGGTGAGAGGAGGAGGCAACAGAATCATGGGATGGTTGGTTCCCTCTTAGAGAGGACAAACAACACCAGGGATTGGAGGCACTGAGAAGGTTGTCTAAGGTGAAAGCTTGATCAGGAAAGTGCCAGCAAGCTCCGTGAGGCAGAAGCCAATGAGATAACCTAGCAAAAGACAGTTGTGGAAGGAGGGAAAAAGCTGGAGGAAGAAAAGGACTAGAAGTGGCCTCAACTCCCCTTGAACCTTATCAAGGAAGCTGTTACCTCATATATACACCTCAGGAATGAGCTGAGGGATGAGGCAGGACACTGAAAAGAAGAGAGAGAAACATGAAAGAGAAGTCATAGAGAACAATTTTAAAGATGAACTCTAAAGACTAGAAAACTACATGCAAAAAGGACCCCGGGGTTATCATTGATCATAAGCTGAATATGAGCCAGCAGTGTGATGCTGAAGCAAAGAAGGTGAATGCTATTTTAGCCAAGACAATGGAACTAATAGTCAGGCCTAATCTGGTATTCTGCATTCAGTTCTGGGTGCCTTGTTTTAAGAAAGATATTGATAATTTGGAGCAGGTTCAGAGAATGGCAACAAGGATGATAAGAGGCATGGAGAACAAAATATATGAGGAAAGGTTGAGGTTGCTGGGTTCATTCAGCTTGGTGAACAGAAGACCAAGGAATGACATAATTGCACTCTTTAAGTACCCCAACAGCTATCACAGAAAGGAAGGGATAGGCCTGCTACCCCAGAGGACTGGACCGGTTGTAATTGTTTGATGTTACAAAAGAATAGATTTCAGTTGAACATTAGAAGGAACTTCTTGATGGTAAGAACATGGTGATTTCCACACTACACTGTTATAGTGTTATTATTCCACTTTCAACATCCTGTGGAATTCTGGGTTTTGTAGTTTACTGAGGCCAAAGAGTTCTTTGGCTGAGAATTCTAAATGCCCCTCCCTAAACTGCAAACCCCAGGATTCCATAGGATGTTGAAAGTGGAATAATAGCACTATAATAGTGTAGTGTGGAAATGGCCTATGGTTTGGCATTAGAGAAGTGGTAGAGTCTTTTTTTTCTGGATGCTGAGCATGATGGGCTCCGACTTGATGGCCCACGAGGCCGCTTTCTATTCTAGGATTCTACGATTCTTTGTTTCGATACCAGAGAGGAAATACATATATACAGAAGGGGAATTTAGTAATGCTGTTTAGTGTCACTTATACGTTGAATTCAAGTCCTGCAACTCTGAGACTGCCTCCTACAGAAATTACTCAAAACAGCTCTTGAGAGGTCCCTTCTGTGTTCCTCCCAAAAAGACTGTGCTCAGATGTAAAAATACAAACCTGATGAAGTCACACCCGGGCTGGAAGCCAAAAGCAGACAAGCACAAAACAACATCCATACTTCTTCTGCCTCCCTCGCTCTAGCTATCTTTCCATCTATGGAAAGCTTGGGTAAAACAACAAATCTATCAAACTGGGCTAATGGGAGGAAGATGCAGATCTGAAGCCTCAGAGGCAGAGGACTTCATTGTGTGTCAGTTTGGATTCAATGCCAGTTTGAATAGCTCCCAAGTAGGCGTATTTTACTTCAGAGTCATGATTTGTCAAAGTTATGTCAAAATCATAACAGCCATCATAGATTTTTAAAAAATCATTCATTAGAGAGAGTCACCTGTCAACCTGTGAATTTCATAGGGTTTTCTTAGGCAATAAATACTTGAAGGTGATTCACTCGTGCCTTCATCTAACATACATCCTACAGTACCTGGGATATTCTAGTAGTCTTCCATCCAAGGTTTAGATGGGTTCTGGATTCTTCAGGGTATTTAGGCCTCTTCCTCTAACAGGGCAGCTCTTGCAATATGTACATGTAGAAACTAATCAGATCTACTGAATTTGGTGTACTGTTATTAATTTCTAAAGATTTAACTGGGTGATTAACTGATTAATCAACCAGAACTCATAAAGTTAATCAACTAAGATTTCTTTAATAAGATGATGGCTAAATTAGCAAGAGAATAGTTGAGGGAAATTAAAATATTTCTTTGCAGCACATCTGAAGGATTTTCTTTCTCTCTCTCTTGTTCCAGAGATGTTTGATGACAGGGAAATGTCAAATCCAATGCGACATTTTTAATATTTTTAAAAACATGTCAAATACAACCCCAAGGAGAAAAGTTTTCTTTATCTTGACAGCTTAAGAACATTAACATGACTGTGTTCTTGAACATCTGGGATCAAATCAAGGAGGAATTATTGCTTTACATTTCTCAGACTTGCTAGGATTTCATTTTTTTTTAATGAACTCAGAGATATAACAGTGAGGGTAACTTAGCAAATGGGATTGTAAAGCACAGAAACAGGAGCTAGAATACTGGAGAAGGCTTGGGAAGAGGAAAGGCTCAAATCTTTTCACTCAGCCATAAAGATCACTAAGTGACCTTGGACCAGTCACTTTGTGTCAGCCTAGCCTACTTCACAGTGTTGTTATGAAGACTGATTGGAAAAAGTGAACCGCTGTGTATTCTATCATGAGCTTTTCAGAGGCAAGGCAAGACATACATGTCAAAAAGAAATAGCACAGAAAGGAAAGGAATGAGGCCTTTTTAAAGCAGTATCCACATTAGATCTTAAGGAACAAATATATTTTTGCCAGTCTCCTGAATAACAATACTGGATCAAGTTTGGAAGGAACAAACTTCCAATGCAGTGAGGGTGCATCTACTGAAGTAACATCAGCCAAATACCTTAAAACTCAAAGCTGATGGTAACCATCATTTTCTATTACCAGCATTTTGAAGACAGTACTATATTAAATGTTAAAATTGCACACACGCACGCACACAAAAGTCTATCACTTGTTAAGCACTGAAAGTGCATTTAACATTTAAAGGTCTTACAGTACCTTTGAAAAATATTGTAGCTCAAACTTTTAGTTATCCTCCAGATCAGTGTTCCTCTAGAACTGTGGAGCTACTCCCACAATCTCTTCAGTCTCCTTATTGATACATGAAGGGCACTATCTGGAAAATGAATGTGATGGGTCACTCTATAATTTTAAATCTTTTAAATGCCAATCATATTTGTGATGCCAGTGATTGACTTAATATGTTGAAAAATGGACTTCTATCTCACAAAACAACTGAAGGCAGAATTATGACTACATATTTTGCCTCATATCAGAGTTTCATTAAAAAAATGAAAGTTGTCAAAGTCAAAGTCAAACTTTATTTTATGGTCCATAGACAGTATGAAAGATATGCATCCAGTCCTGCTAATGTTTCAAAGAAGCTGCAGTCGACATTACTTGCAACTGAATAAAATCTAGCAAGCTAGCTAAGAGGGCAAAACTATGAGTATAATAATCATAAGAATCAACATGGTGAAAGAAATAACACACTTTCACTAAAATAATGCACACCAGACATTTTCTTTCATCATGAATTATCCTAAGTGAATTGCCAAACAATGTGTTGGGAAAACAGGGGAAGGTTTTGACTCTGAATTTTTTCTTCATACATTCCTATAAGAAATTCCAGCACAGCTTAGACTCATTTGTGGACAGGAATGTGGCTAGCTAAGGTATAGCATGCCTTACTGTATCATGCAACATATATTGAAATAATATTCTTAGTGAAAATCCACATTTAAATAGGTTTGAAAGAAAATGTATATTCAAATACTTATTAAGAGACATATCTAAATAAGTGTCCTGAGACATTTTTTTTTTAAAAAAAAAACAGATTTAGAGCCTTTCTGCACTACATAACCATTGCACTATTATTCCACTTTAATTGCCATGGTTTTGTTCTGTGGAATCATGGGATTTGTAGTTTAGGGAGGTATATTTAGAATTTTCCACCAGAGAGCTCAAGTACCTCCCAGGACTACAAACCCCAAGATCCCATAAGAGGCAGCCATGGTAGTTAAAGTGGAATCACAGTGCAATAGTTATGTAATACAGAAAGGCCCTTAGATTAAAGCAGAAACGAAACTGAAATATGGACACAATATGTGAAAGTTATTCACTTATTGATGCCTAGATGAACCTGCACTTCTATAATGGAAGTAAGTGCAAAAAAACCCTCTGACTGTTATATTGGTCCTTTTAAACAGACTCAAGTAATCCTACTTTCTCTATTTGATCAATACTCACTATTCAAACAGAGAAGTTCATGCTACTATTCATAGATCTGGATTCAGGTTTACCCATGTGCAACTGTGCTGGCAAAGACAGCCCTTCCTCCAACCTTTTCCTGCCCCAGCCCCCCGAAAATGATTCACAGATTTCCCCATTGAACTGGGCTAGCTGTAATGTAGAGGGAGAGGACAGGAAACCCTCCCCTCTGATCCAGATGGTAAGAGTTCTTATGAGTTGGACTTTTCTGCTAGAGAAATGCAGATGCTTGTTCTAATCTACTGCATAATATTGTAACACTGGGCAGTTATTTCATTGCATAATTAAGGTCCTGGATAAATGTTATCGCATTTGAAATAATTATATTCAGAGTAATTGATTTAGCTTTCCATTCTGCTTGTGTGATCTCCCTTCCCCCTCTCAGTAGTGACTTAGAAATGTTTGCATGTGGCTTGTTTGATTATAGTTTATAATGCGTAGGTTTTGATGTTACATATTGCTAATACCACTGTGAGAGGAATGTGTGTAGTTTTATAATATTTTATTAACTTTATCACCATATTCGTCTGGAAAGCAAACAAAAGAGCATTTGAAATAGTCCAGGATACCCCACTGATGGCTGTTTATGGAAGCCAATTATATAATGATTTCCTGGTGCTGAGAACTCTCTAGACTATTTGGAAGAGGAATGAAAAACACATTCAAAAATACTGTTTGTCAACAATGTCTTTCTTAAGTATTAGGAAACCCTGATGAAGAGAATCCCGGATTGAAGAGAATCTTTTCACTTCAAGACTTATTCTGCACAAAATTTTCAAATGGCTTCTTGCTAAAAACAGAATTTTTTGTGCATCAGTTGTACCATATGTGAATATTGCATATCACAAATCCCACACTGCAAATACTCTTTGAACCTGCATTTTTCAATGATTTTTTCACTGTGGGAAGAACATTGCTAAAATTACTATTGTATCCATCAGAATGAAATTAGTGAAGAATTACCTCCCTAGCTAGGAAATAGTAAACCCATCATTCTTTTTCTAAGGGTTGCATTTTTGCTGACTAGGGATGGTGGGAGTTGTCATCTAACGTACTTGGAGTGTAGAAAAGGATGAGCTATTCAAATAAGTATCCCGGGGCTGCATTGTTTTAAACCACAGGGGCATACCTTTGTACAATTCAGAAGTGTTTCTTCTCTCTTAACTATTTTTGATCTGATATTTAGTTTATTTCCAACAACTCAGAGCTATTTTTCCCCTTTTTCATGTTAGCTATTTCTTTCCTGATACAGCAGGTTTCTGTATGAATCATGCATACCATGCTTTGGATAAGATACCAGCTAATATCAAAGAACAGTAAGAGGCTCTGTGGATGAGGAAAAAGCTAGTTTGGAAGGAAAGATGTAATAAAGAAAGACAAGCTAAATGAAGATTTGATTGGTGGTTATGTGAGAAGACAATATGCTTTAATAGGCTGAAAAAGAAGATTTATCGCACACTTGTTGAGAAAGCAAGGAGGGTTTATAAACAGAAAACTCAACCTTCAAAAATTAATGTTACATTATATGTATGAAATGATTCTTAACATACATAGAAAATGCTATTTCTGTTCAAGTATAGATCTTGTTCTGCCAAAAACTGAAATTTGAGATCTTGAGTTATTGTTGCTCTTGTTCTATAGAATGATACAATTTAAGGATTACAAAATGCAAAATGGTCTAGGTGAAATTGAAAGGACAAGCAGCATAAAATGGAGTTCAGAAAAGACACAAATAATGAAAGTATAAGATGGGAAAGGAAGATAGTAGCACTGTTGGCATGGTTTTAGTGATTGTAATAGATTGCCAACAGTATCATTCTGTGGCAAACAACAGTGAGACCAAGTTAGGTCGCAGCCTCATGAGCTTCAGCTGGCTAGTTTCTGTTGTAAACAAAACAGCTGGAGTATATGGACCTTTAGTTTAATGCTGGGAAACTTGCTCATATTCTTACTTCCAAGATTCACTGGTAAAATGCACCACTGCTGCACTCAGTAATGATAAGATCTCATGTAGAGTCTAGTTTTCATTTCAGAACTTCACAAAGTCTCACTACACATCAGATTAAATATATAGCTGGTAACTCCTTTGTGTGTGTATGTGTGTGTGCACGCTAAAAAAAAATTAACCATAGTTACCCAATCTATATCAGTACCACATTGGATGTGTCCCCAACACTGTTTCCCTCACACACACACACATTCACACACAATCTCAATTTATGGTGAGTCTAAGGCAAACCTATCAGAGGGTTTTCTTGGCAAGTTTAGTTCAGAGGTGGTTTGCCTTTGCCTTCTTCTGAGGCTGAGAGAGTATGACTTGTTCTAGATCACCCAGAGAGTTTCCACGGCTGAGAGTTGTAGCCCAATGCTTACACCGCTACACTATCCTGGTTCTCAAAGAGACTCCTAGTATATTTGTAATGGTAAAATATAAAAGCTCATCACATCCAGAACATGGAAACAGCTACTTTTTGTACTGCAACTCCCAAAATCTGCCAGCCAGCATGGTCAAGGGAGTTCTAAGAGCTATTATCTGAAAAGGATCTTTCCAAGTTCTGGTCACTACAACTCCATACTCACAGCACTACCAAAAGTCACCATAAGGTCAGCCATGTTCTTCCATATCAACAAACCCATTCTTGTAGTTATCATCCCCATTGTTTTCAAAACTAATGGGTCCTAACCATTCATTCAAAACTGAGCCGCTCCCAAATGCTTCCTATTACAATGTTGATAAACCACTGTAGTATATTGTATATTATTTCTGGGAAAACCCATTTTCCTTCTAGATTCATGGAGATCTGTAGCTAAGCTCAAAGGGAACAAGAAAGCCTGAGACAGGTGCCAGATGATATCATTGTGCCAGCTATTCAGAAAATCCTGGTACCTCCTTCTTGCTAGCCCGATGATCACTACACGGCTATATAGTCTCTATCATTTGCTTCTCTATCAGTGCCCTCACAAACAGTAGATGGTTTAATATGAAAACTTATCCCATACAAAATTATTCGGCATAATCTTATCAAAACATATGTCTTGGCTTCACTGCAATTCAGTGAAAATTTATCTACTCAATAGTCCAGAGCAGTAAGTCTCCAACACTGTAATTAACATCTTTCCTCCTACTGAATAACAACAACTTTGACATTACCCAGGTATTTATGAGCTATGAAATGGAAGTAGTCATCAAATGAGAGAACAAGAAATTTGCTGTGTTTTTAGAGAGGTGAAATGAGTTAATATGCCTTATTTTAATCAGGATCAAGTGCAGCTGACAAGCTGTGTCAAATCATTGCTACTCAGGAGGCTGATGAAATCCACCACTGTCACCCAGTACTGCTTCTCTTCAGATGACTAATAAGCTCCCTGAGAAGTTACATACATTCTGTTCCATTTGTCTTAGGAAATTATTTCTCACATCCTTTGTAAGAGATCTCAGACTTGTGACACAGGGCTTTCAATTTTCTTTCTCCCAACCATAGTTGCACTTTTTTTCTAGCAGTATGAGCTCACAATGGTAAATGAACCAGAATTCCTTGGAAGAGATTGGGTACAGTTTGTCTGGATGGCCAGCCTTAAGTACTACCAGTCCTAGAAAGACAAAAGCTATTCCATCCTTCCATTCTCAAGAAGGGTCCTTTTGTCCTAGGAAAAGGTTGGGCACCATGGCCAGAAAAACACAGGGGAAGATATCAGCTGTGATCCTACATTGTGAAAACATATCATAAAGTTCCACCAGCATTTGACTATGTGTCTTTTGCCATATGCTCAACAATGATGTCATCCTCCAGGACCTCTGAAAGACCCCCCACAATACATGGACAATTAATATGATCTGCCGTAAGACTATTCTTTCTATGGTCCCATCACAAGCACACGAGGGTGGGTGGTCAGTCTTCAATGCAGTCCTTGTCACATGTGAGATGAGCTGGGACAAAGAAAGTGGTCCAGCACTGAGATGAGAAAGAAACTTGAACCCTTTGTTCAGGTGATACCTGTTGATGGACAGCTTCAAGGCCTCTGTTCTTTTTTTTTTTCCCTTATAATTCTTTAAAAGAGAAAAAGATAAGGAAAAGGAAAGGGAGGGGAAGAAGCTTCAGTCTCAGTCACCATCTATATGTAGCCCCCAATAAATTACCCAAAGGAGATGCAGCGTACAACAGGAAAAACTTTCCCCAGCCCTAATTTTGTCTGCCATCTATCTGTCTATCTGTTTGTCTGTCTATCGATCCATCCATCTATTACATTTATGTAATATATCACCTTTCCTCCAATGAGCTCAAGGCTGTCCATCCGTCCTTCCTTCCTCCATTTTATCTCACAACAATCCTATGAAGTAGGTCAGTGATAGTGATTGGTCCAAGCATACCCAATGTGTTTCACGTTCAGCGGAGACTCAAACCTATGTCTTCCCAGTTCTAGTTTAATGCTCTAACAACCACCTTTAAACTGGCTCTTCTAGGTGGGCTTTACTAATTCTGATATCAGAGACGGATGATTCTAAGCAACACTCAGGAAATCAGCCTTTAATTTGCAGCAAATGGAATAAAATCCTGTTTTGTAGAGCTGGATAGTCAAATAAGAACCAACCTGAACAAGCCCCTTACTATACAGAGATGCTCTTCTCATTAAATCAAGCTAGAGAGATTTTTGTCTGTTCCCTATTTCTCTCTCATTTTGTCTGCCTTTCCCCCTGCAACCTAAACATAACAATAAATATGTATTTTTTCCTGGTAGCTCGCTCTCCCATTGCTATAGACGTGAGGATGGTTGTAGCATGACCGCTGACAAACTAAAATGCCCAGTGTGGGCTCAAACATACATAAAGGAACAAAGAAACTGATGACTGAGGGCGGAGGAGATGTCTTAAATTATTCAAGATGCTTCCTCTGCCTTCTTTTCTTCTTCTTCTTTTTTTGTATAGCAATTGAAATGAGATGCTCACACAGCATGAGTTGTCAGATTGCCCAAGCTTCCAAGGGACTGCGGGATATCCCCAGTCTTTTATCTGCTCTGCTAATTCTTTCCTTTTAAAATAATTATATATTTCCATTTTAAGACCAAAAAAGTAAGAGCAGACAAACTCATGAGTGTGCTTTGCAAAGACTGCCATTTCAAATCTTTGAAAGGGGAAAAAATGCTTTCACCATCCATAGTGAACATATAGGTATTGAGATCATAGTTTCACCAGATATCCTAGAAAGGCTTTAAAAAAAAAAAACCCTCCAGGGTTGAGGAGTTTTTTTAAAAAACAACAACAACAACAACAAGCTCACCTTTTACTGATCAAAGAGGCACCTTGCTTCATTAACCACAGAAACACTTTTTTAATCTACTGTTTTTTTCTTTTTAATGGATCCTTTCTTCTCCCTGCACCCTATAAAATGCTTTATCTGACTCCCATTCTCTGTTAACTCCGCCTCATTACAACTTTTCACTTCATGCCACTCTCTGCAAGATCTCTTCTAATTCTGGATTTCCACAGTTATTCCCTCTCTGTATCCCTCTTAGGAATATGAATCTTCATAAATTTTGTCCCAGTAGCCAAGTTTCCTATATACACAAATAACAACTGTGTGTAGAAAATAAGATTCCAAACACATGGATTTTTCAGCTGAAAGCAAGAAATTACATAGAAATTAGGAATGGGCCAACTGAATCCTCCAGTCCTCGAATTCTGGGTAAGGATTCAAGATTCCTGAATCCGAATCCCTGTGCCAAAATAGGCAAACTGAATCTTTCAAATCCACGAACCAAATAGATTGTTGGAGGCTGGGACACCTGAAAACCAGGGAGACCGGGATGCCTGAAAACTTGAGAGGCCAGACATACAAGGGAAGGTAGTAAGTAGGTGAGTTTTCCCCTTGGAGTAATAATGGTCTTTGCTAACAATTTCAGAAATTACAACTGGGGTTGTATTCTAAGATATTTAAATTGAACATTTAATATTTAAGTTCAGTACTTGACTGGAAGCTACAGGCTTGAGATTTCAAGGACAGCTGAAACATTCCTTTGCATAGCTCCCTTGCAAAGCTCTTTCAGACACAATTCTGGGCTTTTGAGTTTTATAAGGGGTCACAACTTTCTCTGCCAAAGTGTGCTGGTATATCAGCAAACTACAAACCCAGGATGCCAGAAGGAGCTATGCAAAGGAAAGCTAGTTTTGACCTGGATTATCTCTGTACTCTAATATGTGGTCCTGTTTACACAGGCAGGAAAATGTGGGATTAAGCCACATTTTTCTGCCTATGTAGAAAGGGCCTTCATGTCATTTTCAATCTGAGGAGATCCTGAGGCAAAACTATCACAATTGTCTTGGCCAGATTTCTTTAGAGGGAGGTTTGCCTTTGCCTAGGCTTTTGCTAAGGTTAAGAGAGAGTGTCTTGCCCAAGATTATCCTTGTTTCCCTTGCTTTTTAAAATCTTTTTTTAAAAAAAGGATTCGAAAGATTTGAGATTCGTGAGATTCGTGGATTCCCAGAACCTTCCAGGGATACGGATACGGATTCGGAAAATTCTGGATTTGTCCCATCCCTAATAGAAATAATATTCCAAGGCAGAAAATAAGTTTCTTATTCAGAAAAGTTATATTCTGTGCAAAAACCCATGTGTATTTTTCATGCAGTGAAAGTCCTGAACTGCAAAAGTTCTTGCGTAAGATTCTCCACAGATACATTTTCCCGTACTCCAGAAACTGGTTTTTCAATATCTTTGTAGTATTTCAGAATATTTTTGTATCCTTAGTTTCTTTGCCTGACCCAACTCTTGGATATTCTTCTTTGTCTCTTTCCTGTATTTTATAAGACTTTGCATTTTTCCCCTTTTCCTTTCTTCACCCCTTAGCCTTCTTTCTTTTTTCTTTGTACCACACCAGGTGTGCCACTTTCTTTGCTAGGAGCACTTCCACAACATAACCTATCCTAGATTTCTCAGCTCTCCATGTCTTTTGACTGCTTTCATTCTCTCTTTTTACCATTGTCTCCCATTTGCCCTTCTTTTTTCCGCACTAATAAGTCTTCATGTTTCACACATTTCTTTCCTTTTTGCCTCTATCTAGACCTTTGTCTCTACCTTATTGTCCCTCCTCTTTGTTTTTTTTCTGTCATATCTCCCATACATCTTCCGTACATCTCCTAAAACTGAAATAACTATGTTAGATGTAAGGCAGACTGCTAAATAAATCAATAAATACTCTTTCCTCCAAAAAGCTTCATCAATTAGTTTTACTGGCTAACCTATTCAATGTAACTATTTACGAATAGTTGGTCTTTCCCTCAACAAGTGGATTTGTTGAGAAACAGAACTCACTGTTTGTGTGGTCCAATGAATCAGATGGTTTTGTCTTTTTACTCATGGCTGAGGGTGATCTCCAGAGAAGGAGCATTGTGGTTTTACCTATTGGCCTGTACCATGCTGTCGTTTGTACCAGTTTTTATTGTGCATCGGCTGTTATACTACCCATATACTGATGCTCAATTCTTGATTTCCTTTTAGATTTCTGTGTTAGGCTTTACTACCTTACTGTTCCCTTTAGAAGTTAATGTGGAAAACCTGAATTATGGGAAAGGCATCTTTTAGAAACCCAAGTAAATGAAGGTATAAGGCCACAAAGAGGAAGATCAATGCCACTCTAGTGGCACAGGCACCTTTTTCATATCTTCATCAGGATAAAGACTAGAAATTCTCACAAATGTGGGGAAAAGGCTGCAAACAACAGAAATGACAAACAGAGAAGAGGTATGGTGTTCTGCATTTTCCTAGAGCATTCCTGTACACAGTCAGAGACTACTAAGCTGGACAGAGCCTGGACAAGATCCAGTTAACCTCCCAGACTGATTGATTTAATTTATGTCTTCCCTTTCTGCCAAAATTAAGGGCTTAAGGCCTTTTGTTGCTTGCCTTAGACAACAAAAATGGGAGATATTCAATTACTTGGCAGTCTATGATGCTCGGGAAAGTTACCATTTTTAGACTGCATAGCCACTTTTGTCAGCTTTATTGGCAATGCTATTTCTCATGTTTTGGCAATGTGTAAGTACCCATCTTAAAATACGTGACCACCTTATGTGAACTCTGTCACATGAAATGTATGAAATCACCTGAAGTGTTTGAAATAGGTGAATGTATTGCTTTGTCTAATTAGTTCCGTAATCTGATGTTCTTTCTTCGTATTGATATGAGTGTGGTTTTTGGATTGATGATAAGGCCATTTCTGCACTACATTTTTAATAGTGCTGTTATTCCACTTTCAACATGCTGTGGAATCCTGGGGTTTGTAGTTTAAGGCCTTTTCCACATTTTATTTTTGAAATGGGGCGGCGCGTCCTCCAGTGAGGACGTTCCTATTTGGGGGCGAACTGGGTTCGGACTACTTACTGTTTGTCCGGACTTCAGCCTGCTCTGGAACGCCCAGAACTGGTGGTCATCCATGCTATTGAAAGATCGATTAAAAGAGGACTTTCAATAGCGCAGCGCACCCCAGTCCGTCGCTCTGCTAAGTATAGATCTACAGGCTCATGCCAGCGCGAGTCTGCAGATCTTCCGG
This sequence comes from Ctenosaura bakeri, assembly GCA_948474755.1. Taxonomy (NCBI): domain Eukaryota; kingdom Metazoa; phylum Chordata; class Lepidosauria; order Squamata; family Iguanidae; genus Ctenosaura; species Ctenosaura bakeri. Next base: position 491,502 of record CAOLHI010000510.1, on the reverse strand, counting down.
GGGCGGGCTTCTGGCTGGCAAGCTTCTCCGGTTGGTGGAGAGCCTCCGCCAACTGGAAGCCTCCATTTTTGTCACCGGAGAGTGTGTAGCGTGGGCGCACACTGCTCCGGATCATCGTGGATCGTCTGGGGGGAGCATGCCAGTCCGGTGAGTAACGGACTGCCCCATTTCCCCTCCAAAGTGCGGAAAAGCCCTAAGAAGGGGCATTTAGAATTCTCAGCCAGAGAATTCTTAGGACTCAGTAAACTGCAAACCCCAGAATTTCACAGGATGTTGTAAGTTGAATAATAGCACTATAACAGTGTAGTGCCCTTATTCTGTTCCATTCACATCATCATTCTTTTTTTATTTTATTTTTTTCCTATGAAATTGTGTTTGATTCAATCTTCTCTCTGAAGGACAGTATCTTTTTTAATGGTTTTAGAACTGTGGCTTATAGGAAGTAGAGAAACAACCAGTGATATACATGTAGATTATGAAAGTTCCTATTTCCACCCTGGCTTGAAATTCTTCTATCAAGTAGTAAGAAGTACAACATTCTGGCCAAGCTAGGATTGCCAAATCTCAGGCCTTGTGGTTTCAGGTCTCAAATCTGAGACCTAGGGATAACTCTTTACGATGTAATATGGGCAAGTCCTGGTGATGCTTCAAGGATTTAACAATATCCTCAACCAAAGTTAAAGTGTGCTGTTTAAATAGAAACATTAAGTCTAACAAATGAATAAAATCTACATGCACACATTTTTCAAGGCAGCACTTCCAGCCATGGATTCCTCCTCTCAGCCTGAAGACTGAATGACCAGGCCTTGAGACTCAGACAACCCTAGACCAGGCAAGTAAAATTCCAGAAGTCTTGCTTCATCTGCTGTTTATCTTATCAATGACTGTGTTCTCAACTTTTATTGCCACCTATATTTGCTTGCATAATATAATCAATGGTTGCAATCAATGAAACTTAAGCACAGAATTTTAAGTACTTAAAAGCCATTGATTTCACCAAGATTTAAATATGACTAATTTTCTCTGGAAGATATGCCCAATAAGTCCATTTCCTTTTCAGAGGAAATATAGCTTCTCCAGCTCTGTCATTTAGCTGGTATAAGCATTTAATTATATACTTCACAAATCATTATTTTTGATCCAAAATATAAGCTGTTATGATTGGGGAGATGGTTGAGAAGCCTGTTGCTTCCCAAACATCAGTGTGTTGAAAATATGGTATGATCCTCATGATTTGGGATATCTGTAAATCAAAGGTCAAGGTGTATGGTCATTGGTCTAAGTTTTGCCCAGTAATCCAATGAGAATCTAATAGTGTGGACTATCAACAAATGTATGCCTCATGCAAGTGAGCCAGATTTTAAAGCCTTCTTTCATTGAACATTAAACTGGGATACTGAAGCATGAGATCTACAGTCAGTTGGACCTATATAGTTGAGCCTATATTTTTCTGTTTGAAAGGCACCTAAAACTCTAACTAAATTAGGGGGTCTTTGTCCTGTTTAAGCCAGTGAGTGCCCACAAAATTGGCAAGGGAAAACCAGGCCAGTCCCAGAGGTTACACAGCTTGACAAACAGGAGTCTCAAAGGAGAAAACAGTGCTGATCAGAGTCCAAAGCTGATAGCTGAAAGGATTAATTCAGAAGTATATACCAAAAAGAAAAAGAGCATGGAAGCCATAGATGTCAAACAGGTTTGCTTTGATGTCTGAGAGCTGTTCTCCTGCAGCAACAGAATGGACTGGGATAAGCTAATTTATAGCCAGCAGTTAATCAGCCCAGCTGGCCTTATTAGCTCAGCACCCTGTATTTAAAGTGTAACAAGGCATTATCTGATCTTTTGGTCTCTGCACTTTAATCTACATCACTAGAGAAAGTTAAGTGTCTCTGCCTTCACTTCCTCATCTACAGATGCTTTCTGGGAAGGACCAAGATGTGTCTCTGTCAGTGTCATGACAGAACTGGCATTCTCCAACTGGGGCCCATCATCATAAGGGGCAATCCCCTCCCCTTCTTCTATCCTAAGAGGCCTCCTCCACTTAAGACTTGAAATTCTCAACTTTTGGTCTTCCCTCTTTTTTGTAGTTCAGCTCCAGAAGCCTCTGGCAGCATGGCCAGTGATGATGAATTCTGGGAGCTGAAATCTAAAACATCTGGTGGATCAAAATTTGAGAATTGTTGTTCTAGATGGTAGCTTTTCATGTTCCCAGTTTAATATAGTGTAGAGATGAAAGGTATGTTTTTTCAAAGTACACATCATGCTCTACACTCTGTGTAGCAAGGGCTTATTTTTAGAAGCATAGTCTGAAAGGACTAACACAGTTAAAGTGGTCTGCTGGCATATATCTTATCTGTGGGTGTCCAAAGCACTGAAACACCACATCTTATATTCTAAAAAAAAATCTCTGTTAAAGAAGGCTAATTAATATACTAATCCTAAGAAACATCTGGGAATGATTTCTACATACTGAAGGTTATGACCTCCAGTAATAAAGTAACTGTTTTATTTATTTATTTATTTATTTAATGATCAGGATCAGGATCCTATTGGGTATTTACAAATGTATAACTGAAAGTTACATATTCATGACTGCTTTGTATTCACAATCCCTATGTATCTTTTTGTTTAGGGGCTATACAGGGACTGTGAAAGTCCTCTAATCTTCATTTACATGTAGCAGCTACTGCAATTGTTAGGGGTTATTTCCCCTGACACTCAGGATGCAGCTAACTGATATTGTCAACCTCATTCCCAATTGGAGCGACCTCCACTAAGAGGAGGAATTGTAACAGGAACCCTGTTTCTGCCTTAACAACAGAGATTATTCATGCAACAGGGCAGGAACTTTAGTCAGCCACTTCCTGCGCAACAGGGAAGCAGACACCTCCCCCCTGCCCCATCAAGTACAGTGGCTGCTGACAGGTAAGTGGAGATGAGGGGTTGGGCTGGGATTCATTACAGAACTATTTAACTACTGTGGTTACATAGCAACATTGCGCACAGAGGATTCCGAGATTTCTATCCCTGCAGTGCCAAATAAAATAGCTAGAGCAGCATATGATCAATAACATTTACAATAAAAACCCATATAAAATGGAAAATATAAATATACAAACAGCATCCCCCAACCAAAAAAGACTCAGCTAAATTCTAGCAGAGTTGTACCATAAAGCTTGAAAGCAGTTTTATACAGCATACCACAATGTTGAGTCTCCCAACTGGAAGTTCCATGGGGATGATGTACCATAAATCAGTATGATGGAAATAATGCTCCATAACTTTCCTTGTGATGTCCTTTGCGGGTCAGAGCAAGAGTGAAGTGTCAGGGCTCATTTTACAATGGTATAGCCTGCTGGCTTTCAGTACAGGCAATAGGAGCTTTCAGTTGAAATATGTTGGGATGTTAGGTCCCACCTTATTGCCTTTGGTGCAGCCTGCCATCTCAGTTCAGCCCAACCAAAATTTTGCTGAAATTGAATTTTGACTGAACAGTGTTTCCCACTTTTTTTCTTTTCTTTTTTTTTTTCAGTCGTTTCAAGTTAGCAAACTAGCAGCTATATTTTGTACCTTCCAAAGTTCTGAAGAAGTCGTGGAAGGCTACCCCATGAATGAGCCATTGTAGTTGACCAACTGAAAGTTTGCATGGGTACAGATAACTGCTAGTGCTGCAAATATGTTTCCATTTCTCCATTTGTCTTGTACTGAGCTCTTATAAGGAGAAAATATATGGAAGTATTCTCAGTCTGTTCTGGACAGTTTTTAACAGTTGTCAAAAATAAAAAAGTTGCCTAATAACAGAATGCAAAGAGCTGGGTGATGCACATATAAAACTGGAGAGAGAGAGAGAATATTTATGTTTGCCAATATTATGCTATAATGAGCAAAAACAAAGAACAAAGGATAAGCAGTGAGGGCTGTTTCCAATCCTCTACTTGAGAAAAAGCCCAAGGGCATGGAAAGGATTTTGGTGCTTCTGAGGCTTTAACCATCAAGCTTGCACTAATGGTATTTTGCTGTGCAAAAGGAGCTCTGACTACATGATTTGTACAACATGTGTCTCTAAGCCTGTTAGAGCACTATGTCAGCAGCTGCCCTTTTTTCCATGGTCACACAGTGGTGGTGAGGAATGGCAGATTAAATGTGCCAGCTTTGAGCAACCTATTTCTTTGGTTAGCCTTACTTCTTTCAAGGTTGTTGCACCCATGATCTTTTTTGCTCCTGATGCCACCACTTCTGCTGGCACAGTTATACCTGTGCAGTGTATCAACAGGATTCTGGCCTAAGTGTACAGGCCAAAAGACAGCCATCTGGGATATGCACTCCAATACTCCTCATGTATGTGGTCATGTGGTGAATACAATGCGACACAAGCTTCCTTCAAGGCTGCTATATTCATAGCCTTTGCCTCCTGCCACAATCTCTGATGTTGTAGTTATACCAGCATAGTTCACCAGAAAGATTCTGGTCTGTGGTCATAGCTATTGCCACACAATCTTCCACATATACCGCAAAAGATAATGACAGGTAAAATGACTGGACTCCTCATCCTTCTACAGAGCAATCAAGATTGTTTCATCTCTTGAAACGGGAAAATAAATCATTGTGACATAACGTCCCTCCCCTCTCCTCCTTGACTTGAATCTTCAGGTGTCAAGCAAGTACTCCCCTCTCTGTCATCAGAATATGTTTACCTCATTCCACAACACCTCTTTTCAATTTGTCTCACTTCCCTGGCTTCTGTTTGTCTTCTTTTTAGGATTGTGGTCCCATTTTCAGATTTGCATTACTCTTTTTGCCATTCAGTGTTTACATTTCTCTTTCAATATAATCCTCTTTTCCTCCAGTGACTCAGAACCTGTCCTTGATTTGCTTCCGTTCCAGCACTTTAACTGACAGCCCCATACATACGTGATGGCACATTCCCAGAGCTCAAGAGGTCAAAGCAAGAAGAGCATAATGCACCCAACAAGTGAATACAGAATTGCCTAGTCATCACCACATGCTTCCTGGAAGGTCATGTAGAGACATACAGCTGGGGCATAAGGGGTAGAAACAGGTCGATGAGCTTCCTAGCTTCTGCCAATCATTCAGAACTCTTCAAAGTCTTAAAAAGAGCTCCTCCCTCCTTTCAGTTCCAGCAAGAGCTATTCTGAATAGAATGATTTATTCATATCCTTCTACAAGTATACTCAGAGTAGCTTACATGAGGATACATCAAATGCAATCCTCAATATATAACAGAAAATGATAGAAAGAAACAATAACACAAATTTTGTTTCTTTTTTAAAAAATCATGTTGGAAATGAAAAGAAATGAAACCTGAATCAGTAGCAGATAATGATGATGCCTGGAATCCTGTTCGTAAGTCTGGACTTATTGAATAAATTGTTGTATGGCAAATTAAAACATCGGTAAAGCCGATTGATTTAATGCGTCTACTCTAATTGAGATTAACAGGATTCAACAATATAACAATAGCAAGAAAAAGAAGCCAGCAAACTTTATAAGGAAGTACTAAAACTTTTTTTTAACAATGGCATATTTAAATTCCTCAGAAAGCCTTCATTCATTCATAGACACATGCCCACCCCAAAAAAACAATCATAGAATCATAGAAATGTAGAGTTGGAAGAGACCACACGGGCCATCCAGTCCAACTCCCTGTCATGCAGGAACACCCTCAAAGCACTCCCGACAGATGGCCATCAAGCCTCTGCTTAAAAACCTCCAAGGTAGGAGACTCCACTACTCTCCGAGGCAGCAGATTCCACTGCCGGACAGCCCTGACTGTCAGGAAGTTCTTCCTGAGGTTCAGGTGGAATCTCCTTTCCTGCAGCTTGAATCCATTGCTCCTTGTCCTGGTTTCTGGAGCAGCAGAAAACAAGCCCCCTCCTTCCTCTACGTGGCATCCCTTCAAATATTTAAACATGGCTATCATGTCCCCTCTTAACCTCCTTTTCTGCAGACTAAACATACCCAGCTCTCTCAGTCTATCCTCATAGGGCATGTTTTCCAGGCCTCTCACCATTTTGGTCACCCTCCTCTGGACTTGCTCCAGCTTGTCAATATCCTTCTTGAATTGGGGTGCCCAGAACTGGACACAGTATTCAAGATGGGGTCTAACCAAAGCAGAGTAGAGTGGTACCAGTACCTCCCTCGATCTAGACACCATACTCCTGTTGATGCAGCCGAGAATTGCATTGGCTTTCTTGGCTGCTGCATCACACTGCTGACTCATGTTCAGCTTGTGGTCTATGAAGACTCCTAGATCCCTTTCACACATACTGCTATCCAGCCACGTGTCCCCCATCCTATATTTCTGTATTCCATTATTTCTGCCTAAGTGTAGGACCTTACATTTCTCTCTGTTGAATTTCATTTTGTTCGCCCTGGCCCAGCTCTCCAATCTATCCAGGTCATTTTGAATTTTGATCCTGTCCTCTGGCATATTAGCAACCCCTCCCAATTTGGTGTCATCTGCAAATTTGATGAGCATGCCCTCTATTCCTTCATCTAAGTCATTGATAAAAATATTGAACAGCACTGGGCCCAGGACAGAACCTTGTGGCACCCCACTAGTCACTTCTCTCCAGGATGAAAAGCAGCCATCCGTGATCACCCGTTGGGTTCGGTCGGTCAACCAATTACATATCCAATTAACAGTAGCCCTGTCTAGCCCACATTTTACTAGCTTCGATGCAAGAATGTCATGGGGAACTTTGTCAAAGGCCTTACTGAAATCGAGATATGCTACATCCACAGCATTCCCTTCATCTATCAAGCTAGTAACTCTATCATAAAAAGAGATCAGATTAGTCTGGCATGACTTATTTTTGAGAAATCCATGTTGACTTCTCGTGATTATTGCGTTGTTTTCTAAATGATTAGAAACTGAACGCTTAATGATCTGCTCCAGGATCTTTCCGGGTACCGATGTCAGGCTGACTGGGCGATAATTATTTGGGTCCTCTTTTTTTCCCTTCTTGAAGATGGGGATAACATTTGCTCTCTTCCAATCTGCTGGAACTTCTCCTGTCCTCCAAGATTTCTCAAAAATTATAGCAAGCGGTTCCGAAATGACCTCTGCCAGCTCTTTTAATATCCTAGGATGCAATTCATCTGGCCCTGGAGACTTGAATTCATCCAATGCGGCCAATGGGCATGATCTAGTTCAGTAGTTCGTAACTTGTAGTCCTTGAACCCCTGAGGAATGCAACGTCCGCACAGGGGGTCTGTGACGGCTTAAAGAAACGTTCTGAGCTTTTACAGTTAAAATTGAAATAGTTACTAGAGCATCCATTTCCACTTCTCTTTCTCTCTCTTGTCTCCCAATCTAGCAATCCTCCACCCTGTTTTAGAGTAGGATCAGAGAGATTAGGAGAAAGAGAAGGGCCAAATGAATGGGGGATGTCAAGCTTTTTGAAGCAGGAGGAGGCTGGGGAAAGCACATGTGGCGGTGGTGGAGCAGAAGGATGAGGAGGAGGGAAGATCCTCATCTCAACTTGTCATGACCTGCTTCCAGAACATGGACTCTGACTCAGAGTCAGAAACAAGGGACATGCCAGAGGCTGAAACAGTCGACATGACAGGACCTGCTATACAGAAAGAGGTTAAGGTGCCACGAACAGAACAGGTGGTGGTGCCAGCTCCAGCAGAGAGTTCTGCCCCTTCAGACACAGAAGATAACTTACCAGTACCTCCCTTTGCTAAGTGCAGACAACAAAGAGAGGATACATCAATCCCAGAGTTATAACCAGCAACAATTAGTCAGGCAACAGCTGCATTAGGTGGCTGACCTATATAGCTGCCACCCTTCCCCTCAAAGAGTTGGCAGAGCTTACCTGACCTCTCTGTTTGCTGGAGGCCTTGCTGAACTCTGAGCCTGACTCTGGATTACCCTGACTGACTTTGGACTTGCTTGCCTTCAAATTCTGTTGGGCTTTATTTTTGACCTTGTGCATTTTGAATAAAACTAAGTAACAAGCTGGGAACTATTCAGTTTCTTTTGTTTGAATTATCAACTGTTCTGCTGGGACTGAGATGGGATATCAGCACTCATTGTAGGAGGCTTGCTAGTTTTGCTGGGTGCATGCCTTCCCACCTCCCATTAATGTGACTATATAGTAACCAGACGGGGGAGGTAAGGATAGAGAGGGATGTGCAGCAACATGCACAGCAATTGTTAGGAGAAGACAGTGAGCCAAGAGAATGAGTGAAAGAATGAGCAAGGCTCTTGGCAGTGGGCTGAGCAGTGAGAAAGCAGTGTGTGTGTGGCGGGGGGGGTGACTATCTCCTTCATTTCTTCCCAGTGCCATCACACCCCACATCCCATCAACCAGCCACCCCCTCCCTGTCTATTTTTTATTATTATTATTCCATCACAACCTAGCCACTCAACAAGGTAACTTATTTTAATCAAGGGATTGTGTTCAAACAATCCCTGCTTGTTGTTACTGGAAGAAATCTTCTTCTCTTCTTCCCTTTCTGACTCTATGGCTTGAGTGTTACTGTGTCACTGTCTCTCCTATCCCCTACTGTTCTGTAGGGGTAAAATAAACAGCCACCACAATCTCCAAACCCAGAAGAAGTAAAGGGAGAGAAGAAGAAGCATTTCATGCCACTCCTGGACTGCTTCAATGCCATATTTGGTGTGTGTGCACGTGCATGTGCTTGTGTGTACACACCCAGCTTTTGGGCATAGGAAGCGAAGGAGGAGTAGATGGATTCACAGGGAGAGACAAGAAAAAACATCTTGCTCCTCCACTGCACTCCTTAAGGGTTTCAGTAGTGCCTTAAGAGTCACACATGTCCAAAGCTACACACTTTCATTGTCATGTCAAATAAGTGCAGCAAGAGTCACACCAGGTAACCTGGAAGCTCTTTGGCAGTAAGCACCAAAAGAAGTACATGTAATATCCTTCTACTATGATTTTGATGTTCCCTAGAACTTAAACAGTGAAAAAGTAAAGGGCAGAATCCCAGCAGCAAATTATCCTCCTTCCCGACCCCCATTCAGTCCTATTATAGGTAATGAAGGAAGCACAATAGGATTTTTACTTTGAGAAGGGCAGGGGTTCTTGTTCCCTTAAGCCATTGTCCAGAAGGGAGAATTTGGAAAAAGTGTTTGATGGATCAGAGCAGGGGTAAGCTGCCCTGCAGTTGTCGCAATTCTTCTTCCCATGCAAACACCTGAAGAAGTTGAAGACTTGCCCCACATGATGCCACAGAAGGCATCCCCACTGATGTTGGTGTAGTCTTCTCTGCTCTTGTTTATTTTAAAAATAAATATAGAAACCATTTGAAAATCATAGATTCTGAACTCAGAACACAAGTTTCAGCTATTAAGCCCAATATAGCAAGACTTGTAAGTGAAATGCAGCACCAGCCTTCTCATTAATTAAATAATTAAAATTAACAAGTAATATTTGGCCATGGTTCAGTGTTCAGGAATGAGGATGATGTATAAAATCATTCAAATAAAAATATTATAATAGGAGTGTATGCATTTGCTTATTTCTCCCTAAATTTCAAGACCCGTGATGAGCAACTTAAAAAAAATATTGGATACACTTTAAGATTTTAAATCTTAATTCTTTGTAGTCCATGGCAACAGAAGATATTTAAAGGGGGTCAATGGTAAAGAAAAGATTAAGAACCACTGATCTAGCTGAATGCAAGCATTTTTAGGCCCACTAATTCCAATTTTAAATATGTGTCTAACTATCCCAATAAAATCAATGATGCCTGAAAGTGCCAAACTTTGGAGACAGAATGAGCTACCTTTTTATTTCATGTAATATATGACTTCATATTTCCAAGTTCAGTGCCTGGGGAAAAATGGAGGTGCACATGGCTGCATTAAAAAGAAATTTCCTTTTCAAACAACCTGCAGATACAAACTGAATAGGCACCCTTCTCTTCAAATATCATTCTATAGCTCTGTTCAGGAATTGCTTTTTAAAAATACATGTATATTAAAACAAAACAAATGAGACATGTGATACAGCAATGTTAAAATGCCAGAACTTCAGTTTTATATCTATATTTTTGATATGTATTTCCCAGCTGTTATTACAACTCACATTACTTCTTTAAAAATTAGTGAGCCAAGAATCTATTCAAATCCATTGCTAACATGGGAGATGATTTTTTTAAAAAAATGAAATGCATAGCTATGGGTGGCAGACAGTGATAAACAGCTGGACAGGTAATACACAGTGTAATAGCAAAAGGCAGTGAGGTAAATCATACTGTATGTTGGAGCGGAAATAGTGGAAATCTCAGCATCTACTACCAATTTTAACTCCCAGTACTCCTACACTGAAATGTTACAAAGAAACAGAAACAAGGATGGGGCTGTACAGAAGAAGATGGAAGAAAAGGAAGAAAGGCTATCTTCAGCCAGCCCAGTAAATGTGAAACAGCAAATACCATCTTTCCATTCCTCAAATCATAGTACCAAGGGGCATCCAAGTTATCTGGGGACATAAAGTAAAAACATACCACAAACAACTGGCCATCTTTAATTTCTCTCTCTCACACACACACACACATATTAGCGAATGACTTACAATTTGCTGATTTTTCATAATATCCTACACCTGCCTTGTGGGTGGACTTGCCTTAAGGAGAAGGTTTGATTCAGTGGCTGGTGTCACAAGGGACAGAGCTGGAGTAGCTTTTAGCACTTTGCTTTCTCTCATGTAAGTAGATGCCTTGTCATTCTGTCTTATCAGAAAAAGAAAAAAAAAACAACCTAGAGCTGTAGAGTACATCTGTAAAATACTTCATTCTGAATAATAATATGTGGAAGCTACTTCAGATCCTGACAATTGGTGTCTTAATCTTTTATGTCAAAAATCCTGCAAGGTAGCTGATGGTGAATGAAATGTAAAATGCAAGCTTTCCTATGTACCTCACCTGTTGAAAGATATTTCACCACCCTGAGAGGACTATCCTTTGCTTTTAAAAAAGAATGACGGGAGAGAAAGAAAAAGGCATTTGGACATTTTGTTTCTTCCCAAACTACTATGCTCCTTATAGTATTGAAAATTTAGCAGCCCTAACTATATTTTATGTATAATTTCATAGCTTCAAACTGTAAATAATAACCTCTAAATGATAATCTCTATATGTCACATTTATTCACTTTATCTCATGTTCACACATCTGAAGAAGCAATCCAGAGCATCATAAATGAAAGCTCCTTAAAAATGGCATCTTGATAAAAAGAGATCTGAATGTAGGCCTCAAAATGGTGTACTTCTGACTCCATTAAGGTCAGTGGGAGCTTAGCCATTAACTTCCACAAAGTCAGAAAGCTTCACACCATAGGTGCCTTTCCTGCAAAGGTTACTTTAAGACATGCACAGCAGGGTTTTGTATTGATTATGTCTCACAGTCATAATCCATAGAACAGCTGCTCATATCAAAAGTGATTTAAAATTGGAATCTTTCCACTACTGCAACGGGAATAATGAATGAAGAAGTGATGAATTACTGTTACTACAAAGATAAAGATAACAGAAGTATTACTATGAGTTCAAAACCAGTGCAAGCATTTGCTGACCAACCATGGAATAACAAGACCAGGCACAGATAAATGGGGCCCTTTTTGCACCTTATCTGTTCCCAGTGGTGTCCTGTGGGGATCCCGGCAGTGGCTCTGCCAGGAGGATAGTGCGATGGAAGCTCTCCCCTCCACACTGGCTGCCTCTGCAATCCAGGAAGTGTGATGGCCCTGCCTCTTCCTGCCACAGTGCAGCTGGCTACTTTCCTGGCAGCGCTGGGACAGGAAGTGCAGCCATTGCGCTTCTGGACACTCCGCACACTAGGTAAGTGCAGGATGGTGGTGTGATCATGGGTCATTGACAGGAAAAACCTGTTAATTATTTATTCCACGATTGTGCCGCTTGGGGATGGGAGGACAGGAATGTGACGTCATCACAAGTAACTGTCATTGTGGTCCCGTACTTCTCGCATCCCCCTTGCAGGATGACAACATCCTGCGAAAAGGGCCTGGGTTGAATAATGCCCACTTTATCCAGCCTAGAACCTATTTAATTGTGTAGAACCTGAAAAAGAACAGGAAGGGGGAACAACCTAGTGCAGGATCAGCTGAGGCCAGGAATCACTCTTTGACTCCCTCCCCAGTCTTTCTCTGGGTCAATCACCTGGGCTCTGAGGGCAACCCAGTAAATAGGCTGCTCCCTGTCTGGCCATCAGCTGAAAAGCAGACCTAAGGAACTGCCTCCCAAGTCACAGGACTTTAAGAGCAAAAACCCCAGGCCAGCTCAAAGGGTGGCCTCCTTCCTCACCCCCAGGTCCCAGAAGACCATTCTAGATCCTTCCCCTTCATCAAAAGGGTAACAAAGTGTTCACTCTAACTGCTACTTTTCTCCACCACTACCTTCCATGGACAAGGGACAAGCATCTGCTTTGGCCCTTTCCCTCACCAGACTGGCCAAAAGAGCCCTCACCCTTTGTTGCAATGCCTTCAGAAATGACCTATTATGCTCCTTGGAGAAATGCACACTGTGCAGTCTGTAGAGGTCAGGGTGCTGAAATACTATATTGATTAAAGAAAGAAGTGGCCCAACCCCCTTTTTGGAACATTACGGATTTCCCTATTAACCCTTCTGTGGACTGTATCAATGCATCCCCCGACAAGTTTTGCCAAGGCAAAAAGGGCAACCGCATCAATATTATTCCCGGTCATCTATTCTGTATGACCCAAAAGTCATGCATTTACTCAACTTTATCTCATGTTCACACATCCGAAGAAGTAATCCAGAGCACCATAAATGAAAGCTCCTTAAAAATGGCATCTTGATAAAAAGAGATCTGAATGTAGGCCCCAAAATGGTGTACTTCTGACTCCATTAAGGTCAGTGGGAGCTTAGCCATTAATTTCCACAAAGCCAGAAAGCTTCACACCATAGGTGGCTTTCTTGCAAAAGGTTACTTTAAAACATGCACAGCAGGGATTTGTATTGATTACGTCTCACAGACATAATCCATAGAACAGCTGCTCATATCAAATGCGATTTAAAATTGAAATATTCCCACTACTGCAACAAGAGTAACAAAGGATGGGGAAATGATTAATTAACGTTATTACAAAGGGAAAGATAACAGAAGTACCACTGTGAGTTCAGAACCAGTACAAGTATTTTTACAAAACCACCTTGGGAACAAATATTTGAAAAACTTCCTTTCTCTCTATGAGCCCATTCCAAATTTGTGTTCATCATCTGAGGCCCCATTGGTTATCCTGCCTCTTAGAGAGTTGAGGTTGGTGGTTACTCAGTAGAAGAGTGCTTTGGTTTCTGAATCCCGAACCAATCCATATTGATCCAGATAAATTTGGAGAGATCTAAGTCAAAATGGGTCTCTTTCTAAGTGGACAGAAATGAAATGCTCCAGAATACTCACTGGCAATTTGGGTTCTATGGAATGCAGAAACAAACAGTGGACTGAATTTGGTCTATTGGTTAGTGCTAACTGCCATTAACCCATTGAATTAAGAGTTAAATGTTGGGTCAACATACCAGCAAATCCCATTGATTAAAATGATCTGTGGTAGTTTGCACTAATGATAGCAGTCACACTCCTGTTTCAACAATAACGGACACATTTCTTTCAAAATAAGGCAAGCACCAAGTTGACAGAAGAGGAAGGAGAGGATGAGGTATAGTTTATAATGAGCAGCTCTCGCTTCCATTCACAACGAGTGACTTAAGGGAAGTGGGCAATCATATTGCTTTAGGGGAAAGATGCTGAAGGAGTATATTGCAAGATTGATGCAATGTTCAGTGGTCTTCACTTGTTTGCTTTCTCAAAAGGAAGGCCTGGGAGGATTTAGCACTGGGTGTTTGCTTGCTTGGAAATTATAAATGTTCAAGTAATTCTGCTTTTCTTATCTAAATGTCTGTCATCCTCTATTTACTTATGGCACTTATTGTGATCTTAGTGCCAATTAATTATCAAATTACTTATGCAACAAAACAAACAGGGAGCCCATCTGTAGGTGAAGCAATCTGAGTCATTAATCAAATTTCACAGGGATGGGTGAGGCTCCCCCATCTACTAGTAACCTCCCCCCATCATGTTGTCCCAACATCACTTCCATCTTTTTCTTAAGGAAGGAAGAAAATCCTTTGAGGAAGAAAAAACGGGATATTTCCACCTTGGCTTCAGACTAGAAACACTAGGCTGGAAATTCTCTGAAAAAAAACTGTTGTGTTTTAATTTTGATTAATGTCTGAACTGTTTCACATTAAAAAAAAAAAAAGAACAGTTCTACTAAACGCTGATGTTTTGTTATATGCAACAATTTTAGCCACAACCAGCTTTCTCACGAACATTGTGTAAAGAGTCAGGATGGTACAAACATTCATCTTAATTGACTTGTAGGACAAACTCTCAGAACTCCTTCTCAGCTGAACCACTGTTTGTTCAATTCAGATATGTTCTGGTCAAAACAAATCCTCTAATGTGCTGTGAACACACAAATATCATTGGCCCTGGAAGGACTAGTCTGCTTTGTGGATGTTTACAAGCCTCAGGAGCTCTACACTTTCTGAGAGGCTATTCCAGGATCAACTCTGGAGTATGGACTGGACTAAGAATGCCCTTACAGTCCCTTATAGTCTCATGTGGAATTTATGCTGGACTGGAATTCCACAGAATCTTCTGGGCAGTGGACATTGGTGGCTGTCAGTGGTGATGCCAGTGGAGTAATGAATCTAATCTGTTTTCCCCCAAAACTTAAAAAGAGTGATCCAAGACGCTGAAACCTACTCCTAAAGTACTCCTAACACATTGGATAGATCCTTTCAAATTCAGACTGAATCTCAGAGGGGATTCACTGCCCTACTGAGGCCATTTCCGCACAGGGCAAGGGAATCACCCCGTGCCGATACTTACCGGACCTTTGGGCTCAATGCTTGGATCCTGGCTGATCCGGAGCAGTGTGTGACCACTGCTCCACACTGCTCCGGGGACTAAAATGGCGGCTTCTGGTTGGTGGAGGCTCTCCACCAACCACTGAAGCTCGCCGCTTAAAGCCTGTCCTCAGCAGATCGCAGGCTCGCACTGGTGCAAGCCTGCAAATCTGCACCGGAGTGCGGGAACAGAGTGGTGCGCTCCATGCTTTTGAAAGACCTCTTTCAAGCGGTCTTTCAAAAGCACGCAAGAACAACCACTTCAGGTGGTTCGGGAGTGGGCTGAGGTATGGATCTACAGTAAGTAGATCCAACCCAGTCCCCTCCCAGGTGCAGATGTCCTCTCTGGAGGACACTCTGCACCATTTCTTTAAGCCCGTGCGGAAATGGCCTGAGATCAGCTCCAACAGCCTCAACAGATTTCTCAGTATTTTATGTCCACTTTATAAATGCTGGTGTAGTGGTAAAGTTCAGACCCTTGTCTTCAGAATCCTTTTACAACATTTTCAAGGAAACATAAGCAACTGAGTTGATTTATATTTTTTTTAAAAAAACTACCTGTTTACATCTCCACCAAGAGGAATTTTTTCATAAAGTAAATGAGTCTTGTCCACTCAAGACCAAGCCACTCAAAAATGCTTTGGATTACAACAGAGACAGTGCATAACAATACATTTTAGGTTGAGAAAATCTAATTCCCCTCCAGCTTCTATGGGGATTGCAGCTGAACTGAGAGGGAACAAGGAGATCCAAGGTGGATGGCAGTGATGTCATAATCCCTGGAGGATTGATCCTGCAAGCTCTAGTTCCACTATACCATTGCTTATAAAGCACACCCTTTACAGTATAAAAAGCTGAAAACTACAAATGAAATTTAGGAGAAAATGAAATCAAAATGGCAACTGGGGGGGGGACTTAGACTCTTTGATGGTGTTGTGAAATGGTTTTGAAAACCTTGTAGTACTAAAAAAAAATCCACTCCATTCTACTGGAATGCCTTTGTTCTAATAAAATGGTGTCAATCTGATTCTTATTTATGATCATGTATAGCCCACAAAATGGAGCTGCAGTACTTAGATTCCCATTAGACAAACAGTGCACTGAAGGAAATTCATTCATCTTGGCTTTTTAAGAACCTCTCCCACAAAAAGCCTTGCTGCTCGGAACTTGAGCAACAACAGGATCTTTTATTTGCTGAACAATCACTCAAATTATTAGCTATGCAGTTACATTTTTATTGACAACAGCAGGAAAAAAGACAGAAGCAAATATGACCAGAAAAAGATAAATCCAAGGTTTTGCATATACATTTGATTTTTTTTAAAAAAAAAAAAAATCCAGCTATAGAGAAAAGCAAGGAAAATATAAATGGCAGAATTGAGGATGTTAAGACACTTACAACTGTGACTTTGCAACAAAGTCTAAACTCTTGTACAGTTAATTTTGTATATTTCTCTTCTTCACAAAATGCAGATTCCCAACCGTTCACTGCTTCTAAAGAAGAGTACAGCAGATTGTTCTCCAGGAAGCTTTGCACCTTAATTCTTGCATGAGAATCCCATGTTTTTAATTTCATGAGAGGTAAAGGGGTAAAATGAAATGTGTAGGCAAAATGGGAAAGGGCTATTGTTGCAAAAGGACTATTCTTTGCTATAGATACAGACAGGGTAACAATTGGCCTGTGGTTGCATATGCCTCCCTATGTGCATGTGTTACCCCAAAAGATCAGGGACCTTGAGGACCACCAGCAGTGGCAGCGTCTTCTTAAGAAGGTGGGGAATTATAGCTGAAAGGAGGCCTGTGAGAGAGAGGGTAACTATGGGACCTTTTCACCTGTGTATACCAGTACTAGCTGTTGTTGAGAATCAAAAGGATTCAGGTATTCACAGACATGCACATGAGATCAAGCATTCTCATGAACCATTCAAGGCTAGTGAAGAGAAATGAGAGAAAAGTTGGATAGAAAGAGATTTCAGGTGTATAGGGTGATATTTTCCAGTCCTGGAAGGAAGGGTCAAAGACAGGTGGCTCAAACATGAGAGTTTGAGGACAGCATGGAGGAACAGGAGTCTGGGGTGCAGCATAACATCCAAAGTGCCCAGCAAAATGCTGAGGTTGGAGATAGGATTTAAGTACCCTGAAGGGATGAGTGTTAATTGCTGTCTGTCAGAGTAAACAAAAGGGGTCCCCCACAAACTGATTATCTCATTTTGAGTGACAAAACATTGATGGGAGTCCTGACAGCCTCTTAAGATCTTGGTGGGGCAACGTGAATTGGGAAGGTTTTGGTAGGAAATGTGCAGAGGGCTGCTTGCCTGGGAGTCAGTATCATTAACTGTTGTATTCAGATGTTGGGTCATTGGCAGGATTACCGGAAGTCTATTTACTCCAGACTTTCCTGCTTACTTCTTCTTGACCTTATGACTTTGCCATGCTGAGGCCATGCTGACCTAGCCCAGGTGTACAGCCAGAGTCCTACTTGCTGCATGTTTCCCAACCATAGGTGTTCAATTTTTATATAACATTTCATGTCAGTTAAATGATATTTCTTGCCAATCATGTTATGCCATGTAATAGGGGTGTAAGGCATGGTAACACATCCTAAACATAGGTCTGATCTGCCAGAATTTCTACTAGTGCAAAAATCTCATCAATTTTTCTGGGAAACTTGGCATGAAAAAAGTGTATATCCGGTTTCCTAACTGGAAAACAAGACATTTACTCCATGCACACCATGTTTCCTAATAGGATTAAGTGATTTTTTGAGATAATAGCAGAAACTCTGGCAATAGCAGGATAATGAACTCCAGCTCCCACATGCAGTATGTTCCAGCACAATCCATGCTTCCTCCCAGCCTGAGGAAGCTATACATAGTTTGGATGAAATAAATGGATTTTTATCCTCTGAGTAAAATAACTTTTTCTTGATTGGTTTGTTATTAATTGCCACAAAGTCAACTTTGGCTTATGGTGATCCTATGAACGAGGCGCCTTTACCTCACCTTGTTATCAACAGATTTTGCAGGCTCAGGGCCTTGAGTCTACCCACCTATAATGTGGTCTTCCTCTTCTTCTACTGCCTTTCTACCTTACAAAGCATTATTGTCTTTTCTAGTCAGTCATGTCTTCTCATGATTGATTTGTTCTTGCCTAATAAATGAAATAATCCACCAGATGTATCTAAATGGACTGTTCTTCCTTTAGCTACATTCCACCACCAGTTCTTCATTCCTTTGCTGTGTATCTTGATCTTTTAGAAATTCATGTTATAAGGCTGAGATTGCCATGATGTTTCAGAAAACTGTCAGACTCTGTGGTTATACCTGAGGTATAAATCATATCATTGTGAACATGGGAAGTTCCCCAGACAGTATCTGTGCAGAAGCCTAGAGTTCATTGACAGTATACAAATATATTACTGATTAAAAGGGTAAAATACTAGAGTCCTTCATCAGGCAGGCTGTTCAAAAGTGATACATAGCATCACAGAAAATTCCCTAGTGTTCAAGTACTGCATGATAAGGACCAAATTAACATGCCAATGTTAGTTTCCCCAAAAGGAATAAAAAAAATGTCTGCCCAAATGAACTACCATGCTAGTAATGTCTGAAATACAGAAATCAAACAGAAGGAGCATCTAGTATTGGGGTATTAATGGAGAGAATTCTTCAGACTGAGATTGCTTTTGTGTCCCTAGTGATGATGGGTGGAGCGTACTGTTTAGCTACTGCTGCTGACTGATGTCCATAGAATATGGTTGTCACTATTTCCAGAAACCATTAGATGGAGACTTTACAGTGGAATTGGCAGTTTAAGGAAGGGAATTTAGGATTCTCAGCCAGAGAGCTCCAGTGCTTCTGACCAAACTACACACCCCAGGATTCCATAGGATGGAACTATGGCAGTTACACTGGAATAATATCACTACAATAGCATCATGTGAATGGTCCCCCTGTTTTCTGAGCTCTAGGAATGGGATAGGATATAAATCACAGTAAAGGAGCCCTGGTGGCACAGTGGTTAAATGCCAGTACTACAAACCCACAAGGTTATGAGTTCGATCCTGCCGGGCTCCAAGGTTGACTCAGCCTTCCATCCTTCCGTAGGTCGGTAAAATGAGTACCCAGCTTGTTGGGGGCATGTATAGAAAAATGTATTGAAATACATGCTATTTCTAAGTTGTTCGCTGCCTCAATCCATATGGAGAGGCGGGATACAAATAAAATAAAATAAAGAAGTCTTGTTCAAAGACTTACAGACATGTGCAAGCACTGCTCAGCAAAAGAAACCTGGAAGTATTTGAATGATGGAGGTTTCTTTGGCATCTCTGAAAGAAACTGATGGAACAAAGAACTGCCAGCTTTGATTGCCTGCCCTGAAAACACAAGCTGCTGCCCATCAAACCAGGAGTGAGTTTTTACTTTCTACCAGTCTTACCGCATGTGGTCCTTGTAAATGACAGGAGGCTGACCAAGAGGTAGGCAGGAGGAGAAAGCAGGATGACCTTTTTTCTAAAGAGAAAAAAGATGACTCGTGCTGAACTGTAAGCTTTTAGCAGACTTCGGAGAAAGCCGTTCTTTGAAAGAAAATGGAAAGCATGTTCCTTTTTTAAATTGCTGTCACATAGATGTTGTTTCTCATAATAAGCAATAGCTGCTATCCTTCCATCTTAAAAGCCAGTCAGTGCATTCACTTTGTGTGTTCACTTTGTGTGAGGAATTAAAAGCGTAATGGGCAGTAATGACCAGGACAGGAAGTTTGGAAACATTCTTTGTCAGGTAGAAAATCACCTTCTTTTTCCTGATTTTTTTTTCAACACCTGCAAAAATTGTTGCCTATCCCTTTATGCAGGCTTTGTCTCCCCTCTCAACTGATTTCATTCATCCCCAGTGACTCCATCACTGCTACGCACCCAAATCTGATTGACTTCATGGTGGAGTGATTTTATCATGAGAGCTGATTGTTTGAGGAACATGTAACTAATTAGTCCCCTGTTTTCTGTGACTAATCCAGGAAAGTGATAGAATCAGTAATGGGGGAGAGGGAGTAGTACTGACGCAACAGCTGTACAGGAAAACAAGGGCACTGAATAGGATCCAAAGAAAATGAGCATATTCAAAATCAACCCATAGTAGAAATAATTCTGCTTTCCAAAATAGCCACTTCTGTCCTGAAAATCAAATCAGCTGGAAAGTTCATGTGGCCCTAATAGTGACCATTAACTGCAAAAGACAAGCTGTGACCATGCCAAATAAACAAACAACAATCCACTGTATCAGTCTTGCTCTTAATTCCCTGTACTTCTGGGAGTAGAATTTTAAAAATGCACAGAGTAAAGCACTACCCTGCCCTACAGTGACATCCACCCTGTGGAACCCCTTCCATTGAAAAGTCTTTTAGCTTCTTCTTTACACAACTCCCTCTGATAATTGAAAACTTCTTTGCTTTCACAAGGATTTGCTGGGGACAGATGGATGATAGGTGTTAGCTCTTTCAGCTTCACACACACTTGTTACCATACCCTACCACCTCTCTTACAAGATATGTGATTTTCATAATTGTACTTATTAATGGATTGGGCATAAACTGGACTTATTAATGACAGGAGATCAAAACAAGATCATGCTGTTCCCAGATTCAGGATCACACTGACTGGAGACGTGTTCAGCGTCATGAAAGTTTACATTGGGTTATGTGGAAAACCCAGCACTGATGGGTTTGTGCTAATCCCTTCACCTCTTCAGGCTCGTGGCATTTTTGAATACAATGAAAGACAAACTGCCCAAATCAGTAAGCATTCATAGACCATCCCTTGATCTTACCCTACAAAGATCTTCCCTATACACCCTACCTGACTGAACATTAAGAGATCGTCATTAGTCCTATCAATGTTTTGTTACTCCAGAGTTAAACAATCAGTCGATTCCAGACTCCTTTATCAGTCCCATGTATCCCTTCAGGGTATGAAACAGGGTATAAAAAACTCTAGCTTTGACCCCAGACATTTGTAATGCATTGTAATGTTAGTACTGGTATACATAAGTGAAAAGATCCTGCTGTTACCCTCTTCTCACAGGCCTCCTTTTGAGCTATAATTTTCCCAAATTCTAAGGAGATGCTGGCATTGTGACTGAACCTCAACTCTCCCCACCTCTTATAGTAACACAACTTCAAGATTCATGCCATTTTTGATACACATGGGCTTAGGCTGAATTAGACAGGTGAACAGTAAAATATATAATTTCTTAATGGGCAGTGGCCGCAAGCCAGGAACATAGTGACCCAGTGCTTAACAGTGAATGCAGACTGATTGCTGTATAGAAATAGCATAACTAGTTTAGCCAGCCCTTGGAAATCAGCATTCTCACACCTCCTCTCCAACATTCCTTTCAGAAAGAGAACAAAAGAAGTACCTTTTAACTCTGGCCAAAATGGCTTTTCCTCCACCTAACAAAACAAATTATTAATATCTTCAGTCTCTATCCATCTCAGACTTTGAGCACACTCTTTCATGCTGGATTTCCTTTTGTCCTATACATATATATACATGTTTACTCAGAAAGTTACCCCACTGTATCCCAAATGTATCCAATATCCCATATAAGTGTGTGGACTGAATTGTGGACCTCACTGCACTTTTAAATTAGCACTTCGATATGATGTTGAATGTCACTTTCTGTCCTCTTTACTGGGCTGAAGAAGCAAACCATACTTTTGATATGCAAATAAGAAAGAAGTGAAATAAAAACAAATAGCAGCCTCTGGTAATCAGTTTGCTTCCTATTTCTGCTGCTAGTCCGGGACTACAAAAATCTGGAGGGGAAGTCCTGCCAGGACACAATTCATATTTAGGCTTTTGAGATACAGCTTTACTGCAAATAATAAAAAGATTTACAAGGACAATGCAATATGTCTGCACATGCCATGCTGCACAAGTGTTTTGGTTTTGGGTTTTTTTGTGCCTAATTGCCATTTGCTGGAGCAACATTCACAAAATGACATTTCCCTTGTCAAGATTCCTTTGGCAAAGCCTTCCCTGCCAGAGCTTCCTCTGCCCTTGAACTATTAAAGACACAGTGTTCCCTTCAAGTCTGGGCACTAGCAAATGAAGTAGAAAACAACCCTTTCCATTTATTGTTTGTGTAGTGAGTTTCTAAAAGACCACACTGCAAGGTAATTCTGAAGCCACAGCCGGGCTCTGTATGTGTTCCTAGCTCCTATAAAGTAGATTGCTTTTGTTTATCATTCTGGTTTTCAGTAATTAATCACATCAGCCGGTTTTTACACGACACTCTGGATTAGATCTGAATCATCCTGGATCCAGCTGCTTCAGGCCTCAGAACCGATGCTGCTTGCCAGGCAGGTTTGTGCCAACTGACATGTAGTCTGCCAAGCCAAAACGAATGCTTAGCAGCTGGCAAATCCTCTCTTCTTTTGTCAGTCACTCTATGGTATGAAACTGAAAGCTTTCCTGATGGGTGGGACTCCATGCTGCTTGAGTTACATTTGGTGAGTTAATCGTCTGGTATGTGCCATTTACTATCTTTCCCCCCTGCCTTTGCTGGAGAGTCAGCTGGTGAATTAAAGCTCTGGTTGTTGGACAGGTGTGAAAGGAGCTAAGGAAACAGCTAGCCACTAAGGCAGAATAACAGACATCCTGTTGATGTAGTCATTGCAAGAAAAGAGGAGAGGATCCTTAATATGTCTTGAATGCTCTTTGAAATGTTCTTAGAACATTTGGTTATGAAGGTATCTGAGCCAATGCAAGACCTTTTGCTACCTAAGATGAAGGATAAAGTGGCAGCTCTCCAATGCCATGCATAGAAGATAACCAGAGTAGTTTACTTGAGAATTAGGCCATTTCTGTACTACACTGTTATACTGCAATTATTCCACCTTCAACATCTTATCGAATCCTAGGGCTTGCAGTTTAGGGAGGGTCATTTGGAATTTTCAGCCGGAGAGTCTTCGGCTTCAGGAAAATACAAATCCCAGAATTCCACACAATATTGAAAGTGGAATAATAGCACTATAACACTGTAGTATGGAAAGGCCATTAGTGACAGGACAGCATTCTCTACCTCACCCAAGACTAGATTAGGGAGTGCTGTGGAAACTGCCTGTGACATACAACTATCATCCAATTTAGAGGAATGGCCAGGGGGATGCTGCTAATGTCCATTCCACACCACAGATTACCTGTATCTGCTGCTTGAGGTGACTATAAAATGCCTAATGACAGGGCTCACCTGGATAGTGCATTATATTTTGGAAGATGTATGACATGTATAGAGACACTTTGTCCTCCACATACTGTTGGACTATAACAATCCTTTCAGCCATGTTGTTACTGCAGTTCCTAAGCCACACTTGGGGTGACATTAGATATCACTTTGATATCAATAATTTGGCTCTCCTCTACCATCCCTCTCCACGTGTTTGTGAGGCCCCCAGACAAGCACAAAACTAGACATGGCCACTAATCGCTGGACATTCCATTACCCACCCAGGCAGGACAGAAATAGCCTGATCACCACTTCAGGAGACCTCCTGGCAAGCACGCTATTATGTATGCATGCTACTTACAAAGAACTCCCTGCCCCGAGCAGGAGGCTTGATTATGAGAATCCTCATCTGTCAAGCATTCTGTATTTGCATAATGTCTACTTCTTTGTCAATTCGGAACTAACTCAATCATGCTAAATTCTGACCTTTCGGAGGCTTTGTCTCCAGCCCGAAACTCATTGTTTTTCCCCAAGTATGGAATAGCTTGTGGCCACATTTCTCCCTATAAAAACCCCTGACTTTGTGAGCTTCATCGGATCGCTCCCGACTTCCATCCCGTCTTGCTGCCACTTTGCTTGGTGAGCCTTCTCCTCAGTCCAACATACTGAGACTATGCACTTTTGAACTTTCTCAGTGATCTACCCGGACTTCAGGACAGGTGTAGTATCACTCGAATCAACAATCCCTCTCAAAAATCCCTCTGTCTAACTCCCACCTTTATTTTCCATAGTTATCTGTGTGAGTGTGCTGCATACACTGTTTGATTGTATTTTAATAAAGATCACATTTATTATTTCAATCCTGTTTGCTCCTTGACTTGGCCTGACCCCACAGATATTGGGTAAAAGATTCCACTCCGTTGCCCTGCCTCTCGCAGTGCTAACTTGTGCTCTTGCTAATTTCCCCATCTTTTGATATTTTGAGGGCACACTTTGGTGTCCCTCACGGGACCCCCAGTAAACAGGGTAACAATGTTGTCTGGGATATATGGGAACTGAAGTCCTATAACCTCTGTAGGGCCTCTGGTCCTACACCCCTGCTATATAAAATAGAATCGGTATGGAGAACATTATGTGTTTATCTGTGCTTGCCCATGAAAATAAAAAAAAAACCTTTTCTCTCCAGTGAGTAAGAATGCAAGTGTCCTTCAGCGATTGTGAAACTGAAGCTTTCAAAACTGCACAAATTGCATGTGCATTATGCACAAACTAATTCTCCCCTCCCCACTACTTACTATGGCTGCTGTCTTGCTGTTTGGATGTTTTAAAAATAGAACCATTGGATGGTTGTCCATGCCTTTTTGAACAACCCATTCTGTTTTCTAGGAGTATGAGCTTAGTTTAACAAAGAGTAAAGAGACTGGTTTTGAGTAGAAGCTTCTTAAAAACAATTACAGTAACCTTAACTGGGGAAAAAAGGCACTCATCTTTTGGCTCCCATGCAGGGGGTGAAAAATCTCATAGTGTTTGCCAATTTTTTTGACAGAGTGTCTTGATGTATTAAGACACCATTTCCCGTTGAGGATGAGGAAACTGACAGATATTCTTTACATATTCTTTTCTAGAGGTATTGTACAAAAGGTAATGACCTTCTTGAAAACTCAGATGAGAAACTAAGTGATCATAGAATACCATGGGATACACCTATCTTCCTACTGAGCTACTTGAAAGCAGCAATGTCATCAACAGAGCAAATAGTGATGCTGACTTGACAACCACCACAAAAATCAACTCTTTGAAAAAGAAATTGAAAACATCAGTTGCACAAGTCAAACAAGAACAATTAGAGAAAGTAAGGGACATCCTAAGAACCAGTAAGTCAGCAGGCACAGAAGAAAGATGGCAAGGAACAGAACACTACTTTCTGATTTATTTGTATTGGTGATTTGCATACCAATATGTGCTATAATTTACTATACCAATTTTCTTTACAGCAATTTACAAATTGTTAATAAACATAAAAGGAAAAGAAGAAGCTGGGAGGAACTCATGTATTGAAAGTAACAAATTAATGAAATAAATTATCTATATGTTAGCCCAGATCAATTGAAGCAAACCTTGACTTCCTGTAAAGCAAATGAACTTACTCTCTCACTTGCCTCTCTTCTTCTATTCCTGTAACAAGAAACATGAAATTTTCAACTCCAATTTGAATCAAACTCCTTTCCCCATTAAAACCTGGGGAGTTTTATTTATTTGACACACAATGTTTAAGAATAGGCTCGGGGGGAGAGGCACCTGGTTTTAGTTCCTGATTTATTTTCAAACACAGTTTAAACTAATCACATTTCTTCAAATTCAGCTATCATCTGAAACTGTTAATTTGTTTAAAACCCAAGGGAGTATCTCCAATTTCCTCCTCCGGCAAACTAAAGACAAAGAGAAGAGAGAAAAATGTGACAATCCAAGACTTCATCCATCTTGTTTATGGAGAAAGAAACCATGGTTTGCCATTACATTTGAAACAGGTGACTATGAAAGTTAAGTGCAATATATTCATAAACTTTATCGATACAGCATCTGACTTACAGAGGTGCTACATTCTTCTACTCCCCAGTAGGGGTGTATGAATTACCCCTAGTATATCCTTTGTGACTTGCCTAGATGCATAACCCATTAGACATCCAGCAGGTGGTCTTATTTGATCCTTTTTCTGCAGACAAGGTTTATATGCAAATTTTTTCCATATTTTTAGTGTATTCTTGTCCATGTAGTTCTGAAGACACACCAATAAAGCATAAGTGATGTTGAGGTACCTGACCTGATATGACTTTTGCTTTCTGAGAATCTCTGAAATCTACTACCAACCAATTTCTATTAGGATTTCTTCAGTATCCCTATTCCTGTGGTCTATTGCTTGCATTCCTAACAGGCTTCCCAAAGCAGCTAAGCCATAAATATAATAAATTAAATAGTTGGAAATTAAAAAGTTGACTTCTACTGCCTTATTTTGCAGTGACAACAATCAGTGAGTTCTAAAACATTGTTTGCTACTTTCCATACTTTGTAATAACAGGTTTCATTATTAGTGCTAATATTTTTTCCATATGGGAATCCATTTGGTATAGAAGCATTCAGTTAAAAAAGAAAGATTCCCTCTTATTCCAATGACAACATGCTTCCATTTCAAAACTTCCAATGCCAAGCTTCATCTAGCGTCGCATGAACCTCAATATCACTGTCTAACATTTCTGTTCAGTAATCCTTCAGATCTTCAAATGTGAAAACTATTCCTATATTTTCCAATGGTTTGTCTCTGTTCAACAAGATAATTTCCTTAAACAACAGTGTTAAAGAATTTATTATGATGTGAGGAAGAAAAGAAATGGTAGTACTTTTCCCATTTCTTTATATGGCACATGATGTATCATTTTGTTGGTAGAGCTGATATTTTTGGTTTAATGCAATCACATAGAGCTAGTCTGCTGTTTCATTAGATTTGATGTAGGGAAGTTTAGTAGTTCCATTCTTAATTTTATTCAGTTTCTTTGAAAACCACCTGTATTTTCTTCTCATTCTTGTTTCATTTGGATTGTTAGACTTCATGTTATTCTCTTGCACAGAAATTTTGCACAATTTAAAACATCTTTTTTTTTCCTAATGGGCACATTCATTTAGGCAATTTGTTTAATTCACATAGCTTTTTCCCCACTGACTAAAATCTGTTTTTCCATATTTTAAAAGAATCATCTGGTTTGTAGCTATCCACATTTTAAAATAAGTACATTGTTTTGTGTGTGCTTTATTTCCTGGAAATGCCACATAAAACTTTACATTTTCTCAGAAGTCTTAGGATATATGAAAATTCAGCTTTCATCAATATCACAGGGTTCAACAAAATTTCTTTCCATCTTAGTTTGTTATGGAATCAGTGAACCACTATCTGAGATGGGCAATAGATGTCAGTCCTGTGCTACAGCAAATTGTCATGCTGGTTCCAGGAGTCATGCCAATTAAGGAAGAGGATAACAGAACTCAGTGCTCAGAAACAAAGGAAAGAATCAAACCAAAAATGAGAGAGAGGTACAACACAGGATATATGATATACAGCTCACTTCCATTCCAGAGAAGGGAATGGCTGAACATCTCGAGAGAAAAATCTGGAAGGGTGGTATGCCACCATCTGCAACCCGAGGCACCTTCTTCAGTTAGTTTACCTAATGCCGACAGTCAGTCTGGGTAGATGTGACCATTCCAGAACATGAAGACATTTTTAACGCCAATAACATGGGGACATTTTTAATGCCAAGAGAGATGCTCCAAATTTCAATTGTGGAAGCTTATCACCACAAATAGCATCCATGCAGAGAGCAGAATGTGGAAATACTATTGGTAGATAGGTAGTTTGGCCCAAGAGATGGTACCTAGCTATTGTTCTGGTTGGGACTACATTTTATCCAGGGAGGAAGGTAATTATTTCTAGGTGGTATTTGAAGATGGTCACCAATTTTGATAGCTTTAATGGAGATTAAACAAAGATTATGTTTTCAGTGGCTGGTAGCTGTGGTACGTTGCCCCTGGAATCAGAGGCAGTACATCTCTAAATGATACTAGGAAACTCAAAATGTTTACTGAGAAGCAACAGTAGGTGAGGGTTAGGTGCCACTTGCCATGTTTTTGCCATTTTCCCAAGAAGCAATTGATTGGATATTGTGGAATAAAAGTGCTAAACTAAGTGAGCATTTGGTGTGATCCAGCACAATTTTCTTGTTGTCTTCTGTAGATCCAACCTTGGTTAGTTGATTGGTTCATCAGAAATTTTTTTAATCCCAAGAGTTTTTGATGTCATGAAGCACTTTTTACCAGCTGACTAGTATATGACCTCTCTTTATAGAAACAGCTTTGTCAGAGTTATTCAGTCTGCTAATACTATATCTGCTTTCTTGTAATGCAATGGACATTGGATTTTGAAGCTCACAGTCTCTCTGAAGACTGACTATGTTGGCTTCTATTATTGTTGTCATAAATGTAAGAGAATATTATTAATTCAACATTTATTCCAGAGAGTATGATTGTTTACCTACACTTGGGTGATTTCATTGGAACTTATTAATGAGTAATAGCAACTGAAGCCATTGCATTATCTTAGACTTGCAATAGAAACTAACATATTTGTTGCTATGCTAATCAGTTACACTGAGTTTATGGAGAAAGAAAAGGCACACACACTGCTGAAATTCAGTTTAAATAGTTCAGACCTCAGGAAAATGTATACGAATCAACCAAAAGAATGGCAAAATGTGTTTCCTCATTAATTAAATCTTTTCTACACTTTCTGAGTGTTCTCCCAACACATTCTGAAACTTCCTGGACATTTTCATTAACTCTAAAACATCTGAAAACCTCATCAGCAAAAATATGCATCCTCCTACAGATTAAAGTGTATCTGTGTACATTTTTCCCTAATTCTTTTTTGTTGTTATTGTGCAGACTGCAAACTCTGAAATTTATGCATTTCCAACTGCAAATTGTATTCTTGTCTGTGCTCATTTCCAGAGGATACAAACTGGGTAATCTCACATTAAAATGCAAATTCTATGAATTTCTCAGCCATCCCTAATCCACAAATAAAAAATCCACTGAACAAGCATGAAGCATTGGTTTTATCTTAGACTTCCTCCTCTCTCATTTGCTCTTCTCATTCAGTTCCCCTACTGAGGCAGGTCACATTCTCCTTTGTAATGCTACAAAAAGAGTATACATCCCTTTCTCTCTGCAACTTAGTGAAAATTCTGGTTCATGCCCTGGTCAACTCTTACTACCTTCCATTAAC
Source organism: Ctenosaura bakeri (assembly GCA_948474755.1). Classification (NCBI taxonomy): domain Eukaryota; kingdom Metazoa; phylum Chordata; class Lepidosauria; order Squamata; family Iguanidae; genus Ctenosaura; species Ctenosaura bakeri. The sequence continues at coordinate 462,499 of CAOLHI010000510.1, read as the reverse complement.
ACACTTTGGCCTCCATTACCTCTGTCCAGAACGCTGCTATCTTTCATTATTCCAATGCCCACATGAAATCCTTTTATAAAATCCTGCACTGGCTTTCTGAGCAATGCCAGCACAAACTCCTCATCTTTTTCTCCCAGAATATCTGTATGATGGCACCTCTTTATTTCCTTAAAGTCCTGCCTCAAATATCATGAAGCTTTTGGCAAAACACTTTAATCCCATGTACTCAATTGTCCTATTTTGATTAAGTCTTTATTAATTTATTGTCATTGATTGTCATTGATTGTCAGCTGTCCACTTTGGCAGAAGCAGGGACCTGGGGCCCATTCACACTACAAAATTATGGTGCTATTATTCCACTTTAACTGACATGGTTTTATCCTATGGAATCCTGAGACTGACAGTTTAGAGAATTTAAAATTCTCAGCCAAAGCACACCAATACCTTACCAAACTACAAACCCATAAGATGCAGCTATGGCAGTTAAAGGAGAATAATGGTGCTGTAATTGTGTGTGAATGGCCGCCTGGTCTCTTACATTTAGAAAAATGACACAATGCTCTATAATGAAGTAGATGGAGAAGGTGCTATAACAGAGGAAATGGAGGAGGAGAAGGAGGAGGAGATAGAGGGAGAAAATTACCATATTTGCTGAACATCTAAGAAAAGTACCTTCTAACTGTGTTGAACTCTTAGGAAAAGTATTAGATGACCCAGATTTCTGTTATACATCAGAGCCTCTAAGCTTGGCTAACTGGGCAGGGACAAGCTGTACAATGTGAGGGTTGGGCTAATATTATGACTCCCTAGGCCTAATTTGTAGTTCCACATCTCCATTCAACCAGATCTGCCACTTTGCTTGGGTTGTATGTAAAAGAGAATTAAGAAAAAAGAAATGGTTACCCAAAGACCCTCTGTCTGCCTTGTCTCTTTCTCTGACTATAAATTTCAACAAAAGTCACATTTTGTCCTATCTAGTACCCAGGTTAAAGGTGCCAAACCTTGAGCAAGATATTAGAAGGGAAAAGGGAAAGGCAGTTGAGAAAGAAAGTGGTGTTGGCATTTTGCTTCCCAAAATACAGCACCATTCAGATTATTTCTATGACATAGTATCCTTTTATTTGGACAATTATTATAATTTTTAGACCAAAACCTTTCTCTAGATATTGTGCTACTTCAGATCCATTGTTAGTTGCTACTATTTTTAAAGTTTTGGGCATTTCCACCAACACGTATTAGCCAGGATTATAATAATGTCACCACAAAAATGTATATTTCTTCCCCCATCAGTCTGTATTGTCTTTTATAGAAGGGGGAGTTTATTAATCAGCTATTTTTGTGAAGAGGAGCAGTATCATTCAGCTTAGCATGATATATTTCTTCAAAATGCATGTCAGAGAAAACAGATTAATTCACCCACAGACTTTCCATCTGTTGTGTCAGAGCTTGAGAGGAGTAATGACAAATTACCACAACCCTGCAACACACCCCAGTGAGGCGCTCCTGTTGAGATGAGCACCCTGTCAGGAAGGGTAAAACCGATTTTGCAGCATAATCTTCCAATATACTTTGCATTCAGCAGGCTATGTTAATCATAAAAGTAAAAGGGTTATTTAAACTTGTCTTAAAATTTAAATAACATTAATACATTTCATTTTGTTTAACTTGTGATTATACCAAAGGAAGATCCAAGGATGGCCTATGGTAATTGGCTCCCCAAAGCAAAGGAGCTTTCGTTCATTTTATGACACTTGAATTCTACTTAAGCATTGGTTTCCCCGACCTCTGAGGAAAGTTTGACAGGCTCTGTAGCAGACACAGCTCTGTCCTTCAAGAGAGAGGAACCGGGCTTTGCTCAGGAAGAATAAATGAAGGTGGCCACTGCTCAGATTCCCAGCATCTGACACCTGAAGTAGCCAATACTGGATGGATTTTTTTCCATCAATTTTTGGCAATAATTGAAACTGGACAAAATGCTCCAGGAACATAACTAGTGAGAGAATATTTACCTATCTCTTCAAAATCAGATTGCAACCTGTCAAACTAGATACCGTCCAAATATTGTAGCATTTGACAGAGGCCTAGACAAGTAGCGATAGCATACATTTCAAGCTCCATATCCAGAGAGAGGATTGCAAGTTCTGGAGGCCTGCCTAATGTCCTTTTGTCCTGCAAAAAAAAGAGAATTTAAGGGCAAGTCTAAACAAGGAATTTTTTTCTCTTCACACAAGCAATGCAAAAGCACCTCCAAGAAAAAAATCTTTGCTATTTTCCTGTCTTGGGGTCATTATTTACACAATGCCATCAATTTTCATGCTATTTTATAGACTAAGAAGCAAACCAGACAGATCCTGCCTGCAAGGAGCTTTCAGTTTGACAATGTACAGATAACAGAGAGAGGGAAGAAAAGGATGCATGTAAGAGCATCCTACAGTTGTCCCTGAAAATAACTTGTGGTCTTTGAAAGTTCAGTATTATTCCACTTTCCACATCCTATGGAATCCCTGGGGTTTGCACTTTCCGGGGGGGGGGGTCTTTAGAATTATCAGCCAGAGAGCTCTTTGCCTTAGTAAACTACAAACTCCAGAATTCCATAGGATGTGGAAAGTGGAATGATCGCACTATAACAGTGTAGTATGGAAATGTCCCCAGTGCTCAGAATCAAGTAGTTTAGTGGGAAGATTAAAGGGGAATAAAAGAGAGATGCTGCAATCCAGAAGAAAAACTAGTATATCCTGTTGATTCTATGAGTCTTGCAGACTGACTTGGTGTCAAGAACTTTATGGGAGATTGTGAACAATCATTTGGCACATCTACCTACTGCTGACTACAAGGCAGGTATGATAATAGGTCTGAATCACTAACGGCCTCACAGGCATTTACCATATGTTTGCTTCCCCTCCTGAAATGGAACAACTGCTAGCTACGATGTGCTCAAGACTAACTGTCCAAAGTTGCTGTTAAATACAATCTGTTCTTGTCAGAGGGATAATGTCATTAATCCACTTTTATCTTGAAGAGGGAGCCTGCTTTCTACTTGTTTACATGCATTCTAGCAATAGTATTGCAACTTACTAAGAAGTAATGGATGACACACAAACAGTGACTCCAAGAAACAAAGCATTCCTTTCGTTTTACTAATTCAGTTGCTTTCACTTGGGGAAATCACTTCATTTGTTGTGCTATGCTTAGGAATATATTTTTTAAAAAAGAAGGTTTATGAAAATGAAAGACTATTAAATACATTGAAAGTATGTCATTATGAAAGCTTTAGGACTCTACAAAGTGAAGAGATTAGCCTTTGTTTTTTTGTTTGTTTTATTTTGCTTTTTCAGAGCATCCTAAAGGAGTTCTGTAATGGCCAATGACAGCTGGCTGAGGTTCCCAGAGCTAGGAATTCAGGTCACCCTGGCTGCCAAGGTGGAGGTACTGAAGGCAAAAAACAAAAAAACACCTTTGCCTTCTGGAATGTCGTCAGTAAAATAGTCAAAGGACAATGGAAACAGCTTTGGAGAACTGCTAGATTATGCAATCTGTTTGGGGAATGGATGAAACTTTAAAAACGAGAACTTTCTTTCTGAGGATGGATTTGGATGATACGACAAGCTGGGGATACCTGTGAGATTCAGGCTAGTCACAAATGAGCAGTGAGCAACAGCACATTATCATTCCCTGCCACTGCCAACCATGTGGTACTTTCGTCTTTCACAGGCCTTCAGAGGTCAGTTCATTAAGTCATCTGACATAGGACATCTTCATATTTCTCTTCCTTTCCTTCCACATAAACGAGAGAAATAATCCAAGGCTTATCCTTGGCTTCTTTGCTTGGTTTGTTAGGAGGGAACATACCAGATAAAAGAAGCTGCTTGCTGCTAGATGTCACAACTCATCACCTGCAGAACAAAGTGGAAGCTATCAAACAGTGTGCACCAGATCACTTCTTGTACATGATGAATTTTGATTACTGGTCTCTCATGTTGTGTGCATTCATCCCATGTGTCCATCTACTTCTCTATGTTAATCTTTACTTTTTTGGTAAATTAGTAGTTCATTTATTTGTTTGAAAAGCCACCAGAAACACAATAAATATTGAGTATCACTTATCTGGAATTCTGAAATCTGAAAATCTCCAAAAAACAAAACTTTTTGTTTCCAGCTATCTGTTTCTGCCTTAAAGGTGGTGTCTGCTGTTGCTCCTTTGTCTCTCAGATCCCCAGTCTCTCCAGCCTCACCTGTCATACACAAAACAAGGAGCAAATGAATGAGACACGAGGCTGGAGAGAAACAGGGCTGGAGAGAGATGCAAAGATCTATCAAATGGTGGGCATTCAATATAGTGCTCAGTGCAAAGTGATGGCTGCAGTGTTCCTCTTCATTCATTTGCCAGATCCCCAGAGATGTCCTGTACAGTACTGCATTTTATGTATAGGCAAATACAGGTATTCCAAAATGGAAAAAAAAATACCAAGCAATTCTGGCCCCATGCTTTTCAGATAGGGGATATTCAATCTGTAGTTGACATCCAAGGCAATATTCAGGAAGTTTCAATAGGAGTACACTGTGGATGTCCTATTCAAGAAACATATTGCCTAAAGCCACTGGTAATGGTGAACAATTCATATCCTAGCCCAGGCTGCCGAACTGTGAGTGAGGGTATACTTTTCTGGGTCTCAGAAGTTCAGGCCTGAAAATCCAAAGGAGGCTACCCCAGGTGGCAGCCTCTATGATCATCATCACCACCACTAGTATCAGCATTAGCATCAGCACCATCACCATCACCATGATAGACACTTAGACATGATAGACACCATATAGACACTTTTCAAAGCAGTAGCTATGTTGGTCTCTTACAGTATAAAAAGGAGGAAGGGAGAGGAGAAAAGAAAAGGAAAGTGGCAGCATCATTAATATTAACTAGTTTTTATTTTAACATGACCTTTCACCTTTAAGATTAACTGGTTTTTATTTTTGCATGAGCTTTCATATAAACACACTTCTTCAGATATAGTACCAAGCAGTATTATACCTGAGGCCTTAATACCATTTTTTACTGCATTCAAAGAAAAGTGTTTATATCCATGAAAGCTCCTGCTAAAATAAAAACCAGTTGGTCTTAAAGGTGCTGCTTCATTTTTTCTCCCCTTCCTTTCCTCCCTATATATAGATACTTATTTCCTTGTATTTATTGCAAGCTGTTGCAAAATTTGGTGGATTCAATGAGAAGCAATCCTGTGGCAATTTCAAGTAATATTTGAACTCCTGAGCTTCCTGGCCTTCAATCTAAGGCCTTTCTATATAAATGGACTATGTTTGCACAGTTAAATTAGGACTTTGCAAGGCTGTAGGAGAGATTTATTTTCTTCTAAGCCCTACGGTTCCTTGTGCATAGGCAGGAAGGAAGGACAGCTGGGAGGAAGGGAAAGGAAAAACATCATAAAACAATGGAGCAAGGTTGCTGCAGCTTCTGCTGGGATTTGCAAGTCTCTGGGTAAGTGTCTAATTTACTCACCATCATAATTTCAATATAGTTTCAGTCGATGTTGTCTGCACATTAAAGTGTAGATTCAAGACAGCACATAACATTTGCTCTATATTCCATTCAGCCCTAAAATATATGGTAATAGGCCCTGGGGAATGGAAAGAAACTTTTAAATGTCTACTTCACAAGTATACTACAGATCTTTCTGTGAAATGTTGCACTTGAAAAATGAAATGTTGTACCTGGGAAAAAATATTTTCAGGGCTATTCTGCAAAAAGAATATGAATTATTCCCATTTATATTACTGAATAAGATTTATAGGAAACAATTGCAAATAATATTCAGTTAAGTACATGTAACCCTATGGATTTTTTAAAAAACTGCCAGTGGCTATGGCAGAAAGAATTTTCAACAAGGTAGGCATTTGTTTAAAATTGCAAGTGTTCTATAATGGAATAAGAATTGTTAAGTTAACTAGCTATCTTACCTGCTGAGTGTGCATATGAAAAAAATGACTTTGGAGCCGCTGATTCATGATCTTTATTATGAGCACCGTAATTGAGTGGGTTTGGGCAATTGTCAGCAATTGTTGGGTCAGAAGCCATAAGAATGGCTTCGGTTGTATCTCTGAACTGCTACCTCACTGAAGTAATCTGCTTCCAGAGGCCCTCTCTAAATGAGGTGGATCCTCCATCTGCTGTTGCAGTTTCAGTCTTGAAACTGCAGAACATACAAAAATCCGTGTGAAACAAAATTCATTTTACCAAAGCAATCCCACCATACCATAAAATAATCACAGAAGACTTTACTTAAGGTTGGATCCCAGAGAATCCATTTTGATTGCTGTAGATACAAAAGCTTCCAGTCCTCATCACTATATAAAAAAAATCTGCTTTATAAACTTTCATAATTAGCAATATCCCATGTGTTTCCCATTGGCCTAAGGCAGCACTGGGAAAGCTTGCTTTTTTTTTTCTTTTTCTTTTTTTGGACTGTAGCTCACAACGTTCTGTAGCAAGCACAATCAATGGCTGTACTAGTTGGGGGATTGGATATATAGTACAGAAAGTAATTTTTCTTAGGTCTGGCCCAAGGGATCATAAAAAATGTCACTTTGCAAAAATGCTAAGTGAAACTACAGAGTTTTCTTTCCTTCTCTCACTCATGCCTGCAACACTTACTCAAACCCCTTTCACACTATTAAAGCATTTGAAGATAACAATGATTTTAAAAACAAGCCATAAATAAGTGTATTGGAAAAAGAATATAGGCTTTGAACATGAACTCTTTCGTCTTTTCTTAATTTACTTAAAAACAAAACCCTACTCTTGAAAGTTAATTTTCCTTTCTAGCAATAAATTCGTATGTTCCAAATATAGCTTCTCAGATCACAAAAGCAGGATCTTCAGTCCATGAATGGTACTTTTAAGAACAAGGAACATAATAGTGGCTCTCACCTAACCCTGAGGCAAAAGACAACCAACAGGGATAAGGAGAAAGGAAACCTCACTTCACAAGGTTTTAGTAGTACAGTAAATCTGCTCTTTCAGACACTTGACAGACAGTCTATTCTTGACCTCTTCATTTAGGAAGAGTGGCAGGAAAATGGTGCAGAGTGAGGGTCATGGCAGCATATCAGGAACAAGGAAGAAGGTAAAAAATTTTTTTTTTTTGCTGATTTCTCTTCATTTATTTATTTGATTAATATGCCACTTTTCTTCTTTTTTTTCTTTTTTTTAATTTTATTAAATTACCAAGTTATACAAACAATCATAAGAAAAGGAACAGACATAAATTACATAATATTATTAATAACATTTCCATCTAAATAAAATTGTAACTCTATACATGAAATAAACTATATATACCCTGAGAGTAGATTTAATATTTGTCTATACATTTAATATTGAACTATCTATTAATAATATTTAATAAACTCTTAACCCTGCTTATATTCATCATAAGGAAGAAGGTAAAATATTGAGATTAAGTTGTCCCCAAAAGTTGAAGTCTGGTATATGTTTGTGAGTTTCAATTACAATTTCTGTTCCATGTGGTTAATAAAACAAAGTCAAGACTTGGTGCCTTCTATTTACAGCAAAATGGTGTGTGTATGCAGGCACACACGCATGTTTTAAAGGAAAAGAAGGAAAAGAATGCCAAGTTTTCTATGACTTGATACCTAAACAAATCCCCTTGCCTAGCAGATCTGTACATGTATCTGGAAACATTTGCCCATGAAAAAAAATGTACAAATAAAACCCTGAATGCTTTGTTTCTTCTCAATCAGGTGTTTAGCCTTTTAAACAGACTAGTAATAGGTTATTTTCAATATTTGGGAAAAGCCCCCATTCAGACTCACAGTCAGACTGAAAAACCAGATCAATCTCTGCAACTCAAAGCTGAGCAGATGTCTTTGGCTATAACTTGCATATAGCCTATGGCTATAATGATTGAATTGGAGACAAAGAGAGATGTATCTAGAGGGAGAAGCCCAATCGAGATCATTGTTTGGAAACATTATTTTTTGAATAGTAAATCCCCAGACCCCTAGACCACACTGCTTACTGATCATGTCAATTGGGAATGTTGGGAGCTGTCCAAAGTCTGACAGAGGAAATGAGTTCAAGTTACATGTTACATTATATATAAGCCATTACTTTTTTAAAAATAAAAAGTCCTCACTCCTTGTCATAGTTAACAAACAAATATGCTTTCACCAGTGCCAATTGTTTCCAACAAGTGGCTTACAAGGGGAAGGTCTAGATCTCATCTTCTCTATACATGGGTGTCTTGTTGGCTTCCATGCATGCATTTTAGCATGAAAAGAAAAACACTAAGATAGAAACAGATTAATGTGTATTGGAAATAACTGGAAGACCATTGTAAATTGAGGAGGTGTAGGAATGTCCTGACCCAAGTTTATTCCTCCATATCCTAATTGTCCATCCTGCTGCTAAGAAAGGTCTAGAAAGGGCTCCTACTATTCTTCCATACTCTAAGTTTCTGTCTGCTACTGCTTACAATTCTGGGTAATTAAGCACACTGTCTCTTGGCTTGGTTTCTGTCTTTTGCCTTGCCCTCTCAAGGTCAAGGACTCTGTATGCTTGCTAACTGTAGATAAACAAAGTTGCAGATGAGACTTGCCAAGTGGCATCTGCTCTTGGCTTGAGACCAGCAGCTATGTAGCACTAGACAGTGGGCAGGGGGAAAGAAGTTAGCTTGTCCCAGATGTATGAAGACTCTTGAAGATTCTATGGAAGACAGCCAAGTCTCCAGGGCTGTTACCCCAAAACGTAGGTGCCAAATACCTCCTTGAAAAAGTAGGGAATGAATTAGCTCAACAAGGCTTGCGGGGGGGGGTAACTTAAAGAGACCTTTTCTACCAATGTTTATAGGCTCACACAGGAAAAGAACCAGCCAGAGATTCAAAAGTAAGCTAAACATGTGTTTTACATGCACACAAAATACATATATGCACACAAAATACAAACAGTCAAACATTTACACAAGAGCTAACTAGAGAAAGGGAGGAAAAAACAATTATGGATAGAGAGTCTGAGAGTTTTGGCCAGGGAGTTATAATTACAAGTCCAGAAGAGTAGCAAAGAGCTGAAATGTGGCTTGGCTTAGGTAGGATCTAAAGTCAGTTCTCATTCAGGAGCCAGACAGACAGAGTGATGAGGAGATCTTCGAGAGACTGCACTGGGCATCCTGGAACCAGGGGTATTTGTGCCCAAAAAATAGCCTGTGGTAGTGGAAGATATGTGCAGTTCCAGGTGTGGAACAATGGGAGTTGCAGCACAAACAATGGACTATCAATCCACTAATGTTCACAGTGTTTAGATGACAAAGACATAATGTGTGTTGTAATAGCTGTCTGTTGTGGGTGCTACAAGGAAAGAGGAAGGAGTTCAGGTGCACAGAGGATGGGTTTCTGTCTACCAGTGTCCTGGTGGGCTTGTCACAATTGCATTCTCAGGGAAAACTCCAGCTTCTGCTTAAGCCTATTATCCACAGGAATGGCATTTTATTTGTCTGACAAATGACTTAGTCTTACCTGAAGGGTGTTTAGGTGGACCTGCCTTTCTTGTTTACAGCCAGGTTTCTTCCTTTGCTCGGTTTGACCTCTTGGTCACCTCTCAGGCTTGATTTTCATATCAGAGCCAATTAATACAGTTGCCAATCCAATATGATGCCAATTAAGTATGGTGCTCATCCAAACTGTACTAATATCAGGGACTCCAAAGTGGAGCCTCACAGGGCCAAGGTTATAAATACACTCTGGACTGTGTTATTGGGGGAGAGTTCAGCATGGACTGACAGCTGCAGTGCCATGCATATTAGCTACCAGAGGGGGTCTCCTTCACCACTTTCTGTGTGGGCTCCTGCAGTGGCTGATTGAAGGGACTTGCTTGGTGAGACCATCTATCTTTATGTTATCTAGGCATGATAGGTTTACGTGGGTTCCATCTGTAACTGTATGCTAATGCTGCTTACATGCTTATGCTGTTTAAACTACTTACTGTTGAATAAACCTGAAACTTTTTCACCTACAACTGGTGTCTTTTGCTGCCTCCAGATCCTCTAAAAAGAACCCTCTTGCCTTTTGTGAACTGGCCAATCTCCTTTGGCAAGACAGCATGCGGCCTATTTAATTTAACAGAAGGTTCAGGGGTAAAGAAGCTTTGCATTTACAAATGCTTTGTGTATCTGTGATAATGGGGCTTCCCATTATCTAGACTTGGCTGAAGGGGGATACTTCCTTCTTCAGGTAAACCAAGGGTTAATGAGATCTTGGTATTAGGTTACATTTTTACTATGGGTCAGCCTCACAGGTCACGGGGAGAGAATTGCCCAATCAAGGGAAAAGAGTTGAGCATCTTTGAGATGCTTTGAGATGCTTCGAAGGAGAAGTTATAAAAATCCTTGAGAGGCCATGTGGCAGAGAGACAACAAAGGAACCTCCTGGAGATGGGATCTGTGCCGGTAGTAGGCTGCAGGCCTAGGCCTCGCCTCCTGGTCACATTCCTCTCTTAGACCATCTAAGCCTGTGAACCCAAATGTGAGTAACTAGAATAAGGTAGTTAGTTGCGTTAGGGCTTTTTATTATTTTGGAGTTTGGCTGATCTTAAAGAATGTATCTGTTTTTATAACTACTTGTAACTTAAGCGTAACTGGGAGGGGGGAGCCTCTCATGTGTAGTATTATCTTGTTTATTTGCACGCCTTGAAATAAATGTTTTTCTGTAAAACCTCTGTTTCCTCTCCATTCCCACGCCATTCTTCGGCACAGGCTAGATAGAACTTCCCTCACTCAGAAGGAGAGGGAAGGGAAAGGTCCTTAAGCCTAGAGATTGTCAATCCACTGAGCAGAGTCCCACTGTACTGCTGAGATATTCAGAATTCAGTGGGTGGTGGCAGCAAGAGAGAATTAATGAACGCTGGGGAATTTCCTGCTCCTTTTCAAGGGTAGAAGTCAGGCTTTGCGGGGGGTGGGGCTGGAAGTAAACTCAGTATGACAGTATCTTAGTACTGATAAATCCCTACCATTGGCCATGATGGCTAGTGCTTCTGAGAACTGAGGTCAAAAACATCTGGATGGAACCTGAGGAAAAGAGAGAGAGCAGATTCAAAAAAGCAGATACTTTTCTCCATAGGTGAAGATCTATCCAAGCAGCCTGAAACCTCTCTGTTGTTGGTGGATTGCCTGATTTGACTCTTCAGGTCTGCATAGAAGGAATGAAAATCTGCAAGAACCTAGATGAGGAAGATATTGAATGAAGACTGGAAAAGTACCACACATCTTAAAGAGCAAACAAACCTCACGACTCTAATCTTATATAAAATCCATGGAAAAACTCACCTGTTTGTCACCACCTGGAAGGTGAAGAATAGGGAAACCTCCTACTATGTAATCTCTACATCTGGCGGGGGGGAGAGAAAGATTCTTTTTCCTGCCTACTCACATCACTGAGCAAAATCCTGTCACTGAAGCCTGTCAGCTGAGTTCCATTTAAGGCAAAGAAACTGTGCAAAGTCACATCAGTAGAGGATCTGAGCCATGGCTGCTTTCATTAAGCTGAGACAGAAATCAAAGTACTGCCATTATCAGAGACTAACAAAAACTAACACTGAAGAGATAAAGCCCTGGTTTCAGCTGCTGGGTGCTAAAGGTGAAAGAATGTTCTCTGCTTCTTTCACAGTCTGGCAACTTCTGCAAATTACAGATGTTTGGACCAGTGAAATTATTGGTCATTCTACAACATCCTGAAAAGTGATCAGAAAAGTGAGACTGCTAAACCACAGCAACAGTGTTCCATCAAAACCAATGGAGTTTTTTTGTTTGATTTTTGTTTGTTTTTTGTTTATTTGTTTGTTTGTTTGTTTGATGGAGGCAGAGGCTGCTGGTAGTAGAAAAGAGTATCATGCAATGCAAAGTAACAGAGCATATAATTCTTTGACACAATTCTCTTGGTACTATTAAGTAAAGATTGGTGACATATTTTAGATAGAATTTTACTTTTATTTATATTGATAACTGACTGGCAAGACAAACAGGCAAGCCCCTCCCACCATCGGCAGCATAAAACATCTATAAGCATAAAGCTAATCTCTCTCAGAAGTCCAACACACTCCAAGGAATTGTCTTATGCCGTGAGAGCATACACAAAAATTCATTTTTAAAAAATATGTCTGTCTGTCTGTCTGTCTGTCTGTCTGTCTATCTTGCTTTCTATCCAAAGATCTCAGGGTGGCACACCATATAGCCAGTCTGACAAATTTAAGGACTTTGAGTGCTAAAAATGATTTAAAAGAATAAACAATTAAACAATTTAACAGTTAAAAAGACATGAAAAATAGTTGAAAGCAATATTTGTCATCAAGATTTGAAGGACTGAAGTCAACACTCTAAAAAAAATGATTGCACTGAAAAATCATTATTGTCATTCTCACCCTTATTGTCATCGGTGCTATCAACAGTACAATTCATTATAAAAACAATTTTATTATTACAGGTGGATGTATACACAGAGTCATGGTGGATGGAAAGGGCAGGGCAAGACAGAGTACAGGCACTTCTTCAGCCAGGATAGGAATAAGTAATGCATCTAATAATTCTCCTAATAATTTCTCCTAATAATTTTCTTTTAAAGAGAATAGGATTTTTTTTAAGTTGAAGTTGTATCCACCATCAACTTAAAAATACTTGCTCTGCACACCTGGCCCCCTAACATTCTTCTTTTTCTATGCAGAATTTTAAAAATAATACTCTTATCTCTACTGTGATCAAGTCATCCTTTTAGTGGCAGTTGGTAGCTTCCATATCAGTGGGACAAATTTCTGAACCCATTTTGGGGCTTGGATTCAGCACCTTGGAGAGCTCCCCTAAAGTCTGAATTAAAAATCAGATCGGATTCATTGTCCCATGACATGGGAACCAACAGTGGCAACTGCATTACAGGGCAATTGCCCCCAGAAATGCAGTATCCCCTCTGCATTTTCAAGGGTTAGGAGCACAGAACAGTCACGAACATGGAAAAATTGTGAACAACTCTCTTCCTCGTGATTCCCCTCCAGAGCTCCCCCTTCCCATTCCTTTGCCTCTGGTCTTGGAGTTGGGGGGGGGATTAAAAAAGACACAGTAAAGGGCTTACTGATACTTTCCCCTCAAAGGGAGAAGAGCATAGTTCTTCCCTTCTAGTTATTTCTGGCAGCCATCTTGAAAAGGGAGGGTAGGAGCAAAGGAAGCACCTGACCAATCAGCAGCCATTACACAGCAGAAAGTGCAGCCACATGGGAGAGAAGACATTCCTTCAGGAGTGGGAGGGGGGCTTTGCTCATCCAGAAAGGAAAAAAAAACTCTATTATAAACACAAGCCTGGCAAGTCTGGGGTGAGAAATACAAGGGATGGGAGGAGGAAAATGGAGAGAGGCAAATACATGCCTCACAAATAATCAAATTTGTGAAGTCCAAACATTCGAATGTAGAGGGAGGACTGAATTTGTACAAAATGAAATGTCTGATAGTTTTATTTATTTTCTTTCTGAGAAGAATAAAGGTGCTCTTAAGGGCCAATCACATATGACCTTCAGTAGGGAGAGGAAGGAAGAAATGGCTACCCATTACTCTATAAACACCAATTTTGGTAACTCCCTACCAGCCATTTGGGCAAGCAAGGGACAATCTGTGTTCAAATGCCTTGTACCACATTGCCATTCACACCATCTCCCCTTGATGTTAATCTGCTCTCAGTGGCCATTCTCCATAATGCACAATGAAAAATGGTAAAACCCTTTCATGACTTGGGGAAGGGGGGAAAACACCTTGAAAAATTGGTATCCATTATTGTGGGGTAGGTCCTTAATATAATTCCACTTCAGCAACAGAAGTTATTTATGGTTCTAAACTAAATTTTTGAAATGCATTGTGTACCACATTCACTTGACAAAAGCAGGTGTGTGTGTTTTTATTTTTTTAACCAATTCATATATTGTACACATCTGGAAGAGGTCTATCCATACAAGTTCATTAAATGGAAAATGGAATATCTGGGGGGCAATCTGGGGCTGACTGTGGTTTGTCACAGAGTTGTCATCATTTGCAGTACTTAATTTCAGGGGCGCATCTTTCATTAGAAATTGCTTATGCTGACCTTGATGTCCCCATTCACATTTACTAATGGATCTTGAGTGGATGATAACAATAACCTCAGCATTTAATAAATATTTCACTGAGGTACTCATTGGCACCAATTCATCATTCATGATATGTTGTGAAGGCAATATGAAATGTACATTAAACATTTATGGGTATTATGATATGACAAACCTGCTTACCAATTCATTATTAACTCACTTTATGTACCCATACAGCCTTGTATAAGTTTACCACAGAATCTCACTGTAATTCAGCAAAGGAGAATTGTGTGAAAAACTCAGACATTGTGAAATAGGCTACGGAAAAGAAAAGCCCTGAGCAACACAAACTCTGAATCAGAACTTGGAAGTTAATAGTTACAAAATAAATAGTTGCTTGAAATTATTTTTTTCCAACAATGAAGGTAGAATTGAGTTATATTATGCAGTTATCAGATAATTTCAGTTATTTCCCAATGTAACCAACTTTTTGTTTCTTTTGTAGCTACAGGATTGTGATCTTAATATAACATAGAGGAGAAATAGTAAATGATTCAAGTGAGGACTTGTATTGTAACTCATACCACTTATATTATGTTTTCTTATGGATGTTGTGGCAAGAGTGAGGTTGATAAGAGAAGAATGTATCCTGTTACAACATTGAGATTTTATTTAAAGAGTGGATTTTAGTTACTTTTAGAAAATGGACCATTAGAGAGAGAGAGAGAGAGAGAGAGATTAAAAGAGTTTATGCATGCATAAATCTCACAGCATATTGCCCATTATCATTTGCATGTGTCAGGGGGAATATTGCCCACTGATGTTTTTAGGTTTCATGCTGGATTCTGTTATAAGCATGCAATGTGTTCCTAAGCTATATGCATACACAGTAGCATATTGTTTCCAGGTTCTTTGTGATTTATTAAGATGCTAAATAATTGAATAAACCTCTGTATGTAGCAGCAACATATTTCCTCCTACATGACTTCAACGCATATGTATATGTTGTAGATGCTGGGGAACTGAGAGATTTTTAGTAATAAGTCTCCCAATCAGCAGAGTATTTTGTACGGCAGAGACAGAACTTCTGATCTCTTTGCATTTCTGATCTCACATTATCACAAGGTCCTTCAGAACATCATCTGTGTTTCTTGCAGTCATGTAGATGAGTTGATTGAGTTGGACTCAAGTCAGACTTAAGTCACTTCAGTGACTTGGCTTGGACTTGACTTGGAGAAAATTACACGCTGACTCAACTTAACTTGAGATTTTAGTGACTGACTTGCTGCCCTTGGTTCAGTAACATAACACACTCATCCAGAAGCCTTACAACTTACTGGTCACATGACAATCCGTCTCAAGTACAAAGTGTAGACACAGTTCTTAAAGGGAACAGCAAATGGAGTTGAAGTCTGCTCAGCAGCCTGTCTCTGCTTCATATAGGAGAAGCTTTCTAAAACTTTTTCCTGAGAGCAGAAGGCAAGCTTGGCAAATGGGAAGTAGGAAGGATCCTATTCCTCATTTCTCAAGCTGCAGATGGCAAAATCACAAAAGTGGAGGGCTGACTCTACTTAAGTTGTTAAAACTGACTTTATTCGACTGTATCCAGAAATTCTGGAATACAGGTCGGGATATAAAGTTGGCTCCCAGACTTGACTTGAGACTTGACTTGAAAGTATTTTCAAGGACTTGAGACTTGACTTGAGACTTGAAGGTAGAGACTTGAGACTTGACTTGAGACTTGGAATAAAAGACTTAAATACATCACTGGATTTTTTTGTAGCAGATTATGATACAAATCACATTCTTGCATTTTTCTATGTAACAAATGAAATACTAATTTATATATAAGCTTCCTTTGCATTGAGTTGTAAAGAACGGAACTGTGACATTCTTCAAACTGATAGCAATAAACTCAGGTGATATGTGGTGGGTTGGCAGGGGGAACATATATCTGTATTATGTCTAACTCTTATAACTGTTTATGCCCAAATGATCTCAACAGGACCTAGTGCTTAGGTGCGAACCTGCCACACACAACAGAGGAACAATGTGATAATTCAGCATGCACACATGGTGTGGATGGTCAGACACAATCAATTTCATGTGGCATCTCTGTGATAAATTAACTTGTAGAATCACCTCAAGGCAATTGTCACAATGGGTTGAAACTGCTTATATTGTTCCCTGGCTTTGAGATTTTGATCAGTGCCAGTCAGACAACCTGCAGAGTTGTGTCAATAAACTGAATGACTAAATGTAAAGGAAAACAGAGAAGTACTTGCAACATAACATGCCCCCTCTGTGTCAATCTTTAAAGGGAATTTTCTCATGCTCCCGTCTTTGTAAGAAACTTGGAATTCTTCATATTGTTCCTTGTTGCCTTTGATTTGGGATTAACTCTAAAATCAAATGTTTAATTTGATATTTGTGTTGGAACATGTATGGGACAAATGAAAACAAAGTGAGGATGCAGTTATCTGAATAAAGGCCATGCAGCAAAAATAAATACAGAGGAAAAATAAAGCAGGAAATACAATACATCTTACATATGCCCAAGCAATTGTACATCTTGTGCCAATTCTCACTCAGCAGAACCTGACTAGCTTTCTGGAAGGCTTGTATGAGAAAATCTCCAAAAAGCATAATCACCTTAATGCAATTTCAAGACTGAACATATAAACATGAGTCCAACCATTCACGTACTAAGACTTCTATTGTGTACTATGAGGAAGATCAGTTCTCCAGGTCATCAGATGCATACCCTTCATAGCAGAGAACGTTTTCACTTTTTGATGTCATGGATCAACCCTGGGATCTTCTTTACACAAGGCATGTGATCTACTATAGAGCTAAAAGCCCTCCCCAAATAATAATTCAGAAATAGATAAGAGGTGATCCAGAACCTCACTGCTGAATACATTGCTGCCGAGGAAATGCTGCCAAAATGGCCTCCAGGTGACTAGAATCCTTATGCTACAACTATGTTTGTAAAAATGTGCCACATAATTCATTGGTATGACTTTATTAACATCTTTCTCCCAGATTCTGAGAGAGAACAACCTCAGAATAGATGGCCATGAGGAATATGGTGGGTTTCTGTGAGTGAGAGAGCCTTTAGCTATCATCTCCATTCTATACCTTCCACCTAACCAAAATAAAATGTTTTGTGACCATATGCTATCATTCCCCAGGAGCATCTATAGATTTAGTTATTATGAAGTATTCTGAGCAATTTAATCTTGTAGATATTCAAATGTGACTCTTTTAAGGTTGCTGTGAAACTGTATCAGCGATTTGAATTTTTGTAACGGCTAAGCATCCTGGTAATCACATCCGCAAGCATAAATCCACCTTACAATTGTGTATGTATTTTTTTTTATCATAGTGGAGACTGGTATTCTTTTCTTCTCTCCACAACATTCCAATTCTCCCCAACACTCATCATTGCACTGTGAGAACACTCATCTCCATGGCTATTCTGCTGCTCAAGTAGAGCATAGTGGATCAGAGAAGCATCTGGCTATATCCCCACGTGCTGAGACCTCTGGCGGGCCCCAGTGGATCTAGGTGGAACATGTCCTCAGTGTATGTCTAACTATGTAGAAATATCCCTATTCAGTCCCCTAAGCTCTACAGCTACACTAGCATGGCCATGGAAGGACTATGACAGTGCAATAGTGAGTCCTGAGGATAGTGATGGGGATCTATAGCAGAGTTCTACATGTGAAACACTTAACACTACATTCAATCATGTAATATCTTGGCTAATATGTGTCAACCACAGTAAAGTGTAACAAGTTTGGACTTCCTTGAGTTCTCAGTATTTTGCCTGGAATTGTCCTCAAACTCTGAAGCTGTGTTACTCAAAATTCTAGTCTCTCAAGCATGGTTTTTGTTTTTTCTCTCTCCTCCATTCTTATACTTCCCATGGTTTCTTTTCAGAGCATGTAAGACAAAGAACTGTTGAACTTCTTTGTCTGGATACAACACCACTTCCACTACAGATGCACATGAAAGGACAAGAAGAGAGGGAAAGAAAGACAGAATTCCTTGATTTTCCTAAATTATCTGCTATATGCTCTGACCAATCCTGACCTTCCTTCTAGCCCCAGACTGATATTACTTAGGGCTGATGATGTCATTTCTTCCTTTTTGTTCACACTCTTGATCTCTTCTTGAAGACAAGTCTCTTACCTTTGTGCTTAAGAGGCCCAGGGCATCCTGCTTCTCAATTATAGGTAGGTAGATCTAGGATTTCAATCATATTTCATACTTCAGTGTATTTATGATTTTAAAAAATCAGCTTTCTTGTTCTCTTAAATGAAGAATCTGACTACAGCTGCATTCCAACAGTACAGTGCATTTTTTTCTAGGCATTCTGACGTTTTAGGACTAAATTGCTAGATAAGGTGATCAGATCAAATATCTACTAGCAAGGAATACCTGCCCTTGGAGAGTTCAACCCTCTGGGTTCCTGCATCACCCAGGATTCCATCTCATCTGAGGATAAGAAAAAGATCGTTGCATTCAAACTGCCTTCTATGTATCCTGATGTTTTAGGACTTAACTGATAGATAAGGAGCCCAATTCTCTTGAAGGACATTAGTACATCTCACCACAGTCAGAGATCACCGCTGTAAAATCTGTCTTGACTGCTGAATGGGTAGAACAATTCTAAATATTCTAAATTCTAAACTTCTCAGCATGCTCAACTCTGTAGCCATTATCAAATACCTCAGCTCCTCTGTACTCTCTCATGCACAAATTATGAGTTTAGTAAGAGCCCCATTTAGATTTCTATGAAAATCTACTAAATACATTTGTTAACATTACTCAAGATCCAAGAACTACTTGGGCTGAATTAATGCTTAAATCACATTGTCCTTCTTGTGCAATAACCTCATATGAGAGGGTGCAATCATTTTGCAGGCTTTGATGCTGCATCACCTGTTCTTTGCTGCACTTTAATTAGACTGTGGTTTCCATTGTAATGAAATGAAACCCTTTAGTATTAATCAAACATGTCCTTTCTCTGTATCTTGTGTACACATGTTATGAGCAAACAACAACTATACCTCTAACTGATTTATTGGGGAGGGGGGTAGAAATGTTTATTCTGCTATACTGGCAGATGCATCTTTTCTTAAAAGAAAAAATCAAATTAAAATTATCAGTACATTCCAGCTGAAATGTCAACTAAGGCACAGCTTTAAATCCTTTCTTTTTACTTACGACAAATGATCTTCAAAGGATGGCAGTTTCCGTGTGTCTTTTCGCTTCAAACTTTGTCCCAGAGTTCTTGCCGAAAAGGACTAGTCTTCATTTATTCTGAACAAGTGGTGGATTTGTGAACAAGCCCCTAGCTCTCCCAATAAATGCATAATTCAAATATTCCATCTCATCAACCAAATTTTAACCTCTTTCTGAACTTCAAACACTAAAAAATTCATTAAGGCCTGTGCGCAATGTTTAGAGATGAAGAGGGGAAAAAGAACAGGAAATGAGTGGTCGTGCCCAATATAACACAACTTGCATTTGCTTGTAATTATGGGCATCCATTATTCAGTCACGACAGGCCAGCGCAAAAACTGAGCTAGATTCACTTTTGGTAACGTTTGTGCAATATTTGGACTTTTTCAAACCAGCATTTGGCATATTACTCTGAAAGAGTTCCATTTTCTAAACGTTGCTTGGTTAGTAACCAGTTAGTGTTCCCTAAGCAATATTTCTATGTTTATAACACTTTCAAACATTTTCTTCTTTTGATTGAAGAGAGATGCTGAGAAAAAGAAGTGACTTTTATGGTTGACTCTATATGTCACACTATCCAGATCTGAGCAAAGGAGAGAAATTTGATGGGAACAAGCCAGACTAGCTAAAGTAGGGTACAGCAGGCTGGATGGCAGCCTCCAGACACACCTGGTAAAAGTTACCTTTTGGATAGCAAGTCTCTTAATCCCCCAGTGGTCATTCTCATTGGGGAGTTGGGGTGGTAAAAGTTCAAAATGGGAATTCTCAAACTCTTCCAGTTCCTGTTAAAAAGTAGTAGGGATATTGGCAATCTTTCCCTACAGATGCTGCTGGAATTCAACTTCCATCAACCCTAGCCACCACAGCCAGATCTGGAGGGCTCAGAGCATGGAGAAATCCTTTTAAAGAAGTAATTAGTGGCAGTTATAGCCCTTCTTAGTTACATCATAGAGTAACATTATAAAGCTGACAGTTACAATGTAGATGCAGTTTTTAAAGAGTAGTGCTTGACTTTCTTGTTGCTCAAAAGTCACTGTTTATTTTAGTTACTTTTAAAAATCTGAATGCTCCAAATGACTGATCCATGGCAAACAAACTAAATTGCCTAAAAGAAGATTAAAAATGAACACACACAAAATAGAATTCTTAAAATCCACTAGGATCATTGAGAGAATGGCATAACAATATTCTCCTACCCTTGAGACTCAGAAAGCAGGAATTCCCATTCTACAAGAAGGATCATAAAGTTTTTGAAATTTTCTTCATTGATTTTATTTGACCATTTTGAAAATGAAGACATAGCAATAGATGGCACATTTCTCCCCCATTCCATTACACTGTTAGTAATTAAGGCTAAAATACTATACTCATTTATTCTGGAATAAGTCCCACTTGACAAAACTGACAAAATATTATAGTTGTATCATAAAATAATTGACATCATCCCTCAGTATATTCTCTCACTATATTACATTTATCTCATAATGTAACTGTTATGACCATTCCATTACTGGTGGAGACTGGAAGGAATCAAATGAATGTCTAGTTATGTTCCTGTTGGCAGATGGATATCAAGGACCTCTTCTACCAAGATCTTCTGGAGTTCTCCAGATATATCAGAAGTTGATGTCATTTGTTTGCATCTGACTATGGTATCATAGCCATAGCCATACTTCTCTCATTGTCCCATTCTTTACCAGCAAGCAAATGGCTAGGGATGACTCTGTTCTTGGGCAACAGTGCGTCTTGTAGGTTGATGTTGGGGTGGGGGGCTGGAAGAGAATATCAACTTCTGTAACTACCAAAAAAGGCACATGCAAGCATAACATGGACTTACACTTAAAGGCATCAGATCCTGTCTGATCTTGAAAGATAAGGAGGGTCAACCCTGAATAGTACTTGGATAAAAGACCATCAATAAGTACCTGATATGGTAGACTATATTTCAGAGAAACAAACTGGAAAAAACACTTTTGAGTATTCCTTGGCTAAGAAAATCCTATGAAATTCATGGGATCACCATAGGTTGACAAGCAACTTGAAGGCACTCCACATTTGTCACAAACAGGAATCTGGCCAAAGAGCTAAACAGCTTGTGATGGAGTCTGGATAGAGGAGCCCAGCTCACACAACGCTTTAAGGACAACAAGGGAAACATAAAGATCTCTCTGACAGATAATTCCCAGACCAAGCATGAATTTTTGTGGACATGTGCATATGCCATTGGAAAGGGACATTGGAAGTAGAGTGCAATGACACCTGCAGCAAAGGATAATGTGCCAACAATGGAAAAAATATTGGTGAAACAGATAGCTAAGACTACCTGATTAGCTTTCTCTTTTGTCTTGCCTAATCTGTCTCTTCCTTACCACAGTATCACACTCTATAGTTACAGAAGCATTAACTTTCCTCCAGCAGCTTCCAATGGAATCCTAGGTTTTGTTGTTTGGTGACCATGAAAGGAGTTCTCTGGCTGAGAATTCTAAATGTCTTCCTCTAAACTGCAAGCCCAGGATTTCATACGATGGAATCGTTGTTGTTGAAGTAGAATCATAATTCTATAATTATGTAATATGAAATACTAATAGTCTCAGAATGACCTGACTTCATTCTTCTCTCAGTCCACGTCTTTCTCATTCCTGCTACGGATATACATCTCAAAGCAGTGTGGCTTTTTCTAAACTGATGTCTGAAAAATGCCTTACCTGAAGTGCCAAGGGCCTCATGTCTTTGAGTGTTATGTGAATTGAGCTATGCCCTATCTTTCAGAAGACCAAGATAATACAACAATACATCTCCTTATTACGCTGATACTCCAATCCCACTACAGTGTGTGGTGAAAGTCCAAACTTGTTTCAAAATGTCATTTTCAACTGAAAAATTATGTAAGGGCAAGGATTACATTTTCACACTGCATTTATGTTATGAAGAGAGCCCTCAGCAAAGTGGGGATTCCAAATCCCAGAGTAAAGCCACTGGGCACGAAAATAATTATATATACTTCCTCATTATGCCCTCAGGGTTACTTTGCACATTTTAAGAAGGTTCTCTTTATCCACACTTATCTATAAGAAGCTAAGAAGCAGTTGCCATGGATTTATATATTCCCTGGTACTTTTCATATAGCTTTTAACATGCCTAGAAATATTTTTAAAGAAAAGGCATTTATTATGTTTGCCCCAATTTATTGTGAGTGATTTTCTGAGTGGTGGGGGGAGATTTTCATTAACAACTCATTGTCAAATATATGGAGAATCCTGCTTAAATAGAAATTTGCTTGATCTGAAGGACCAAAACAATGGAAAACAAATACATGTATTTCTTTATCTAGACAGTTGTGGTTGTCGCGGCAGTCATAAACTGAATGCCATAGGAAGAGGGGAGAGAGGTTGCCCACACCACAGCAGAACATAACTAACATACTTTTAAAAAAAAATACAAAATGACAATTAGCAAGAGTGAAACATTCTGGTTCCATCCTATGGAATCCTAAGATTTTCAGTTTAGGGAGGGGCATTTAGAACTCTTACTCAGAATGTTCTAGTGACTCACCAAGTGACAAGCTAAAGTGGAATCATAGCAGTCTAACTGTGTAGTAAGAAAGGGCTCCATATTTTGGATTACGAACAAGTGATTTGTAAGAAGAACTATTTTTGTAGGTTTCAAAAAGATTAAACTTTCTTCTTTCTTTTTCAGCTTCTGCCTTATCAATTGATTACTGTGCTTGAAAGATCCAACGCATTTCCAAGTAAGCAGTGGAGATTTTATTTTGGCGGTTCTTTTATGGAGTTTCCTTTTGCTAAGCAAAATGAGACATATATAAGCCTTTGCTTTTAGCTGCACCTCTGTCCTTATCCCAAGAATACATACCTCTATAACTCATGGTGGTTTCAAGGCACACTCTCTTGGGAGGAACACAGTCAATAGACTAAAGTTGGGTGATGCAATGAAATGCTTGATGCATCCAATAATCATCAATACATTTTCTTTGTCTCCTGATCATCCATGCATTTTCACATAATCTAATGGAATTTTCAGATAACCTAATGGAATGGCTACCAGTACAGTCTATCTGTGAGGGAAGCAACCTATTAGTCTAATCTCTCTCTCTCACTCTTTCTTTCTCTTCATCTCTTTTTCCTTTAGCTTGCTGCTAGATGGGAAAGCCACTAACTGTTGTAACAGTGGGCAAGATTTGGATGGGAACATACCATTTGGGGATACGATTACAAGAGTGTTGGAGTCAATTATGTACATTATTATCTTCCTGAAACCATGAAGGTGGCAGAGGTGAGACCTCATTTCAGTTTTCAGTTACAAGTTATTTTGGGTGACCTATGATTTTATAAGGAAAAGATGACCAAAGTCTACCTTATACCTGCTCAAGCTATTGACCCATTTAATCCCACATGGACTATACTGGGCTGAGCAGACTGTGGCCTAGAAGTCCCAAGGTGCAGCATCTGAAGTGCCCTTGAGGTCATCCAAAGCCCCAAGGCCCCAAAATATTAAAAACTGGATGATTTTCACATACCCCAAAATTGGATCAAAACTGCTGTAAAATGCAACAGATTTGACCTCACAATCTCCCTGAGCCCTCCCCACACCAAAACAGCAAACAAAAATCTCTGATAAAAATGGGCAAAATAATCAGCCAGAAATGAAACCAGAAGTGATATGACATTACTTCCTGCAGCAATGTGGCCTACAGGGGGCATGTGGGAGCAAAAACTGCCCCCTTTCACATTTGCTTACCATGGTCTACACTGATGACTTTCAAGGGCTGTAAACTTGAATACAGTTGCCAGAGATTAAAATTGGGGCCTCCAGCTTGTAAAACATACACTCAACACCAGATGTAGGTTCCATGACATGACACTAGTATGGTAAATTTGCTCTTGGTTTTAGTCCAAACTTTCAATAATAAGATACTACTCCTGATCCATCAATTAGGTCCAGGTCCTTGCATAGTCCATTCTAAATTCAGACTAAAACCCAGAGTGATGAATCACCATTGACAAGAGAGCTCCTGACTGC
The DNA here is from genome assembly GCA_948474755.1 of Ctenosaura bakeri. NCBI lineage: Eukaryota > Metazoa > Chordata > Lepidosauria > Squamata > Iguanidae > Ctenosaura > Ctenosaura bakeri. The sequence goes on along the minus strand of CAOLHI010000510.1, from coordinate 438,090 downwards.
CACTATTCTCCAATTGAGAACTGCGGTTCTCCCCAGTAACCCCCCACTTCCAGTAACCATGCCTCTCCATTCCCTTCAGTACATGTGCAATGAATGACATGTCAGCCTTCAGTTGATAAGTTGTACCTACAACAATTCCCCATATTAATTTATTACAGAAGTCAGCATACTGTGATCATCTAGAGACTACTGGGATTACTCTTCTTGTTGCCTTTATTTTGCTCGCTTAATTCATTCAAATTGAAAACAGCCTTTTAGTCCAGGAAAGCCAGCTTACATTACACTGAGACAGATCTGGATTGCTGTTAACCGCAGCACTTCATTTGAACCTAGGCTACAATCATCTATAACTTCAACCATTATGGACTCAATAAATTTCAGATATCTTACTACTAACATTTTCTTTCCAGTAAACTCATATGTCCTTGTTTAGTGCAGCTGAATGAAGTTTATGATGCAGCAAATGAAGATTGCAAAGAGGCAGCTCATTGGATATGCTTGGAAGCACTGTCAGGAAACTTCAGAGGAAGAAAAAGAAAGAGAAGAGCAAATCCCAAATAAGATTATTTTCTCCCAAGGTGGATCTGAACTGTTCATTTGTGTTCTAGCAATATATCCTACCTTCATTTTCATGGAATCTTTGCTACTATTCTCTAGTTAAAGCTGCAGCTTCTGTGCTGCTTTCCTTGGACACATTCCTTCCCCAGACACATTTCATTGTAGTACACAAAAATATTTCTTTCTTGAGTGCATAAAAGGAAGGATTATACTTCACTTTCTTTTTTCCCTGCTTGATCTGGACGTGCCTTTCAGCTAGAAGATAAAAAAGTCCAGAGCAAGGACTCATGCACCGATGTACCAATCAGCCTCCTTTTAAAGCAGGCAATGCTGCAGCATTTCTTCACTGGGTGTGACTGAAAGACCCAGTCATCAAATGCAGACATGCAGCAAAATTACCATCCCAACTCCTAACAGAAAGGAGGAAAGGCTGGAGCAGTGACCCATACAGAGATGCAACAGTTTGTCCTCAGTGCATTTCTGCATTGGCGGCTGAGATATTTTTGCACTGGAAGCATTTTAGCAACCCCAGTTTGACATGGAGAAGGTCCCACTAAGTACAATCAGACTAACCTCTAAGCAAATAGATACAGGAGTTTGTAAATAGGAGTATCGTGTGGCCCTCCTGATGTTGTTGGACTGTAACTCCCTGTAGTTATAGTCATTATAGCCAATGAGGAAGAATGCTGCAACATGCTTTTCAACAACATCTAGAGCAGTGGTTCTCAACCTGTGGGTCACAACCCCTTTGGGGGTCGAATGACCCTTTCACAGGGGTCGCCTAAGACCATCGGAAAATACATATTTCCGATGGTCTTAGGCTCCATTTCCTCCTCGGTGGTAGTGCGCAAACGTGAGCCACGTGCTTGTGTCCTCCTGCCCCTTTTGGCGGGAGCACATGCGGCTGCACGCGCTCCCACCAAAGGGAGCAGGAGGACGCAAGTGCATGGCTCGCGCTTGCGCACCACCACTCCTGGGCCTTTTCCGCATGTTACCTTATCGCGGAGGTGGGGGGGTACCGTTCGCACAAGCAGGTTCTTGCACGAGGCTCTCTCTTCACTGCTGCTTCGTCCCGCAGCTGGTTTCCTGGTTGTGCAACCGCCCCACCCCTTCCTTCCGCAGTGCAGCCTGGGAGCTGTAGGCTGCACTGGGGGAGGAAGGGGCAGGGCGGTCGTGTTACCAGGAAGCCAGCTGCAGGATGAAGGAGCAGCGAAGAGAGCGCCTCGCGCAAGGACCTGCTTGCGAACGGCACCCCCCACCTCCGCGATAAGGTAACGTGCAGAAAAGGCCCAGGAGTGGTGGTGCGCAAGCGCGAGCCACACACTCACGTCCTCCTGCCCCCTGTTCAGAAGGCACTGAAATCGCTCCCCTTCTCTGCTAGCGGGAGAACCTCCCGTCTGACGGGCAAGCTTGGGGGGCGGCAGCAGCATGGGGGGCAGGCCCCCTCCTCGCCATGGCCCATGCCCCACTCGCCACGGAGGGGGGCGCTGCGGAAGGTCTGGGGGGCTGCAAGGCAGTGCTTTTCCAGGGGGGCGAGCTGCGCCTGGCGCAAAAGACAAAGGTGCTGGGATTCCTCCCTGCCCCCGGCCAGGGTCAACACTCTGGAAACCTCTCCCACACTGCCCCCCCGAGCGGAAACGAGAGCAAAGCAGAAGCAGAGCCTGGGGTGGGGGTTCTCAGAGTTTTTTCCCAGGGGAGACGCGCAGCTCTTTCCCTCACTGCCCCCCCCATTCCTGGCTGGCGAGGCAGCCTTTGCCAGGGGGGAGACATTGTAAATAATAAATAAATAATTTTATGGTTGGGGGTCACCACAACATGAGGAACTGTATTAAAGGGTTGCGGCATTAGGAAGGTTGAGAACCACTGATCTAGGGCTACGTGATTCCCACCACTGACAAAGGGACTTGGAAATCTCTCTTTCAATTTTGTTGAGCTTCTCCAAATCCCACCTGATTTTTCTTCCCATCCTCATTTTGAATCAAACTAAACTGTTTTCTTTATCCACTTGAGCTTTGCAGGCATATTTTTCACTAATTATTTACCTAATCCACACTACATTTCTCTATTGATTTAAGTGTGTTCTTGTAGATTTTATTTTTAATGCAGTTTTTTTTTAGTCACCCTGTAAGGCTCACAAATGTGCAAATACTCAAGATGAGCTGAACATTTTCTCACAAGAAGTTGCAGGAGTTGTGGAAATGCTCCTTTCATTCAGACTGTTGAATCCAACACATACATACACACCCCAAAAAATCCATCTGTAGAGGTATGTTGCAAATGATCTGGTCATACAGACTTCAGCCTCCATAGGAACTGATATGGGAGAAGGATGGAAAGGACAAAGTGATGAATCAGCTTCCATTACAGGTGAGTGCTCTTGGTTTTCTGAGGCTTAAATTATTATTATTTTTTCCCTTGTAGCACTCCATCAGTTTTCTCATAGCACACTTGGGTGCCCTCTGAGCTAGAAGTGTGTTTTAGATAGACACACACACAAACAAACACACACTCTTCATGCTATCTGGAGAAGAGTAATGTCTGCAAAAGTGAAAATAATACCTAGTCTATCTGACTTAGTGGTTTATCAAGTATAAGGATCATCCTCATTTATCAAATTTCAACCCTTTGCAAATTAACAAGAATTCCTAGCACAGGTAGGGTAACAAAAATAACTCTTCCAATTAAGTAAAAACTGTAGATATCTCAACAAGGCTGAAATACCAGAATTAGCTATCAGGAAAATAATGAAGCAAAGTTAGAGCTGAATTAAATCTGCAGACAGGCAGACAAGCAGAAATGAAACCCACAGACAAGCATGAGGAAAGGATACAGTGACAGCAAAAAGGTCTATTCTCAAAATACCACAAATTCAAGAGCAGAAATGTTCTTCTTTCAGAAGTGTTGGCTATACTAGTCTTTCTCCATAATCTGACTTTACCCTGAATAGAGATCTTAAACTAAGACTGCAATCCTCACATGCTCGCCTGGGAGTACTGAACTTACTGGGAGTTACTTCTGAATAAACATACAGATTCTTTAAGAGGGGAAATTCTTTGAAGCATGTTTAAGAACCTAAAAGATGAAAATAGGAAGGAGAAAGGCAACAGCTTCATACGTTTTCATTCAGTGACAATATCGAAGGCTAGTTTCTGAAATCAGCTAAATGTGAAACCTCCTACTTTAGCTGTTCATTCAGGCAAGTACAATGCTGCCTGTGACAAGATGGAAATATTCTCTCTCAGAAAGTAGCCCACCACAAATCAACAGATAGCTGCTTGGGGGTGGCTTTTGTTCTTCATTTTGTCCAATCTCCCATAAAGAATGCCCTCCTCCCTGTTTCCTCCCTCCCATTTCTGCTTTTCCCCTCCACGTGTTTGGTCTGTTATGCATTTTCTTTGTCACATTTTGTATGATTGTAGGTGTGGCTGAATTGTAAATTGTAAAGTCAATCCAGGTTAACAGGTGAGGGATTATCCTGGAAGGTGGGTTGCATTTAATAGTTGGTGTTCTCTTCCTGTCTCAAAAACCACACACACACACACACACATATATATGTACACAGAGAGAGAGAGAGAGAGAATTATATATATAAAGATATATATCAACCTTCCTTCCTAAATAAAGACTTTTAAAGATATATCTCTTTGGTCACTTGCTAGAAGTGGGGAAAACCTGGAGGGAAACTTGGAGGGAAACCTAAAGAGACCTCAGTACTTATTGAAATTAGACCAAAAGTTTGATCCTAGGCTGTATTGTCTCAGAAACTGCAGGTTCATCAGCAGAAAGAGTGACTTAAGTGTCTACAAAACATCTTTTTCATTCATTTTTGTATTTTTTGCCACTCAGATGATGGTTTGCCTGTTTGAAGTTGTGATAATGGGCTCTCCCTTTATGTGGACAACATAGCAGAAGTAAACAAAGGTTTAATGATGTGTTGGGTTTAAGTTACATTTATTGGGGTCAGTGTCACAAAGAAAGAAAAGAGAGAATTCGACACAATTTCTCACTGAGGAAGACCAGTTGGGAAGAAGGGCAAAAGGAAAAAAGCTTCAAGATGCTTCCAAGAAGAGGTTATAAGAGAGAGAGAGAGAGAATGAGAGAGAGAGAGACTAAGAGACTGAGGGAAGCTTGGTCACAGGCTGGATGAAAGGTGCCCAGAATTCCAGCGTGACCAACCAAAACCCAGAACCTCATCTGTATTGTCAGTAGCATAGGGATGTTCAGCTAGGTATGTTAGGGTTTATGTTCTTTTTTAACCTTGGCTGAATATAACTTCAGCTGTGTTTGTAACTTTGCAACTATTCTTAAGTAATGCCTGAAGGAAGGTACCTTCATATACAAGAAGTCCTTTTGCTAAGTAGTGTACTTACTTAAAATGAAAGGTTTTACCTTTTTAAAAAACCTCCTTTTTGCTACATTGTCTTCATGTCTCTTTGCTTGGTGTTGTGCATATGCACGCATATAAGACTCTGATCTCCCATAGAGAGTGAGAAGGGAAAGCCTCTGCAGTCAGAGGTGGAAGAATAAGGTCTTTTCTGCACTACACTGTTACAGTGTTATTATTCCAGTTTCAAAATCCTGTAGAATTCTGTTTTTTGCAGTTAAGGGAGGGCCCTTTAAAATTGCCAGTCAGAGAGCTCTTTGATCTTAGTAAACTACAAACCTCAGAATTCCAGAGGATGTCAAATAATAGCACTATAACAATGTAGTGTGGAAAGGCCCTAGTTCCCTGCTAACTTCCCCCTGAGTTAATGAGTCATAAGGATTAAAGCAGTGGGTGGTAGCAGCTAGATGATCTTCAGGGATCCCACTAACTACTTGAGAGTGGAAGATGGGATCATTATAGATCATTACAGAAGTATTGATTGCAACTCAAATGGATACTTAACTGACCATATTAACTTAGACACAATTTTTTAAAAAAATATGGCAGGCCAGACACCCTTCGGAGAGTCAAGAAACTTTCCAAAGGCAAAGAGAGCAGTGCGTTAGCTACAAGAAAAATTCTACAATCCGTGTTAACTTTTGATATCTTTGACAACCTAACCAAATAGACCCAACAATGTATACTTAGGCCATTTCCGCACACGGCGAGGGAATTGCTCCCTGCTGCTACTCATTGGATCTTCTGGCGCTCCGGTCTGGTCCAGGGTGAGGTAGAGCAGTGTGTGCTCATAGATTCATACTGCTCCGGCATCCAAAATGGTGGCTTCGGGTTGGTCGTGGGTCTCGACCAACCGCTGAAGCTCACCATCCCAAAGGCCGCCCTCCGCAGATCGCAGGCTCTCATTGGTGTGAGCCTGCGAATCTGCACCGGAGAGCAGGCACGCAATGGCGCGCACCGGCATTTTGAAAGACTGGAAAAATCAGGTCTTTCAAAAACACGCCAGAGGACCACTTGGGGTCATTCTGGAGTGGACTGAGGTGCGGATCTACAGTAAGTAGTCCAGACCCAGTCTGCTCCAAGGTGCAGATGTCCTCCATGGAGGACGTACTGCACAATTTTACTTACCTCGTGCAGAAATGGCTTTAGTTTTGATATCTCCATGTTTTGTCACCAGGCAAGATGTTACAAATATCAGGTGGGGGACACAGTGCTAGAGGGAGAAATTACTTGATGTTGGTCATAATGTCTGCATGATCTTACGCTTGAGACAAAAGCTGAGGTGTGCAGCTACTCTAGCAGGCAATGCTATGATTTTAGGTTTAATTCTAATACCAAATATTAAGTAAAGCTAACAAATTTGTCTTCTACTAACTTTTATTTATATCTACTCCAGCATCTAAAATCAGGGTGCCATGCTTGTAGTATTCAATTCCTTGAAATTTTGGAAGCAAAACTTCCTACAGTATTATAGGAGAAGGGCCTTTTGATGCCATAGTTCCTTATGGTATCACAGAGGTAGGGCAGAAACTGCATCTAGGTCAACCAATATTAGGGATAGGCCAACTGAATCCTTGAATCCTTGGCAGGGATTTGAGATTCGGGAATCCAAATCCCTGTGCCAAAATAGGCAAACCAAATCTTTCGAATCTGCCACCCAAACAGTTTGTTAGAGACCGGGATGCCTGAAGACCTGGGAGACTGGGACGCCTGAAAATTTGGGAGACCAGAACACCTGAAAATTTGAGAGATTTGACACACAAGGGGAGATGGCAAGTAGGTGAATTTTTCCCTTGGACTAATAATGGCCTTTGCTAACAATTTCAGAAATTACATCTAGGGTTGTATTCTAAGATATTTACATTGAATATTTCATATTTAAGTTCAGCACTTGACTGGAAGCTACAGGCTTGAGATTTCAAGGACAGCTGAAACATTCTTTTGCATAGCTCACTTGCAAAGCTCTTTCAGACACAATTCTGGGGTTTCTAGCTTTACAAGGTGTCACAGCCTTCTCTGCCAAAATGTGCTCATGCATCATCAAACTACAAACCCCAGGATGCCATAAGGAGCTATGCAAAGAAAAGCCGGTTTTGACCTGGATTATCTCTGTACTGTAGTGGTCCTGTTTACACAGGCAGGAAAGTGTGGGATTAATCCACATTTTCCTGCCAGTGTGCAAAGGGCCTTCATGACATTTTCAGGCAAAACTATGACAATTGTCCTGGCCAGATTTCTTCAAAGGGAGGTTTGCCTTTGTCTAGGCTTTTGCTAAGGCTGAAAGAGTGTGTCTTGCCCAAGATTATCCTTCCTTCCCTTGCTTTTTAAACCCTTTTTTTAAAAAGGATTCGAAAGATTCGAGATTCATGAGATTCATGGATTCCCAGAACCTTCCAGAGATTTGGATCCAGATTTGGATTTGGAAAATTCTGGCTTCGTCCCTAACCAATTATGAAAATAAGCATATGGACAATCCATGAAGTTGGGCCTGAAATTTGGATAAAACCCCACTGTGGCAATCTAGAGCAGGGATAAAACAAGTGAACTACTTTTGGTGGCTTTCTAGGTGACAAAATGCACTGAGTAACTGCAACAATTGGTATCATTACCATAAGAACTCACATCCCAGGTAGGCTTACCTTCAGCACATATGACACAAAAGGAATCCTGGGGAGTAGCTAAACTTCCTTCCTGTAGTCTATTATTTCAGGCAATTTCTCCCTGCATACCTTCAATACTAAAAGTGAGCTGAGCTTGAAAGAAAGCGTTGTGGGGCCATAAGGTATAGGGAACTAAGGCAGAGTGATCTTGTATTCTTAGAGTTCAACATTATAAATGAGAAAGGAGACAAGTGAAGAACACACATCACATACAATTGGCCAGCCAACCCAATACCTTGAAGTCCTTTTCAGAATCTTGCTACCTTTTCCTATCCTTCAAAATTCAGATGAAAACCTGCTTGTTTTTTCAAGTCTTTAGTTCAATCTCTCATTTGTTGTCCACAAGTGAAATTAAACCATAGTATATTCTATGTATTTATGCTAGGGCTTACAGAAGACTCACTTCCAGGTCTTGGAAAGCTCTCTCTTCCTGGCTTTGTTTCATTGCTGCTTGGGCTGGTACAACAAAAAGGCTAATGTGTCACAGTGCTGATCTGCTACTCCCTGTCTTACTCCAAATAGTACAGTGGGCCCATGTGCATGCACTTATCATCTCCTTTCCTCCTCAACTCCTCTCACTTCTGGCTTCTTGATGAATTGATATTGTACTAGCATAACATATACACAAACAGCTTTGTACTAAGTGGTACTCATGGCACCATCTAGGTATGGGTGGAAATGGGTATCCAGGCCTTAGAGTCACAACACATACAAAGGTCAAGCCTTCTTCATGGCTGTTTGCCTAGAGATTTATCTCCCTGCCTGGAGATGCAGAGAAGGACCACAGTTGCCTTGAGAACTGGCAACACTATCCAGAATGATTCCCAGCTCTGTTAACATGTAGACTGCCAATTCACTTCTGTTTTCTGCCAATAAAGCAGCTGGCATGCTTCATCCAAAAAGGAGACAGTTCTGAATTTGCAACTGGTTTTTCATATTTTCAGAAGCAAAGAATTAAACCTTTCTCCCTTTCTTGCTGTCAACATTTCTAAGGGTTACTTCAGATGAAACCAAAAGAACATCCACCTTCCTTGCCCTTTCTTCATGATGCTGCAAAGGTGGGCTTGTTTTAAATTCTCACTCTACTATCAATAGGCTTGTTCTTTAATTATAAGACTGCAAAGCTAAATATACTGTAGGATTTACTTGGTCTAAATCCAAATGTTAATTCCAACTAGAATCAACAAAAAATTTGACAAATCAACACTTATGTAAGTTCCATTGATTCGATGAGTCTGTTCTAATTAGGATTAGCAACCAGTTTTAGGCCTAAGCATCCATTCCAAGGATTGCAATTTAAATCTTTCCTGCACAAATTTAAATTCCTCCCTGAAACCTCATTCATATTTTATTTTTCTAGGTGCTGATGTACTGGGATTGATTTCTTGTTTAAACCAAGAGAGTGCAACTACTCGTCCCATTTGAGTATTTCTGAACACAATTAGCATCTGCCATAGTTATTACATATATATCACACATGTTGTTCTATGGGATATTATCAGTCTCTGAAGCCAGAAGATGTAGGCAAGATGCTTCTTCTCTACAACTCACCACAAATGCTTATAAACTAGTTTGTGGTACTTTATGTCTTCTTCAAGCTAGCCACAGAAACTAATCACAGATTTATTTATTTACATTATTCCTTTTATACCTCACCTTTCTGCCATGATGGGACCAAACATGGCTTACAACATTTTAAGAAAGAAGTTTAGCTAAAAAAATATATTTTACATTAGTTAGGGGAAAAAATATTCAAAAACAATTATATTGAAAGGAACATGGTTCAAATAGTTTAAAGATAAATTTAAAGTAAAAGATTTAAAAAAGGGCACTGTGGGAATTTTATCTCTGTTTCTCTATTTTCAACAATCACATTTTTACCATTTACAGGAGCAAAGAGAAAGGCTGAGGTTGACCCATTCTTCCATGCTACATTTATTGGGACTTTCCTATTTTTTGCACATCTCAACTTAAGGGACTTCATCCCCAACGTAATCATATCAAGCTGTTTCTGAAAAAATAGAAAGCCATGTCTTAACTTTTCCTTCCAAAAGATACATTGCCTCCCTCTTGGCTGAATTACTTTTCTCATATGAATTATGCAGCTTTCATTGGTATGTGGAAGAAGCCAAAGGATTTACTGCTTCTTGGGCCATAGGCAAAGTATACTCTTTTAAGGACTTGAGTACTTTTTTTTAATACCCAGCCATTACAAATTTAATTTGAAATTCATGGTTACTTTTTTTAAAAAAAAAAGTGCTGTAAAAAAACAGTTTTAGCTGAGAAATTAACTCTTTCAGCTCAGAAGCCTTCAGAAAAATTACCTTTGCAAGTGTTCTACATTCACCAATATTCAGGTTCTGAAGGAGCTATTGTAGCCACTGGAATGAAATTAGAGTCATTCTGCCATCCTGGTAGCAAAAATATTTCTCTCTTCTCATTTCAACTCAAAAGGCATGCTCTGCAGAAAGTTGTACTGTGATATATACACAAAGGTGTCTTTCAGACTGGGACAAAATCATGCATTGGTGCCAGTACAAAAGATACATTTGACTTTGCTTCTTCTTCTTGACAGCAAACACGCAGAGAATTCATCTTTCATTTGCTCTGGCCCTTGCCTCAGGGTGAACAGACATTCCCCCATTGCATGAAGAGCAGTTTCATTGATCATCAACAATGACAATAGATGAGCTAGCCTTTCTTTTTCTAACCCATATTATGGAGGGCTGAGGGAGGGAGGGGAGAGAGAGAGAGAGAGGGAGGGAGAGAGAGAGAGAGACAGGAGATCCTGTTGTTCATGGCCACAAAAGAAATGATCCTTATATTTTGGGACCCATATTTTTTTAAACTGTTGATTCGGTAAGATTCACAAACCCAACAACATGGTGCTTGGAATATATTATAGTGTTAGACACTGTAATTTCTGCATTTAAAGGAAAGAAGAATCAGAGAGGTATCTTATATGTAGTATATGGACAGCCAAATTGTTTCAAGATCCTATTCAAAACAGCTTCTCCAGTGTATTTATGCTGGAGGTCCAAGAGGATGGAGGCTGCTTCTTTTTCTTTTTCTTTTTTTCTGCTTCACAAAGGCAGCTGGACAGCAGGAAGATGTAGTTCCATCTATCCAGCTGTCATGGGCCACTGGGAACGGCCCCTCTAGGCTCATGCCTGGAGCACTTAATAGACAGACCACCAGTGAGTGTTCTCCAACAAAGCGTTTACTGATTTACTGTGCAGCAAAGGCTCTGGGCTCAAAGTCAAACCTAAAGCCCTGAACAAAAGATTTTAGTTCATTATATACAATTTTAATAACAGACAGTATGTCATCAGGCATGTCATTCACTTAATCAGCTTAATCAACTCAATCTGATATGGCTATACATAATAACTTGTTTTTCTTAACACTTGCAAGTTTTATTTCCCCCTGGTAATTTCCCGAACTGCCAATTCGGTACATAGTTCAGTCTGAGATCATCCTGACTCTTGTCTGGGCCTTCTACTTCCCATTTTCCCACCAAGTTAGCGTCATCCTTTGTTTCAGATTTTAGGAGTCTCACAGCCTCTGTATGGATATGAGAGTGTGCCCCAACATGGTCCAACTGCCCTTGGGCAGCTCAGAAAAAGATGCCAATCAAGGAGATACTTAATACCTCCTTGTGAAATGGCTGGAAAAGTACTTATGGTGACATAGACCCCAATTGGTTGTTGGGTGCCTTCAAGACATTTCTGACTTATGCCAGCTCTAAGGAGAGCCTATCACAATGTTTTCTTGGTATAATTTGTTCAGAGAGGATTTGCCTTTGCCTTCCTGTGAGACTGAGAGAATGTTATTTGCCCAAGGTCTCAGTTATCCCAATGGAATACTCCACAAACAAAAATTCACTGCAGCCAGTAGGACTTTTAACTGGACACTGTAGGAATGGACAGAGATTACACTAGTGAAAACAGAAGTTCCTGAGAGGAGCAGGGACTATGCTATCATCATGGATACTGGTCAGTGTAATCATAAATCTCTTGGTGGCTTATGCTGGTGCAGCTGAGAGCCAGCACAGTGTAGTGGTGAAAGTGTTGGACTAGTGCCATTTCCGCACTAGCCTGTTATAACACTATTATTCCACTTTCAACCTCCTATGGAATCTGACTGGCCCCTCCCTAAACTGCAAACCCCAGGATTCCATAGGATGTTGAAAGTGGAATAATAGTGTTATAACAGGCTAGTTTGGAATTGCACTAGTCCAACACTTTTACCACTACACTATAACTATAATACACTATACACTATAACCACAACACTATAACAGTCTAGTGCAGAAATGGCCTCTCACAGGGGGAGAGTATAGTTGAGTGCCTGCTCAGCCATAGAAACCCACTGGGTGACCTTGGACAAGTCACACTTTCTCAGCCTCAGAGGAAGGCAAAGGCAAACACCTTCTGAACCAACATTGCTAAGAAAACCAAGTGATAGGTTTGCCTTAGGGTCACCATCAGTCAAAAATGACTTCAAAGCACACAACAACAACAACAACAACAATCAAGTCTCTTAAGAGAAAGGTGTCCCACCATAGGTACAGGGAGCTCTCTACAAAATTTTAACCTCCCTCCTTCAGCCAATAGTCCTTGGAATTACAATTATACTATTACTCTCCAATGTGTTAAATGTTTTAGCCAAAGATTATTAGAGAAAGAAAACTATTATGTTTTCTTGATCTGTGTTCTGATAGGTTAAGATCCCTGTTAGCTGGACAAATTGTATTTTTATACATTGTATAAATATATGCCCAGTGACTTTTCCCTCTCTTGCGTTGTTGTTGCCCGCATTTGAGATAATCAGTTAGAAATATAATAAAGATGTTGAGGCAAGGACTACTAAAAACACTTCACAATAACATCCTGGCTGCATGTGATCTTTTTCTTGAAACTGAGGTCCCATGCAACAATTCCAATCTTCAGCTTGTATTTACTCTACATTTTCTTGCTGTTCTCGTTTATGAGTTGCCCTGTCTTGAGCTTCTGTTGCCAATATTCTGTACTATTTTTATTCACCTGAGGTTCTGTGTCTGTGTGTGTGTGCGTGCACGTACATGTGAAGTGAGATGTGATGTGTGGTCCTATCCCTCACACAAACCCTTTACAAGACCCAGGAATGTCTTCCCCTATTATTATCTGTCACTGTTCACCTCCACATCACACACCTCCACATTCTGCTAACAAGGGGAGATGGCAGTTAAAGTATGTTTTTCTAGTTAGATCCACATGGAATAAAGATGAGTTAACAAAAAGAGAAGCCATATGGTGGGCAGGAGGAGGTGCGGCAGCAGGGATGGAAGTGAATGACTGAGGGGTAGAGAATTTTAAAAAATGACCAGAAGAGGAAACAAATGCATTTTTTTCTTTCTCAACACTCATAGAAATTGCTAGGCACAAACGGTCTCTATATTGTCCCTGCATTAGAATTCAAAGTGCCACCAGGACATCCCAGTGAGAACTTTCATCTTTCACAGACCTTTTTTCCTCAGTTGGAAACATCCAAAGAAGGATGCCCAATCTGCCCAGAAAGGTTAATTTTAGCAAAATGCAGTGTCAACTTATGGAATACCGAGGCAAGAACACTTTAAGAAATGTCACTTACATTTCTGTTTTCCTCTTCGTGCTTCCTCTCAAAAAATAATGTTTTGTCTGTGCTAGAAACAAATTTATCTTGATTTCTTTCTCAGGAAGATCAATTCTGCTCACTTATCAAGAGTGTTATCTTAAAAATAAAAATAAAAGAGTTGGTTGCATCTGCAGATTACGAATATCTTGCTAAGACCGTAATGCTTTCTATGGCCATTTCTGCACGGGGCGAGGAAATTGCCCCACGCTGCTACTTACCGGATCTTCTGGCTCCCCAGTCCAGTCCAGGCTGCTCCAGAGCAGTGCGTTGTCATCGATCTGCTTGGCTCTGGTGTCCAAAATGGCAGCTTCCAGTTGGTTGTGGGTCTCGACAGCCTAAAGCCTGCCTTTGGCAGATTGCAGGCTCACATTGGTGCAAGCCTGCAAATCTGCACAAGGGAGCAGGCTTGCAGTGGCGTGTTCCGTGCTTTTGAAAGACCGGAAAAATCAGGTCTTTCAAAAGCACGCTGGAGGACCACTTGGGGTCATTCCGGAGCGGACTGAGGTGCGGATCTACATTAAGTAGTCCAGACCCAGTTCGCTCCAAGGTGCAGACATCCTCTGTAAAGGATGCACTGCACTGTTTTTATTACCCCGTGTGGAAATGGCCTTTGTGCAGCTTCACAGACTGATATAAAAATATGCAACTTTGACCCAATGAGCTTACAGTTTAAATTTTGACTCACAGGCAGATCACAGGAGAGACTGGAAGAAACAAATGCAGGAGTATCAAAGAAGACTCATAATCTCTATCATTTGAAGGAATCCCCATGGGTAGGAGCAATGTATTTCTAACATCCTCTTCCAGCCTCAAAGACAAAAGCCATATAGTCAAGCAAAGCAGGGAAAGCCCCTTAGTCCATTTTCCAATCTTCTTCAGCCCTGTTTAGGTGCTTGTATTCACAAGTTCTTTTTTATGCCAAGTGGAAGAGCAGGTCTCTATCTGTATGGCACCTCTGTTACATTCCCCCCTACCTGAGCCACCACCTCCCACACAGGCTAGAAAGACAGAGAACTTCTCCTATGAATATAGGCTCCCCACATGATTTAGAAATCTGTGTCTTTCCCCAGGCTGGAATGGGCAACAGGGATGTCATGAAGGGGGCAATAAACCTGACCCCACTCCATGTCTTGCACAATAGGACAGAGCTTGGAAAAGTTGCTTTTGGAATACAGCTCCCAGAATCCACCAAGAACCCTAGCTTGCTGGATAATCATTGAAGTTGTAGGACTTAATCACATAATAGGTCTGTTGTGCAATTGCACAGCCTTAGTTTTGTGTCTGATCTTCCTTTATCAGATGACAGCATGACTCTCACATCAATGTTGCAATGAATTTCCATAGTTATTGGATTGCATCCTTTCATTGACAGGAGGAAATTGTTAATAAAGGCAATGTTTCTTCTGTTTAACTATGGCTTCTTGGTGTGATCATTTTGTTCTGTTGCAGTTCTGATATTCTAGCAGTCATATGGTGTGAGTCGTTTGGTTCTCCTTCCTTTCCTTAATCTCAAGCAGGGTGAAGTCACTCCACTTATGATGTCCATTAAAAAGAGGACATCATGGTGCACAAAAATAATGTTACTTTTACTCTGATCCCTGGTACATTTTTTTTTAATTTGTTTTACCATAATTGCACAATTGTGCTGCCATGGCAGTCATAAGCATGTCACAATTACACAATTATGGTAAAACAAATTTACAAAAAGAAATACCTACCAGGGAACAGGAAACGTGCAACTGAGGCAAAATAAACAAACAGGAACAATGTTACTTTTATTCTGTGCCTGATACATACTTCTTTTTTAAAAACTTGTGCTGTACTTAAGCAATTGTTCATGCCCCAATTATGCAATTACACCAGAACAAATTTGAAAAAAGAAATAGTACAGGGAAATTGTGCGAGTGCAACCGAAAAAAGGGGAAAAGGAGGGAGGAATAAACAGCACACAAGTGTCATGTAGCACAAATGGAGTAGGAAAATGGGATTAGTGAGGCAGTGCAAGAAGACTGACGGCAGAAACATGCATCACCAAAGCAGCACTATAGTGTTATTGCAGAGAAGGTGTGAAAGGTTTTCCAGACCAGTATGTTTCTGTTTGCTTAAGCAATGCAATTGCTGTAAGACAACAGGATGTATAAAGCCTACAGTCCAAAAGGAGCACCTTTACCCTGCTGCAGAGGGAAAACAGAGATTGTTCATACATGTTTGTGAACATTCAAACACGTCAGTCACAGTTTCCATGTTCCATTATGTACATTATGTTCTCCTCATCATGTTTGCACTAGATGAAGAAAAGACGGGTCAGGGCAAATGCTCCTGGATATGGCTAATAGATGAGGAAGGCGAAGTGCTGCTCAGGATGGGCTTGAAACCTTCTCCATTTCCATCTCCAGCCTCTCACTTTCCCTAGCCTGGAAAACTAGAAGGGGTCTTTTTAAATTCAGCCTCTAACTGAGAAAATTATAATATCATCTAGGGCCATAGCTGAATTCAGGTACTTGTCTCAGAAACACATCCTGTGACAGATGGAAAGTGGTAATTGGTTGTTTTGAAATGATATGAAGGCTTCACTAAGAAGCATAGAAATATTCTCTGCTCAGCTTTACTGATATGAAGACAAATGTACTTTGCTTTGGGAGGGGGGATCTGTGACAATTATAAAATTGGTCTGATTTGCACCAGCCAAAAATCTAGCTTTTTATCCATCTGAATGTTTTTTTCTTTCCTGGCAGATCCTCGTTTAACATGAAATTTGAAGAATTATTTAACAGGAAGCAGAGAAGGCTTTTGAATTATAGAACAATTTGGCTGAGCTACAACCGCAATACTGGCACAAAGGGAACTTTTTTAAAAATAGCAAAGATTTTTCATGTAATCTTCTTAAATAAAAATGATATTGCTTCTGCCTGTGTTAATTTAATGGTTAATTTAATCTTCAATATGCAGAGCTTTGCAGTGCTATAGATCAAAAATAAATTTCCAGACTGCAATCAGGTTTCTTTTCAAAAATAAAACTTTCCCCACACATTTTTAAAATGCAAAGGAAGTTCATACACCATATGTTGCCATCCAACTAAACACTTTTAAAGACCTTTAAAAGCATTTCTTGTATTGATTCCATTGCAAACAAACAAACAAAAAAAACACGCACAAGGACTTAAGTTAAACAAAACTGTATAATGTAATGTAGTTGCTTATGCGCACACACATGTACACCAAAGGGGGGAGGGATATCAGACAGACTGAATATCCATCATGGAATTTGTGAGAATATTTGTTTCTATAACTGAGGTAAGTTACCAACCACAGACAGACCAAGGTGAAGAGGGATGATGAACCAAAACAGAACCAGAACTAATATAAATGATCTTTCTTACAGTCATAGACCAGCAGAAGACTGGGGTAGAGT
This sequence comes from Ctenosaura bakeri, assembly GCA_948474755.1. Taxonomy (NCBI): domain Eukaryota; kingdom Metazoa; phylum Chordata; class Lepidosauria; order Squamata; family Iguanidae; genus Ctenosaura; species Ctenosaura bakeri. Next base: position 421,421 of record CAOLHI010000510.1, on the reverse strand, counting down.
CAACTAAAAACACAGAAGATAAAATGCACAGAAAGTGTGTGTGAGAGAGATTTGAAAGTAGGAGCATTAGATAAGTATAGGGAAGCATTAAGCATAATACGTTAAATACCACATCCATCCATTTAGATTATAACAAACTAGATGTCCATTAGGTATAGTCTGTGGCACAGGTCTGCACAGAACCTGGTAACATTATATGTTGTATTTGGGTTAGTATCTGAAAGCAGCAGGAAAGCATAGAATTGTCCTACGCATCCTGGATATTTAGAGAGTAAAAGTGAAATGAAGCTAGTATGAATGTCTGTATAATACAAACACTGCTGGAGTACGTGTCCTATTGTTTCTATGTGTCCAGGGGGAAAGGGGCATTGTCTCTCCAAGTAAGGAATCATCCTGTATTGGCCTTCAAGGACAGCTGAGGGGAGGGCATGACATCGTGCCAAAGTAAAGGCCCTCCGGTGTTTAGGTACTTCAAGATTACATAAGTATGATTAGTTAAGTAATCAGAACTAAAGCACAGGGGGAAATTACTAATATTTAAATAATGGCATCAAATTACATTGTACCTTAAAGTGTTCTGCTCCAAAGAATCAACTATTACAAATAAGAGCAGATTCATATTGATAATGCCAACTACAGTAGACTGACTGAACCAATTGTTAGAATCATAGAATCATAGAAATGTAGAGTTGGAAGAGACCACAAGAGCCATCCAGTCCAACCCCCTGCCATGCAGGAACACCCTCAAAGCACTCCCGACAGATGGCCATCCAGCCTCTGCTTAAAAACCTCCAAGGAAGGAGACTCCACTACACTCCGAGACAGCATGTTCCACTGCCGGACAGCCCTGACTGTCAGGAAGTTCTTCCTGAGGTTCAGGTGGAATCTCCTTTCCTACAGCTTGAATCCATTGCTCCTTGTCCTGGTCTCTGGAGCAGCAGAAAACAAGCCCTCTCCCTCCTCTACATGGCATCCCTTCAAATATTTAAACATGGCTATCATGTCCCCTCTTAACCTTCTCTTCTGCAGACTAATTGTTGAATGATGAATCAATATTTATGCAAATCATATCAATTCAATGGGTCTGTTTTTGTGGGGAGTAACAGTGGCACCCATGCTTAAGAGGTAGTGCAGGAACACAGAGGGAAAGGCAAAATAAGTAACAGTGATTGAAGGCGGTGGGGTAAGATTGGGGCAAATGTAACAGGACTGAGTGAGGACTAAGTAAGGCAAACATACTGGCCAGATGGGAAAGGGTTAAGCACTCGACCCTGCCACTGCTCTCGTTAGATCTGTGGCCCTATTTCTCCATGCCACAGCTACACAGAGGAAAAAAATCCATGAAGAGATTGTTTGCACATCTTGTGCCCCAACTCATCACATTTCATCTTAGGCTGGAGGCCTCATTTAAATGTTGAGAGCTGAGCAATTTGAAAGAACAGAAAAGTGATGTAACTGCAAATTGAGAAGCAGTGGTGGCTTCCATGTCAGTAGGCAGGGAATCTGCTCTGGATATTAGTCCAAACTTTAAAGATGCTATTCACAATGCTGAACCTATTTCAAGAGAGGTTCTATACAATGGGAAGCTCCTCAAAAATTGAGATGGTATTTTGGGATCATGTTTTTTAGCTTCATTCTGATAAGATTTATTTAAGGCTAAATTAAGAGCCAATTAACGTAAACTTGGTAGCTGAAAAATTCTCTTCTAATGTAAATGCAACTGAGTTAAATTGTGCAGCTTATTAAGGATTAAACACATTATTCCTTTCCTACTAACTTAACTATCTTTGGGATCAAGGATAGCAAATCTGTGTTAGATGGAGAAAGGGACAGAAGCCAGCCCTGATCAGGTACCTTTGTCATGCTATTATCATCCAAAAAATAATGTGTTCTATACAGATGTCCCAGTTTTTTCTAGGAAAGAAAGATTTTGCTCCATCAAAGGAAGAAAATCTTTGTTACAACCATGGATTTGAACAAACATGCTCAAGATTAAGAGTGTCACTCTTAGGTATTTCTCTTTTAGTGATCAAACTGGAGCCTATCACATTTTACCAGTTAATGCATGCTGCAGACTGGATCTTTCCATATGTGTTTCTTAGCCTTTTAATTTTTTTTTCCCTCATTTTGTTTTTTCTTTATTTTGCAACAGCATGGAAGTTTTGCCTCCTGAAGATGTCTTAATATTTACTTATTTAAGCTACCTATATTAAAATTCTGTTCTGTCCTCTGCACTATTTATGGCATCTCAGAACATTAAATTCACAGTATCACAAAATTCAATAAAACATATTTAAAACTATGAAACTCTATAAAAATACACTTAAAACAAATGAAAGTTGAAAACACTAACAAAACATTGTTTTTACTTTAAAACTTCAGATACCAAGAAGGCCAAAGCCTATGAGAAGACAAATGCCTTCAGCAAGACAGTCAGGAGGAGGTCTGTCTCCAGGCAAGGGGTATCACAACATTGATCCAATCACTGAGAAGACTCTATCCCTTGTTACCATTAATTGTACCTTCATTCTGAGCAGGACATGGACTAAAACATTTCCCCCTCATCTTAGGCCCTTTTCACATGTTTTTTTTTTTTTTTTAGCGCAAGCGCGGCCCTCACAAGGCTGCAGCAGGGTGGTCGGGCGTTTTTTGATTTTCGGCTTGAAGCCGAAAATGACCGGCGCTCACGCAATGCTCGCACCGCCCTCGTGCACTTACCTGCATGCGGTGTGTCGGCGACCCGGGCGGGCAGCGCTTCCTTTCCCAGCGCAGCCTACAGCTCCCACAGTGCCCTGTGGAAGGAAGGAAGGGGCACTCGCGCGACGGTCGCGCAAACAGAAAGCGACCTGCAGAAGGAAGGAGGGGGGAAGTGGCAGTGTTTCAGAGGAGGCTTCTCGCGCGAGACGCCCCCCCCATCACGCAAAAAGGTAACATGTGAAAAGAGCCTTAGATAGTATACAGGTGGTACAAAAGGACACAATGCCCTCATGGACACAAGTCAATTCAAGCTTTAGCCCAACTATGCTAATTTTTTAAAAAAAAGTTAGCTATGGGATAGGGCATAGGCAGTATGAAACATACTGCACCCTATTCACCATGCTGATGGTTAGCATCAGTGATGTAAACTCAAGTCAGACTTACTTCACTTCAGTGACTCGACTCAGACTCGACTCGGCAATAAATGATGCACTGACTCGACTCAACTTGAGACTTGCATACTTTTAGTGACTGACTTGCTGCTGTTGGTTCAGTAACATAACACATTCATTCAGGAACCTTACAACTTTGAAAAATACTTCCATCTCTTTTTGCCTACTGGTCACATCACAATCTGTCTCAAGCTCAAAGTGTGAGTGAAGTTCTCAAAGGGGAACAGCAAATGTGTTAGGCAACTGGCCTGAGGAGGAAGGATCCTTCTAAAGTTTTTGAAGCTTCAGTAAATGGAGAGCAAGAAGAATTCTAGTCCCCACTTCTGAAAAATCTTCCAGCTTTGGAAACGGAAAGTAAGAAGGATCCTATTTCCCACTCCCAAAGCTACAGTTTCTTTTATGCCCATTGACACAAAAGCCTCCAGCTTCAGGAAGGGGGAGTAATAAGGATTCTATTCCCCACTTCCGAAGCTGCAGATGGCAAAATCACAAATGTGGATGGCCAACTCTACTTAAATTGTTAAAACTGACTTTATGAGACTCTGTCCAGAAATTCTAGAATATAGGCTGGGGTATAAAATTGGCTCCCAGACTTGAGACTTGGCTTGAAAGTATCTTCAAGGACTTGAGACTTGACTTGAGACTTGAAGGTAGAGACTTGAGACTTGACTTGAGACTTGGAGTAAAAGACTTAAATCCATCATGGTCATGGGCTTCCTGGACCTAGGCCCTTTCTGCAATGCATCTTTTTTCAGTGCTGGGGTGCGGGGATCACGCGAGCAGCCTCCAGTGAGAGGTTCTCACATCCCCGCTGCTTCAGCTCTGCACGAGCTGCCTGCTCCTGAGCAGGCAGAGTGAAAGCCCTGCCTCTTCCTTCTGCAGCAAAGCCTGGGAGTTTCTCAGGCTGTGCTGGGGCAGGAAGCACAACCGCTGTGGCTCTGGAGGCTCTGCTTGGACCGCAAGTGTGTGCGGGGGCCTGGAACAACGTGTGATCGTGCACCATTTTCGGCTGAAAGCCGAAAACGAAAAAGTGCGTGAGCGGCATCTGCCAGGCCCTGGAGCGTCGCACGATTGGGAGTGCATCATGCAGATCACTCCTCACAATCATGCAATGCTCCAGGCACCCTTTTGCATGGCAAATGCTGTGCAAAATGGGCCCTAGACTCAGACTCAGACTCAGAACCTACTCTGAGCCTTGACACAGAGACTGCTACAGCAGACCCTGCAGACCAGACAGTACCACCACCCACCCCAGGGACAGAAGTGTCAGCCCCAGCAGGGAGTCCTGCTCATTTGGAGACAGAGAATGATCTAGCTGTACCTACTTTTGCCCAGCGTAGGCACCAAAAGGGTCTCCTGTGTCGCTTCCAGTGAATTTATGCCAAGCACCAATTAACCAAGCACCAGCTGCTCTGACCCTGGAGCCTATAAGAACTGAGCCTTTCCCCTCTAACCATTGTTAGCAATCAACTGAACATTTCTCCCATGCATGCTTCTGTTCGTTGCTCTTGCCTGTATTTCTGCCTTTGACTTGTGTTTCTTTTGCCTGCCTGTGATTTATGGACGTTGTTGAAACAATTATTGCTTCTCATTTGCAAAGCTGTTTCTTTGCTTAAGTAAACTGACCACTTAAGTTAGAGTTTCTGACCTGTGTTTGTTATCAGCTTTTTCTGGCTGCCAGCCCAGACCAAGCTTGGACAATCACTGGTTGACATTAGGGTTAGGTGGTTAGAGTTAGGGTTTCATGTATACTTTTTATATTGATGACCCCAAGGAGAAGTCCAAACACACACACCCCTAGGTGGGACAGCCTACCAAAAATCAGAACGATTTTGCTCCTTTGCATCAAGTATTGCAAAACTTTAATACAAAGCAAACAAACGAAAAACCTCAGTACGGTTTCATCTCAATATGCCATTGGCTGGGGCCAATATGGAGAAATGGGGAGAGAGATTGAGAGAGAGAGAGAGAGAGAGAGAGAGGCATAAAAGCAGACAAATTTGGGGGGAAATTTAATCTCAGCTTTTGTGGTAGTATTTTTTTTTTAATGTAACTGAAAATTGAAGATGTCCAGGTGACAATTCCATGTAATGCCTCCATTGCAGATATAGGTACAAAATGAGATTCTGAGGAACTAAAATGTCTCATCTTGGTGCATGAGGCTTCAAGAGAATTACTGTATTTTCAATTGTCCCTGGAATAAATAATTAGGGTGCAAAGTATCAGTTATTTCATTCTTCAGTAGAAGAGTGAAGAATTTCAAAGGCCTACTAAGTAAATGGAACAGGGTTTTTAGCCTTTCGGGGAGGGGGACATTTTTATGGTAATTTTGTAAGAAACATCTCCTTTTCTTGCGCAATCCTGTTTTGTGCTGGAACAAAGTTTTCACAAAATGTTCCCAAATACAAAACACGTTGCAGTGATTGTCCAGTTTTCCAATAGGATGGGGTAAGATAAGATGAGGCATAGATAAGATGTATGCAAGAAACTATACATCGGTAGCCAAAGGACTGAAAAAGACCCACACACCCAATACAATATATGAAGGGAACTGTTAATGAAGGGCTAGAATCATAGCAAAATGGTTCCTTCTGAAACCATATGGTCTTAGCAGTCCAGAAAGATTCCATAATCAGTACAGAGAAAAACAGCAGAACTACCAAGAACATACTTGCCCATCCACCCAGATGGGGTTTGTCTCAGCCACCAAACCATGCCAGAACCCAAACTGAAATGAGTACAGAATCTGTCTCTAGATAATCTGTAAACTATAGATAACCCATTTCTTTTTCAAGACCATGGAATTGAGAAGCCATTATATGTTGTGTGCCAAAGGACCTCTAGGGATCTTTGTAGTAGTGTCACAGCACAACAACTTTATGAAATAGGCTGTGACTCTGAGCTAATCATCTCAAGAAAAATGACAATAAGTGAGGTGTCGCATTTGATCTGAGTTGTTAAAGCATGGCATTCTTTCTGACATCTGGGGACAGCAAACCCCAGAGAGCAATTTTATAATACTATAGTCACCCATTGGACATGATTATTTTGAGAGGTGCTGAGACAAGCCAGACAGAATTTATTGGCTTTAAACAGGCTCTTGAGGGTGTAAACACTCACCCGCTAATAGGAAAAGCACTTTTTGTGGCTAAGATGATTGTCCACAAGGCATGTTTACTCAGAATTAAAAAAAAAAAAAGTGAGAATAATTTGTTCTGCACTTGAAAGCCAGGTCAAAAGTATATACCTTGACTTCCATATTAGAAAGGCTAACAAATACTTATCTGGATTTTAAAAAAATCATAGTGGAGGACAAACTAAGATTATTTTATTTTAATTCCCACTAAGGTACTGGGATAAAAATCTGATATATAACACTGTGAGGATGCTTCACTTTTTTTCATATGAGGTATTAATATTTCCTGAGCATTTTCATAAAGCTCACTCATGGAATAAAATTATGTTCTTTTAGTAAGGCATTAAAAATGAACCATCTAGTATTTTAGTAGATTATGATGTAACTGATGCAGCAGTAATACAAATCCTTATGTTCCTTACTTTTACTCATCCAGCCCATTGAAATACATAATGTAAGAATATTCCTTTATAGTGACTCTAATAAAATCTATATGAATAACATTAACAATGTTTGTGTTGAATAAATATTTTTGTGTTTGTTTACCACTATCCCTTAAAACACCTATCCCTACTTTTTATGAACCCTGCATTTGATTTTCTCTAATTTCCCATCCAAGGTGAACGGAAATTACTTCCCTAAGTGGAAATTAGATGGTAACCAATTTCAATTCCACCTCTGATAATGGTTATAATGATTATTGTAAGCCATTTGGGGTATTGGTAGTAAGGGTGGTAGTAAGGGAAGATAGAAATTAAATAAACAAATACTGTGAGCTGGGGTGTTTGGGTGTCTCTCATCTGTCTGCTATGCTATACAAGTCCATGTGTTTGATCACAAAGCTCTTCAGGAGTAAGGTCTTTTCTGCATTTTATTTTTAAAACGGGGCAGCACGTCCTCCAGTGAGGATGTTTGCACTTGGGGGCGAACTGGGTCCGGACTACTTAATGTATGTCCAGACTTCAGCCTGCTCCGGAACAACCAGAACTGGTGGTTCCCCGTGCTATTGAAAGACCGATTAAAAGAGGACTTTCAATAGCCTGGCGCGTCCAGGTCCATCGCTGCGCTAATGTGTAGATCTGCAGGCTCATGCCAGTGCAAGGCTGCAGATCTTCCAGGGGCGGGCTTCCGGCTGGCGAGCTTCTCTGGTTGGTGGAGAGCCTCCACCAACTGGAAGCCTCCATTTTCGTCCCCGGAGAGTGTGTAGCATGGGCACGCGCTGCTCCGGATCAGTGTGGATTGTAGGGGGAGCGTGCCAGTCCAGTGAGTAACGGACTGCCCTGTTTTCCCCCCAAAGTGCGGAAAAGCCCTAAGAGTCTTGAACTTTGGCCAAATGCTAGTTTCAGGTCGGGCACCCCAGGGAGAGGGTATTTAAAGTCCAGGACTTTCTCACTGCTGTAGCAATATAATCCTACTTTCGTATAATCCAGATCCCTGAGGAACACTGCCCAATTCTGACTGCATGTGTCTGTCTCTCCAAAGAAAAGAATGAAAATTCCTGCTGCCTGTCATGTGAGAAGAGGAGAGGAAGCAAAAGATAAAGCTAAATGAGCAGTGTGGGGTGGGATCTGGGAAGAGACAATGGGAAAGGGAAAAATGTGTAATGTATAATTGCCATATTGCTCAGTTTACCAGGCTTTCCATGAATTCTACCCAAGATATCTGGTATTCGAGGCTATTCAATAGCCTCTGCCTCTAGAGTTCTTTCAAAAAGAACAAGTATGTCTCTGCACCACATACAGTATCAGTGTCGTACAGCTTTTGGTATCTTCCCTCCAATCAAAAAAATCCTCAAATGTCCATTTATTAAGGTACCAAGGTACCCTCAGCAGAAAGGGACTGTTGATTGAATAGATTAAAGATGGTAGTGAAAATAATACTCACAGTATCTTGGGAACGGTTGCACAGTGGATTAGACTATACTTAGGCCCTTTTCGCACGGGCCTTTTCTGCACGACAGCCCCGTGAACCTCGCGGGAGTGGGAGCGTCGCTCCGCACGACACACTCCCACTTCCACCGGGCTCACGGGGCTGAAGCGGCGCGAGCGCGGGTTTTTTGATTTTAGCTTCCAAGCGAAAATCACCCATGCCCGCGCAATGCTCCCGGCGCCTGCGCGCACTTACCTCTCGTGCGGAGCGTCCGGGAGCCATCCGGGTCGCGCTTCCTTCCCTCTGCCCCTGCGGAAGGAAGGGACGGGGCGGGGCGCTCGCGCGACAGACGCGACACGTCCTGCTTCGCGCGCGGGGGCGGAAGGGAGGAGCACCTTTCTCTCTCGCATGCGCGGGGGGCGGACGGGAGGAGCACCTTTCTCACGCGCGCGGGGGGGATGGAGGGGACAGGCTCCTTTCTCGCGCGCGCGGGGGGGAATGGACGGACGCGCGAGCCGCCTCCGCCTCCGGGAGGCTGCTGCTTCCCCACTCATTCCTTCGCTTGCGGAAGGAAGGAGGGGGAAGCAGCAGCCTCCCGGAGAAGGCTTCATGCACGAGCCGCCCTCCCCCGCTCGCGCGAGAAGACTTAATGCGAAAAGGGCCTTAGCTAGAAAAGAATTCAAAGTACCTCACCAAACTACAAGCCTAGGATTCTTTAGTATGAGGTCATGACAACTGAAGTGGTATGAAACTGTGCAGTGCAGGTACACCTTATCTTTAGGCTTTGTAGTTGTCAAGATATGAATCAAAACTTGTAATCACTACTGTGTTTCACTAACCTGTAACCACAAATTGTGTTTAAGAAATGAACCTCCTGCCGCCTTTCAGTGCACTTAGTCCACAAGTAAAGCCATAGCTGTTGCTCATATCACACTGGGAACCTTAAACATTTAAAATTGTAGATTAACCCACTGATCTCTGCACTACAGTGGTTATGCAGACTGGGGGATTTGAGAGTTTAGTCCAAAACAGTAATATTTCCAAGCTCTGATTGTCCTTCTGTTGCTGTTAGTGTTGAGAATACAGACCATACCTATATTATTTCAGTAATTGCTACAGTAACTCTGATCCAAGTCAGTTCAATAGTTCACATTCTGCAGACAGGATATAGATATGACCGGCATAGTTGAATAGGTTTAGATGCCTCAACAGCATCCAGCACTTTGTGGAATCCTCATTCCAGGAAGATAGAAAAGCTATACTGGCATCTTAGGCCATTTCCGCACTACACTGTTTATAGTGCTATTATTCCACTTCTTTCAACACCCTGTGGAATCCTGGGGTTTGCGATCAAGGAAGGGGCATTAGAACTCTTAGCCAGAGAGCTCTTTGGCCTCACTAAACTACAATTCCAGAATTCCACAGGATGTTGAAAGTGGAATAATAACACTATAACAGTGTAGTGCGGAAATGACCTTAATCTCCTGAAGGCACAGGAGCTCTCCATGGAGAAGAAGTGGCAAAGAAAAATAGTAATGAGAGTACACAAATCATCTTGTAGTGCAATTAGTAGGCACCTGAATTACATGCAAATAAATGTTTAAAAAACACAATCTTCTGTTTTACATACATAAAACTTCTGGGTATAAAATTAGTGCATGTCACAGAGGGAGGGAGTAATTAACCATTTCATGACCTCCCACATGATTTGCATAATGAGCAAATAATCTGTAATGCAGCTGCCTAGATTTCAAGAACTAGAATATGGTAACCCTGAGAGAGAGAATAAAATACACTAATGGGGGGTGGGGGGGAATGTTACTGCATTTGCTAGCCCGGATTTGATATCAATAATTTGACATTTTGATATCAATAATTTGGTTCTCTTCCACCATCCCTCTCCATGTGTTTGTGAGGCCCCCGGACAAGCATAGAACTAGGCTCAGCCGCTAAATGCTGCAATATCCTAACACAATACAGGCAGGCCAGAAATAGCCAGATCACCGCTTTAGGAGACCTCTCTGCAAACACCCTCATTATGTATGCACGCTGCTTACAAAGAACTCCCTGCCCCGAGCAGGCAACTTGGCAAGCTGAATACTCAGCTGTCAAGCCTCAAGTATTTGCATACTGTCTACCTCTTTGTCAATTCGGACCTAACTCAATCATGTTAAATTTTGACCTTTCCAAAGCTTTGTCTCGTGCCCAAAACTCATCATTTTCCCCAAGTACAGAATAGCCTGCAGTTACATTCCTCCCTATAAAAACCGCTGATTCCAAGACCTTCCTCGGATCGCTCCTGAGTTCCATCCCACCTTTCTGCTGCTTTGCTTGGCGAGCCTTCCCCTCAGTTCCAGTAGCTGAGACTGCACAACTTCGGACCTTCGCAGTGACCTCTCTGGGCTTCAGGACAGGTGTCGTATCACCCAGTTCAACAATCCCTCTCAAAATCCCTCTATACCACTCCAACCTTTATTTTCTACAGTTATCTGAGTGTGTGTGTTGCATACACTGTTTGTCTGTATTTAATAAAAATCTCAATTATTCTTAAACTTGGTGTGCTCCTTGGCTTGGCCTGACCTCGTAGACATTGGGGAAAAGATTCTGCTGCCCCCCCCTCACATTGCTAACTTGTGCTCTAGCTAATTTCCCCAAACTTAGTTAATTGAGAACGTCTTTAGGTGTCCCTCCCGGGACCCCCAGAAAACAGAGTAACAGGAAAGTTAGGAGATGGATGACTGAGTGATTACTAGCATGGGCAAGAGGGGAGAAAGATCAGCTTGGAAAAGGAGAGTTGGTAAAGGAGAAGAGAAAGAGCAGAGAGGAAAAAAACAGGGAGGGATTAAGTCACTTCTAATTTTGATGAATCAAGTACCAACTGAATGAATGTTATCAGGTTTTGTATTGCATTGCATTGGTTTTCATGTTTGTATTTGGATAGGTTTTTTTTTTCCCAATTGTATTATACTGGTTTTACATCTATATTACACCTTCTTTCTTCTTTTTTTTTTTTTTTAAAAAAAATAGGTTTTATGCCTCTGGGAGGGCTAGCTATCTGTCTTATTTTTTATTCAGTGAAGTACATCAATAGCACCAAATATACAATTATTATGGTGGAGAAATAGTACTCAGGTGAGGTTAGAATAGTGGTGAAGATGGGATTTATACTTTGCTGTTGCGTTCCTTCAAGACATTTCAGACTTATGGTGAACCTCAGGAAGAACTTCCTGACAGTCAGGGCTGTCCGGCAGTGGAATATGCTGCCTCGGAGTGTAGTGGAGTCTCCTTCCTTGGAGGTTTTTAAGCAGAGGCTTGATGGCCATCTGTCGGGAGTGCTTTGAGGGTGTTCCTACATGGCAGGGGGTTGGACTGGATGGCCTGTGTGGTTTCTTCCAACTCTAGATTTCTATGATTCTATGATTCTACAGAAAACTTATAATGGGGTTTTCTTGGCAAGATTTCAACAGAGGGGTTTTGCCTTTGCTTTCCTCTGAGGCTGAGAGAGCATGACTTGCCCAAGATCATCCAGTATGTTTCCATGGCCAGACTGGGATTCAAACCTAGGTCTCCAGAGTCAAAGTCCAACGCTCAAACCACCACACCATGCTGGCTGTTTGGTGTTTAATAATTGTAATAACTGTTCTAATAAAATGAAGGTATATGTCCCTTTGTTTATAATGAATATAAGAAACAACACATTGGTTGGAATCTTTACTTGCATGTATGCATGTCAGCATGATTTACACTCCTTAATGTCTCTTTTTTGAATGGAGTATAAAGGTGCTATTTTGTAGTCCTTTGCACAAAGTCCAAACTCCTCCTCCACCCCACTGCCATGCAGTTCTCAAACTTCAAGAGAGCACTGGTGATTATCTCTGGGGACAGGAGACAGGAGGGAAACATTTCAATTGATGTAGCTCCAAAGGGGAAAGGATAGGAGAGTGTACTCCATCCGTGAGCACACACCTATTTCATTCCCCCTCCAAGATGAGACATGCTGGTTTATTCATGTCTGATTTGCCTCCCCACTCTCATCCCTCCCCATCAGTAAGCAGCAGCAGCAACAGTGGCCCCTCCCAAAGTTTGACAGCTGTGGGGAGGGAGGTGGATGAGACACATATAGCTAGGCAATAGTCCCTTCTGCCCTGTTCCAAAAAAAGGCATACATGGGGGTGGACAGGAAGCTGCACAGTGGGCAAAGTGTTATATCCCAGCTGTTTGACACAGGATCACAGACATTATATTGGCTATGATCGGTTTCTTATTCAAATTTACTTAGGAGTAAGTCCTCTTGAATTCAAGCAGTCTTGCTTCTGAATAAACATGTATATGATTAAGCTGCACATTATGAATGTATTAATCATATTCTCAAAGTGATAAATCAAATGTAGCAATTTTCCCTAAAACCTCTCCTACGTACCCCCAAAATAAATCCAGGAATTTTACTTGTTCCTGAGACATAGATTCTTATGCCTTATGTTGCAAGATCTACCCAGCCACTCTGTAATGACTTGTTAAAAGTCATTTTAGCATTTTTGTGTAAAACTATTGTATCCAACTCTGCTTCATAAGATCTAATCATTGTTCTGCAGTTCCCTGAAAAAAAGAAGAAACTTTAAGAAAAGTTAAAGAACATGTATTCTGGAGTTCAACTCAGCACACAGTATGAAATTCAGGGATCTGGACATTACACTGAAACAGCATCAAGGTCTAACTGCACAGAGAGAACTTTCATATAACTCACATTCATATCAAATATAATATTTTGCAACAGAAGAAATTGACAAATCCAGCTTCTCAGTCTAGCGATGTACAAAATTTAGTATGAAGTAGTTCAGCATATGATTTGAATGTTTGCTTTCCAAGAAAGAAAAAGGCAGGGAGGGAGGGAGGGAGGGAGAGATTGTCCACCAAAGTACACAAGTGTATACTTATTCTGTATTCCTTTCTTTTCTGGGATCTAGCGAATCACAGTGTTCTGACTGGGAAATAATTGTTGCCAATGAATACATTCAGCAACTAGAGCCACAAATCCACCATGTAAGCAACATCCAATTACTGCTTGAAACTCTGCAGGAAGAGCTACTAAATATACTAGAGCACATTTAATATTTAAAGCCTATTTAAAAGAAAGACACTTATCTGTAGTGAACAGCCTTGTAAGTGCTTGGTTATTTTCCTGAATGCTAAAAAAGTAGAAAGACCAAAAAAAAAATGATGGGGGAAACACAGAACCCACCCTTTCAAATGAAAGTATTACTATTTCTATCCTGAAAGAAATCAGGAACTCACCTAACACAATATTATTGATTTTAAACAGCAACCCAGTTGATGGGGCCAAAGTAAATATTGTTTCATTTGAAGGCAGAACAATTACTAATGTTGTTATTGCTGTTGTTGTTATTGGACAACTTTATGTAAGACACAGTAATGAAATGCGGTCTTCCTGGGATTAGGTGAATGCACACCTATGAAGACTGGAACCATGGACCTTCTCCATTTTGAAGCTCTATGGGTTCTTTCACATTACCCACTTTCAGCATTGTCTCCACCTTAATTGCCATGGTTCCATCTCATGTGTTCTTGAGATTTGCAGTCTAAGGAAGAATATTTAGAATTCTCAGCCAGAGAGCTCCAGTACCTCACCAGCCAGTAGGTTCCAACCTTTCCACAGGATGCAATCATGGCAATTAAAGTATAATCATATTACTGTAATTGTATAGTATGAAAAAGCATGCTGTCTGAATCACGTCTGCATCTGGTCTTTTTGTGTGTTTGTTGAATGGGAAGAAATCTATCTGTTTGTAGGTATATGTTCTGAAACTGCATTTTTCAAATCATGCACTTCACCAGTCTCCCCCTCCCCCCTCAAAAAGTACATTTCTGTTATGTTTTTCATACTTCTGAATGTTTCATCAGATTTTTTTTTCAGTTATCTGATAATGCACAGATTCTTCAATTACTCAGTAATGCAGATTCCAGGTCACAAAGTGTATCCAGCCCTTGTACAGTATGAGCAGTGCAGATGAGGGGAAATGTGAACAAGATGTTCACCAGATCAGATTCCTTGCATAGCCATCATTGTGATCCTAGTACACTTCATGCAGGATACCACCAAAAAGGGCATCAAATATAAAAGAGAACTGGATTCCTTTATTGCTAATAGATGTGGACAAAAGAAGGACATTTACACTAATGCAGCTTGTAATAAAGGAAGAAAAAAGCAGCATCTATTTAAAATCCCTCTTCTACTATGAAATATATAAGAGTAATGTCAGCCTTTGCTTTTGGTCACCCTGGACACTTAGACTAGTCTCCATTTGTACATTGAAGAGGCCTTTGTCAAGGTATATTGAGGGCATATCTGAACAATAAATTTATATTAGTTTTATCCTCGTTTATATCTCAGTCCTTCTTGCAAAGAATCTTGGGAATTTCAATTTAGTAAGTGTACTGAGAATTCTTGTTGTTGTTGTGTACTTTCAAGTAATTTCCAATTTATGGCAACCCGAAGGAAAATCTATCACAGGATCTTCTGGGGCTGAGAATGTGTGGTGTACTCAAGGTCACTCAGTGGGTTTCCATGGCCAAGCCAGGAATCAAATGGTGGTCTCCAGGGGCATAGTCCAATACTCAAACCACAAAACCATTTCCCTTCTTACTCAAAGAAGGATGATACTTTATCTGAATTATTCAAACCTATCAACCCACCATATGTGGAAGTTCACATTTCCCTCTCTTTTGCATTCTTTTCTTTTCTTCCTTCCTTCCTTTATTTTTCTTTTCCTTTCTTTCTGCTTCTTTTCTCTACTTACCTTTTTCTTTCTTCATTCCTTTTACTCTACTGGTTCCTTACTAAGGTTTATGCTCATTAACTTGATTCATATAAGTAATTGTTTCTTTTCTCTTTGCTTTTGTTCAATGCATATTGTATAACGTAAAATTTTGCCTATGCTATGTGTTATCCTATATCTGAATAGATAGCTATGTAAATATCTCAAGAACTGACCTTTAATAAAAGTATTTTTTAAAAAAACAAACACAAAACCCACACTGGTTCTCAGGATGGTGAAGACAATGGGCATTTCAGCATTCCACTGTTAAGGTACTATTATTCCACTTTCAATATCCTGTGGAATTCTGGAGTTTGTAGTTTACTGAGACCAAAGAGCTCTCTGGCTGAGATTTCTACACCCCTCTCTAAACTTCAAACCCCAGGATTCCATAGGATGTTGAAAGTGGAATAATAGCACTATAACAGTGTAGTGTGGAAATGTCCTAAATTTTTAACTGCTAAGCCAACCTGGCAGCTTGAGAATTCTTAGAGACCTCTGTCTCCCCTTACCCAGGTTTCTTTTAGGATAGGAAATTATTATTAAACCAGCTTAAAATTTGCAAAGTTCATATACCCTTACAGAATAACAATTTGAAATGTTAACAGGTTTGTAAAGCACTTTGGCTCCGTTGGATACTTGCAGTGTCTGCCCACCACTGACACCTAGTCTTCTGCATCAGCTCCTAGCTAACAGAGTAAGAAAGACAGAAAATAATTTGCAAGAAGTGTTCCACATGTATCTGCTATACATCCTCTCAAGAAACAGTCTAACCTTAATTAAAGAATTCATCCTCTTCAGAAAGGATTTTAGCTCTGATTCTTCAATCTTAAGCCTTTTTGGTGGTGTGTGCTGGGGGAGAGATATTAAAACCACAGAAAATTACAAAGCCAGGTCACATATCTAATTCACCATGGGTTTTTTTCCCCCTCTACTTCATTTTCATTCCACATCTTGTTTACAAGCAAGTGAGCCTGTCTAAGATGGTGGGGAGAGGGGGAAACATTTCTATATGCACAGTAGGATATCAGTGATAAGCATGAGAAGAGGTAATACATTCTGTTTCTCAAGGTTATACTTCTCAAGAGACTGTCTTGTCCCTCTCACAGGTCACCCCTACCTTCACCATGACATTTTAATTCATTCTCTTTGGAGATGTGTAAATGCGAATAAGAATGCCATGCATTCACCATCTTGAGCAACCCAGGGTGTGTCATATTTTGCCACCAATGCTTACTCAGAGGCAAGTCCACTGCAGCTTCCAGTGAAGAAACCTCTCCTTCTAAGCATAAATACTTTCAGGGGATGCAGTCATTTGCATCTCAGTTGCTTGCATCAAGCTGTTCCCTAATTGCTAGAAGCAGTTTGTTTGATGCTTTTGTTATGTAAATGCACTCTCTTCATTACCCTTTCACAATCTGAATCCAATTTTCCCCCCACTGCTACTACAGAACTTCAAAACATGTGTCCGCAAGCTTCAGAAATCTACAAACTACGTCACTCACACGAGTTTGTTGTCCACTATTTGAATATGCACCAAAAGCCAATATAGCTTTTAGATGCCTGAGGGAGCTTCCTTCGCACCCAACCAATGAGGAGGATATGTAGAACAACACTGGACACAATGCGCAAGTGCCAGCTGTCTTTTCTACTCTTCCTCCTAGAATCAGTGGATGATCACTTTAACATCTGGCAAGGAAATCAACACATGCAATCTCTGCAGTCCTGAATATGCCATCTAAATACTTCTCTGTGTAAATTCCACTTTGGACATTACGTATCAGTTAGACTGCATGCAATATGCATATCCTTAATCCTCGGCCGTCCCATTTTATCAGCTGCTTTCAAAATGTACCAGTTGGTCTCTGCTTCTCCTACTTTACTCTTTTGTCCTTTCCTCATTGAAACTGTGGCAAATTGAGTTCAAAGTGCAAAAGTTAAACCAGGAAGAGAGCAAGAGGAGACAAAGGGGATGAGTCTTGTCCTTACTTACTGGCAAAAGCAAACTGCTGCAAGCTCTCTCTGCCTGCTGTGCTGTGTGACTCCAAATTGCTTCTGGAGGTAAGAAAAAGGAATAAATACAATCCGTGAAAGGCAGGGAAGGGGAAAACCAGTTAAGAGGACTTTCCTAAAGAAGATCCTCATTGAACTATAGCATCTCTGAATTGTGCAACTGGGAACATTTTCAATCTTTCTTTTTCACAGGTACACAGATCCTCTCACCATCTCTAATTTCTTCTAAAATAGGATTTATATTGCAGACAAGGATATCTGGTTTGATTCCCCCCCTTCTCTTCAGGTCTGATTTTTGTTTATTTCTGAGATTTGCATAAACCTTATATTTTTTAAAGCTTGCCTTTACTACCATTCTTATCTTCATGCCCTTCCTTTTGATTTATTAATTTTCTCTGTATGACAGGGCTGCATAGTGCCATAAGAAAGAAACTATAAAATGTAGAACATTGGGAGAGGTTTTGCTGTCCAGCAACTTTGGGAAAGAGTTTTTTTCCCTCCCTGCAGAACAACTTGCCCATGACATTAATAATACAATCAAACACATATCTACTCAGAGTAAGCCCCAATAAATTCAATAAGACTTACTCCTCAGTGAACAGGATTTCATCCTGAGACATTCCAAAAGGCCACTGGCAGAGGGGAATGATATAAATCCAAGGTTTGTACAGTGTGTCTGAGATACAGCTGTAATTGTGAGCATTTTTATTGTAGAATAATATATTATATAATATTTAGATGTATGTTGATCATGCTATATGCATGCATGCAGACACACACAACATTTTATTATTTTGTTGTTTTTCCTTTTGTCGGGCTTTCCTGAACTCAGTACATGAGTTCCAGGGTTTCTCTGCTTAAAACAGTTGTTTTCCACATTCTTCCTCATGGAAGCCATGCCCTATGAGGAGCGTCTTAGGGAGCTGGGTATGTTTAGTCTGCAGAAGAAAAGGTTAAGAGGGGGCATGATAGCCATGTTTAAATATTTGAAAGGATGTCATACTGAATAGGGAATGGGCTTCTTTTCCACAGCTCCAGAAACTGGGACAAGGAGCAATGGATTTAAACTACTGGAAAAGAGATACCACCTGAACCTCAGGAAGAACTTCTTGATGGTCAGAGCTGTCCGGCAATGGAATATGCTGCTTCGGAGTGTGGTGGAGTCTCCTGCTTTGGAGGTTTTTAAGCAGAGGCTGGGTGGCCATCTGTTGGGAATGCTTTGAAGTGTGTTCCTGCATAACAGGAGGTTGGACTGGATGGCCCTTGTGGTCTCTTCCAACTCTATGGTTCTATGGTTCTAATAACTTTCGTCCTTTCGTTGCCTAGTGTTTCTCCACTGGAAAAACCCTATCCCGGGATCTACAATTTTGATATTAAAATATGATTCAATTCAATTCAATGTGCCTGAGAGGTCACCGTATGGGCACATAGGCAGGCATGGCCGAAAGACTGAAAACCAGGTCAGGCCAGTAAAATCCCCCATCATGTAGCCACAAGAGACCTCAAGCTGTGTAAACTCCCAATAAACAAAGGGTCCTCAGCCCTGAGAAGCTGACTTGAGGGGATTAGCATGTCTGCCCCAAGTTGAGCAAATATTCCATCAGACGAGGACCAGAAGTCACACCACAAAACACAGCTGAAGATCCTGAGACTTTAGCAACACCTTGCAATCACATCACACAAAGTAAATTACCATGGTGGAGCTTCGTTATCGCTCCAACACCCATTGTTCTCCCCGGGAAAGGATTAGTCCTCCAGGTACTTTTTCCCCTACAAATAGTCCCAGTTTTTGAGCAGTTCTTTGGATCACTCCCGGTCATCCCAGCAGAACGTTTCTCCATCCATTGAGTGATCCCCTCAGCCCTTTCCGTGCTGAGCCCCACTTCTTCGCTGCCTTCTCGGACCCAGGACTTCAGGATAAGGTAAAGTATTACCACAACGACACCCCTTCAATGCTCCCTCTGTCCAATTTCCTCTCTTTTACTTCTTAATAGCTCTTGGGTGCATGTGTGCATGGGTGCGTTGGTGCGTGAGACTTGCATTCAATAAACTCATTTATTAGGCAAGTTGGTGTGGTTTTTGGCTTGGCCTGACCCCGTAAACACTGGGTAAAAAGACCCTGCTAGTTCCCCTACCTCTTGCATTGCTATTGCTTGTGCTCTGGCTAGTTTCCATTCCCCATCACATGGAGCACATTGAGGTGTCCCCCAAGAGACCCCAAAAATCAGGGTAACACTAGCCACACTGTTTTGCCCACACCCTGATGTTGCTTGGCCACAAATGTCTCAGTGTCTCAGTGAGAGTGTGAGTACACTTCATTTTTTTAATTTCTAGTTTGATGTTATTTCTTGCAGGTAAAATAAAAACCAGGAGAACAGAAGCAACATCCAATTATCAGTTTCAACTGGAGTAAAACCAGTGAATCAATGTGAACTTTGCAAATCAACACTTATGTAGATTCCATTGATTTAGTGGGACTACTCTTACTGGGAAATAGTGTATATACCCAGCATTGCCCAGGCTTGTATTTTCTCATAGGTAATACTTGTTAGAAAGATTTGAGATCCTGTGTCTCTAATTCCCCAAACTGTCTTGTCCAGTACCTGTAACTTTTCACCATATTCCCCAATCCAATCTATATTCAGAGTTACTAACATACAAAAGTTGGGTTGATGAGGGAATACATTGCCCTCCTCCTTGCTGCTAGGCCTCATCTCCATAGCAACTGGCCTATTCAAAACAGACACAGTTGACTGAGGCCCAAGAGCTCTCTGGCTGAGAATCCTAAAGGCCCCTCCCAAATGGCAAACCCTAGGATTCCATTGAACTTTCTTAGGCTGCCAATCATATGAGGTCTTTGTCTGACACAGCCAATCATATGAGGTCTTCACCTAACACAGACAAACAGACAAACTTTGACTTTTATATATTAGATAATAATTGGACTGAGGCTCAGATCTGTCCTTTAAGGCAACTCTGCCAAGTGCCATAAGCATGACAGATGCTGAACACAATAAGCTCAGCTGATAAGGAATGTGAGAACTAAAGTTTGTGGCAACCCAAGATGAGAAACATCTTCTTTAATTTGGGACTGCCTCATTTCCTCTTCCACAAATGAAGAGAACAGGGGTGAGCAAACTTAAACTCCCACCACTTCTCACCTTTGGCTATGTTGTCTGGGACCGATGGGAGTTGCAGTTCGGCCACATTGGGAGGGCTGCACTGTGTCCACCCTCAGAACAAGAAAAAAAGCACAATATGAAGCACGACTTCTGTGCATCCTTAGAGACTATTTTCAATCACAACCTTTTCCCCCATCAGCCAACAATGAAAGGGCAAATTCTCCCCATTCATTTTGATGGAGAGGAATTAATGATGCTATTTTTAAAATAGGGGACATGATTCTCTTTCTTGAGGACTGTATTGTCCTGGACAGACTTTTCCAAAGTCTAGAATAGAGGCGTACAACTTCCAGGAGTCCATAGGCTGCACATCTCTTTCCCTGAACCTCTAACATAGCCCATTTTTTAAACTTATCTTTATGGCCTTTAGGGGACATGGGAGGCAATTTCACTACGCCTTAGAAACCCATTTTTAGGCCCTTCCAGTTTTGCAAACTGGACCACCTCAGTCTAGAACAGGAGTTGGCAACTGTTGGAGGCTAGGGGACTGCACTGGCCCTGCAGTTGAACTTTGAGGGGTCCATCCCCCAACAAAAAATGGGACTTTTTTTTGCCTCAAAATAGTTACAAAATCCCTTGGGGGGCCTATGGGGCATTTCCACCACATTCTGGGAGTTCTCTAGCCTATTGTGACTGGGAAATCATTTCTTTAAAAAAAAAGCCTCACCTGGACCTGAAATGGCTAGATGGGCAAAAACAGGCTGGAAATGCTCCCTCAATCCCTACAAGGCGGAGGCATTTTTCCCTTTAGTGCACTTGAGCAAGTGAAACACCTGCCTAATGGTCTGGACCAGTCCTAGGCCCTTTCCACGTCACGACACTGAGCCGCCTCTGTCATGAGATGGCAGTGGTCAGCAGATTGTGCTTCTGCACAATGTTGTCACCGTCCCACTGCCATCCTGTTGCGAAGCATCGCACTTGCGCAGTATTTGAAAAACAGATAAAATCCACCTTTCACCTCCCATCGAATGGTGCTCCCATACTCACCATTGCGTGGAAGCCACAGCCGCACATTTGCAACGCTTCCTGCCCCAGCACAGCAATGGCAAGTGCCCAACTGTGCTGCCAAAGGAAGGGGCAGGACTATCTGCACCCTTTCGCAGGAAGCTAGCAGCTGTGGAGGAGAGCTTTGCTGATGCGCTTCCTTTTGGACCTAATTTGCAGCACCACAACACTGAAGAGCGTCATCATGTGGAACTGGCCTTAGGAGCAAAAGACACATCCAATACCAAAGGAAGTATTCCTGTATTCCTAGTAAGCATGAGCAAGAGGGTACTGTTGAACTCCTGTCCTGCTCATGTGTTTTGAATAGGGCATTCCTTCCATTCTTAAAGCTGATTACAAAAGCAATGGCTAATCCCCAGATTTCCTATTTACCTTCTAAATGTCAAGTCTGGGTTTAACTGTGCAATAATAGATATTTAATAATTTAAGAAGGAACAAACTGGTAATTATCCCTCCTAATGAAATGTGTGGTTAGATTTTAAACGGACCACATCTCGCATTTATAAGCCCCATTGAATAAATGCTTATTAGTTGCACTGAACTGGTTTTAAATGCTCAGCTCATTCTCTTCCTGTCCATTTCCTCATCATCCACAAGGGTTTATTCTTGCCCTCTTCCCTTGTACACTTGGTGTATACTATTAAATAATAGCAAGAGCAGTGGCAGGAGGGTGATGCTTCTGCTGTTTAAACTGAAATAATGAAACTCAGTAGCACCAGCTTTTATCACTTCTATGTGACCAGTCATAATATCTTTTGATTCTTTTGTAGAACTATTCATAGAAAAGATGCTCTGTTGCCTTTTCCAATTGGCCATCCCATAGATTGATACATTGGCTGGACAGATTTGTTAAATTTGCACACGCTGGTTTATTTAAAATAGGGGTGACTCTTAATTTAAAAAAAATTATTAAAAAATCGAGGTGAGAATTGTGATCTTCTGAAGTTGTTGGAATGCAGTTCTCAGCATTCCTCACCATTAGTTATTCCATCTAGGACTGCTAGGGATTGCAGTTCAATAATATCAGGTGCCTTTCACACTTCGTTATTATAGCCTTATAATTCAGTTTTAACTGACTTGGGAATATTCTAAGGAATCCTGGGATCTGCAGTTTGGTGAGGCACTAGATCTCTTTGTCTGAGAATTCTAAACACCCTCCTTAAAAAGCAAAAATCAGAACTCCACAGGAGAAGCAGCTACAACAGTTATAGTGCTATAATTGTGCTTTAGTTGCAGACCCAGGGATTCCTAGATGAAATGGATTATCTAGCTCAATTTCAATCTGACTTCAGGCCTAGTTATGGAATGGAGACAGTTTTGGGTGCCTTGGTGGATGATCTATGCAGGGAACAGGACAGGGTGTGTGTGTCCTTGTTTGCCAGGCCTCCTAGAAGCTTTTAATACCATCGATCATGGTATCCTTCTGGGCTGCCTTTCGGAAACGAGACTTAGTGGCATTGCTCTGCATGTGGTTCTAGTCCTTCCAGGAGGGACAAACTCTAAAGGTAGTCCTTGACGTCTCCTGTTTGACACCCAGGCCATTGACCTGTGGAGTTCCTCAGGGCTCAGTTTTATCCCCTTTATGTTTAATATATACATGAAACTACTGGGACTGTATTCAGATTTTTAGGGTTCAGTGTCTCCAATATGTTAATGACACCTAAGTCTATCTCTCCTTTCCATCTGATTTCAATGAAGCTGTTTCAGTACTGAGCCAATATCTGCTGTCAGTATTGGATTGGATGAAGGCAAACAAATTGAAATCCAGTGGTTTAGCTAGAGCTTTTGCCACCCAGGGGCAGTCCCTGAGTTTGCCACCCCTCCCAGGGGAGGGACTACCTATCCAAAATACCAAATAAAAACCACACAATTGGCATTGGGTGCTTGGGCTCTGGGTGTGCCTGGTCAGAAAGGGTACTCTGCATGCACTCAGAGGCATGCTAGCATTCCCGTGGTGGTGAGTGCCCTCTTTCTCTCTCTCTCTCTCTCTCTCTCCTCCCTCTTCAGCGGCTCTGCTGGTCTGGGCTTGTCCTTAATCTCAGAGGTGAGATGGGGGTGAAGGCAGGCACCTCTCCCTGCTTTCTTGGGGCCTCTCCTCTCCTCTCCTCTCTCCTCCTGTTCTCCATCCTTTCTTCTCTGTGACCCAGAGGTCCGCTGGCATCAGCACTGCTGCTTTGGCTGGACACAGGTTTGACTCCAGATTGGGAGGGAGAGAGGGAGGGGAGGGGAGGGGAGGAGGGAATGGACAGCCCCCTTTCCCAGAGTGGCATACCCTTTGCAGCAGACCTCTCCGAGAGGCTCCAGTGCCCATCTAGTCACTGGGCATCTGTCAGCATGAGGAGGGTGGCCCAGCGCTGCCCCAAAAAATGTGCCTCTCAGGGCACACTGCCCCCTGCCCCCACCTCAGTACATCACTTTTGAAACTTAATCCATACAAAATTGAGTTGCTCCTCTAAAGGGAGCAGAAGGGAAAAGAAGAGTATAGTCAAACATGGACCTTGATTTCAGGAAAGCTGATTTTAACAAGTTACTTGGTAGAATCCCTAGACATGCTAAAGGAAAAAGACACGCAGCAAGGATAAGAGTTTTTGAGAAAGGAGTTGCAAAAAGCACAATTACAAACAATGGGAACCATCTGATTACTGTGAAAAGGTAGAACTACTCAATACATATTTTGCTTCATTTTTTGAATGTCTAGGTGGGCAAATGGTGGTGATAACTCTTTGACACTTCCTCTAAAAGAAGCACCAGGAAGTAGAGGGGGTTGATGCATCTTTTAGATTCTCACAGGACAAACTAAGCTCTAACCATTCACCACTCTCCTCAGAGATGGAGATGGTTCCTTTTTTTGGTAAGAGTTAATATTTTAGCTTAACTTTTGTCCAAAAGAAAGAAAGAAAGAAAAGGAGAGAGAGAGAGAAAATCAGCCCCATCTCTGAGTAGAATGACAAAAGGCCTTTCTGAATGCCTGAGCAGCAAAATGGCAGTTGCGGTGGCAAGATGCACCTGGCCTGCTGTGGTAGTGCTGGTGCTTTCCCCTCTCTGTGGAAAGACCCTTGACTTATTCATGGTTCATATCAAAATCCATAATGTTGGCTCCAAAACTTGCCCTTGAGGTCAACTTATACATGAGTATATATGGTTTTTTGTTTTTGTTTTTTTGTTTTTTTGATGATGCTCCTTGGATGCCACTCATGGGGAATGATGGTGTGTAAATTGAATAAATAAATGTGTGTAAATTGAATAAATAAATTGAAAGGGCCACTAGTCTACACTTGATTCAAATGGGTGACGGTGAGTTGGCATTCCTCTGTTGAGGCATGCTACCAGTAGATAGGGATGGACTTGCAAGGACAGAGGCCCTCATTGTAATTGGGTGGGTAAAACAAGGCCATTGGCAGTCATTTCCCAGTAGTAGAAGGCTAGAAGCTCTACATGTGGAGCATTTCATGGACAGGGAAACATTGGCTCTGGATTTGCCGAATCCAGTGGTGCCTCATTTCCCTAAATGGTCTGTCAGCTTGAGATTGACAGAGCTAAATCTCTTACCAGAGCTGCAGTGGACCCTCCATGTTTGTTGGGGTTCAGTTTCAGAAACCCCCCACAAATGGCAAAAAGCATGAATGATTGCATCTCATATTATTACATGGTGGTGTTGTGCACGTAGTTGCACGTGGATATAGACAGTCACATCATTAACATTTATATGTATAAGACACAATGCTCCATGGTCATTGGAAATCACAGATACAGAGGTTGCAGATACAGAGGGTCCACTGTATTTTCAATGGTGGAAAGGCTGAGGAGAGATAGTAAAAATAATGATCTGGGCTGAAAAACCTGGTAAGGTCATTCCATCGCCTTCTATTCTCGGAGAAAGAAGGAATGGGCGGAAAATTTATTCAAGTTATTTTTTAACCAAACACATATCTGAATTCAGTGTAGCATTCTCTCTCTCTCTCTCTCTCTCTCCCTCTCATACACACACATAAAAAGCATAGATTTCAAAAAGGCACATAAATACACTTTTGTTAATAGGAGAAAGTTCAACAAAGAAATGGTCAGTAAAATGTCCCAGAAGCACAATAACTGTGCTTCCTTCCCCAGTGCAGCCTGGAACAGTACCTGGCTGTGCTGTGGAAGGAAGAAGTGAGACCATCACCTGGAGGCAGCCAGTGAGGAGGGGAGCACTCCTGTCACACTCCCCTCCCAGCAGAAACAACACCAGGACCCACACTGGATGCCTCCATGAGGAAGTAAGGTGAAAAAGGGCCAGTGTTATGTGAGAAAGATAAGCCATTACATATGCAAGTAGCAGGCCTTTTCAAGGCCAAAAACTAAACCATGAATTGAGCACAGAAACAAAACCAGGAGCCACTGGGGTGCTTGAACAAAATAATGATCTTCTACTTTCTATTTTATCTACAGTTTCCAAGAAAGTTCCAGGTTTACCCAGGTGTATTTTCAGAAGTCTTTGAAATTACACTGATAATTGGGTTCTGTATGGACCATGGATGGTCCCTTCAGATATAAGCCTCAGCCATCATTGCTTGCGGTGAACAATCATAGAAGTGTAATGCAATGACATCTGATGGGCCACAAGATTAATTCATTCATTTATCGAGTCATTTAACTTGTATTCTGCCTTTCTCTCCTCACAGGATTCAAAGGGGATCTCAGCTGGTATCAACCTTTGAATCAAGTCAATAAAGAATTAAAAAATTATCCACAGTAAAAATAGACAACAAAAGCTAATGTGGCACTCCTATTCAGTCATCTTGTGTTCCTCTGTTTTCGTATGAGATGTGTGATTGCATGCATTGGAAGGATTTTTTATTTATTCATTGGAATTTTTATTGCAAAAATCTTGAATGCAAAACATATATTTGATGGGACCTCATTTCAACTGTAAATACATTCATGCAGAGATTAGGTATAGATTAAAACCAGCAGAACCAAGCATATGCAACATCTGAGACAGACAACAGTATACTCTCTCAAAATTCAGTTACTGAAGTGAAGCAGAGTGATTTCCTGGAACAAATGTGCACCAGCCATTTCAAAATATGATATATATTGTTCTAAATTGTTTGAATCTTGCCTTTCTTTTCTTATTTATATAATCCATTATCTCACATACGGTATTTTGACTGGCTGCCCATTCTAAAATGAAGTTCTAGGAAATGGAAACATGAAGAGCAACAGAGTGAGGTTTCACAGCTACATACAATCTGTTTCGACTTTTGTTTGATATATATTCAGTCTGAAGCTAGTTCAGATATTCATCACCAACTCTCCAGGGTGACCACCTACCAAAGTGTGCTGGTCCAATGGCAGCCCAGCAAGGTTTGTATGGAAGTACCAATTGAGCAAATCAGTGCTTCCGTGTGAAGGCTGCACATTTAGGGGGGTCTCACGTTCACAGTAGCCTTGGAAAGAATTTTTTGGTTTTTGGTTAATTTTAACTAGGAAATAGTTTAGTTTAGTATTCTTTATTTAATTTTCTACATACTAAATAAGTTCACCAGTTCATCTGTACAAATATGTCTGCACCAACATCCAACTATTCATTCTTAACTGCCATAGTTAAGGTCATGATCAATGTTTGTTCTTTCTGCATGTCAGTCCTTCTTACCTCACTGACTACAGTCTCCCACCCAAATGTGTGTACAATCCATTGGCAAGACTCCTTGGGCTTGATGAAGTGGCACATAGGGCTGCCTCTATTAAGCAAAGAAACCTAGGAGTGGAGAAAAAGGTCACTCCAGAAAATGAGAAGTCCCTCTACTGTTGCCTCAATTCATCCCTCTGTCAGCAAACTCTATCCCACATTTCTTCTTTCCTCTACCCTTCCATCCTCCCACTGCCCCTGGATGCAGTTGATGCTTTTTCATTTCCCCTGACCCTTCAGGTCCTGACCCCTTGCTCCCACACCCAAAAAGCTGCTTCCATTGCTCATTTTGGCAGCGGCAGCTGCATGCTCCCTCCTCTAGCTCCAGCTCAGCAGTGGCAGCAATTGCCCTCTTTCTTTCTTTCTTTCTTTCTTTCTTTCTTTCTTTCTTTCTTTCTTTCTTTCTTTCTTTCTTTCCTTTCCAGTCTTTGACATGCTTATCTGTGTGACCACTACTGCTCTATCTTGACACTGCTGTCTGTACAGAATGAGGAGGGCCAGGTCACCATCTTTTTAAAGAACCAGTGATCAGGGAACTGCAAAGTAGGGGCAGCAATGCAAATTCTGCTTCCAAATAGCAGGAATCACAGTTTACATCAAAACCTTCGGGTTTTGTCTGTCTTTTGCTTTTTTGCCTACAAGAGTTTAACATGGCTCCCTCAAGTAGCAACCCAACAGGGCAGATCTGCATTTATCCATTAACACCGCCATCCTATATTTTATGTCCATGTCTGAAAATAAATTCATTCAACACCACTACCAGTGCCATGGCTTCTCTTTTGTTTCCTTGCTATGGGTTACACTTCAGTGGAGAATAACATGGGATAAATGTGTGTGTGTGTATGTTTATAAATCTCCTGTGCATATTTGCTCAGATCTAAGATCTACCCAGTAGGTCATATGTCTGAGTAAAATGTAGAAAATGCTATAACACACACCTAAGACAAGGAAAAATAGACTCAGTCCTTCCAAAAGAATTTCTTTATTTGAAACTTTCTTATTATTATTCAGATTATTCCCAGAAAGTTAAGATCCACAGCAAGCATTTACCTTACTTCAATAAGCTTCTGTTTATCCATCTGTGTATGCTCTCCTTTTGTTTTTTCAAATCTTCTTTCCACCTGAGACATCCAGTTTAGCTTTCATTTCATTTTATTTTCATTTTAGCCTAGGGAAAATAGAACAGAACTAACATTTTTCTGCAAAACCATTAAATATGTTCATATTTGTCTGTTGTTTTAAAGAGTCCATGATACTTTGAATACTAATAATTTTATTATGACATCATAGCATTTTATCCAGCCTTATTTCGCTACTTTGTTCTGTTGCAGTTTGTTCTTATTCATTCCTATACATTGGCTGTATTACTTCCTTTACAATGGATTCTGGTAGATCTGTAAGAATTTACCCCATTTCTAAATACTGCAGTATTTACCCAGGAGAAGGTCAATTTAAATTTCTGTGATGATATGATACCTCACCCATTAGATAAATACATTGTATTTTGCAGAAAAAGGAGGCTATAATTTTTGCTTTTTATCACAGCTCCCAGAAGAGCTAGGGACTTTTTTAAAAAATGAAAGCTTGCAACATAGGCCACCTAATGGTTCAAATGAGTTCCAGGCAGATGGCATAGAATCTAAATAAAATCCAGTTGTTGGAGTAAAATGGAAACTTTTGGCATCCCATCAGGACTCAATGTGAGGAATCAATCAGCTTGGGGAAATACTGAGCTTCTTCAGGAGCAACTGCCTCAAAAGTTGAATATGGTGTTGCAGGACTGTTGCTTTTTGTTTCTTATTGTTAAGATAGGTTCCAGAACTTTCCCAGTTCTGTTTTCACCTGTCTCATTCTATCTTAACAGAGTTGATGCTACAGTGCAAATTCCTTTCTTGGGCCATTTCTGCACTAGCCTGTTATAGCGCGATGATTCCACTTTCAACATCCTCTGGAATCCTGGGATTTGCAGTTTCGGGAGAGGCCAGCCAGCCCCTTCTGAAACTGCAAACCCCAGGATTTCAGAGGATATTGAAAGTGGAATCATCGCACTATAACAGACGAGATGTCACCCATCCTATATCTGTGCATTTCATTTTTTTTTCTTCTTAAATGTAGTACCTACTGAAATTAATTCTGTTAGTTTTGGCCAAGCCCTCTAATCTGTTAAGGTTATTTTAAATTCTGATCCTGTTATCTGGGGTATTAGCAACCCCTCCTAATTTGGTGTCATCTATAACTTTTATAAGAAAATCCTCTATTCCAACATCCAAGTCATTGATAAGGTTGTTGAATAGCAATAGGCCCAGGACAGAACGCTATGGCCCCCCAATAGTCACTTTGTTCCTGGGTAAAGATTAGCCATTTGGCGAGCATACTTTGTATTTGGTGGATGAGCCAATTACAAACCACATAATAGTAGCCTTGTCTAGCCCAGATTTTACCGGTTTGTTTGCAAAAATATCATGGGGGAGCTTGTCAAAGTCCTTACTGAGATCAAGATATGCTACACCTACAGCATTCCTTTTGTTTACCAAGCTTGTAACTCTATTTAAAGAGAAAGAGAGAGAGATTAGATTAGTTTGGCATGACTTGTTTTTGAGAAATCCATGTTGACTTTTAGCAATCATTGCATTACTTTCTAAGTGCTTACAGACTGTCTGTTTCATGATCAGCTCTAGAATCTTTCCTAGTATTGGTGTCAGGCTGATTGGCTGATAATTGTTTGGGCTCTCTTTTTCCTCTTTTGAAGGCAGGAAAAATACTTTCCCTCTTCCTCTCTGGTTCTCCAGGAATTCTCAAAGATTATTGCCTGTGATTTTGGAATTATTTCAGCCAGTTCTTTTAATACCTTTGGATGTAGTTCATCAGGCCCTGAATACTTGAATTCATTCAGAGTAGTCAGGTATTCCTATAGTACCTCTTTACCTATACTGTGCTGCATTTCCCCTACTTGATCATCTGTTGCATTTTTCCCAGATTGAACACTATTTTCCTTTGGAAGAAGATGAAGAAGGTGTAGAGTAGTGCTGCTTTTCTCTATCCCTGTTAGCATTTTGCCACATTCTCCACGTAGTGGTCCTACCATTTTCTTGTCCTTTCTTTTGCTATAGAAATAACAAAAATGCCTTTTTAATTGATTTTAACCTCTTTTGTTCTGCACTTTAGCTTTTCTGACTTTCTCCCTACACGTGCTGGCTATTCATTTTAATTCCTCTTTGGTGATTGCCCCTGTTTTTTCCATTTCTTGTGCATGATCCTTTTCAATCTTCAGTTGAAAGTTCTTTAGACATCCGTCTTGGTTTTGTTAAATACCTCTCATTTTTTCTCCTCAATGGAATTGTTTGAAACTTTGTCTTCAATATCTCACTTTTAAGAAACTCTCATCCATCATAAACTCCTTTCTTTTTTAGTATGCTTGACCACAGGATGGCACCCAATTTTTCCCTAAGTTTACTGCAATCAACTTTCTTAAAGTCTAGAATACAAGTCTGACTATGCTTGGCTTTCCCTTTCCACTGTATAACAAACTGCAGGAAAACATGGTCATTCCCACCTAAGGATCCCACCACTTCTACCTCATTAACCAGGTCATCACTGTTGGTTAGGATCAGGTCCAAAATAGCTGATCCCCTTGTTGTCTCTTCCACCTTCTGGACAATGAAATTGTCTGCAAGGAAACAGAGGAATTTGTTGGATTTTCTATTCTTTGCAGAGTTTGACTTCCAACAAATATCATGATAGTCGAAATCTCTCTTTACTACTGTGTCTGTACTTTCTGAATGTATGGTCAGCTGTTCCCAGTCCTCAGTCTGGTATGGGAGTCTGTAACTGATCCCCACAATGACATTGCTGTTGTTTCTCTCCCCTATAATTTTTACCCAACCTGGCTTGCAGGATATAGGTATAAACCTCATTGACATGTAGTACTACTCCTCTTCCATCCATGTTTGGTCTATTTCTCTGAAATAGGTTGTATCCCTCTATTGCCACACTGAAATCATGAGACTCATCCCACCACGTTTCAGTGATGCCTATTATATCATATTTGCTTTGCCATATTAAGAGTTCAAATTTCTCTTATTTCCCATGCTCTGCACGTTACTACAGAGACATCAAATGACATGTGTCATTCTGCCTACCTGGTCACTTAATCTTTTTTTTCCCCTCTGACTTTGGATTCTTGTACTATTCACTCTGTTATCTCTATAACATTCAAGCTATTCTCTCCAGCACTTAATGATCACTTGCCCTCAAGAATAATGCCTCTCTCTCCCACATAACTTTGGTCCTTTCTGGAGGATGATGCTTTCACATGTTGTCCCGTCACAACCCTGGTAGTGCCTCTGCCAGGATAGGAGTATGTCTCCAGCACTTCTCTCTGCACCAAACCAGCTGCTTGTGGAAAAGAAAGGAGCATGAGGGACACACCCCTTCCTTCTGTACTGCAGACGGCCTTCTTCCCATGCTTCAGTGGGGAAGGAAGTACATGATCCTGCTTCCAGCCCTTCTGCATGGCCAATTGAGACAGAAGGTTCACACAATCAGAGGTAATTTATAGAGTTTTTGTGTCAATGATATACCCCATAATCATGCTGACTGGCAATGTGAGAAGGGGGGACCACGACAATGTCATGCTGAAGCATCATTACAGTCCCACTCTATTCATCTCCCGATGCAAGGAGAACGTCATCCTGTGGAAAGGGTCTTAGTTTATGCCCTTCTTATAAGGTTTGTGATAATCTTTGCAAAAATGTCCCTGCCATCTCCTGTGATGTACAACTCATCACTTACCAGAAATCCATCTTCATGAAACCACAAACCATGGTCCAAAACGCCACACCATTCCCAGAGGTACCATCTGTGGAGCCAGTTGTTCACTATTCTCTCCCTTCCTTCAACTAGGAAAAGAGACAAAATGACAACCTGTGATATCAATGTCTTTCAGCTTCCTGCCCAGAGCTTTGTAATTCCTTGTGATGTCCTGAAAGCTCTGTCTCGCAGTGCCACTGGGTCCCACATGGACCAAAAGGAAGGGATAATGGTCAGTCAGCATGACAAGTTTCGTCAGCCACTCTGTTACATCATGGATTTTTGCTCCAGGAAACAGCACATATTTTGAGACATCCCGTCAGGCCCACAAACCACTATTTAGGTTCCCCTCAGCAGGGAGTCCACTACTACCACTACACATATCTTCTGGGGATTGGCAGGGGCATGTGCTGAGTATTCTAGAGTCACCTACACATTCTCTGAGGACTGATACTGTTGCTCTTATTCCTGTTCCTCAACTGGTAAAGGAGAGTGCTTTCAATCAATTCTGCAACTCCAAATTCACAGAACGACCCCTGGTCTTTCTAAATCTATATGTCACATTCCTCTAAATGTCTACCTCTTGTGTCTGTGAACTGACCTCCTCCTCAGAATCATCCCCTGTGTGTTCCTCACCCAGGACGGTCTACTCTCTTCTGTCCAAGAAAACCTCCTGCTCCCTAATATGCTGAAGATTAGATGCAAGGGGCTCAAGCTGCTGGACTTTCTCTTCCAACGTAGCAACCAGTTTGCATTTGCTGAAGGTGTAGCTAAACAGATCCTCTGGGAAGAACACAAAAATTAGCACAGCTGTTTCAGGTGACTGCAGCAGCTCCCTTACCATCCATACTCAGTAGTCCTAAATAAGCACTGAAACAGAACTCTGATCTCCTCAGAAAACACCCACACTATATGCCCACATGAAATGCCTATTGCTCTTGCTCCGGTTATCATAGCTCCTGTTTGTTCTCTTTTAATTCTTATTTCACTTCTATCTCTTTCTGGTTCTTTCTTGTCTTCTTTCTCACCAGGCTTGCAGCTTCTAAATCCATCAGCTTCCCCGATCTCTCTTTCTTCTCTTTCAACCTTTTTCTTTTTCTTTCCTCCTCCCCATAATTCCTGCCTAGACTCATATTCTTTCTCATTGTCTAGTGTGTCTCCTTTTCATTCCCTAGTCTTTACTCCTAGTTTCTTCCACTATCTCCCAGTTCCTAGCTGAAATCTTCTCCTTCCTTTCTCTCTCTCTTTCTCCCTCTCTCTTTCGCCTTCTCTCACATCTCCTAGTTCCTCTCATTTTCTCCCTCCTTCCTTAGTACTTCTCACCAGTCCTAACTCTCTTCTCCCCAGTCTTCTCCATTCTTCCCCAACCTTTTGTTTTTCTCTCTCATCCTCATCTTTGTCTTTCTTCCCTCAGTTCTTTTAGCTACATTAATTACCTCCTTTCTCCTTCCCTCTTAAGCCCCAGCTTTCTCTTCCATCTCTTCTCCCATTTGAAAAAACAACAATTTGGAACTATGCCTAGAATAAATTCTCAGTATTTTAAAGTTGTACATCCTATTAAATTAGAGCTTTGCTTTTGAATAGACATGAATAGATAGGATTGTCCTATTGGATTCCTGTCAATATTGCCATCATTCTCCCTCACCTCCAAATATCTGATTATTATTCTTAGCATTATTATGATTATCATGTTGGGAAGTGATGAAAGATTCCACAACCTAACTGGTATAAGATAGCAAAATAAGAAAAATAAAATTTGGCCAATGTGAGGCACTCATTAATGGGAACAATCCACTACAAGCAAAGTTTGGAAAAGTTTCTTGTTCCTTTGAAAACTTTCTTTGGTTAGATTATAAATCTCAAGTGGTCTTAAAAGCAATGTCTGCAGAGGATTTTTTTTTTCCCCCTTGTTTATTGTAGAAATTTCAAACAAGGGGATTACTTTCCATTTTGTTAGTATTTGCATATTTAAATTTGAATGACATATTCTGAGCAACTATGGTTGATGCTTAATGTGTAATGCTTCATGACATCTCCAGGGGCCATTCCTGGTTCTCGTAAAATGGGAATGCTCCTGGTCTGGTACCCTTAGGTTCATGTGATGCATGAAAAAAGCCCATTATCATAATGTGAATCAGAAGTGAGTAGCCCACACCATATCTATAGGTTTCTCCTGAGCCTTCCCTTCTATGAAAAGGGGAGCTGCCCCACCAAAAATATCAGAAATGCATAGCTAGCCATCCACACCTTCTCCAAAGCCATGTGTGTGTGTTAATAGAACACTTGAGTTACTGTGTATGGATATGACACTGTGTAAGTCAGTATATGTAATAAAATGGATGGAACTGTCTTTTTGCCAGTTACGAGTAATGTTAGGAAAGCAGTGAGGGCATAAAAATGTTAATTCCTAGCCATAACGGTGAGTCATTGTCTCCAGTAACTTTCAAAAGTTGCTTTTGAAGTGGGGGGTTGGAAATATTTTCACATGATTTTTTTTTTCAAATTTTATGCAATTCTCTTATCAATACTAAGTATTTCTGCCCTCAGAAAAGATAATAGAAAGCAATGGAAGAACTAATAGTGCAACGAGCAAAGTAAATAGCTTCTTTTTCAACAATAAATAACAGCAGTGAGTTACTTTTCAAACATAAGGAGAAGGAATCGATTACCTTTTAAAAGTAACATTCTAAGCTCTGTCTAACCAATATTGAAGCTGATGATCCCAGATTACACTGTTTTTCTCTTAAGATTATCATCAATACACAGTTTTTCTTATTCTCCCTTTCTCTCACATTTCTTAAAAGAGAATGGCTTCTCAGCATTTTGGCTAAAATTTTAATAGAGAAAGGAGGTCAAACCCCACATTAAGGGAAATGCATGGTCAGTTTTTAGCATATTTTTTGCTCTGGCAATGAACATTCCTCAGAGCTGTGTGCTTCAGCAATCAAACTTGCAATTTAAGTCTTTTTTTTTTTTTTTTACCTGCTTGAGAAAACAATTGCAGCCAACCTTGCTTCTAGATATGCACTAAAGAGTATGGCCTAGTGAAGATATTAATAAAGATACTCAGGTAGCTTTGTTTGCAAACACTATCACAGTCAATATGCTTTTTCCAGCTAAAATGATATAAGAGAATATGAATCTCAAGGGGAAATAGATTGCCCATTCCCTATGTAAGTTATGAGGGCAATAAACAATAGGTTCCTATGAATATGTCTTTTCATATACCTGACATCTGCATAGGATTATTAGTTCAATAGCACCCAATGCTCTTCTGCAGGTAAACCAGGCTGTAATCAGATTGAAATGCAGGCAGCTACATTTATTGCAGAGAAAGCTGGATAGAGGAATAATGAAATGATCTTTTTTTATTGAACCATGGTGTCTTTTAAGTCAAACTTTTGAATCTCATTCAGTTCTTTGCTAGCTAGTATGAAAATTCAGAGTACGAAGAAGTAGCACAGATTTTACAAGTTCTTTGCAAGTTTCAGGACTGATGGTCACCAAAGACAAAAACTTGATTAATGAGTAGATTTCTTCTTTGCCACTGCTTCTCACTTTCAATGAATCAGAAGTAAATTGAATGTACAAGTCATATGCATTGATTTTTATCTAAATACTATCAAATTCCTTGGATTAATACAGTGCAATTCACCTTTGTTTAGAGAAGTGGTTCTTAATCAGCAGCCCATGGATGGACTTCTGAGGATCAGTGAACTGCCTGTAAAAATGATTTCCCCCCCTTTTTTTTTTTGTTTACTTCCTGTTATTCTGATTTCTTTTTCTGTGACAGTGAATCTTAAGTTAAAATTTAGCCTTTTCAAGTGTTCATTATATATTTTTTTTCATTTCAGACTAGACAATTAAACTGTATGCAAAATGTTGTATGTATATGTTTATGCATCTTTACAGGGGGCGTGGCTTTCATCAGACTCTCAAAAAAGTCAGTTGTCCCTCAAAATATTAAGAACCCATTGCATTAGAAATCTCTTCTTGGTCATCACCAAGCATTGTGTCGCTGTTTAGATAAATAGAACACATACCTACTTAGTAGCTAGTCTGTAATTTCATTCTGCAAGCCCTAAAGTATCAGAACCAGAAACACAGTACAATTAGATATGACTAAGACCAAGAGGGGCAGAAATTGGGGGACAAAAATACTCTTCTGAACTACAGCTCCTGCAATTCCCCAGCCAACATGACCAGTGTGCATACTGCTTGGGACGTTTTGGGAGTGACAGCCCAAAAAATAATTTTTTACAAGCTCCAAAGAGGAAGAATACATATTGTCAAGCTTGAAAATCTGAAAAGGACATGAGATCTGCATCAGACTTTACAGAAAAGTTTAACAAGTTCTAATAATTCATATCATAATCTATTTTTTTAAAAAAAATAAGAAATAGCTATAAGGGAAACACTACTAAAACCACTGTCTTGTGCCCACTTAGTAGCAAATCTACTTAATTCAGTGGGACTTCTTTCCAAGTCAATGTGCAAAGGACTGACAAATATAGGATGGGGGACACATGACTGGATAGCAGTACATGTGAAAAGGAGCTAGGAGTCTTGGTAGATCACAAGCTGAACATGAGTCAGCAGTGTGATGTGGCAGCCAAGAAAGCCAACGCGATTCTTGGTTACATCAATAGGAGCATGGTGTCTAGATCGAGGGAGGTAATGGTACCACTCTATTCCACATTGGTTAGACCTCATTTGGAATACTGTGTCCAGTTCTGGGCACCTCAGTTCAAGAAGGATATTGTTACCCTGCTGTCTGAGGGTCCCGGGAGGGACGCCCAAATAACCAAAGCACAAACACAAGTTGGGAGAATTAGCTGGAGCACTCTCTTAAGCTAGCGAGAGGCAGGGTAACTTAGCAGGGATCTTGCAACCCAATGTCTACGGGGTCAGGTCAGTCAAGCAGTCAGACAGGTTTAAAAATAGCAAAATGATATCTTTATTAAAGGACAGACAACAGAAAAGACACCACAATCACACAGCTAACTAGGAATTAGAAATAAGAATGTTCGGGGAAAATGGGTGATATGACACCTTTTCTCGTAGTCCTGAAGAACTTGAAGATGGCAGGGAAGAAAGCTCAGTGTGGTTCACTGAGGGGAGCTCGTCAGACAAAGCTATAGCAAGGCGGGGTAGAAGTCCAGAACGATCCGAATGGGGCAAGAGGTCTGGATGGGGACAGCGAGCGATCCAAGGTGTTCTTGGAATCAGGGAGTTTTTATAGGGTGAATTGTGCCTACAGGCCATGCCATACTCGGTGAGAACAATGCGAGTTTGGAGCGGGACAAAGCTTTGGGAAAGGTCAAGTTTAACATGATGAGCTTAGCACAGGTTTAACAATAGTATAGCCAGTATTCAAATGGCTTGGCATTGTCAGACTTTCGGCGCGAGGCTGGGCATCTTTGTTTAGAGTCGCACTTAAGCAAGAGGTGTTTGCAGGGAGGTCCCTGAAGCAACGGAGTGCCTTTGTTCTGCCTGACTAGGTGGAGAATGGAATGTCCAACACTTACCGGCCACGCCTGTGTACGTGCTTGTCTGGAGGCCTCGCAAACACGTGGAGCGGGGTGGCAGAGGAAGGCCGAATGAATTTGATATCAAAAGAGATATCTGGTGCTATCACCAGGTAGACCTGAACCATAGTAACAATATCAACAAGCTGGAGCATGTCCAGAGGAAGATGACCAAAATGGTGAAGGGTACCTGGAAGCCATGCCCTATGAGGAGCAGCTAAGGGAGCTAGGTATGTCTAGTCTGCAGAAGATAATGTTAAGAGGCGACATGATGGCCATGTTTAAACATTTGAGAGGATATCCTGTCAAGGAGGGAGCGGGCTTGTTCTCCACAGCTCCAGAGACTAGGACAAGGAACAATGGATTCAAACTGCAGGAAAGGAGATTCCACCTGAACCTCAGGAAGAACTTCCTGACAGTCATTGCTGTCTGGCAGTGGAATATGCTGCCTTGGAGTGTGAAGTCTCTTTCTTTGGAGGTTTTTAAGCAGAGGCTGGATGGCCATCTGTCGGGAGTGCTTTGATGTGGGTTCCTGCATGGCAGTGGGTTGGACTGAATGGTCCCTGTGGTCTCTTCCAACTCTATGATTCTATAAGTAAAACAATAAAATGAAACATGGCTACTAAGAGGATAATTATGAGTAATGTACAAAGAAACAAAAAAGAAAGGATCAATTTACAAAAGGAGCTAAAAAGAAAAGGTGTTGTTTGTTTCTCTTTTCACATTTGACTACCCTTGTACATAATAAACTTTTTTGCTAAATGTACTCCACTATTAAACTCACAGAAACATAGTAAAGAAAAAAAAGGTGGCAGTGCTAGAACTATTGACAGGATTATGACTGAGGTAATATAATCAGTGAAGTCACAGCAAATTCTTCAGCTACAGTATGAGTCTGGCTCGTTACCAGCCCGACAATTTACATGCCAAAGGAATTCTGGTATGGTCATCACATGTGTCTTCTCCCTGTTCCCCACCTCTGCCCTCTGTTTAAAGAGACCCGAAACCCTTTTAAAAAAAAAAAAAATGTCATGCATGTGTTTATCTGCTTATATATACATCCACCTACTCATTTTTTTCAAAACATAAGTATCTTTAAAGAGTTGCAGAACAGATCTTAGGATTTACAAGGGGGACATTCAACATCACATATTGGTGCTGGCCAATAGGCATAATCCACAGAAAGATTTTGTTTCCTTTTTTTTCTTTTTTTCTTTTCCAAAGGCCCACTATCCTGAACACCTGCAGGGCTATTTTAGGAACAGAAGAAATGCATTTATTTACAAATGTAAACATTTACAAAGCTGTGAAACCACCCACGCTCAAGAACAAAGTATTTTAAGAAGCAGACAAATAATTCTTAGCTTTCTGAAGTTCTACTCAGGAATAGAAAGACTCAGGAATAGAAAGAAATAGAGAATTTCCTTTGGTCTCAAGGAGGAATGGGCTAGTCTATAGTGAACAAATGTCTGTCCTTTGTCGGATTTGGCCTGAGTTGGCTTACTTTAAAAGCTCAAATCCAGGTCTTAGAAATATGGTGTGACCTAGACCAATATCCAGCTAAACACTGGCAGAGCAGTGGAACACCCATGTTCAACACTGTGTGCATGGCAATCGCATCGTAAATATCTGATTTCTGCTTTTGCAATGAAGCAGTGGGTGTCTACTTGTACTGGAGATGTTAAACTGCTTGCATTGCAGCCAGCTTACCATAATTGACTTTGGGCCCTGGAGCCCACCTCATATATAATCTCCTTCCATCACCCTCTATACATTTCCCTTTCCTCCAGAACAGATCTGGAGGCAGCCGCAGTGAGAAAGGATCCATGCTGCAGCCTTAATTAAGCCCTCCAGTGCTGTAAGAACACCGGTTAGGGCCCTTGGGAACTGCAGTTTCCCAATGTTCTTAGTGTTCAGAATCCCACTAAACATCTTAATTAAGGTACAAGAGCTAGGGATGTGAAAATATTAGCTTCATTACTGGTGCTTTTCCCAACTGCATTTTCTTTCCATATTCCTGCTTTCTGTCCAGGTGTGAAACTTTGTGTTTCTCCAAGTAGACATCCATGCAGAGTTTTAAACACATTTTTTAATGTGTAAATTTATTTAAACACTAAAAATGATGTATACATTTTTCCCATTGACTGAAGTGTACGTTTGTTTTCAATTGTACACACGTTAGCCTTTTAAAAAGAGGTCTTCTGTGCTGTGCATGTTTGATTTCTCTGAAACACCGTTCAAGCCTTGTAAATGTGTGAATATTTGAGGCACAGCGTGTTTCATCTAGCAAGTCTCAGAAAGTGTGAAAAGGCTACTTTTGTCAAGACTGTTGAATCGAATGAATTTCTTTCCCATCTCTCACAGCAAGAGGTCTTCTCTGTCTTGCTGACAGATGCCTTTACACACAAAAGGGAAGTAGCAACCACAGAAGCAGGGAGCGCAATGGTAGCTAGGGCCAACCTTCTTGACAGTTCACCTCAGAAGGATTGGGTTTGTGAGGCACCAAAGGCTATTCTGCTCTCTGAGGCAGGGGTACTTACACATGGAAAGAGCTCTTTGCCTGGTTTTTGCTCCTCAACAGGAAATGGGAAATTTGGGGCTTAAATTTAAAGTACAGTTGTCCCTTGACATTCACAACAATTAGGGGCTCAGGACCCCATGAAAGTCAAAAAAAGAGGTAAAGAGGGTAGGAGATGGATCTTACACATGTTCTCAGACATACACACCTCTTAGGAAGCATGTAGATGTCACACAACTCAATGAGGTTTTGAAGGCAGCCACCTGGGGATCCTCCACCCCATCTTCCACCTTTTCATAGAATCATAGAATCATAGGAATGCAGAGTTGGAAGAGACCACAGGGGCCATCCAGTCCAACACCCTGCGATGCAAGAACACCCTCAAAGCACTCTCAACAGATGGCCATCCAGCCTCTGATTAAAAACTTCCAAAGGAGACTCCACTACACGCCAAGGCAGCATATTCCACTGCCGGACAGCCCTGACTGTCAGGAAGTTCTTCCTGAGGTTCAGGTAGAATCTCCTTTCCTGAAGCTTGAATCCATTGCTCCTTGTCCTGGTCTCTGGAGCAGCAGAAAACAAGCCCATTCCCTCTTCTACATGGCATCCTCTCAAATATTTAAACATGGCTATCATGTCCCCTCTTAACCTTCTCTTCTGCAGACTAAATATACCCAGCTCTCTAAGTCCATCCTCACAGGGCATGGCTTCCAGGCCCCTCACCATTTTGGTCACCCTCCTCTGGACTTGCTCCAGCTTGACCATG
The DNA here is from genome assembly GCA_948474755.1 of Ctenosaura bakeri. NCBI lineage: Eukaryota > Metazoa > Chordata > Lepidosauria > Squamata > Iguanidae > Ctenosaura > Ctenosaura bakeri. The sequence goes on along the minus strand of CAOLHI010000510.1, from coordinate 380,942 downwards.
TCTTTCTTGAATTGGGGTGCCCAGAACTGGACACAGTATTCAAGATGAGGTCTAACCAAAGCAGAGTAGAGTGGTACCAGTACCTCCCTCAATCTAGACACCATACTCCTATTGATGCAACCGAGAATTGCATTGGCTTTTTTGGCTGCCGCATCACACTGCTGACTCATGTTCAGCTTGTGGTCTATTAAGACTCCCAGATCACATGTACTGCTATCCAGCCACACGTGCCCCATCCTATATTTCTGTATTCCATTTTTTCCACCTATGTGTAGGACCTTACATTTCTCTCTGTTGAATTTCATTTTGTTAGCCTTGGCCCAGCTCTCCAATCTGCCCAGGTCATTTTGAATTTTGATCCTGTCCTCTGGCATATTAGCAACCCCTCTCAATTTGGTGTCATCTGCAAATTTGATAAGCATGCCCTCTATTCCTTCATCCAAGTCATTGATGAAGATATTGAACAGCACTGGGCCCAGGACAGAACCCTGTGGCACCCCACTAGTCAGTTCTCTCCAGAATGAAAAGCAGCCTTTGGGAACAGTCAGTCAACCAGTAACAGATCCACCTGACAGTAGCCCTGTCCAGCCCACATTTTACTAGTTTTTTTGCAAGAATGTCATGGGGAACTTTGTCAAAGGCCTTACTGAAATCAAGATATGCTACGTCCACAGCATTCCCTTCATCTATCACGCTAGTAACTCTGTCATAAAAAAAGATTAGTCTGGCATGTCTTAGTTTTGAGAAATCCATGTTGACTCCTTGTGATTACCGCATTGCTTTCTAAGTGATTGGAAACTGCCTGCTTAATGATCTGCTCCCAGATCTTTCCAGATACTGATGTCAGGCTGACTAGGCAATAATTATTTGGGTCCTCTTTTTTTCCCTTCTCGAAGATAGGGGCAACATTTGTACTCCTCCAGTCTGCTGGAACTTCTCCTGTCCTCCAAGATTTCTCAAAGATTATAGCAAGCGGTTCCAAAATGACCTCTGACAGTTCTTTTAATATCCTAGGATGCAATTCATCTGGCCCTGGAGACTTGAATTCATCCAGTGTGGCCAGGTATTCCTGTACCACCTCTTTACCTATTATGTGCTGCATTTCCCCTATTTCCCCTATTCCCACATTTCCCCTATTATGTGTCGCATTTCCCACATTTTGCCTTCATCTCATATCATTTAATCAGATCCAACTGAGTTCTGTGACTTCTCAATGCTGGATAAAGAGTGTTGCAGGGAGAAGGTGTTTAAAGAAGGTAGGAGATGGATCTGTATAAAGGATGTGAGATGGAGGGAAACCAAGCAGGAGAAATGAGTGGACAATTCCCAGGATCCCTGTTTAAACCACCAGAAAAGGAGGGAAGACTAGCAGGGTATGGGCATAGAGCTTCCAACTAGCAATGGTTTCTGTTTTCAAAATCAGACTGAATTGGGTGGCTGCTAAATGCTGGAATCAGGCCTGTGGGTGTGAAGTAGAGCTCCTGGAACAGAGAAGGAGAGGATGGTAGGGGTGAGGCACTACAAGCTTGTGAATAATCAAATTTGTAAAAGAAAAACCTGATAACATCAAGGGACAACTGTTGTATGTTTCTCTTTCAATTTCTAGTCTCATACTTTGCTGTTATTGTAGAGAACAATACATGAGGGGAAGGAGAACAGGGCCTAAATCCAGTTGTTACTCCCAAGTAGAACAGGCCCCTTGAATCAAAGGAAATTTCATTAGTATCAAGATCCCATTAGCTTAATGATCCTATTCTAGGAAGCCATTGAAAGTCTGGCTGGCCTTACATAATGTTTGTCTCAGTCACAAAAATTCATCAGGCACTCCTACCACATTGATGTAGGTGAAAAAGTAGTCAAAACAAATATTAAGTATTTGCATTTTGATAAATGTCTCCACATCCACAATATAGATCAAACCATTCTTAAATATTTTTTTGAAAAACAATTTCACTACAGCTGAATTTTCTGCAATGCCTAATGTGAAAAATAAGAAAATTTCAGTGTCACATTTGCTGCCATAGGTGAGGATCCTATAGTTGGGATCTATATATCTGTTGAGAACAGCATGGAAGTTGTGGATCTAGCATGCCTCTGGAATGTGTTGGATCAAACTCTTCTATTGGCCATGCTCCTATATTCATGAGGATCTTAGGAGTGGACATGCAGACTACCACTTTCAAAGGAACATCTCAATCTCATATAAACATCCCTTGCTTATCTTCCAGGATTTAAAACTACTGTCATAGGCTATTTCCACGCATCATTCTGTCGCAGTCCCAGCAGCACCTGTGCTGGGAAGGAAGCATTCCAGGAAAGCTACCCTTCTGCACCTCACTGGTTCCCTGCAGAACGGAGTGCGGTGGCCCCACCTCTTTCTTCCACTCCACCCTTGCTCTCCCCTAATAAAGAATTCCACCGTATGCAGCAACACTCTGTATTGACAAACTCTTTTGAGAAAGGCTGCCCACAAGACCCATTTAATATCTCTAGGGTCAGTGAAGAAGAGCAGTTAATAGACTCTTATAAATGTTTACCCCTGACTGAAAAAAAAGCGATTATAACAAGATTGGGCATCCTAAGAGAAAGGCTAACTGTGATGAGTAGGGAAGAATTGGATTTAGCTTCAGCTCCTATGGAACAGAATGATTTGATAATGTTTGAATCCCCTCCCAGTAATAGAAATACCATCTCTAGTCAAGCACGTCAAACAACAGCGAATTGGTTAGAGATGAGGAAATTGGAGTCTCATGAATCAGATGAAAGGAAGACTACAAACAAAGATACTGTATTTGCAGATATACATCAAGTACATTGTAACCCTTACTTACAAATAAATGGGTCAGTGGTAACTTCCGAGGAAACCAATGAAATCCAGGTTTTGACACAACAATGACAATCAATATATTCAATGTCTGGACTTTCCTGTTTGTCCTGGAATTTAGCAGGTTGGAGGAACAAACTAGAGGATGGTGACTTTCTAGACTATATCAAGCAATTTCAGGTCCTGATGTTCCAAGAAACCTGGCTAAAGCATGATATTTGGCTTCCTGGATATGTGGCCTACTAAAACACCGCACATTCTTCTTCTAAAGGTGGTAGACCGAGTGGTGGCCTGGCTATATTGGTATCAATTTCTCTTTCAGCTTCAATTATTCCTCTTAAAGGATTAGCTCCATGCGCCATGGCCGTTTTTATTAAAAATGTACACCACTCTTATATTTTTGTTAACATCTATGTTCCCCCCCGCACCTCACCATATTATGATCCAAATTACTGGTGTAAGTTAGAAGAATATCTATGCGAGTTAGATATGAATTCCCTTTAGTTCCATTGGTAATTGTCGGCGACTTTAATGCACGCATAGGTTCATCTAACCAAGATATTGCTAGGGCTTTAGGAGGCCCAACTGAGTTGTGGGAAGGTTTGGAAATTCGAAAGTCTAAAGATAAGAAGATTAATGATTTTGGCCGCATTTTTTTTACTTTACTGACAAAACTAAATCTAGCTTTGATAAATGGTTCCCATCTTGATAATTCTAAGGCAGAGTTTACTTTTATAAATAACTCTAGAGCAAGTACAGTTGACTATGTGTTAATTTCACATGAGCATCGACCCTTGTTCCTCTCTTTTACAGTTGATCCAGTTGCTGGTAGTGATCACCAGCCACTTCGATTTTCCTTGCAGTGGTTTAACAGTATTGTTATAAATACTGCTCACCACCTTAATTCTGAACAAGCCCAATTAACCTCTGATAAAAGGATCAAATGGATCCCCTGTTGCAATCAGATTTACAACAGAGACTATACTCTGAGGAATTTTTGAAATTAAGGAAAGATCTGATTCAAGCATCCAATGTCGAGTCTGCAAATCAGCTGTATACACAATTAACAAACTCCCTCAGACCCCTTTTTATAAAAAAGGTATCCCACTCAGACAATTGTCAAACCAAAAGCAATAATGCTTGGTTTGACAAAGACTGCAGGAATCTAAAAAGGCAAATGGGAAAAGCCATCAAATTATATCGATCCACTAACTCCACTGAAATTCCCTCATATTTCTATGATCTTCGTAAAAAATATAAAAGGTTAATTAGCGAGAAAAAAAGGATATATTACAGGGAACAGTGGAAGGAACTAAGCCTAGCACTCCTGCAAAAGAATCCATCAAAATTCTGGGATACAATTGCAAAGCTCGAAAAAAGGTCATCTCCAATTTTAGAAGGAACTATTTCTAAAAACAACTGGGGAAAACTATTTTGGAAAGCTATTTAATGACCCAGACCATCTTAAGTTTATTCCCCCGGACTATACTGGACCTAGATGGGAACATAGCTGGGAAAATATTTCTACAGATAGGGCTAATTCATTAATACTAAGACTAAAGAAAGGTAAAGCACCTGGTGAAGATGGCCTTCCATCAGACTTTTATATTGCATTTTCAGACTGGTGGGCTCCAATTTTTGCCTCATTATTTTCTTTAATTAATAATGTAGGAGTTACACCACCTAATTGGTCATCTGCTATTGTAGTTCCAATCTATAAAAAGGGTCCTAAAAAATGATCCAGGAAATTATAGGCCCATTAGTCTCTTGGATGTTTCTGGGGAAAAATTTTTGCCAGGTCTCTCCTAGATACATTGGAGGATTGGGTGGAAGAGCATGCATTGCTGGCCCCAGAAAAAGGCTGGCTTCCGTTCAGGCAGATCAACTTTGGATAATTGTTTTATGTTGAAATATGTTATTGATAAATATTTGGCAGGAACTGTAAAGCATATTTTTGTAGCATTCATTGATTTGAAGGCTGCTTTCGACTCTATTTCATGGGAACGTCTTTGGGTTAAATTACAAACTATGGGTATCGATAAGAATCTACTAAAATGTATAATATCCCTGTATTCAAATACATCCCTGAAAGTCAGAGTTGATGGTACACACCTGTCAGACTCGATACCTGTCTCTAAAGGAGTAAGACAAGGGTGTCTGCTTGCTCCCCTTCTTTTCAACTTATTTATAAACAATGTAGTTGAGTTCTTAAAAGGTGACCAATTTTTCCCAGTTAAAATTGGAAATCGGAAATATTCAATTCTATTGTATGCAGATGATGCTATCCTGATTTCCTATACTCAAGTAGGCCTGCGCAGATTGTTGAATCAGTTTAGTTTATACTGTAAGAATGAACAACTTTCCATCAACTACCAAAAAACAAAAGTGATGGTATTCGGCAAATCCAAAAAAACTTATAACTGGCTACTTGACGGGAATAAATTGGAACAAGTCCCCTCCTTTAAATATCTTGGTGTGGTCTTTCACTGGACTGGTAATTGGTCTTCACAGGTTCAATCAAGTACCCTGTTAGCTGAAAGAACATTAAATGGATTATTAAGATTCTATCACACAAAAGGGCGCAATATGATTCAACCCACTTTAGAACTCTACAGGCTCAGAGTCCTGCCTAAACTGCTGTTTGGAGCACCACTGTGGGCTCTGGCCAACTTAGATATATTAGAGAGAGCACAAAATAAATTTCTGCGCAGATTCGTGGCAGTTCCCATTTCCACAAAATTAGCATTGCTCCGTGCAGAGTTAGGTATAATGCCAATTAAAACAGAGGCTCTTAGATTAGCCCTCCTTTTCTGGTTGAAAATTATTTTTAAGCGGGTATCTGAGCTCCTTTTGATGTCCTTCAAAGAGCCTGGTCCAAATTCATGGATACATAAAATGCAATTGGCTGTGATGAATTTGGGGTTCTCCGTTTCTTTTTCCTGACTCAAGGGTATGATAAAGCAAAATTACTTATACTCCAAAGACTCAAGGATATAGCAATGCAATCCCAGATGACTGAGATTAAGTCCTGCCAATCCAATACATTTTTTGCTTTTTACATTCCGCTAAACTCACCCCTTCCTCATTATCTGGTTGATCTTCCAACTTTTAAAATGAAGTTAGCCTTTCTGCATGCTAGATTGAATGTTCTCCCACTGGCAATTCGGATGGGCAGGTACAATAATGTTCCTATGAAGGACAGAGTATGTGTTTGCAACTCTGTTTCAATAGAAGATTTAATTCATGTTCTGCTTGAGTGCCCTATTTATAATGATCTTAGGAGCAAGTATATTTTTCCTTTATTGAAGTCTTTTAAGGGAAATTCCTCCTTTGCAAAAGTTTGTTTTCTGCTATCTGATACTGTGAAACATGTGTCTTTCAGAACATCTAAATTTCTAGTTAGGGTCTTACAATTACGTGCCATAAAGAACAAGGAGGGGTATGGAAAATGATTTATTTATTGTCAATAATGTATTACATGTAAATTGGCTGGATTATCCTTTTTCATTTTATCTTATCTTATCTTATTTTTTCATTTTTGTGCAATGGCTGGCTGCTAAAATGCAATAAACTTGAACTTGTTTCTTTCTGTTTCTTTCTTCCACAGTGCAGCTGGGCAGTTTCCACTGCTGCATTGGGGAAGGAAGTGTCACCAGCACACTTCCAGTCCTTCCAAGTGTCTGGGAAGGGTGAGATGCTGTGCAATGGCAGGCACAAATTGGATTTTTTTCTGTTTGCTAATACTACATGTGTGAGTTACTTGGGGACAATATGGCAGCAGGCCAGTGACAACATCATACAGAAGAATGACTAGCCAACCGCCATCGTGGACCCACAGCAGCACAACCCCATCATGCAGAAATGGCCTTAGTTATGATTAGGTTAAGTTCCATTTATTTCAACAGGAACCAGCCTGGATCCCTCAGTGGGAGCTATATCATAAAGTTCCACCATGGCAGAACTACAATACATTTCCCATTCTCCAGGAACTCACATTTCTCCTCCATTGTCATTCCCACATCCACATGTATGGTGGAGAGTGTGGAGAGGGGGCTAAGAGAAGTCACAGGCCAGAACCAGAATGACCATGTCATCTTCCAGAACTTCCAGAAGACCCCTGTGAAGATGGAGCACTTTGTATCTGACTATAGCCAGGTGCTTCTTTGCTGTCCCTGCTCTCCACTGGTCATTCAATATACATGGAGAAGGGAAGGCAGCATAAAAAAAAGTAGGTTTCAGGGGAGTTGGTCATGGTATGAGGGAGGGAGGAATTCCAACCTCTGCAACAACCAAAACAGACACTTACAGATGAAAGTTGGATTTATACTTGCATAAGAAGTATAACAAGATGTCAACAATTGCTTGATATTGCTATAAGCATGGTGTCCTACAAAGGAAGCTTAGAAATTCCAGTAGATCAGGTTGGAGAAAGTGCATCCCATGGGCCACATACAGCCTCTGAAAATTCTTTTGGGGAAGCTTTTAGTGGTACCCCAAAGCCCTCTAATCCCCAAGCCCAATTTTTATTTTCTCTAAGCTATTTCCCTCCCCATCATGAAAAAGGCTGCAAAAGTTCTGCCACCTTAGCCTCACAACCCCTGAAAGGATAGCCAAAAATAGTCAAAAGTGAAATGGAAAGTAAAAGCTTCAGTTTCAGCATGGTGCAGCCTGCCAAGGGACAAAAATGTTCCCTCCCTCAGGCATGGCTGCTAACTGTTAGATTAAACATATGATCCAAGGTTACTAAGATAAATGGACAGATGATCCAAGGTTGTTAAGCCCCTACTGTGTGTTTACTTTAAAAATATTGGAATTAATGCCTTCTTTCTTGTTCAAGTGAAAAGAGGACACCAGAAAACACATTTTATATTTAAAGATAAGGATAGATGCAGTATTGCAGGGATTTTTTTAAAAAACTTTACCTTTTTTCCCCCTTCATTCTAAAGTCTGAAATGGAAAATCCGCAGAAAGAATGGACTTGAAAAGCTTTGAGAATCACATTTTTAAAATAAAAAAGAAAGAAGAAAGAAAGATTGCAGTGATGCTTTTGACCTTGGAACCCTTTTTGTGATGACACAGACAGTTTCTCTGCTCGCATAACTGCATCTGCCCTTACACTTACTTTTGTCAAGGATCTTTTTTTTAATGCTCAAACATTTGGACAAATCAATAGTAGTTCAATAAAATATATGATTAGGGCTATATGTTCAAGAGTTGTTTCCACCCTTCCAAAGCAAGAATGCTGAGACTGAGATAGAAGGGATTTTAACATCTTCCTTTCCTTCCCATGTGGCCATGCATAAACTCAACAGTAGCTTGGATAGGATATGAAAACAAAATATGTTTTTTGTGGGATTTTTCCTTGGAGGAATAACTTGAAGTGTATCTGAGTTGCTAAGGATGCCACTGGAATGTACAATATCACTAATATCACTAATTCTGTTGTGAAATGAAGCAACGAGTAATTTTAGCAATTTTCTTGCTGCCATAAGGACGCCCTCAAAAATTGTTCAATTCAGTTCTACAGCTTCTTTTTGCAAGCAGACAGATGGATCATCTATGGAGTAGCTTCCCACTGAAGCTGAATAGAAGTCAACGCTCTGCTCTTTGTTGTGACTACACTCACACATTACCTAAGCAGACAATCTCTAGCACATTGCACAAGATGTTTCAGCATCCAGTGGAATATCTAGAGAGGACCATAGGGCTCAAGCACACATTTTGCATGCAGGAGATTGCTTGTTCAGTCCCTGGCACCTCCAATTTGAAAAGAACAATCAAATGATGAGGAAGAACTCTACTTGAGACAATAGAGAACCACTGTCCATCAGAATAGATACTATTGGCCTAGACTGACAAATAGTTTGATCTAGTACAAAGCAGCTTCCTACGTCCAAAGAACTCTTACCCTCAGCCACAGTTCCTCTTTTGCTGATTGTATGCAATGTCACTAGAGGCTGCAGATGATGATGGATCATAATGCACAAAGCTCAGACAGTTGCTGCTGAGGTGAGATAGCTGCCACGATGCACAGTGGTGGCTAGAGAGAAGCTATTCTACTTGGTTGCTGGGGGCAGGCACGCTACAACTTGCAGTGATTTCTGATTACTTCCAAGTGAGCTGAGTGGCAAATCCATTTTGAGTGCTAATATAGATTTCAAAGGTGCTGAAATCTATCCCCCAAACAGGTCTGGCACTTTGGACATCACCTTTAAAGACCAGATTGACACCAAGCATAGCTTTACCTTTCCACTGACATGGAACCCACCAGCCACTACTGACAGTTTTCTTCTTCCACAGACTGGAGAAGAAGAAGGATTGCAACCTAGAGGTGCAAGTTTTGAGTCAGGTGGCTCCAGTAGGGATGTTAAACTATTTTGCATTAACTGCTATTTTCTACAATTTTGCCCAGTTTTTGTTGTGTGAGCCCATTAAAGAAAGGATGTATGTATCTTTTTGGTTTTTGCTATTTGGAGGAAACTGCAAGCATCAGGGGATTTTTTTTTCTTTTTTTTCTTTTTTGGAAGAGTATGCAAAAAAGGGGTACATGATTAAACTGCATTTTTTTCAGCATGCACACTAGCATGTGTCAGTCAAAAAGGGGAATTCATAAGAAATGCATATATAAAGTGATGGACAGATATTGAAATGCAGAGTAGGAAAAGTGTATATTAAATGACACAGATCTTCATACAGAGAGTGAGGAAAATCTTACAACCCAGTATAGGAATCTAGAGGGGCTGACAAGGCTTATGGCATTCAGAGAAAAGCAAGAAAGAGATAAACAACAGATTTCACATCCTTATTTACCAGTTCAAATGTCACCACAGCCACAAAAATCATTAGGTAGCCACAGTTTATCTGACATTATTTCAACCTTGTTGCTCACTCCACAGACAGACAGACACACAGAGAGAGGTATAGAGAACTTCAGAGAGAGAGAGAGAGATTAATCCACTTAATGAACTTATCCTGTGGTTTCTCTGGACTGCAACCTCACACAATGTTGTCCAGCACCAAATCAGTAACTCTACTGCCAAGGACATTTGGATCAAGAATTTTCAGAAGGAACAGTAGATTATTGCATTCATTCTGGTGCTTCCACCACAATTTTTGTCCTGTGTGTTGAACATTCAGAAAGAGAAAAGGCCCCTGGTCTAGGATAGATCTGATATGGCTGTCTAAAACAATGTTTGGTAATATAAAAAATGTCAAAATAATGCCAAAATCATTGAGTGATCACAATCCTGTTAAACTTGTATTAACTTTTTGTACAAAACCAAGGAGTTGGAAGATGGATGAGAATTTATTGTGGCAAGAAGAGATTGTAGATTATTTTAAGCGAGAATTAAAAGAATTTTTTTAAGATCAATTAGGATAATGAAGTGAATATAAATATGGTCTGGGACACAGTTAAAGCATTCATGTGGGGGATCTTAATACAAAAAGCATGTGAAAGAAAAAAGAAACAAAGAGAAAAAATGGATGATTTATTGAATAAGATTCAGGAGGCTGAAAATCAATTAAAACTCAACCTCCAAAATAAAAAACTACACCTGACTCTGAGAATTTAAAAAAAACAGTTGTCCCTGACATTGAGTGAAGAAATTGAAATATGTAAAACAAAACTATTTTGAAAATGCTAAGAAGGCTTATAACATACATTAAAGATGGTGGTTGGAATATTACAGATGATAATGACATGCGGAAAATTTTGCAAAATTACTTTCAACATTTATACCAAGATAACCATGTAGTGGACAGCCATAGTTTAGATGAATATATACATTCTAGAATCCTTCCCAAAATCAAGATTGAACATAGGGAGATCCTAAACAAGCCAATAGCATTGATGGAATTAAATGAGGTGATCGATGGAATTAAACAGGGGAAAGCCCCAGGCCCTGACGGTCTCACACCTAGTTTTTACAAATGTTTTAAACACCAGCTTATTAAACTTATGCATAACATGTTAAACTCAATAGCTGAGAACGGGCTGATTCCCAAGAGTTAGACAGATGTGAACATTGCCCTGGTACCAAAGGTTGATTCAGACGAAATTACCTGTAAAGATTTTAGGTCGATATCACTCCTTAAGGTAGATTACAAAATTTTTGTACTGATATTGGCCAAACATCTCAAAAAGATTCTTCCAACTTATATTGATAACGATCAGAGCGGCTTTCTCCCTGGACAGCAGATGCGAGACAATATGAGGACGGTGTTGCACATTTTGGAATATTTCCATTCACATAATGAGAAAAAAGGAACACTTCTCCTTATAGACACTGAGAAAGCCTTCAACAATATTAGATGGAAGTTTATTATAAAAGTTTTAGAAGAAATGGACTTTGGACCAGTCTTCACAACATGGATTAAGACCACCTACATGGAACAAAGAGCTAGATTGATATGCCACTCTGCACAGTCAGGAAGAATTTCTATAGAGAAAGGAATGAGGCAGGGGTGCCTGCTTTCCCCGCTTTTGTTTATTCTTGTCCTAGAAGTTCTTCTTAGAGATATTAGAGAACAGCAAGATACAAAAGGAGTAACAATTGGTAAATATGTGTATAAGGTTAAGGCATTTGCAGATGATGTGGTATTATTTTTGGAAGATCCATCATCCCATATTGCCAAAATGTTCAGAGTGATTAATTTATACGGTCAAGTAGCTGGGTTCAAAATTAACAAATCCAAAACTAAAATTCTTACTAAAAACAATAGAGACCAGGAAAAGAGGCAACTTGAAGCTGTCTCAGGACTCCAATGTGTAAATAAAGTCAAATACCTGGGTATCCAGGTTACAAATAATAATAGCCAGCTATTTCAAAACAATTATGTACCATCCTGGAAACAAGTACAGAATAAGTTGGAGAACTGGAAAAGGTTAGATCTGTCCCTATTGGGTAGGGTTTCATTGGTCAAAATGAGTATTCTTCTTATAATGTTGTTCTTATATCAAATGATCCCAATTGTTGTTCCCAACAAACGGTTTGAGGGCTGCAAAAAAAGCGCTTCAAAAAATTTTATGGAGTGGGAAAAAACCAAGAGTCAAATTTAAAGTAATGACTGATTCTTGAGAAAGAGGAGGATTTGCTGTACCTGATTTAAGATTGTATTATGTGGCAGCCTGCCTGGTTTAGATAAGACCGTGGATATTGTTGGACAATAGAAGGCTTCTAATGCTGGAGGGGCGTGAGTTATACTTTGGCTGCATGCTTACTTATGGTACAGCAAAGGCGATGTACAGAAGTTATTTCTCAACCATGCAGTTCAGAAATCACTGTATAAAATATGGATTAAGTATACATTCTTTATCTGTCCAAAATTGCCATCATGGGTTTCCCCAGCTGAAGCCCTGTCAATAAGAGTGCTAAGAAGGGAAGGTGAATGGGTGACCTATAGAGAGATAGTGCACCAAAGAGAGGAACAAATATTGTTGAAAGACCAATTGCTGTTGAAAAAGGAAGGATATAATATACAGTGGTTTCCCTATTTACAAATTAAAGAAAGATTTAGGAAAGACACGGAAACAGGAGGTATTGATCTGGAGGTTAAAGAGTTTGAAAGTTTGCTTTGTAAAGGGGAAAAGTATCTGTTATCAAAGCTGTATACGTTATTGTTAACGTATGAACTTGCTGATGAATCTGTCAAAGAGTATATGGTTAAATGGTCTAAAGATATCAGGTGTGAATTAGTTTTGAAGAATGGGGAAAAGTTGGAAAAAACACAGGAATTACACTAGATCATATACGTTGCAGGAAAATGCATTAAAAATGATGTTCAAGTGGTCCTTCTCACCAGTAAAAATGGCTAAGATATTCAAGAAGATGAAGAAACAATGTTGGAAGTGTGAGAAAGAGACAGGAACTTTTTTTCATCTCTGGTGGAGTTGTAGTCATGCTGAGAAATATTGGTATATGATCCGGTCTAGAATGCAGAGGATGCTGGGTATTAGAATTGATTTAAAACCAGAGTTTTTCCTACTGGGCATCTTTAATTTGGAAAAAAAATTGGAAGGGAGGTTAGACAGACTGATATGGTACATGACAACATTGGCTAGAATTGTATTTGCTAGATATTGGAAAAGTAGATTGGTTCCAACAGAAGGTGAATGGTTTGAAAAGCAGTTCGAAGTCGCAGAAATGGATAGATTAACATATAGGTTAAATAATAAATCTAACAATAAGTATTTAAGAACATGGCAGCCCTTGACAGGGTATTATCTACAAAACAAACATTATGGAGTCAACTGATAGGTAGATAAGCATAGTTTCGATTTCTCAAAGTAAGAGTTTAGGAGATTGGGAACCGAATTGTATGTAAAAAAGATAATGTCCACAATTTTTTTTTCTGTAACATTAAGTTGGAGATATTTGGAATATATATAATTAATTTTAAAAGTAGATGGGTTTCTCCTTTTCTTGTTTTTTCTTTTTGGTAATTATATTGTGATTATAAAGTCAACGGAAATAGTATTCAGTTGAGAGGCGAGGTTCATTTAACAATACTGTTAGTGTTAAAGTGGGAAATGTGTAATTAGTAATCAGTTGATCAGTAATCTCTTCACTACAAATTCAACTCTTTTTGCTTTTGGAGGGAGGTGGGGAGAAAATAATATGAACAAGCTGTACTCTTCCCTGTGGGGGAATGTTACCCTGCATTCTGGGGGGCCCGGGAGGGGCGCCCAAATTACCAAATAAAAACACAAAAGGAGGAAATTAACTCGAGCACTCTCTTAAGCTAGTGAGAGGCAGGGCAACTTTAGCTGGTATCTTTCAACCCTATGTATACAGCATCAGGTCAGAAGAGCAGTCAGGCAAGATTTTAAAATATTAAAAATGATAGATTTATTAGAGGACAAACAACAGAAAAGACACCACAAGCACACAGCTAACTATGAAATTAGAAATAAGAGTTTTCGGGGGAAATGGGTGATATGACACCTTTTCTCATAGTCCTGGAGAAAATGGAGAGTTGCAGGGAAGAAAGCTCAGTGCGGTTCGCTGAGAGGGCGACTCGCTAGACAAACCAACAGCAAGGCAGGATAGCAGTAAGGAGTGTTCCGAGGAGGGCTCAGAATTGGGGACTTTTTATAGGGTGGATTGTGCCTACAGGCCATGCCATGCTCAGTGAGAACAAAGGAAATTTGGAGCAGGACAAAAGCGTTGGAAAAGGTCAGGTTTTACATGAGTAGCTTAGCGCTGGATGACAATAGTGTAGCCTGTATGCAAATGGCTCAGCACTGAGAGGGTGCCGGCTCAGGGCTGTGAGTCTTTGTGTAAAGTCGCGCTTAAACAAGGTGTGTCTGCAAGAAATGGTCCCTGAAGCAACAGAGTGGCATTAATCTGCCTGCCTAAGTGGGGATTGGAATGTCCAACAATTACTGGCCGCGCCTGTTTACGTGCTTGTCCAGTGGCCCTTGCAAACATGTGGAGCAGGATGGCAGAGAAAGGTCAAGTAAAGGCCAAATAAGTTTGATATCAAAAGATATCTAGTGCTATCACCAGGCGTGTCAGAACCGTGATAACAGGAAGCCCTTCTTCTTTTTTCTGTTTCTCTTTTTTTCTTCTTCTCCCTTTTCTATTGCCTATATTTCTTTTCCTTTATTCCTTTTTGGGGTTGATATCCGAGTATTACTAAGTGCATGTTATTTTTTTACAAAGATATTTGTTATGTACTCTGTAGTTCAAGTTTATGTAGTTTAATTTTTTTTCACAATAAAAATATACCAAAGAAGAAGAAGAAGAAGAAGAAGAAGAAGAAGAAGAAGAAAGAGAAAAGGCAAAACAAAACATCTGATTCTTTTAAATGTCGTGTTTTGCACTTGTCTTGTTTCATACTGCTGGAATATGTTGTCTACCCATTACTCATCCTGGAGTATTTGTCCAGTCTCATTGTATCAATGCACTTCTTTCATTTAAAGGCATGGGGGGTGGAAGAGTAGAAGAGAACTGGAATTAAATAGTTTCACCAGGATGACGAGAAATACAAATAGGTACTGTGTAAGGAGTCAATGAAGCCACAGAATTGAAAGGGTAACCTTCAAAATGAGATTAATGTTTCATGTTCTTGTTATAAATGTGATTGCTGTGGAGGTTGGTTGTATCTGTGAGAAACTGAAATGAAGCTTATATGCATTGATATATACCAGGCAAGGAGAAGGTTACTGCTTAGCAACACAAATGTAGGCATTGTGTTTGTTTTGCAGTGTTTGTTGCTTTGACCTGAAGACACATTCAACATCTTTATGGAAGATAGAGGTTCTCCATGTAGAAAGCATTTGTCCTTGATACTTTGAGGTTGCCATTTTTGTATGAACAGGTACTTGGAATAGACTGAGCTATTCAGGGATAGTCGACCAAAAACAGGGATCACAGGCTACAAAAAAAAATAATCACAAAACACACACACACCAAAACAAAAACACTTTAAGTGGCTAGAAGATAACTTTTGGTTTTGAATACAGGTATATTCATGGGAGACTTCACCCACTCTATTTTTTTCCAGAAAATTGGTTGTCCAAGGAATCAGAGGTGCTGAAAGCTGTAAAAAGCCTTTCCGGGGAGCTATGTACCATCCCAAGGATAGACTTTGCCCAACCCAATGGACACATTAATCATCATAAGAAGAAAGCCAATTATGACCTCCATGCGTTTGTTTTTCTTTTGATTGTCATTTACAAGTAGTGCCATTACTCAAGAACAGTCCAAAAATTATAGCAGAGCTACATTACAACTTTGGTCAAATTGTAGAGTCTCATTTAGTAGAGAAGATCAATTTGCTTTTGGGACACTCATTCTCTGACATACTGTGCAGGATATATTATATTTCGAGTGAATCTTTTTTTCTTTCTTTGCATCAGTGGTGTCTAGTTGCTGTTGAACTGCAATTCTCAGAGTTCCCCACCATTGACTATGCTGGCTAGGGCTTCGGGGAATTGCAGGTCAACAACAACCAGATGGCTGCCTGATTCACTCCTTTAAGTCAGACAAATCAAATCTCTGGAAATAGAAATTAAATCTTTGCTTATTTTTGCTTTCACATGGGGCAATTAAAAAGTGTCAAAGGTTTTCTCTCTGCTTGTTAAGATTGCAAGAGAGGGGTTTGCCCTTTTTTCAGTGCTTTTTCACATTTTGAGAACTTTTGACACAAATTTCATTTTGGGCACCAAAAGCATTTGCAGCCAAGAAAACTGCCACATTTTGTGGAAGGGGAAGCCTCTTTACATTTTACATAAAAACAATGCTTTGGAAGAACATACGGGGGTGCAGAAAAACAATGTTTTTTGTATGAGTCTGAGTCTAGAAGGAATAGTTAAAACATGACTTATGGGGGATTTTCTTCACCAGGATTTTTGAACACTCAAAAGGTTTTTTCTTGGTGTCCCCTACTTTTCAGTGTTCAAATATTCTTTCCATCCCTACTTTGTAGTAGCTGGCTTGCTAGCTGCAACATGTCCAGTTCAAAGGTTTGAACTTCTTTTTCCTTAACCAGGACATAGCTTATCTGGCCAGAACTTCCTAATCTTCTCTGCAGCACAGTGATGACATTCGATTCCTAGAGACTTTGGGAGGGGCCCAGAGATCTGGCAACTGTAATATCCATCTGTGTACCATAGTACTCTTTCAGATACACCAGATAAACAAGGATCTATGTTCAGACTTTCTATATATGGATTCTTTTTAAGAAAAGAAAGTATGGGAAAAATATGTTTTCAACTCAGTGGGTCAAGAAATGCAAAGCCAAACAGACCATCTCAAATTATAATAATACTCACCCATGGAACTTTCACAAAATGATGAAACTCACTCCACTTGGTTTGAAAGTCAGTCATACAAGTCTTTGCTCCTCTTATCTGAACATACTTGTGACACTTTTTCCATTACCACAATTTCCAATAACCAGCTATCGATCTGAGGGAGAGCTGGCTCTCTCCCTTTTCAGGCAATGCGTATTTTTGCAGCCATTGACTTTGATGCATCCAATTTTGTTGACTGGTGGGAACAATACCTGAAATATGTCCTAGACAAGAGAATGTAGAGAATTAAAAAAAACATGTGTACTGTTATATGATTAATCATTTTCCATATTCTTGTCCTCTCCTAGACATCGGTTCTTTACAGAGTGGTGGGTGGATTTCCAGGTGGAGAGAAATGGAAGGGAAGAGAAAAAGAAATCATCTTCTGGTGTGCTAGGCTGTAATTCTAGGCATATTAACCTAAAAGTAAGTTCCATTGAATTCTGTGTGCCTTAGTTCGAAATAAACATGCCTAGGATTGCAGCATTTAAATAGTGGTATAATAACCATGATTATGAGATGATTACAGGATCACTAAACCCTAGAGATGATTGCTAGAATTAACTGTTCAATGGACCGTATGATCCAGGTCATGTTCATCCCTTTGGGGCTAACTATATGTTTCATGTAATGAATTCCCAAGAAGAGTTTTGAGGTTGTGTGGGTGGCTTTAAAAAATTAACATGAAAAATACTCCCAGAAGACAGAAATTTAGAAAAGATGTGGTAGGAATATTAACTCTTTCCCTGCTGTCTGTGTTTGGTCTCCAGGTTTCCTTGTTCAGCATCTTTTTTTTTATTTACTTTGGAGGCTAATTTGTGGGGGTTAATGGCTAGGAAAGAAAGCACCCCTTTCCCCGCTATTCCTCTGATTAGCAGCTACTTGTCATGAAGCAAATCCTATATTTTTTTTCAAAATATCTGCCTTGTATTTATTGAAAATATAATAGGTAATTCACCCACATAGCACACTTCAGCTGCCTGCATTGGGAGGGCAGGGAAAATAACTTGGCAAATCAAGATAACAGAAAATGCTTTGTGAGGAAGCTGAAAATGTCAAGCATGTGTGCCATTAGTTCGTTTTTTATTCTTTATTATGGATGTACTTTGTACTTAAATGGGGCCCTTTAAAAAAATAACTGTTCCCTGTTTCTCAAAAGCAACTCATTGTATTTGAGTTACTTCTTTTAAAAACTCTGGACACTACAAGCCACTGTCCAGGGATATCAAAGACATTCTCCTCCTCTCCATTTCACTATTGCTGAAACACTCAAACAAATCACAAAACAGCATCATGAAGTATAGCATGAACTAGCACTGAAGCTAAGTGGTGTTTCTTCTTTATAGTGCCATAACTATAAAGGTATCTAATAGTCACACCCCAAAAGGACTGAAGTTATTCCTTGCTAAGTTAAAATCATAATGTAATGGAGCTATACTTTAATTATGGGTAAAAGAACTATTTACTATTTACACTATTCATAGCTCTTTACTTCCAACCTCTAAAAGGAAATGGGCAGGACCTAGGAGGAAGTGGGTAGCTCAAGTCCCCATGGTAGTAGTCCCCATACTACTGTGTTACTCCCAGTCCTCTTGTGAAGATAATAAAGAAAGAAGAACTGCAGATGGGCTGAAATTAATATTGATTAATTTAAAAGCTACCCCTAATAAATCAGATACCTTTTTTTAAAAAAAATTGTATTTTAATAAAAACACTTTTAAAACTTGGGGATGACAGGTTCCATCTTTTTAGGTAACATAAGGAAAGGGTCTTTTTTTTTTCCTTCTAAATGTTTTTATTTATATGCAGATCAAAGCAATTTGCTGATTTAAAATAATCACGCCATTAATTAGCTTTCTTCAGTTGTCCGACAGCTATAATTTTAAGATGTCACTCACATAACTTGCTCTTGGAATGGCATAGGTAAGACCTTTCAGGCTTAAATTTAATTATTAATTCAAGATCACAACTACCTTCTCCTTTGCTGTGGCCACACACACACACACACACAAACATATACAAGAAATTGGCGTTTTATGGTGCCATTAGCATTTGTAAGTATGTTTTTTTCCCTAAACTTCAAGTGGTATCCAGTGGTTTTATTTGATCTATAGATTTTCCAGGTGAATAAATTTGTGCTATCAGCCAGGCTTGGAATTCCCAACTCACATTAGGATTTATTTCTGCATCTGTTCAAAGTAATCCCTTAGAACCCTTGGAGGTAGGGCAATATTCCCATTGCCTCCAACCAATCGGAAATGAACACACAAACAGTCTCAACAATTTGACTGAAAGCTGTTTTACAAAGGAACATCTGCAATATTGTCCTAATGGCTTTTCTCACCCCACGCTGCTGACAGAAGAGGGCTGGATGCATCATCGTTCATCACTCTGCTCTCCAGTGCCTAGGAACACCTCCACATAGTGTGGCTATCTGGGTTCTAAAATGGAGTTTGGGGTGCATTTGCAGTTGTTGCAATGGTGCCACAATCATAAATGTGAATTGCGATATGTCCAATGTCAGGCTTATGACTTCATACACAAGTTTCTTTTCTTTTCTTTTCTTTTCTTTTCTTGGGGGAAGGGGAAAGAAAATCTTTTTGTCTGTGTTGCACCAAAAAAAAAAGTCCATATTTTTCTGCACAGAATAATTCCTCCACAACACTTTAAATACAGGAAAAGGAGGTCTGTTTTCTCCCACAGCAAGGAGAAAAATTATGTGATTATTCATCCTTACATGCAAGGAAAAAATAATGAAACATTTGTATCCCTTCCACTGACATGCCTGCAGTGCATCTAGCAAGCCCATTCATCTGTGCTGTGTTGCTACACAGATGCAGGCAATATCTTGATTACAGCAAACCATGATGTCACAGAAACGTGTAACTGGATTTTGGTTTCACTGGATCAGCACTTTTGATTATTGTTGTTATTATTTCTTGAACTGAGGACTGTAATAGTTTTAAATATTTCCTCTCATGAACAGCTCCCTGTATGTAGAAATAAACTCTTCAAGGAGAAAGGTTTTACCAAAACCCATTTCCTGAACTGCTCATTTGTTACATGCAGGCAGCTACACAGAAGAGTATTCAGCCAGGAAAACACTACTGTGATCTACAGTGTGAAATGGTACAGCTCAGTACCTTACTCTGCCAGCCTCTTCTTCATAATAAGTCAAATGGCCACTTAATATTCAGAAATGATGAGATTTTGATCAAACTTTCGAAACATGGGTGCCTTGTCAAAGAGATGCTCACGAGAATCCTATATCATTTAGTTAGTATAACTTTACACATAGCTAAGTAGCAGAGGTGCCAAGAAACCCTGTTAGTGAAACCTGAAGATGCATATTGGAACACTGGAAAAAATGTCCGATGTACATCAGAACCAATGTGCATTGATGTATGTGCAATGTGCATCAGGCACTTTGCCAGCTCTTCTACATAGTAATTTAACAACAGTGTTCTACTGCATACAGACGTTACAAAACTGACTAATTCTGATACCTGCATACATAAATCCCCTTACAAAGATATAACTCCCATACAGGAGGCCTCTGTCTATATATGGCATGCTTTTTTCATAACTCTGCTAAAGAATGTCACCCACGACCTTCTTCGCGAGACTTAGCAGTCCTCAGCCATGCATTTATGTCAGTTCATTTAAACAATTTTAACAACTGTCTCCTTGAATGCACAATTAGGCACACTCCAGCTAGCACACAGTGTTGCTGTCAGGATTCTGACTCACACCAGAATATCTAAAGCCAGTCTGGTTCAGCGTCAGTTGTACTGGCTGCCACCAGGAGATCTTTGAAACATATATTTACCATACTGTAGCTATACCACTGCCACGCACCTCTATAGGCATTGAAGAATATGAGGGGAGGGGTTTGAAAAAATTATCAATATATTTGCTCTCCTTTATGCTCAAAAGAGCACTCAAGAGAGCTTACAATCACTAGAGACAGGCGAAGCAATTTAAACAAAATAGTCACCATTTTTTAAAAAAATATCAAATATCTTACATAGCAAGAAATTTTTCAACATTTCTTGAAGAACTACAGAAATCTGGGTCAGTAATTGTCACCGTCAAGAAATCTCTGTTCTTTGTAGGCCTGTCCTTAACCATGCAATAATTTGTAATAGTATTTTATTATTGGAGCAGACTGATTGTCATGATTTTCATTGTTACAATATCCCAAAGATGATGATGATGAACCTGTTGCATTTTATGTTATACATTTCAGAAACACAGCAGTCCTGCAGGGAGAGCAGAGGACCCAAAGACCATCTGGGAGTGAAAGAGAGAGCTTGCCAGCTGCTGGACATATCATCTCCCACTTCTTCCTTCCCTCTAAGACTTTTTCATCATAGTAGAGTGAGTTGTCTCTGCAGGACAGAGGCCTAGCCAGCAGTCTCCAGCAGGTTCCCAGGCTGGATTGGGTTAGCTCCCTGGGCTGGAGAAGATAAGTGGGACTACTGTAGGATTGGTTCCACCGCCAAACAGGGTGACACCACTTTGGGGGCGGCAGAAGGGTGAGGATCTGACCTGCAGGAAAGAAGACTTCACTTCTTACAGACACTGCCTTGTTGGGATAAACAACTGATTATTTTTGTGGGGGGGGAGAGAAGTGTTGCAACAAAGGGAGGGAGGGAATGGCACTCAGAGAGCAGCCATTCAGATTATACAGGTAGAGGGAGATATGGAAATGGGAGACAGTTACCCTATCCTGGGGGTAGTTTACAATAGGATCTTAGTCATCTCCAAACTGTCTCCCATTCCAAATAATCTGTATAGCTATGGAATCAACACCCACTAGGTTGAAAATACTGTGGCTTCATGCCAGGTCAGTAAATAGTAAAACAGCTGCCATGCAAGACTTGATCCTGGATGAATATGCACTGTGCCCTAACCCTCAATCTGCAGGATATTAGTATGTTTATTTAAAGGTAGGTAGCAAGGGTAGATTAGGGATTCTGTTGGCATACCATCCACCCTGCTGCTCAACAGTCTCCCTGAGCTAGTTGAGAAGATCTTGTGGGTGATGCTGGAGGGCTTCAATATCCATCTTGTTGAGAAGTGGTTCAGGACTTCATGTCCAACATGGAAACCATAGGTCTGTCCCAACTGGTATCTGGCCCCACACACTCTGCTAAGTACACTTAGAACTTGTTTTCTGTACAGGGGGAATGATGGTGATCTGAGAATGGAGGAGATTTCTACTGTTTCATTGTCATAGACAGATAACTTCTTAGTCAGAGTCTCAGAGCCTCTGCATGGGTGGGTGAACCGACTGAAATGGTCAGCACAAGGAGACTTATGGATCCAGATGGATCCTTACAACTCTTGGGGAGTTTCCTTTTGCCTTGGCAGGTGATCCTGTCAAAGCCCTGGTTGATCTCTGGAAAGAGAAGATGACCATGGCTCTAAACATTATCACTCTCAAGCATCTCTTCTCACATAGTGGGGCTAAACCAACCCCCTGGTTTTCTAAGGAACTGGCAGCAGTGAAATAAGCAAGAGAGAGACTAGAGTGACAGTGACAGAAAACTCAGAGTGAGTCTGACAAAAAAAACAGGCTAAAATCTATCTGAAGGCTTATGGTGGGGCAACAAAGGTAGGGAGGAAAAGACTTTTCTGGATAACTCTATTGCATTTGCACAGAGCCCTTCAGCAGAACTTTCTTGAGTGGTCAGGAATGTGTTATAATCTGGCCCGAAAGAGGATGTAAGCCACTCAACAGCCAGCTGTAAAGAATTTGCCCACGGTTTCACAAATCACTCACATTTGCTCTGACTTAGGGCCTTTTCACACTATACCGTTAAAGTGCTCCTGTTCCACTTTCAACATCCTCTGGAATTCTGGGGTTTGTAGTTTGCTGAGGCCAAAGAGCTCTCTGTTTGACAATTCTAAATGCCCCTCTCTAAACTGTATCAACACCAGAGTTGATACAGTTCTAGTGGATGTAACGTTCATCCCTGCTTGTCCAGTGTTGATGCATACTTTTCAATTTGTGCAGTCTGATGATGTGGACAAAATCCTTAGAGAGGTGAGAGCCACCACAGGTATACTAGCAGGCCTCTGCCCTTCCTGACTAATTAAACAGGCCAGAGAAGGACTAACTGAGTGGGTAAGATAAATGATTAATAGCACTTTACAACCAAGAAGGGGCTCAACACATCCGAATAAGGCTGTGGTTAGGACCTCTTCTGACAAAATCTTCCCTGGATCCTGCTTTACTAGATAACTATAGGCCAGTCTTCAACCTTCCCTTTTTGGGGCAGGGTACTAGAGCTCCAGGGATTCCTGGATGACACAGATTATCTAGATCCATTTCAGTCTGTTTTTAGACCACATTATGGGACAAAGGCCTTTTCCACATGGGGTTTTTGAAACAGTGCAGTCCATCCTCCAAGGAGGAGGTCTGCACCTCGGACCGGACTGG
Organism: Ctenosaura bakeri; assembly: GCA_948474755.1. Lineage (NCBI taxonomy): Eukaryota > Metazoa > Chordata > Lepidosauria > Squamata > Iguanidae > Ctenosaura > Ctenosaura bakeri. Next base: position 357,869 of record CAOLHI010000510.1, on the reverse strand, counting down.
GTTGGACCTATTTAAGGTAGATCAGTACCTCAGTCTGGTCCGGAACAACCCCAAGTGGTCCTCCAGTGTACTTTTGAAAGACCTGTTTCTTTCGGTCTTTCAAAAGCATGCAGCGTGCCACTGCGAGCCTGCCCCCTTATGCAGATTTGCAGGCTCGCACCAATGCGAGCCTGTGATCTGCCCGGGGGCGGGCTTTAGGCTGGCAAGCTTCAGGGGTTCGTTGAGACCCTCAGCCAACCAGCAGCCGCCATTTGGGATGCTGGAGCAATGCGTATTGATGAGCACGCACTGCTCTGGAGAGCCGTGGACCTGACCGGGGAGCTGAAAGGTCCGGTCACTAGCAGTGCAGGGTGATTCCTTTGCCCAGTGAGGAAAAGGCCAAAGACACATTTGGTCACCTCAGTGGATATCCTATACAGGGAACTGAATGGTGGGAGTTTGCCTCTGTTTGTTCTGCTGGCTTCTCAGTAGCTTTCAATATGATCAACCATGGTATCCTTCTGAGTTGCCTCTCTAGAATGGGCCTTGCAGGTACTGCTCTACTGTGGCACTATTCTGCTGAAATACAGACAAGACTTATAACTTCAATCATTATAGGGTTAATTGTGTATTAGTGAGATAGAGGGACCTTCAGCTGTAAATGTTATTTGCAGCAGCTGCCAAGCCTCTACAAGAGTAGTGTTTTCTTTAGTGAGCTTATCTGCTCTGCTGTTGCTGTTTGTCCTTGTATAGTATCCTGTTTGATCCTGCTTTATTGTAGTATTTTGTAGTTTGATGTATTTTATATTTTTCTATTTTACTTGCCAATATTGCTCATATTCATTTTAACTTTTTGACTATATTTTTCATTTGTATATTGTCTTTATATAAATAACTATGGTCTTTTCCACATTTTATTTTTAAAACAGGGCAGCGCGTCCTCCAGCGAGGATGTTTGCACTTGGGGGTGAACTGGGTCCGGACTACTTTATGTATGTCCGGACTTCAGCCCCCTCCGGAACGACCAGAACTGGTGGTTCACCGTGCTATTGAAAGACCGATTAAAAGAGGTCTTTCAATAGCCCAGCGCGCCCCGGTCCGTCGCTGCGCTAACATGTAGATGCGCAGGCTCACGCCAGCACGAGGCTGCAGATCTTCCAGGGGTGGGCTTCCGGCTGGCGAGCTTCTCCGGTTGGTGGAGAGCCTCCACCAACCGGAAGCCTCCATTTTCATCCCCGGAGACTGTGTAGCATGGGCACGCGCTGCTCTGGATCAGCATGGATCATCGGGGGGAGTGTGCCAGTCCGATGAGTAACGGACTGCCCTATTTTCCCCCAAAAGTGCGAAAAAGCCCTTTGTTTGCTATTTGTTTCCTTTTATATAGAATAGATAAAAGAATTATTTTTATTATCCATTTGTCTTTTGAATTTCTATTTTACAACACATTCTTTCTAGGAGGAGCTCTCTCAAATGGTGGTGATGGGGGATTTCTGCTTGGCTCCTTGCCCATTGACTTGTGGGGTCCTTCAGGTTTCAGTTTTATCCCTTATGCTATTTAACACATGCATGAAATTGCTGAGAGAGATTATTTGGAGTTTTAGGGTCAGGTGTTACTGTTACCATTATGCTGATGATGCCTAGCTCTATTACTCCTTTCCATTTAATTCCTGGCAGCTGCAACAGACTGGATAAGGATAAACAAATTGAAGCTTAATCCAGGCAAGACAGAGATGCTCAGAGGCAGTCAAAAGACAGATCTCAGAGTAGGGATTCACCATGTGTTACACTCCCCCTGAAAACAGAGGTTCACAGTTTAGGGGTACTCCTGGATTCAGCTCTGAGCCTGGAAGCCCAGATTTCAACAGTTGCCCGGAGTGCTTTTACACAGTTAAAGCTAGTGCACCAACCGGACCCATTCCTGGAGAAGTCAGATCTAGCCAAGGTTGTACATGCCTTGGTTACATGCCATTTGCATAACTGTAAAGTGCTCTATGTGGATCTTGCTTTGAAAAGTGCTCAGAAACTTTGGCTGGCCCAAAGAGCTGCAGTCAGGTTGTTAACTCAGGCTGGTGACAGAACACACAACTTCTTTGTTACAACAGTTCTATTGAATGCTTGGCCATTTTCAATTTCAATTCAAAGTGCTGGTTTCAACCTTTAAAGCCCTATACAGCTTGGGGCCAGGTTATCTGTCTCCATATATGAGTCTATAAGAGCTCTAAGATCATCTGGAGAGATTCTTCTCTCTGTCCCACCACCTTTTCTGGCTCATTTGATGAGAAGGCGGCCTTCCTGGTGTCTGCTCCGAGGCTTTGGAACTCCTTCCCTAGAGAAGCCAGGATGGCTCCATCTTTTCTTTCCTTCCATAGGCTGGTCAAAACATTTTTGTGCTATTAGGCTTTTACTAACTGACTAGGCTTGGGCTCTTATGCTGTGCAGTGCTGTTGATAAGGTTTGTATATAATCTTTTAATACATTTTAATTATTTTTAGTGTTTAATAATTTTGCCTTCAGAAATTGTTTGGTTTTTTAACCTTACACTTTTTATTAATGTGTTTGCATTGTTTTTAGTTTGTATTGTTTTAAATATGTTCACATCCTTGAATCCCATTATCAGGAGAAAGGCATGATATAAATTAATATAAATAAATAATAATAACAACAGCAACAGAATGCAAAAGTTCAAAAAGGTACTTGTGACAGGTCCTTATTTCTCCTAAGACTAGTTTTGTAGCTCCAACCTAATAAGGTGCCCTTACACTTATCTTTAGCCCTAACTCCACTCTTTAAACATCACTTTTGTGTAAATGGGTTAGGGTCTTAAGTATTCCCTCACAACCAAATAGTTTGTTTATGGTAGCATGTTCTTCTTTATCATTGGAGAATTTAGACAACTCAGGCCGACTCAATAGTTATAAAACAAACTGCATCTTTTATTATAGTAACATTAGTAACATTAGGAATAAAGTATCTTGTTAAGATTCATCTAAAGTACAATGTTGTTACATTAACCAGTTCAGGCTTCTGACAGTTGAAGTGTAAGGTCCTACACTTAGGTAGAAAAAATGGAATACAGAAATATAGGATGGGGGACACGTGGCTGGATAGCAGTACGTGTGAAAGGGATCAAGGAGTCTTCATAGATCACAAGCTGAACATGAGTCAGCAGTGTGATGTGGCAGCCAAGAAAGCCAATGCAATTCTCGGCTGCATCAATAGGAGTATGGTGTCTAGATCGAGAGAGGTACTGGTACCACTCTACTCTGCTTTGGTTAGACCCCATCTTGAATACTGTGTCCAGTTCTGGGCACCCCAATTCAAGAAGGATATTGACAAGCTGGAGCAAGTCCAGAGGAGGGTGACCAAAATGGTGAGAGGCCTGGAAGCCATGCCCTATGAGGATAGACTTAGAGAGCTGGGTATGTTTAGTCTACAGAAGAGAAGGTTAAGAGGGGACATGATAGCCACGTTTAAATATTTGAAGGGATGCCACGTAGAGGAGGAGGAGGGCTTGTTTTCTGCTGCTCCAGAGACCAGGACAAGGAGCAATGAATTCAAGCTGCAGGAAAGGAGATTCCACCTGAACCTCAGGAAGAACTTTCTGACAGTCAGGGCTGTCTGGCAGTGGAATATGCTGCCTCGGAGTGTAGTGGAGTCTCCTTCCTTGGAGGTTTTTAAGCAGAGGCTTGATGGCCATCTGTCGGGAGTGCTTTGAGGGTGTTCCTGCATGGCAGGGGGTTGGACTGGATGGCCCCTGTGGTCTCTTCCAACTCTACATTTCTATGATTCTATGATTCTATGCCAATAACTCCAAGCATTAGACACCAGTTCTCTGTATCTTTTCCTCAGCTGCTTAAACACAACCCAGCTGCCCTCTCTGGCCAAGATCTCACTGAAGGCTCTATTTTCAAACTGACTTTCTGATTTCTGTATAATTCCTCTCATCCATAAACCCCTCCCACACACACCACTGTACTGGGTTTCACTCTTAAGATATGAATCCTGTTGCTTAGCAACCCCCACAAGTTGCACTTGCATTCCAAATAGCCGATTCCCAAAGCAACTTCATCACAATACTTCTCTGCATAAAAGACACTGGAATATGATATGTACAAGTCTGAATTCTGTCAGTGATTATATCACCAACCAAACAAGTCTCAGCTGTGCAGATAAAGAAAAGTCTGGGTTCTTCAAATATAGTCGCTCCAGAAGATGTGAAACAGCATGTTACGGTATCAGGAAGCCTGATTTGACACTTTTGGTTCCCAAAACTGTCTTGTTTGTGAAGCAAGTTATAATTAGTAAAGAAACATGCAAATGTCTGTAATAGCTATAAAAACAGTCAAACTACAGCAATCAGAGGCCAGTCACCTATAAATACTATGCTGAAGATACAAGCTCTCTTCTGTTCTGCTGCAATCCATAACATTCTAACCAAAAATGATGATTCACAGATACTAGAAATACTGTCTGAAACAATGATGATAGCTCTGCTGAATTAATGTATTGGAAATGCTGAAATCCTACCAATAAAATCTATGAAAGCACCTGTATCAAATGTGAAATTCCTCAACAGATGAAATGTGATACACTGCAAATATATTGGGTAAGATGCTATTCTAGTCCTCACAAGCACACAGTCTACAGGTAATAGACTAATTTCTATGAAAGACAATCTACTTAGGCTGGAAATGTCTATATGATATGATGGATCTCCACAAGGAGTCTGTAACTGCAGAAGCTAATTGTTCAACATATTAAATATTTAAACGAATACAAAACTAGATGTTTGTTTTCTTAGGGGAAAGCTGATGTTGAACTGCAGAGTAGACAATACAGTCCATAGCTTTGGGAGCTTAGGTGACCAAACTAATGAGCTCTGAGAAACTCTAGCTAAATATAGATTGACAGGTGTAAGGCAAAAAACTTTTGGTTCTCTACAAACGATATGGCTGGGGAATCACAGTTTTCATGATCCATTACGTGTAATGTTGCTAAATTTAGTAGTTCAGTAAGTGCCCTTTTATATACTATCTATACCAGCTTGGTTTTGGTATTTCCTGTTTTGCTCACACAATAGTCAAAGATGTATGTTCAAGTGGTTCCTCATGTTGATATAATATATGAGAGAAACCATGATATGTGGAGACATACCTCATGAAGTCACCAGAAAAAAAAAACTTCATAGGATACAAGTCTTAACAGGAACTCAGATCAGTACAGACCAACAACCAACAACCACATTAGCACTACAGATAGGAGTGCTGGTCATTCTCATTTTTTATTTCTATTGCATACTCACAGAACAATCCCAGTTCTGTGCCCGAGATAGTAATGGTGATTTCTTTCTTGAATGGAAATTTCTACACATTTTTATTCATATTTTATCAGTATTTTTACATATTTTCTAGTGTGAACATTTTCAGGCATTTGCCCCTTTGTCTAAAGTATGTTTTTGTGCATGTTTCAAATGCACATTTTTGCAAGTATATGTGATTTTTGTTCATTTTTTTAAGCACACATGATTTCTGTGCATGTTTTCTTTTCCAAAGTGCCTTGCAAGTTCTAAAATTGTAAAGATATCCAAGACAAGATGTACTTTAATCTCACGGCCAGCCTGGGAATGTGTGGAATAGATTTTTTTCAGGAAACTGCAAATGAAAGGCTTGGCCTAATCCACAGAGATTAAGCCCTAGTCTAAGAAAAAGCAAATGTCCTCAGTCTGAATGATTCAGTGACATTGTACTATCTGCTAGTTTTTTAAAATCCTGAAAAATGACAGCACATTGCATATAGGCATCAGGCATTGGTAATCTACGGCCTCTGACTCCCATCAGCCACAATCAGCTCACTTATAGTCCATCCACATACAGTCACTTGAACAAACATTTACAGTTTGGTAACCAAAAATGCATAATCTACTATATCATTTTTTATTTTCTTCTCCCTGGGCATATATAGTATGGAATGGATAACCAGAACATAAATCCATTGCTACATTTGGTGCAGAGGTGTGCTATGTTGTGGAATTTCAGATATAAATGGTTACCAGTGCTTTATCCAAAAGAAACTCCATTCACTGGTCAGGAAATGAAACATGCTTTTTTTTCACACATGTCATATATGCAATAGGCCTCGATCTCCAAATTAGGACACTTCAAGAAGGTAAAAAGTTCAAAATCCTAAATAAGAGAGATTGAGGCTGACAAATCTCATTCAAACTGAGAGGAAATCAAGAAATATGCCTCAGGTTTATTTAAAACATAAGTCATAAAATGGCCGACCTATGGAAATTCAGCACCTGATCCATTTGAGCAAAATCATATTTATTTATTTTTTATTTTTGAATAAAATGTGCATTTCCCTCACATGATCTATGCATCTTTCTTGAGTAAGAAATGACAACTTGGCTGAAGTAAAATATGCTGCATTGGATTTTCAAGAAACACACATTTTGGTCCTTTTCTGTTTACATATTTTCTAGTGTGCACATTGGTAATGCTTACCAACATTAAGTACAAGCGACAAGGAGTGAAAAAAACTTCATGCTAAATTTATGCTGAGAGTATACCTTTACATGTGTTACCAGACAATGGAGTTTGTTTTTTTTAAAAAGTGATTTAATCCTGTAGTATGTTTCCTTCATGCACACTTATTTAGAAAAATAAGGGAACTGGCCATAAGGAAATTGTTCCTGTCACTGATGATGAATATTAATTGCCTGAAAGTTGACTTGCAGTTTGTTTTGTAGTATTTATGTAGCTTCAAGGAAGTTTCTTACTAAACCCTGGAGGCTTCCAGGAGGGAGAAACAACCTTTTTACCACTTTGTCTCCATTCCACTTTGTCTCCCAAGGATTCCCTAGAATCTTTGGGAGACAAAGCAGCCTTGGCCCAAATGCACCCCTGGCCACACTTTCTCTATCATGCTTTAGACTAATACTTTACATGATGTGCCTGAGCAACAATGACTTTGGAGCTTATATGTGTCCTCTCCTTCTCCTATATGACTATAAGGAGGAAATTACAAGCATCCATTTGGATGACTATGACATGGTGGGGGAGCTGCCTTTGAAGAGTGTTCAGAAACTTCAGTCGGTGAGACCTGCAGCCAGAGTGTTAATAAGGAGTATACAACTCCCTTGCTAAAGCACCTCCACTGGCTGCCAGATTGTTTCCAGGCACAATCCAAAATGTTTGGTAGGACCTAAGAAGCCCAATATCACTTTGGCCCAGGCATTCTGGTAGATGGTATCTCCACATATGAGGCTGTGTGGGCCCTGACATCCTCAGGAGGCATCCTTCTCTCAGTTCCACAACCTTCACAGGCACAGTTGATGAGGAGACGATAATCCCTTCTCTGTGGTTGTGTTAGGCTGTGGGACTCCCAGCTTTACCAAAGTACCATAGGATTTTGGCAGCTCAGGAAAAAAAAGTGCAGCTTCCTTTAAGAACAAGAATCAAGGGGATCACACTATTAGAACAGAACTGTGCTTTAATACATTATTAGTCTGCATTATTACAAGGCATACATTTCCTGCAGATCTTTTTCTAAAAGAAACAGTTGTCTTTTTTTTTTTTTTTAACCACAGTAATTTTAACAGAAAGGGGCTTGGGGACTGCAAAAAGAAAGTACATTCAGTGCCCAAAACAAGTGAGGCAAACACTGTTGTAGCCCCTTAGCAGACCAAGACCTCAAACTAACAAAAACATGAATTATCTGAAACAGTTTCTTGAGAAAAGTGGGCAAGATTTCAAGGAAGAGACTGAAAAGGCCTTGTGGAACTCCTATATTCCCCCAGGCTGACCATCCATTGCCAAAGAATGGATGGCTGGAATTCACTACGGCAATAACAAGTGCGTAACCTACAGTTATGCATTCATGATTTGTTTGTATTTACTTTGTATTCCTCAGTTTAGAAGATACACAGGGACCATGAAAGTTGTCCAAGCCCTACTTTCCATGCAGCAGCTACTGTGATTAACAGGGATCAGGAGTTCTTCTCAGGAAGCAGCTGGCTGATGTTTCCACCCAACACACTCCTTTGTGCAAGCAACAGAATAGTGACAGAGACCCTGCTTCTGGCTGTCACATCAGGGATTGCTCACAGGAGGGAGTCAGAATCTCAATCAGCTGCTTCCCAACTGACAGAGTAACAGATCCGGTCAATTACAGCTGCTGCTGTTGCTGCTTGGTAAGTGGGGATTGGGCTGGACAGGATGGTAGACACTACATGGCTACATAACTAATTTTGTCCTGCATTCGTAACTGCTTTAGTGAATTCTGACCAAGAACTTCCAAAAAGTACCATAGCAGCTAATCTAGTTTTATTTTCTATCAGACATTTTGCTGCGGAGGTAAAGCACAAAAAGTTTCCCCCCTCTCCTTCCATGTTGACTGGTCTGGCAGCTACGGTAAATCTTTCTTCAACATTGTTAATTGAAGAACATCCTCCACTACACTTGAAGGCAGCAATCTGACTCAGTAGATGCAGGGCAGGTCAGAAGGCACACAACTCCTTTCTCCAACATAGAGACAGAAAGAATAGTTGAAAATATACCCCCCCCAAAAAAAAGAAAAAGTTGGGGAAAAACATGTTTTTTGAGTGTTGAGAAACCCTGACAATAAGAATCCTGGACTGGTGAGAATCTTCGCAGTTTGGGACTTATTCTGTGAAACATTTGCTTGTGGTTGTTTCACATGGAAAACAGCATTTTCTGCACAAGAATTAATATTTCTGCATTGAAATATTTTCTGCACAAAAAATGTTGTATTTTGCACACAACCACATGCAAATTTTATGCAGATGAATCTCAAACCCTTTGAAAACTGTCTTGTTTTCAATGACTCTCATAGCTGGAAGAAAATTGTTGAAATTACTCATTGCTACCTTTGAGAAGAAGCTTAGTGAAGAATTACATCCCTACTACAACTTCTTACTGTCATTGCCCAACATGTGCAGCCTGAGATAGCTGTGTCATCCCACCTAATGACAGGGCCAGTCCCATTTTGTCTTTCAGATTATGAGTTTACACTAGTTTAATTGTGTTCAATTCATCTGGCTCACAAGACTGTGTTAGATCAACATTGTGTGGCTTCCTCTTATGATCAAACCTGAAATGAACATGAATATCCCACACGTGTGGACCTTTATACGCAGAGGTATTAATAAAATAAAACATCTGGTTTAGAAAAGATCACACCTTCATATCAAATATTATTTGAAATATGTATTACCAAAAGAATCCTGTTTGGAAACCAGAAATCACACTAAGACAAAATAATAAGGCTAACACTGGGGTTAGAAAGAGTAAAGGGAGATTTCGTTGTTGATTGATTTCTTTCAGAGAAAAGTCAGAGGGAACAAAGCAATTATACATCTATGGAGAAAAATTTCAAGGAGCTTGCTACACCCGAGTCTTACAGAATTACTTCCATCTTCTCAAAGCTGTAAATTTGCAATTTCTGTAAGAACACTGCAGCCTACTTTTAAAGAAATAATCTAAAATATGCTGGCTTGTAAAGGAGCTCCGTTATGAATGGATGCCACACTCCTGACAGGCCTAAACGCTGCTGCCTCATCATGTTTGTCAGGGTCTGAATTGGACCTGGGGGCAGTTCTGTCAGTACAAAGAAATTATTATCTCATACTTACTGTTTCATATTTAAGATCCTATTAGTATTTAGATGATGTCTTGTACTCATGCTTACCATTCAATTCTCAGGACATGTGGTTTGGTCTTTTTTTTTTTTATCTTTCTTTCTTTTACTCTTTTAAAATGAAATAGCTCAAAAAGTTATTCTATTTGGGCTTTTTGTTGTTGCTCTTTAGCAAGGAACAATTTGGATTATTTATGTAACTTAGGCATAGATTTCCCCAAAGTAAACATTTTGGTTAATATTGCAACATTACAGCCTAGAAATATCACAGCAGAGAAAGGGCACTTCCAGACTGCTGGAAAAGACCAGAAAGTCCAAGGTTTTGTTCCTTTTCTTTCTGATTTTATTGTGGAGATTCACATGTTTTGTGTATCCCAAAATATTTTCTGTCAGCTCCTAGTATGATCAGAGATTTGATACCAACTCCCCAGGTTGGCTTATTTTAACTCAGTATAAAATCAGAAAGAACAGAACAAAATCTGGGACTTTGCGTCAGTATGGATGCATCCAAAGCCGGCTTATACCAAGTCAAATCATTGTTCATCTAAAATTGTCAGGACTGGCCACAACTGCTCAAGTTTTTAAGAAAGAAGTGTTTCCTAGTCCTACCTGGAGATGCTAGAAATTGTACCTGGGACTTTCTTTATGCAAAGCATTAGCAATTCCACTTAACTGCATTCATTTCGTCCTATACTTTTAATGGTAAGTCAAAGCAGTTACTATTTATCACCACTTCTACTGGTTTCTTCATCTACTCTGCCTGCTGCAAGGCACATCTGGAGTTCTTATCACTGGGAATGGAGAAAAGAAGAAGAAGACAACCCAAGAAGGGTCAGATGATACCCAAGTGATGCCAGACCTGTCTCATTCCTCTCTTCAGAAGCCATCTGGAGAGTTAGAAAGAAGAAAATGGACAATTTCTTTGGCTAAGTATGTGGAAAATGGCAAAAGAAAACAACCAGAATCAGAATAATATCATATCATATTAAAACATTTTAAATCCTCCATTCTGTGTTGCATTACTGTCTCATTACAAAAAAATGGGTGGTACACTTGAAAGCTCAAATACTTAAATTTTACAATGCTCTAAGAGGTGCTTAGGTGTACCTTTGGAAGGACCCAAAGGATGAAATTCTGTAACATGGATGCAGGGAGATCCTCCAATCATTTTTCTGCTTTCTGAACCAGATGCATAGATGGGTTTGTCTGCTTTTAATAACTGAGATGTTAGCATTGTTTGTAACTTGCATTTTTCAGTATGTATATTCAATCATTAATGGAGCTGGTATTAATTAAAAACAGTAAAGGATTCTGTTGATGCTTGCTGATATCCAGGGAGGTGAAAGCACAACAGATGGCTGCCCATAAAGAAATGAGTCCCCTGAGTTTCTACATAAGACATGATTAGATGCATCAGTGTTAACAGAGTTCACCCATTAGGCAACTAAACCAGGCGTCTCCTCCTCTTCTCTCAAACTGCTTGACCTTGCGACTTATCAGCACTGTTAGAGCCTCTAAGAGACCAGAGCCAAACCTTCCACTAGACAGAAGGTACAAAGTTGGAATAGTTATTTTTAAAAGTAAATATTTAAAGTTATAGGTCCAAAGGCCACAGATTTAGTTTATTACTGTTACAATCACATGGTTTAAAAAATAACTTTCATTTGTCCATTTTCTCAAAAATAACTAAAAAATATGACCAGAATCCTGTTCAGCTGCTATGAATCTGTAGGGCCTTTCAGTAATACATTGTTATAATGCTGTTTTTCCATTTTCCACATCCTATGGAATCCTGGTGTTACCCTGTTTACTGGGGGTCCTGGGAGGGACACCTAAATAACCAAACAACAACAAGACTTTGGGGGAAATTAGCTGGAGCACTCACTAAAGCTAGTGAGAGGCAGGGTAACTTAGCAGGATCTTGCAATCCGGCATCTATGGGGTCAGGTCAGTCAAGCAGTCAGACGGTTTGAAATAGCAAAAATGATGTTTATTAAGTACAGACAAATATTAAATACACCACAGTCACACAGATAACTAAGGAATCAGAGATTGACTTGGAATAGGGATTTTTAGAGGGAAATGGGTGATACGACACCTGTCTCGTAGTCCTGGACCTTGAGAGCGAAGTTGGGGTGCGATGAAGAAGCTCAGCACAATTGGCTGAGGGGAGCTCGCCAAGCAGAGTGGCGGCAAGGCTGGATGAAACTCAGGAGTGATCCGAGGAAGGTCTCGGAATCAGGAGTTTTTATAAGGAGAGATGTGACTGCAGGCTATGCCTTACTCGGTGAGAACAATGTGTTTTAGGAGTGGGACAAAGCTTTGGAAAGGTCAGAATTTAGCATGATTGAATCAGAGCCGAATTAACAATAATGTAGCCAGTATGCAAATGCGGAGCGCTTAGTACAGCTTAGTCAGGTTGCCTGCTCGGGGCAGGGAGCCTTTGTTAGTATCGCACATATGCAATTAGGTGTTTGCCAGAGAGGTCCCTGAAGCGACGAACTGGCGTTATCTGGCCTGCCTGGGTGGAGAATGGAATGTCCAGCAATTATCAGACCTGCCTGTTTGCATGCTTGTCCGGAGGCCTCGCAAACATGTGGAGCGGAGTGGCAGAGGAAAGCCGAATTGTTTGATATCAAAGTGATATCGAGTGCTATCTCCGGGTAGGCCTAGACCGCAGTAACACTGGGGTTTGCTGTTTAGGGAGGAGCATTTAGAATTCTGAGCCAGAGAGCTCTTTGGCCTCAGTAAACTACAAACCCCAGAATTCCACAGGATGTTGGATGTGGAGTAATAGCACTATAACAGCATAGTGTGGAAATGGCCTTAGCCTCTAGTTTAGGGACTATATAGGGACTGTGAAAGTCCCTCAAACCCCACATACTGGTAAGCAGCCACTGGAACTAACAGGGGTCCATTTCCCTGTTGATCAAGAAGCAACTGCCTGGTGTGCCCACCACTCCTCATGTGAGTAATCTCTAGTGTGAGGAGCATTTGTGATAGGAGTCATTTTTATGGCCTGTTGTACCAAAGATCATTCATGGGGAAGCAACATCAGGCAGACACTTCCCAATCAATGGGAACAGATCTCGTCAATCCCAGCAGCTGCTTACCAGAAATAGGGTTTTGGGGGGCGGGGTCCATTATGTAGCACCAGTAATCTACCAGGTAGTATCATAGTTATGCTGCTAACTTGTATATAACAGTCACACAGGATTCTGCCATTCATTGTAGTTACATTGTTTAAAAAATCTGAATGGTACAAACTGATGCCCTTGCCTACCCCATCTTTTCTCAACATTCACAACAGAGCATGAGGCTCAGCATGAGCCAGCACTCAAACCATGTGATATTTCTCTGCATCAATTAGTGAGGGAGGCCACAGTTAAAACCCACAAGAAAACAAGTGGCATTCTTCCTTCCTGAGTTACAACTTTATTTTATCTTAGTTATATCTCTTTTTCTAAAAGAAAAAAATTGGGGCAAGAACTGAACTGTATTGCATTGCAACTGCAACTCGACAAGTAACTAGTTACATGTAACTGGTTTTTTCCAAGCTCTGACAGTATAGAAACTGTCAAAGGCAATAGATGCCAAGGGCAGCATTCCTCCTGAATCCCCAGACTAGTCCTGGCACCACAATTTGAGATTTGTAAATTCAAATAACATGAGTGTTATATTTGGCTGCTGTAGATACTTTCTGCCACAGACAAAGATGTAAAAAAAGAAAATGGCCATGCTGGTTGGAGATCCTGGGAATTACAAATCAAAAAGTAACTTTTCCATGTTCTTCCCCTAAAAAATATTTGTTTTTTTATAAAATCCATCTAGAAAAAAATTACTTATTTCTGAATACATGTAAATATGACTGCTTATATATCATTTAAGTAATAACCTAATGAGATAAAAGGTATACACCAAAAGTATGTTCTAAATACTTCTACCATCACACTTAACAAAAGTTTTATCTATTTTTATCCAGAGATAAATGAGATGAGAATGACAACTTACCAATTACAAAAGAAACCATAATACATGATTCAGCATCTCATGAGGGTGAGAAATATGCATTCTTAAAATAAAAAAATACCATATCCTTACCATAGTACTCTAGTCTATGCCTTGATTCAAGACCTAGTGTAGCCTTTTTTAGCTTTGCACACTCATGAGCCTTAAGTAAAATGACTAATTACGGGTTACTAATTACGACATTGCTAATTAGGATAATTGAATTGCTTAAATTATGGAATTTGCTGCTACTTTCTAAACAAATTTGTTTTTGCTTTGCAATAAATTGCCCAGGGACTTTAAAAGTATGTATGGTCACAATCTCTAATTCCAAGAACTGATCTATAAATAAAATAAATGGTTTTGGTTAACTATTAAACAGAAAACAGACTAATTTCAAGATCTGTATAATATGGTCCAATAAAGAAATGCTTGTAAGCAACCCATCCATTGCACAAAAAAACATATCTCTGGTCTCAGATATATCTTGGTCCATGATCAACAAACCAGAATAATAATGACAAATGTTTTAAAATTCCACATTCAAACATTGTTATTCTTTTACTTACAGTTAAAACCTTCCTATAACTCCTCCCAAGTTCCTACAAATAAAGAGATGTTCCTTTGTAGAATAAAATGTGAACCAAGAACCTCTGACAGAAATACAAGAGCAGGCATGGAGGCCCTCCAGATATTGTGGTGCAGGAAATCACATCATCCCTTCATCACTAGCTATGCTGACTAGGAATAATAGGAAATGCATTCTAGGAAAGTCTAGAAGTCCAAAATTTACCTATCTCCACATTAGAATTTTAAAACCGGGTGGAAAGACAAGGTAATTTTTACACTCTGTGACAAGACACAGTGAGTTCTCAAACCAAATCTAAGTGAATCAAGTGATATTTTATTGTATGGGTTTGTACAGATTGGAAGCAGCACTTGGGTTTTTTTTCTGTGTCTTTCTCAACAATCAGCAACTCATTCTATACATCTTGTGGGCTGCTTTGTTTCTCAAAGGGCAAGAACACTCATTATGCAAAGAAACTCTTTGCACTAATTAAGAAAACTTTGGTGAAAAGAAAATAGCACCCTTCATCTCATCCTCATCTGAAAGCAATGAATCTTGCAGGGCTTGAAAATTCCTCGCTGTGCTGTCCTGTAGAGTAGAAACTGTCTAAACTGCAGAGTAAAAGAAATTTAGAAAATATTTTTTACACCTCTAATCATCACTGAGCTGGTTTCTACCAACACCATAACCACCACCACTATAATCTTTAAAGGTTTTCCCCCTCTAAACATTGTATGTACTTCTACAAACCTTTATTTTTCCTCTTCACCCTCATAGAAGAAGTCCCTACTATATGTGTTACTAAAATGGCATAGAAATCCTAAGCCTTGGAGACACAGCCTTGGAGCCTTGGAGATCCATCTCCTGGGAAACAAATCTGACCTTCCTATCTTCCCCAGATGATGGCATCAGCATTTAGGCCAGCCTGCAAGTGAAATGGGATTTCTGCTCTACCCCCCCAAAAAAAAAATTCTCTGAATTTGTGCCTTAGGTTGAAAAACATTTGGGTTCTGTTTAGGCATCCAATAGACACCCATCCCAGTTTGCAGGCATCCATGGCAGCAACTCAAGTCTTTACATAGGGAGAGTGGAGTGGAGAGCTTTGGTGTTCTAGCTGTTTTGAATTTCAGTGCTCAAAGGCTCCAGCCAGCATACCCAGTGGTAAAGAATTAATCCAGTTATAACCCAAAAGCACCTGGAGAAAACGGAAGGGTACTCAGGTGCCCTGCAATGAAAAAAAGCAGCAATCAGAGCACTTTGCTCCACCAGACTTCAATTTACATCAGGAAGTTCTACAAACTGCTTTCCCTGAACAAGCAGAATGGGGAGAGAAATGGATTGATGGGCATTCCTAGGGAAGGGGGAATCAGAAATAAGTGACATGTGAGCATATAAAAATGACTCACAATTTGGATGCTAATTGAAATTTTTGGACTCAAAAGCAAAATAAGCAAAAAAGTCATTTTTGCCCAGCACTACCAATTACCATAAACATGAACAAAAATGATGTAAAGTGATTCAGCAAAGATAATTTCAATTTTAGTGATCACAAAAGCATTATGGGCTTATCCTGTGTCAGTTTATCTTCTATGGTTAGATAATTTCCTGATAAGATAAGGGAAACTGACCCATCATAACTTATCACAGAAGCCCTAATACACAGTTACAATTACTGCAAGAAAAACCCAATCCCACAGAGGGCTGCATGCTACTCACTTTGTTATTTCCTTCTCCCATCATTGATTGTATTTCTTTTTAGTTTTAGTTTTCAAAAACAAGCATTTTAGATTAAATTTACTTTATTTTGGCTTTTTTAGGAAAATCCATTTACATCAAAACATTATATGTTAACAGATGACATGACACTTCATTAATCTAAGTAATTATATAGTGAAATTACTTCTATTACTTAAAAATAATTAATTACTAGAGTACTACGTTGTTCTTGCCTCAATTTATCTGACAAATTAACTCACTTCTTATACTGAATAAGCTAGCAATCAATTATTATACTATTGTTCATTTACTTAAGCTTTTCTAAATGCCTGTTCCTATATAATTGGAACTACAGATTACTGCACGGATGACTGAAAAAATTGGTATTTCCTGCTTCTCTCAACCCCTTGCAGTTGTGGCTTCGTGCACTAATATTTAGATTGAGTTAGGCCAGCATGGTATAGTGGTTTGAGTGTTGAACTATGACTTTGTAGGACCACTTATCTATGGAATTTCATTGGGTGATCCTGGGCAAGTCACACTCTCTCAGTCCTTGAGTAAGGCCATGGCAAAGTTCCTCTGAATAAGTCTTGCCAAGAGAACCCTATGGTAAGGTCACCATAAGTCCACTTGAAGGCAAAACCTAGGCTAACTATGTTATCATTTACTAGAGAACAGGAAACAGGGATTGTTACTGCAGTTATGATATGTCTGGTGAGAGCACTAGATATCATTTGATATCAAATAATTTGGCCTTTACTTGACGTTCCTCTGCTACCCCGCTCCATGTGTTTGCAGAGGTCCACCGGACAAGCACATATTAGGCGCGGCCGTTAATGGTTGTAAATTCCAGACCTCATTTAGGCAGGCAACTTAAGCCTCTCCAATGCTTCAGGGAACACCTTTTTGCAAACATGCCTTGCTCAGCGTGAATCTACACAAAGACGCTCTGCCAAGAGACCGAGCCAGTCCTTTCTGTTGAGCCATTTGCATACTGGCCATACTATTGTCATCAAGTGCTAAGCTCACCATGTTAAACCTGACCTTTTCCAATGCCTTTGTCCCGCTCTAAATCTCCTTTGTTCTCACCGAGCATGGCATGGCCTGTAGGTAAAATCCACCCTATAAAAAGTCCCCAGATCCGAGCCTTCCTCAGAACACTCAGGACTACTTTGGACTTCCATCCCGCCTTGCTGTCGGTTTGTCCAGCGAGCTCCCCTCAGTGAACCGCGCTGAGTTTCTTCCCTGCAACCTCCTCTTCACTCCAGGACTACGAGACCAGGTGTTGTATTACCCATTCCCCCAAAACTCTCCATTTCTATTTCTCAGTTAGCTAGTGTATGTCGTCTCTTTTGTGTTGTTTGTTTTCAATAAAATATTATCTGTTGCTTTAATCTTGTCTAGCCACTCTCTGACCTGATGCTGTAGACATAGGGTAAAAGATCCCAGCTAAAGTTACCCTGCCTCTCATTAGCTTCAGAGAGTGCTCGAGTTTAATTTCCCCCATCTTGTGTTTTTATTTGGTAATTTGGGTGCCCCTCCTGGGACCCCAACATACAGGGTAACAGGATGATCCATTTATCTAGAAGCCAAGTCCTGTTGTTCCTGATACTCTAAGCTATGGTTTAAAGGAGGGATGAACACTAAATTTAATTTCAAAAGCCCTCCACAAGGCTGTAACCTAGTTTGAGCCCTTATAAAAAGCTAAACCCTGTTTAAAATCTAGGGTTTTTTAGTTGTGCCACAGTCTAGTTTAAATTTATGCTATTTGAGTAATTTCATTACTGGAAAAAGTTGGTGCTTTAGCTGTTATAACCTAATTCAACCACTTCTTAAAAGCTGGACAAAGAACACAGGAAACCCTTTAAAAAAATCAATCAAACAAATAAACAATGGAGACAATGTATAGAACTTAATCTAGGTAAATAGTACAATGTCATACAGTACATTGATTTAATATACATATCCAGTGAAGTCATGCTGAGTGGCTTGATTATCCAAGCTTCAAACTGGCAGCAAGAAAACAGTCCATCTCTAAGCTTTTGAAATTTTAGCAAGAAATTCAGATCTGGACAATTATTCAAATGATCAGTAGAAAGAATTCTTCTGAGATCAAAGGACAACCCCATTAAATGTGACTCATTCGGTCCATTTGTTTAAATATGAACAGTCAGCATCACACAAAAAGAGAGTGTAGGGTGGTCCCCCATGTACTTTTCCCCTCAGCAACTTGAAGTGTGAAGGGATGTATTCAGCTGGAAGCAACTGCTTGGAAGAAAACTTAATGGAGAAATCCTCTTCTAGGGATAAATCTGAGCCTCCTATACTGTGGACACTAAAGTCCTGGTGCACTCCAATTCACCAGGGAACCTCAGGACAAAAGAGTTGAAATGGTTTCTCTGAGAAAGAGAGCAAGCTCTCTCTCCAAGCCACACAACAAGGCAGACTGACAGACCACTAAGGTTAAAACATAGGCTAATATGGTGGCTTCCTGGCAGAGTATCTGCCTGTAAGAAAGAAATTTTGGAAGCAACAGCCTCCTCAAGGACAGGGCTCTCTTTCTGAGGAAGACTTTTTTACAAAGTACTTGCAGCTGAGCCCTGGGAGAAAGGGAGTTGAAGCAACTCAGCTTTTCAAGCCTCAGTCCTGGAGGGGAAAATATTGCAGGAAAAATCAAGCACTGATTTTAGTTCTAGCTGCCTTTTGCTTTTTTTTTTTTTGCTTTTTTTTTTAAGAGTACTGGATTTTTAAAAGTATGATTACAAAAAGAGGCATAGGAGGAGGAAGTTAAAAAGAATAGAAAGGGAGAACGCATAGGATATGAGCATGGGCCAGGCATATGCATTAATAGAAGCTGATCATATTTCCAAAAACAGAGGTTCTTGAAGTTAGCATCTATAAAATACACATTCCTGAGTAGCTGAATTAGCAGTTCTAGCAGACTGGTTGTCTCTTCCTTGATTGTGATGGAACCACTTTGTGCTTGAACTTGGACTGTCTTTGGGTTGCCCTTGCCTGAATTTGCCTGCTATTTTGCTTTATCTTGCTAGCTTAGACTTTGGACTGTGTGGAAACAAGATAGAGAGACTGTGGGGAAATAAGTCCTGCACAATGGAAGTTTATCTTTTACTTACCCGTTCTTCCCTTTTGATTCCCCTCAATGCGCATTTTAACAGTTTTAGTAAGGAAGGTTTTAAAAATTACCTTCATAAGACAAACTCATGATGAAAATGTTATCCCAAAAAAAGTTTTTAAGAAATAAACAGACCATGGGGTTGAATTCTGTTGGTAATCCCAACTAGAGTAGACGCATTGCCTCAATTGTTCATAGGTTTCCACACTACGCTGTTATTATTCCACTTTCAACATCCTATGGAATTTTGGGGATTGCAGTTTATAGAGGGGCATTTAGAATTCTCTTTGGCCTCAGTAAACTCCAGAATTCCACAGGATGTTGAAAGTTGAATAATGCACTATAACAGTGTACGGCAGAAATGGGCACAAATTGATTCAGTGGGTCTGTTCTACTTACAACTGGCAGTACTGTAGGATGCTGTTGTATCTAGTTGCATCCATCCACAAATGGAATCAACATTACTAGTAAAACAGATTCTCCATGTGTGCTTCCCATATCTGCTCCAGAGGGCTGTGTGACCTTGTGGAGCAGATCTGAGTTTAGGGTAGGTGCAAGGTAAACTAGTGGAAGAGCAGGCCCTATTTATTTATTGGAAGGATACAGAAGTTGTGTGTTTGGAATGAGCCACAGAACTTGTTCAGAATGACAGGAGGCTCAAGATGGCATCAGAGACAGTAGCATTGTTTGACCCTCTCCAGCTAATGTGATTTATTTTTCTTGTTTAGAAAAAAGAGAGAGATAATTTCATTCTTAGCTCCATCTGGACATAAGATAAGGTTGGAAAGCTAAACTAGGTATACCAGGCATGGGGAAGAATATGGTACTGAGAGGGGAAGGAAGTGAAGCCACTGTCTTTCTGTCTCCACTAGTTTCTGGAGTCTGGTGGCTTCCATCTCAATGCTGCAATGAATCTGCTACAGGTTTCAGACTTAATATGAAAGGAGGTATCTAGAGCACTGAAGCCTGCCCCCCCCAAAAAAAAAAAACTGGATCACAAAGTTTGGATATTAAAACCCAGAACAAATTCACCACCTCATCAATATGGAAGCCACTAGATGACACTGCCAACATCTTTGAACTATTGGCATAGTTAATCCATTGTTGCATTCCACTCCACTGTTTCACTCCACTTTGATAACAAATGCCTCATTGCACAATGTTGAATATCACCCATTACATCCAATACAGAGAAGAAGGGGGAGAGAGCCCGCTAATCCTTGCAATGTTATGTATCAGACAGACTACCCCAATGGACTGCAATTGGCTCCATTATCTCTGAATAGGACCAGTGTGTGTTTAAACACAGAACTACAGTGCTATGTGGACTGTGGGTCACTATCCCCCCTTTTTTTCTGAAATCACACCCACAGTTTCACATTTAGTCACCCACAACTGTTGCCATTACAGCTGGTTTGGCCCTTAGAACTTCTTTTCAAATAGTTCAATTCTGTGTTTGCTTATAGCCCTCTTTTAAACGGCATGAACACATTCAAACCACGGCTTTTGGGCATGCATTTATTCCGCCTGAGAACATTAGCAACATTTGTTATCAACAGCAATCCAAAGCCAGGGCATCTGGAAAGCTTTTTAATAATGCATTGCTTCCTAATGATTTTAACCAACAAGACAGGCATTGATGAATTTCAGTCCAGCCTGCAACAGCATGGTCTACAAGGAGGTATTGAACAGCACACAGTGGAATGGCTTTGCTCATTAAGGCTCTCTGAAAAAGTCACTTGTTAGGTAAAGAATAGTCGCCTGAACAGCATTTTTAAGGCAGTTTGGAAATATCACTTTCCAAAAAGGCAAACATACTTGGCAAGCTGGTACCTAGTTTGCTTGTGATATTGATTCCTTTTAGCAATAATGATCCAGGGAAACAGTCTCTTATCACAGATATTGTATAGCTGTTATTTTTAACCATGAATATTAGGCTTCTGGGAAAATGTAGATGCCTCCTTACCACCGTGATTATTTGTTATGCAAAGTTTTCACAGTAATGTAATGCAAATGAATTATTTTTTCCAATAACCCTTGGGATGCATTAGTTTTCACTCAGAGACAGATCCAACAGTGGTAGCTGGTGGCTGCCATGTGTGCAGGATGGTAAATCCAGGACTTAGTACAAACTTTAAACAAGAGATCCAAAATACTGAGCCACCAAAAAAGGCTCAGTAATTTGGGCAAGTTCTTTAAATTTCAGACTAAAACGGAGAACAGATCCACCATCCCATTCACATGGGAGCTACCAGTCATCATTGGATCCAAGCTAAAATAAAATCAGAGCTGTTTACCAGTAACAGGAGGCCACAAACTAGGACTAGAAGACCAACATTCAAATTCTACTCACCCACAAAGCTTTCTCTTGACCTGACCTCCCTTAGAAGGTTCTGAGGATTACACTGGGGCAAAGCCACACAGACGACCTTGAGGTCATTAGAGGAAGGGTAGGATAGAAATATAACCCAAAATGTAGCTTGAGGGCCTATCTGGATAAACCAGCTTAATAGTCATTCTCTCTCCCCAGAGAACTCAAGGTATTTCGCTTGCTGAGCTGAGGCTAGAAATCTCTCAGACATATCTTTGAGGTCAAAATATAATTGGCAGGATTCTATGAGAAAACGCATGATTGTTCAAATAGCATTAAACATATACATTTGTAGAGTAAATTGATATAACCCTTTCACCTATACTGGCAACACTTTTACTTGACCAATCTTCTTATGTTGGGATCAGGCAACTTCAGTAGGACCAGGAGTCATTTGCTCACAGAAGCAACTGTTGGTGAATTCCCCCATGACCAAAAAACAGAGAATCAAAATCTGAAATAACCAGACATCACTTTAAAAACAAAATATTGGAGGGACCTTTTGGCCGAAACAAGGAGGGGGAAGGACATGTGCTTTTGTTTTACAGAATGTACACACTGACTATGCTTCTTATTTTAGATATTTTTTTTTCAAAACTCTCTTTAGGATGGCAATGGGGAAGATTCCGGGAGGTGTGCAAAAATTGGGTCGTGTGGCCCATAGACCATAAGTTACCCACCTGTCTAATGTTAGATTGGTAAGATAACACCTGGCAGCAACATCCTTCAGCATTTGACAGCCTCTGTGTAAAAGACAAGCAGATTGGATATTTGAAAAAGCAACAAGTTCAAAAGAATCTCAGTCTTATTCAACATACGATCTTGACGTCTCTGTGTCTAGGAGTGCCAATTCATTCCACATACATTCTAAGCTATTAAGGTGAAAAATTACAGAAAACACCAAGGTAAAGACAGACCAACAAGACAATGTGAAACAAAACAGCAAGGAACATATCCTAGAATCTCAGGACAAACAAATCCAAAATGTTTTTGTATTGCAACTCCCATCAGTTGTTCTTAGCACAGGCATTAGTGAGGGATCATGGGAGCTGAAGTACACAACATAGGAAGGCTGCACTGACTTATCCTTGGATCAGGAGCAATCAATAGGGATGACAAGAATATTTGAAAATATTTTTAAAATGGCTGAAAAACATGGGGTTTTTTTAAGTGTTCAGAAACTCTCACAAGGGAAAAATCCTGATCCAATAAGATTCTCTACAGTTTTGAACTTTGCACAAAATTTGTACATGGTTGCTTTGTGTAGAAAACAGCACATTTTACACAGGAAATAGCTTTTTTCTCTGCAGAAAAAAAATGATATTTCTACACAGAAAGTGTATTTCATGCACAGAAAAAGCTGTTTCCTGTTCATATAATGCTGTACTTGTGAACTTATTCTGCACAATATTCACACATTTGCATAGAAAACAGCATTTGCATAGAAAACAGCATTTTCTATGCAGGGGACTCCTTTTTCTGGCCAGTAAGTTAATATATCTATGTAGAAATAGAATTTTCTGCAGTGAAATGCCATTTCCTGTGCAGAAAATGCTGCTTTCTATGCAAAGCAACATGTATGAATGTTATGCAGAATGAATCCTAAGCTGTGAATAGTCTTCAAAAACTGCAGTTTTTGAAGACTTCCTTGCAGTGGGAAAAAAAATTACTAAAATTGCTTGTTACTTCCTTTGAGAAGAAATTTAGTAAAGAATTATGTCTCTAACAATCAAGCACCAGGGAAACACCATAGTTGGCAGCTGAACTACTTTCAGTTTGGTAGATCATGGGCTGGGCATTCCTCTCTCAACACTAGGTGATGAACGCAGATCCCCATTTTTGCCTCATGCAAGTACATATCCCATTGCTGCAATGTTATGAAACACCTATACAATTGATTAGATTCTTTAGTTAGCATGATGGGTAGCCAGTCGATGTAGGAGACTGTAGAACAGTGGTTCTCAACCTGTGGGTAGCGACCCCTTTGGAGGTCGAACAACCCTTTCACAGGGGTCACCTAAGACCATCGGAAAATACACATTTCCGATGGTCTTAGGCTCCATTCCCTCCTTGGTGGTGCTGCGCAAGCACGAGCCATGCGCTCATGTCCTCCTGTCCCCTGTTCAGAAGGGACTGAAATTGCTCCCCTTGTCCACTACCGGGAGAACCTCCCATCTGATGGACCAACTTGGGGGGGCAGCATCAGTACAGGGGGCAGGCCCCCTCCTTGCCATGGCCCCTGCTCCACTCACCACAGAGGGGGGCGCTGCGGAAGGGCTGGGGGGCCGCAAGGCGGTGCTTTTTCCAGGGGGGTGAGCTGCGCCTGGAGGAAAAGACAAAGGAGCTTGGATTCCTCCCCCCAAGCCAGGATCTACACTCTGGAAACTTTTCCCACACTGCCCCTCCCAGCAGAAACGAGAGTGAAGCAGAAGCAGAGCCCGAGGGGTTCTTGGAGTTTTTTCCCGGGGGAGACGCACGGCTCCTCTTTCCCTCCCTGCCCGCTCTTCCTGTTCCTGGCCGGCGAGGTGGCCTTTGCGAGGGGCGAGGCATTGTAAATAATAAATAAATAATTTTATGGTTGGGGGTCACCACGACATGAGGAATTGTATTAAAGGGTCAGAGCATTAGGAAGGTTGAGAACCACTGAGAATCTGACCTTATCCAGGAAGCTCAGCAGAAAATTCTGAGCTTGTCACTTTTTTAAAGTCCTCAGCCCAATATATTCCTGCCTTACCGAGTAATTGTGAGATTGCCATTAATATGACTTTATTTGCTATGATGAGGATTTTTTTTTCAACCATACTTTTTAAACAAATCCCTATAACCTCTATATATTCTATTCTCAGCTTCTCAAAGGAAAGACTGCATACAAACTGAGTTAACAGGTAAATCTCACCAGGCATTTGGCATCTACAACAATAGAAATATATTGGATCCCTTCACAGCTAAAGAAACAAGAAGATGAACCCACACTTACATTGATTTTCTTCCGTTATGTAAATTGTCATAGTGGTTGTGCACATTTTTGATGGCAGTCTGTATTTGCAGGGCTGCTAGTTTAAAAACTACTCATAAGAGAAAAAAGTGGTCTTGAAATTTTCCAGCCAAAGTTAGGATCAGACAACAGAATGAGGAGGTATGTGCACACATTCACATACAAACAGAGGTAGCAGTAATCATAATACTGAGATATATTGGATTGCTTCAGTACAGTGACAGCCCAAAAACATAATTCATATCCACATCCAGAATTTCCAACCATAGATAGATAGATAGATAGATAGATAGATAGATAGATAGATAGATAGATGAGACAGACAGACAGACAGACAGACAGGGGCAAGAGGACATTTGAAAATTCTCACCACTGTCTTTTTGTTGTTGTTGTTGTTGTTGTTGTTGTTATTATTATAATTATTAATAGTGTTTATTTTCCTATCACACTACTAGCCACAAAGAGGGCTCAGGATTCAGATACTTTTCTCCTCACTCCTAAAGCAAGAGCTTTATGGATTTATCATAAACCTTACCCTTTCTTTGTGATGACATTCCCCTCCTCAAACACATCGATCCTTGAAAAACATATTTTTCCATAGAATCTCAAGTTTATAGCTTTGCATGAACTCAGTTCCCACTATCTGACAGAATAGGGTCTGAATAAAATGAAGTAAAATACATCCAAACAGGATTCTTTTCACCCCAAAGTAAGGCCTTGCAACCAAATGAATTATGATTTTTTCTACTTCTTCCATACTCCGTAAATGGAGATTGGGGTTGCTCAGAAGGTACAAGGTATGGTGCTGTCAAGAGAAACTGTAATAATATATTTTGTCATTTAGGACAAAATATCTCCAGGAAGAAATTAAATCCAAATTCAGAGGTTTAGATCATTAAAGTTTATCTTTCATCTTCCATATTCCCTCCCCCTCTGTTTTATTACAGATGAGGAGCAGAGTGCTTATCTCTATGACATCTATGAAAGACCTTGAAGAAACCAATATTATGAATTTTTCCAAGCACTAATATTATCCATATATATTTTCCCACATCTCTGTGTAACAGCCAGGGGGAAATGTGACTTAAATAACAACCAACATGAACATGGAAAAATTGTGTCTTTAAACTGTCTCCATAATTAAAACAGCTGTGCTATAATCTGATTTTCATTCTAATGATACAATTTAGAGATGTCCTGCATACTGAAGATCAAGCACACCACATAATTATTGATTAGTTATAAGCCATTTGAGTTTAATGTTTATTTTGCCTGATGATCATCATTGCTCATTTGTAGTAATTAATCTATCATCATTTATTATAGCATATATGGAAAGTAAATAGCATCGAAAGGCTCAGGGGATTATATAGGGGGAAAAGGCAGACTATCTGGATAAGCTATAGAAATACAATTCTAGTTTATAAATTCCCATAAATTATGACATATACATTAAATGTTTGTTGAAGAGGGTACACAAGCACAGGTATACACAGTGTATATATGCATAGTGTGTAATAGCAATTCCAGGTATATTTGGTGTATGTCCAAAGTAAGTTTTTCCCCTGGTTTATCAGACATATATAGGTGAATGAGGGCTAGGGATGTGATTCTCACTAATTTTATTTATTTTCTTACAGCTGTAAGAAGGTCTTCAACAACTGCACAGTTTTTGAAGTCTTTTGCAATCTGGGACTTGTTCTGTGCAAAATCCACACTTTTTTGCCACAGAAAAGGGAATTTTCAATACAATTGGCAGCATTTTCTGTATAGGAAAAATAATAATTTTGCACATTATTTTCTGTGAAGAAAATGCTGTTGTGTGAGCATTGTTCTTCATCAGTTTTTGAGCATTTACATGCATTGTTTGTGTAGCCTGGTTGTACACATGTCTACTCCACTGTGTCCAGCATTTCATTTTTAACTGAATGTAGCATTTGGTGGACTTCCAAAGAATGTTAAATGTTCTAGTGAGTAAAATCTTTCATTGACATTAAAATCTTAAGCTCTAAGTCTACAAGTTCAATGGAAGACAGTAAAACAGGTGTTTTCAACATTTCATTTTCATGATGTTAATAAATAAGGTACACTAATTTTATTTTCCTTTTGCAGGAGGAGGGTTCAAGCAGAGAGATACCAAGGGCCCTTCTGCACTACAGAGTTATAGTGCTACTATTCCACTTTCAACATCCTATGGAATCCTGGGGTTTGCAGTTTAGAGAAGGACATTTAGAATTCTCAGACAAAGAGCTCATGGACCTCGGTAAACTACAAACTGCAGAATTCCACAGGATATTGAAAATGGAATAATAGCACTGTAACAGTGTAGTGTGGAAAGTTACCTAAGGGCTCTGAATAGTAGAGGATAGATGTTCACCAGGGTCTTAGCAAACAGTGCTAAACTCTCTCCAAGCCAAAACTGACATTACATTTTGCATACCTTATTGAATTATTAATTTTCAAAATACAGACCCAAAATGTGATGTTGAAAACCTGCACTTAGATTGTACGAATGAAGTTCCCTACTGTTATATCAGTTGTCATGTGCCTTCAAGTCATTTCCAGCTTATGGTGACTCTAAGATGAACACACCATGGAGCTTTCTTGGCAAGATTTGTTCAGAGGGGATTTTGCCTTTGCCTACATCTGAAGCTGAGAGAATTTGACTTGCCTAAGGTCACCCAGTGGGTTTCCATAGCCAAGTGGGGATATGACATTCTGGTCTCCAAAGTCCTAGTCCAGTGTTCAAACCACTACACTACATTGGCTCTTAACATGACAATACTGTCTCAAAATCATGAAACATTTTGGAATTGGAAAATTCACTTTGAATTCAGAATGCTAATTCTAAAGTATAGTTTTCAGCCTTATGCAGTCAACACTTAGATGCAGATATGAAAGTAAAAAAAAAAAATTCCCCTAGATTTAAAGCATTTCCAGGAACAGATTGATGGTGGTGGAGTGAGATACACAGAGAGCTGGAGGAGGAGGAGGAGGAGGAATCATTATGTGGGGACTAATTGCACAGTATTTTAAAGGAAATGGAAACATTATCTTGCTACATTTTATTCTCAGTCTGAAATATTGGAGAGTGTCACTAATCTCAAACACGGTTTTTGGACAGCATGGACAGTACAAGATTACAAAGCATAAGACTAGAGCCCCTTACAGGATTTCCTTTTAGTTGCAGTGTCTTGAGTGCATATATGGATAGTGTTGCATAATGTACAACAGCCCCAGGTTATTCTAAAGTGTGAGCTGGATATCATTATGCTACTGAACAAATGTCAGTGTGGGTCACTGAAGGCAAGAAATTTTATTATCCCAAATAGGCACAGAATTGTTGCATGGATGATCATTCAGGGCAGCTGACCTCCTCCAGATATTATTGTGTCAGGGGATATATCATATACGTTCATCCAAAAAAAAAGGGGGGGGGATTTTGTGCTCTGTTTTCACCCTGACTAATGGCATTGGATAGACCAGTGGTCTCTGTTGCCTCAGGCACAACCACAATGAATTTTAGAAATGGATGGATAGTGCCTGGAAGCTACTCCTACATGAGTGATAAATTTGTGATGAACTATTTTGTAAGGAGATTCTTGCTCAAGCAATCCCATAAGTCTATGTTGATGATTCCAGAGGCCACAGCCAAGCATGCCACTGTGAAGTTGTCATTCCACAAGTATGCTTTTGGTTGGGACTATAGATCAGTGACAAGGGGGGCAGTTTGCATGCACTAGATCTTCCCAGCTTTCCAGGTTTTAAAAAATGGATTAAAAAATTATGTGAAAGACCTCTGCTAAATAAGGAAATAATCTGGGCTTTGGGCCAAACAAAGACACATTAAGAGAAATAACAGCCAGCATTCATCTCAATTCCTGAAGGTCCATTTCCCCAAGAACACTGTAAGACTTCTCTAGGCTTGATCACAGAAAGTTACATGAGCTATTCCCATCCAAAGAAATTAATCTTGATTTGAAGTACTGGGCAGATATGAATGTTCTATCTGTGATAGCCCTTTGATACATGCGAGGAACTACTTGATGCTACAGCCTAAATGTAATGAATTAGGTATTTGTGAATTAACCTCAGTATAAGGATTGTACTATTTGCAATGTGTGGGAGAGAAACAGCTTCTCTTTGGCATGTAACCCTGGCTATGTTTCAGAACTACTCACCACACAGATGATCAGTGTCATTGTGTAAATCTCTGACAGCCAGCATGGTGTTGTAGTTGATGTGCTAGACTAGCACTCTGGAGACCAGAGTTCAAATCCCCACTTGGCAATAGAAACCCACTTGGACAAGTCACACTCTTTCACCAGCAGAGGAAGGCAGTTGCTAAACTCCTTCAATTTGGCCAAGAAAACCCTATCATATGGTTGCTATAAGTCAACTTGAAAGCACATAATAACACAGCCTAGGCTAGGCAAGCAAGGAACAGAAAAGGTTTTTTTCAGATATATTCAAGCCAACAGAATGACCAAGGAAACCGTAAGGATTGTAAAATATGCTGACAGATCACAGTGAAAAGGCAGAACTACTTAATAACAATTTTGCTTCATTTTTTTTCTAAAAACAGAATTGAAGAACATTTTTATCAATTACTTAGATGACTGGTAAGAGAATTCTTATTGAGCTTGCAGATGACACAAAACTGGGAGAGATTGTTACAAAACTAAAACAGAATTCAAAATGACCTACATAAACTAGAAAATTGGGCAGAATTAATAAAATCAAACTCAATAGAGGCAATTGCAAAATTCTACATTTATGCCACAAAAACCAAATGCACAGGTATAAGATGCATGGATACATGGCTCATTAGTAGTACCTGTGAAGAGGACCTTGGGATTATTGTTGATCATAAATGGAACATGAGCTAGTGGTGTTATGCTGCAGCACAGAAGACAAATGCTATTTTAGCCTGCATTAATGAAAGCATACTTTACAAGTCTAAGGAAGTAATAGCCCCAGTATACTCTCTGTCAGTCAGATCTCATGTGAGGTACTGCATCCAGTTCTGGGCACCTTATTTTAAGAAGGATATAGACAAGTGGGAGCAGGTTCAGAGAATGGGAACAAGGAGAAGATGTATGGATAACAAAATATATGTAGAAAGCTTGAAGAATGTTGGCATGTTCAGCTTGGTGAAGAGGGAACAGGGATGACATGATTGCACTCTTTAAATACTTCAAGGGCTGCCACAGAGAGGAAGGGGCAAACCAGTTCTGTGTTCACCCAGAGGGTAGGACCAGGACTAATAGTCTGAAGTTACAGGTAAGTGGATGTTGACTGAACATTAAAAGGAACTTCTTGATAGTAAGGGTGGTTCAACAATGGAATCAATTGCCTAGAGAGGTGGTGGGATCACCTTTAACAAGAGGCTGGACAGCTGTCTGATAGGAATGCTTTAGCTGAAGATCCTGCATAGAGCAGGGGATGGGCTTTGGTAACTCATGAGGTCTCTTCTAACCCTATGACTCTATGAAGTTTGAGCATGTGATTGTTGTGACATGAACATGTCCTCATGATTAGAGGAACATCTTGGCAGCCCTACATGGAATAGTTTGTTGTCATGCTATTATTTATTAATTTTGTGCAATTATTTGTTATATTTCTATCACATGATCCAAGATTATCTGGGTAGGTTAAAATATTTGATACCCATAGTGGTCATTGAAATCCTGGTTACCAGAACCTTCAACAGAATTAAGCACTAATGCATTATTTGAAACTTGCCAATGGAATATGAGATGATTTCAAGTTTGAACATTATACAGAGACAGAGTGAACTTGATACATAAAGAATAATAATGTATCAAGGTAAACAACAAGCTGAATTTCCCCCCTTCTTTGCTATCTTTGTAGATACAGTGACTTTTTTTTCATGGTAGAACATTCTAGTAAAAATCAGTAAGAATTCCATACACACACACTTATACATACACACATCCCAAAACTTGTACATTTCTTCAAAAATTATGCCAAAAAAACAACAACCAACATCAAAAATGAATTGACAGATTAATCCATCTCTACATGAATCCCATCACCTAGACTGCAGGGTTTGTCCCAGGAATGTATTTACTAATTGTACTGAGCTGACAACAAGTTAGGTTATGCTGTTGGGTAATCATGACCAGAGAGCCTCATAGCTGAAAAGTGGTTCAAACCCAGGTCTCATAACCAGGACAAAGCTAGCATCTCACATGGGCTCTCTTTCAATACTGACTTTTCAACAAAATCAAAGCACTGCTTCTTATTACTAACGAGAAGTCATAAAATAGAGATGCTAGTGAGAGTATTGGGATGAGAAAGAATCCCACCCCTGCATCAAAGTGAGACAGCAGGCCCTACATATTCACTTCTTCTGGATGTCATAAGAGGTTGGGGTGGAAGAACATACTGCAGCTATCCACAGAAAACTCACCACAGGACGGCATAGTCAGAAATGCCTAGAGCCAAAGAAGGATGTATACAAAGAAAGAGAGCTAGAAATCAGTACTTAACATTCTGTAACACTTATTTGTGAAACAAATAGAGGGTCACTGTGTGTATGGGCATGGGATTAGAGGAATCCTAGTGAAGCAGAGGCTCCTTGATATCACTGAAGACATACACAGCTCTACTTTTCCTGATGTGTATCATGGGTCATATGAAGCCTTTTAGGAAGTGTGGCATCAGTAATCTCGGTGTTGCTACTTCACAGCAATGACAACACTGAAAAGATTCTGTGTACTCAAGATTTTTGAGGTTTGACAGCAGAGGAACAAGAGCAATCACTGATAAACTGCCTGCCTCTCTGGGCAGGTTTGGCTATGTTTGTTGAGGAGTTTTGAACATAGTATACACCAAGGATAGACCTAGCCACTGACAAACAGCTGGTTGAGTTCAGAGCTAAAATATCCATTCTGGTAATGTATGCCAAATGAGCCAGAAAATGTGGCATTAAAGTGTAATGGTTGTGAAGGTTAACACTGTGACCTTCCACTTTGGTTTTACATGCTCTCTTTGGCTTACCAATAAGCAGCCAGAAGTGCTTATATGGCCACTGACAGACAGACAGACTATCTAAGTCTAGGTCTGCTGACATTTTGTTTCTGTTTGCAGGCTGTCTGTCAAGGATAATGGTCAACATTTGCTCACTATACACACTAGTGCTCAAGAGTACCAGGACAATTCACTGAAATATCTGACAGAGCCATTGGCATGTTTGTCTGTTTATTTGATTGTTTAAAATGTGTTAATCAGAATTTGTCTGTTTACAAGAAATCCAGGGCTGGCCTTGCCTAAAAGCATTGCAAGTCAGGTGCTTCAGTTTCCTGCTGTTTTCCTGCCCCTGTCTTGATATTTATTTGCTGTTTTAAAACAAAATAACAGGTAGATACTATTTAAACATTTTCTTGAAATGTTTGAGGCTATAACAATATAGGTAGGGTGTGAATCAGTCCAATGTCGATCACTATCCCTTATTTCAGTGCTTCTCAACCTTCCTAATGCCGTGACCCTTTAATACGGTTCCTCATGTTGTGGTGACCCCCAACCATAAAATTATTTTCATTGCTACTTCATAACTGTAATTTTGCTACTATTATGAATCGTAATGTAAATATCTGATATGCAGGAGGGGGCAGGAGGATGAGTGCACATGGCTCGCACTTGCGCACCACCACCAAGGAGGGAATGGTGCCTAAGACCATCGGAAATATGCGTTTTCCGATGGTCTTAGCGACCCTTGTGAAAGGGTCGTTCGACCCCCAAAGGGGTCGCGACCCACAGGTTGAGAACCACTGCCTTATTTTCTTCCCAAAGTCATTTTGGCTTCTAAAAAAAACTGCTACAACATTTATGATTTTTTTTAAAAAAAAAATTATACTCTCAAAAAGACATTTTAGCAAGCATTCAAAGCTTGGGAAGCTTAGGTGTTTTGGATAATAATTCCCCAATCCCACAGCCTATGTGGCCATGGACTGGGAAATTAAGGGGGCTGTACTTCCCAATCCTAACTTTTTCAAGTCCTCATTTAAACTATTCAGCACTGAACTATTCAGAGAACTGTGAAATATCATGGATCGATAAATCCAATGCTAACTTTAGTACAAGAGGTGTGAATGATATCAGATTGTACTGGTGGATCAAATTCCTCACACCTCTTGGCTTCAGAACCCTGTAAGGCTGAAGCAGCCCAGGTTAGATTGCTGGCAAAACTTGAATGTAACTATAGTCTGATTTAATGTTGAAGATCTCTCTTAGAAGGGAAGGCCTCAACAATTCTCACTTTTATACATCAGCAAGGACACAAAAGATGACAGCTGGCTCATGCATAATCCTAGACAGGACCAGACCACAACTTTTTGATACCTGAGGCAGAACAGCTGATGACACATCCAGCCATCTGTGTCAAGTTCTATAATACTGAAAACAGCCAAAAAACAAAAAAGCACACGAAGCAAAATATTATTGCTCCCTCACCCCACATTCAGTACTATGATCCTGCTGGATCTCAGAGATAGACATATTTCTGGGCTCAGGAAGTCTCCCTCCAGGAACAAGTATTCAATACACACAATAGGACTATTGTGCTAATTGCTCCCTCCCCTCTGGAGGAGGAGACTGGCATATATATTCTCCACTCCACTTCCAATTCACCATTCCTCTGAAGATGCCAGCCTCAGATGCAGATGAAACGTCAGAAGAAAATACAACTAGAACACGATCTCAAAGCCTGAAAAACCCACAAGAACCAAAAGACATATTTCTGTTGTACCCTTGGTTGTACTGCAGGCTGGCTGCATACCCTTCAATATTTCAGTGTTGAAAACTGGGATAAGTAAAATCCATGCATGGAAAAGATGGCAAAAGTTATTAACAAGGGGGGGGAAATCAGCTAGAAGAGTCTGCAGCAGTTTGCTTTTGTCTGAATCTACTGGGAAGGGTAACATTCTGTCCCTTCCTCTCCTCTCCTCTCCTGCTGAGTTAATTCAGTGCAAACCACTTGCACTTTGAACTCAATCTGCAGCAACTGAAATAAGCTGAGGAGAAAGGGAGAAACTGGGAGGAGGAGAAAGAAACTGGAACATTTCAAAAGCAAGTGAAAAAGTGAGCTAGCAGTGTACTATTGGGACTGTCCCAGTCAGACTGGGATAGTTGGAAGGTATGTGGCTAAGATATTTATTCCCAGTCACTACAACCGTTGAATTTTCTTTTATATATGTTATCATTATTTGCACCCACCTGTCTTCCAAAGAGATCAGCGTGACAGCCAGGGTGTATCTATTCCTTCTTCCTCCAGAAATTTGAAATTATTAGCTATTTGAAGTTAGAAGGAGAACTGATGTTGAGGGGGGAATGAAATATATGTGTGGGGGGACTGAGGCCAAACATAACCATTACATTATCACATTAGCAAACAAAGTATTGGTTTGTACGTTTGTGAAATTTAATATAAATCCTTTCATTTTAGTCAAAAGTGATAAAAGGCATGCATGCCCATTGTTCCAGAACCTGCAACACACTGCACCATCACAGAACAATCCTTTACCTGCATATACAGAAGTAAGTCCAATTGATTTCAGCAACATTTATTCCCAAGCTAAGTAAGCATACCAACCTTGGTAACATGAATGTGTTTTAGTTTTTGTCAATATAGAAAATGAGGAAGAAATCAAGTTGAAAATAGAAACCATGAATACCACAGCACACAAGAGGATTTTTTAATTATCTGGGATGAGGAACATTATGTATTGTCACACAGAAAAACAAAACTTTTACTTTATATTGTTACTGCACCACACATCCCCAACAATTGGCATGGTTTAATTGTCAAATATTATTTAATTGGCATTATTAATTGGCATTGATATAAATAAAACCTGAGGTGACTGGGAGGTCATGCTGGAAGAGGCATATTACTGACTGTAAATGTGAGATTGCAAGGCAGGTCAGCCACACCTACCTCTTAGGCAAGAACCAGATCATTTTCAGGCTAATAGCACGAACCCTCTTGAGACAATAGCCTTGAAGATAATGAGCTGGACATCTCAGAGCTGAAGGGGAACATTCCCACCAAATTGTGATTATCTTAACTCTGACCCTGAACACCTGGACGTTTCCCTATTGTTTCCTCACTTCTCCAATATACAGGGATATTATAACAGCTATTATCCTTTTGTCACCTAAGACCACTAGCTCCGTCTGGACGTCATTGTTTGTGTTGCAACTCCCAACTCTGCTTGGCTGGGAGAGCAATTCACACTCATACCTACAGGCTATTTTTCAAGTATAAGAACCCCTGATCTCAAGCTGCCCAGTGCAGTCTCTCACCTTTCTGAACACCACACTGTCCATTTGATTGCCAAATGAGAACTGTCCTTAGGTGCCTACCTAAGCCATGTCACTGCTTTCATCAGTGGTGTCTGGAGTAGTAACTGTTGCCTCATCCCTGAAAGTCTTCTATCACACTTTCCTCTCTTTTCTTCAGCTAGTCCTTTATGCTTGTACGAGTGCCTGGATCTTTGCATGCTTGTGTGAACTTCTCTCATTAAAACATATTTTTAGTTTATAATTGAAACTCTCTGGCCGGTTTTTGGCTCCAAGGACCCCATAAACACAGGTAGCAGATCTCTCTACATTACCTCCTCTCAAAGGCCTCCTGACTTTGAGCTAATTATTCCCTATTTTCAGAGGTACTGGAATCTCTGGTAGGCCCTTGTGACACCCATGTTTTGACGTAACAAGATCACACAGAAATAGAATAAACATCTACTTCAGAAGAGAGAGAAAAATCACAGAAAATAAATATCCTAATAATGTAATGGCCATGTAAAAATAATATTAGTCAATCTCTAAAACCACCTTAGACTCTTCAAAAATCAGTACAGCTTATGAATACTTATCTAAGAGTTAAGCTCCAGTGAGCTAATCAGGACTTCCATCTGAGTAATCATGTGCAGGATTGTATTGCAAGTTTCATGATTATTATAGTAAAAAACTGGCGATCTTGAATCTTTTTTTTTACTTTTTATTTACATCACATAGGGATTTGAAGAGTTGTTATTGTTATGTGTCTTCAAGTTGAGTCCACTTTTTTCAACCAGATTTACTCAGAGGAGGTTTGTCATTGCTTTCTTCTTAGGCGGAGAGATTGTGACATGACCAAGATTACCTAATAAGTTTGAATCTGGTTTCTTGGAGTCCTAGTGCAATAGTCAGACCACAGCACCATGCTGGCTCTCAATGCAAATAATACACATTTTCTCTTCCTCAGCACAAAAAAAAGGTATCTACCTCAGTGAAGTGGGTATTTTCCTGAGCATTATCTATTTAACAGAAAATTTGGTACCAGATATAAAAATAACATGAAAACAATAAAGATATAAGATATGTTCCTTCACTAAAAAATAAAAAAGATCAACATGTTTTGGCAACTGACAACGTACAGATATGCCTTGACTAAATAAACAAAAATATTTTGAACCTTCTAGTTTCCTGAAGCCTTCTTCCAGAATACATCCAGGACCCACTTTTCTTACGATTTTCACTTTGGTGACTAAACTCATAGATCTTTGCCTTTCTAACATGCTGGTAATGGCTGGTAAGGCAGCCTTATCCATTCTTCCCTTTTCACTCCATTTTGCTACTCATGCATGCCCACTAAGGATTCTGGAGGGGGCTGCTTTTTATTCTGCCTGTTATGGGTAGGCAAATACAGCTAAAGTAGGATTTGATCTCAGCTCAAGCTGTATTACACTGTTTACTGCAGACATCCTGCTGCAACCTGACACTGAAAATCTGTGGCCATTTCTGCACGGGGTATTTAAAGTGGTGCAGTCCGTCCTCCAGGGAGGACATCTGCAGCTGGGAGCAGACTGGGACCGGACTACTTAATGTAGATCCACACCTCAGCCCGCTCCGGAATGACCCCAAGTGGTAATCCAGCGTGCTTTTGAAAGACCGGAAAAATCAGGTCTTTCAAAAGCACGGAGCGTGCCACTGTGAGCGTGCTCCCTTGTGCAGATTTGCAGGCTCACACCAATGCGAGCCTGCAATCTGTCAG
Source organism: Ctenosaura bakeri (assembly GCA_948474755.1). Taxonomy (NCBI): domain Eukaryota; kingdom Metazoa; phylum Chordata; class Lepidosauria; order Squamata; family Iguanidae; genus Ctenosaura; species Ctenosaura bakeri. The sequence goes on along the minus strand of CAOLHI010000510.1, from coordinate 321,378 downwards.
GGGCGGGTTTTAGGCTGGCGAGCTTCAGTGGTTGTTCAAGACCCTCGACCAACCAGAAGCCGCCATTTTCAACGCCAGAGCAGTGCAGAGCGATGAACACGCACTGCTCCGGAGCAGCCTGGACTGGACCAGGGAGCCAGAAGATCCAGCAAGTAGCAGCGCAGGGCGATTCCCTCACCCCATGCGGAAATGGCCTGTGTTTCTCCAACCCTCTGGGATATTAATATTGTTAGTAAGCATATTCATATTGAAATTACTAGGTCTTCAGATATCCCCTTTGTTGTAGCCCAAGTTGATTTTAGATATTTTCAGTATTCATTTTTGGAAAAGGTATGAAGTTGAAAAACAGCTTATGTATATGGAAGAGACATCTGACATGAAGAAGGTACTGAGGACAGAAGTGTAGATATCCCTCCCCCCACCCCCGGCTAAAAAAATAAGAATTCAGCCACCCTAGTAACATTCTTGTTCAATGTTCAGATTTCTAGGATTGCAAAGAGTGAGGCACTGAAAATCATTCATACTTGGAAGTCTTTTGCTGCGTTTGCCTTTCTTTGGTAATTTTGCTTGCCCCTTTTCTTTGGATGTCTAAACTCTATTTCTGAATTCTCCACTGATGTGAACGGGCAGAATTCTTTATTGGGGGGACAATGCTCTAATATCGACTCCCCCACAGAGGTAAATCCCTGGACCAAACAGCACATGGTTCTTCTAGCATAAATCAAAGTGCGTAGAATTCAGGGTGGTCAGGTTATTTTAGCACTTGAGGCAGAAAATCTCATAAGTACTACTCTCCATCCCTGGCAATAGAAATACAACCACCATACATTAAATAACTAACAAATCAGCTTCCTGAGGGAGCAGTCTCACTCTACCAAGTGAAACTTACATTTGCCACCAGGATTTCTCTCCAAGGTTCTATCACAAAGCTCCCCACCTCCTGCAAAAAAAGACAGATCCAAAGAGGTTGTAACATTTTTAAAAATGTCATTGCAAATCTCTTGCTTGAATAAACTCTCCCAAAGAACACTCTTTTCTATAATACCAGTCAACCAATATCTTATTGGAAAACTGGCTCAAGGCCTTATATTTAAAGAGGGAACACAAACTTTCAGGCAATAAAAGTTCTCAATATTTAAAAGAAAACATCGAGCAATAAATAACTCATGGCATGCATAACAGATGGCTAAAATATACATAGTGATAGCTGTTAAAAAGTAGATAGAATGGAAAATATGAGCAGAGTTGGTACAGCAAGTAGACTTTCTATTTTGACTCTGTCATACAGATTCAGATTAAATAATATGATTATTTTAATTTTTGTACAGCACAATCCTAAGCATGGTTACCCAGACGATTTTATAGATATGCAACTATGCATAGGATTCCAACTCCAACCTTTTTGATCCTTAAGTTTAGAGTATTTTGAGGGTTTTATGCATGTATATAATGATTTGTGCAATGCAATTCTCTTTAAGTTTACTCAGAAGTAATTGTAGCCTTGGAAATCAGAAATAATTGTAACCTTAGAAATCTGAGCAAGGTTTCAAATTCTTTGTAGTCTTACACAGTAAAGCTTGTTTTAAGACATTTTTGAAATCAAAATCATAGCAGAAGCCATGCTTTTTGTATGGTTTTATTGCCCATCCAAGTAGATTTTCATTCACCTTTGACCACAAATGTAGGTGTACCCAGATAGTATAATTGTACCAGTTTCACATCTGTTTAATTGTCATTGCTCTGTAGCAGAATCCTGCTTTTTTTTAGTTTGGAATACTCTGCTAGAATTAGAATTATTATAAATATTATTTATTATTTATTATTTTATTTATTTATTATTAGAATTAGAGTTGTTATTAGAATTATTAGAATATTCTGCTAGAGACCTTTAGTCTACTCCCCTAAAGTACAACACTAGAGCAGGGAATTCTAAGTACTTCACCAAACTACCAATTTCAGGATGGAGCCAGTTGAAGTAGTGTCAAATTTCTGTAAATGTGGCATGTAGACATATGTTCAAAATATAATCCCTTGTGTCTCGCAAGCACTGTGTTTCCCTTTTCTTCTTTCTGCAGTGTGCTATTACTTATTTCTAGCTCCAGTGCTTTAATTCATTGCCCACAAATACAGCATGTTCCATCATTGCATTCTGATCATCTGGAAGTGATCCTTTCAGCTGGCTACTACATCATACCTCCCCTGTCTGTCAAATCTAATTTAGTTTCCGTAGTTAAAACTAAACTCAGTTAGAAACTCCAAATGCACAGATAATGAATGCATCCGACAGACAGCCTAACATGCCTGCTTCTAAGAAAAGGGTGACTTGTTAAGTTTATTGTTTATCCAGTGAAGAGTAAATGGGAAGCAGTTCATCCTCTGTAAACAAAGATATAATTTCTAAGAAATTACTAGGTAATCAGTAATGGTTAATGACTTGTTTGATGGTTAAATGTCAAGAGGAAAAGGCCAGTGAGTTTCATTAATGTGCTAACAAATTTGTGGCTAACTACATTAGCAACAGTTTTATTTTCCTGTTGAAAACTATAATTAACAGCATATTAGTAAGCATTAGGCTCCTTTGCAAGTAAAGTGCTGCTGCAAAGCTGGTGGAGCAAGCTGGCATATTTAGCTCTGCACATCTGATACCTACAAGAGAAAGCTTCCCTGGAATTCTGCCTAGCATGAACTAGTGTTCTTCTACTATACAACACCCATCTCTCCTAGCAAGGATATTTAAACTTATGGATTCTCTCTGTGACTGAAGGAGAATTCCTAATGCTTTAGCATCAGTGTCCTAAAACACACCACTGGAATATTTCTGGAAGACTTGCAAAAGAAACAATACAGTGGATATACTGGGTTGCCCTTCTCTGGATTCAAGCCCACACATATAGTTCACATGTATAATAAGGCAGAGAATAACATGTTGCCATACAATAATAGATATAAAATAATGTATAATCATAAAAGAAGCTGGCTGTTTCCATGATAGTTAACAGGGATCTTACACTGAGTGAGCTTGGGCAACTCAAACTCTCTCAGAATTAAAGGAAGTCAATGGCAAATTTTCTCTGAATAAATCTTGGCAAGAAAACCCCATGGCAGGTTCACTTTAGGGAAGTCATAAGTTACAAACGTGAAGACACACAACAACAACAATTGCACCCAACTAGAGATGAATGAAAACTTTATTTTAATGTGTGTTTTTGGGAGGAGGAAAGAATGAATTATGTAAAGTTGATATAACTTGGAAAATGATTCAAAATGGAAAAATAAAATTTTACATAAAAAAAAGAATATTGAAGAAAGTAAAATCCTATCCAGGACCAGAGCTTTGAGTATTTAACTCTTAAAAATCTAGATTTGAGTCCCTGACTGGTGTCTTGTCCAGTAGTTATGATAATGTAAACTGTGATTAAATTTTTGGAACTGCTGGGGATTCATCTTTATGATCATTAATAGCCAAACATGACTCCAAAAGCTATCTTTTCAGGCTACCACCTCCCCAGCCACAGGGCTTCTGAGGCTCCACAGATCAGAAGGCTCAGAAAAGACATCTGCAGCACCAGCCCATTCAGGGGACACACTGAGCCAAACAGTTGTGGGAGAACCCCAAGAGGTCTCTCCACTTCCTGTAATGTGCCTGCTAACTCGTGATGCAGATGACATTTCCTAGCACTCCAATCTATAGTGCCTTCACATTAGGGCCTTCCATGGCTGAAAAAATTGGTGTTGGGAGGAGTAGCATAAGAAGACATAATTATGACAACAGGTTCTGATGGTGCAGGATCTCCGTCCTTGTGTATTTAATCATGTTCTTACTAAATTAGTGCTTTCATGACAGGCTAATATAAATTCCTTGCTTCTTACACTGGGAATTGTAGCTGAATCTGACCAGGCAAAATGAGAGAGATTTTCCTTTTACTTCATTCTGGAAGAATTTAAAAAAAAAAAATGCAAATTTCTTCCTATTCAGGAAAGAATATGAGGTTTTCAAGAAAACGTGAAAGAGAGACAGTCTCTTGATGTATGTTGTTGTTGTTGTTGTTGTTGTTAACTGTCATCAAGTTGACTTCAACCTAGGGCGACCCTATGTAATGAGATCTTCAAATCAGCCTATCCTCAGCCGCCTTGTTCAGGTCTTGCAGATTCAGGGACATGTCTTCCTTGATTGAGTCTATCCTTCATTAATGCTGTCTTCCACTTTTCCTACTGCCTTCCATTTTCCAAGTGTTATTGTCTTCTCTAGTGACATTTGTCTTATGATATGGCCAAAGTGCAACAGCCTTAGTGTAGTCATCTTGACTTCTAGGGAGAGTTCAGGTTTGATTTGTTCTAGAACTCATCTGTTGGGCTTCTTAATATAGAACTCTTCTTCAGCACCACATATCAAAGGAGTTTATTTTCTTCCTTTCAGCTTCCTTCACTGTCCAGCTTTCACAACCATGCATAGAAGCTGGAAATACAATGGCATGGACAATCCTTACTTTAGTATTGAATTATATATTTTTACACTTCAGGATCTTGTCTTGTTCCTTCATAGATGCCTTTCCAAGTTCTAGTCTTCTTCTGATTTCTGGGCTGCAGTCTCCATTCTGATTAATTACTGAGCCAAGGTATGGAAAATCCTGAACTATTTCAATGTCTTCATGATCTACTTTAAGGTTATGTAAATCATCTGTGGTCATCATTTTTGTTTTCTTCCTGTTCAGCTGTAAAACTGCCTTTGCACCTTCTACCTTGACTTTCTTCCATTATTGTTCCAAATCTTTGTTGTTTTTTTGCTAGTTGTATGGTATCATCTGCATATCTTAAACTGCTGATGTTCCTTCCTCCAGTTTTCATGCCTTCTTTCTCTGAATCTAGTTCTGCTTAACATTGATATGCTCAGTATACAACTTAAACAGATGGGGTGATAAAATGCAGCCTTGCCTGCCCCCCTTGCCAACTAGAAACCATTTCATTTCTCTATATTCTGTCCTAACAGTAGCCTCTTGTTTTGAATACAGGTTATGCATCAAGATAATCAAATGTTGTCACACACCCATTTCTTTAAGAGCAATCCATAGTTTCTCATGTTTTACATCATGGATAAATGTGGAATAAAACCCTGTTTTATACATCTTGATATTCTATCCTTCTTATCAAGTTTTATTGGATGTTTCCAGGACATTTCCACATTTATTAAAAATGTTTTGAAGCATTTCCATTTGCTAGCTAATTCTATATACTGCAGAAGAATTAAGTTGATTTTAACTCTTAAAATTCTTAGGTTTTATACGCACACAAAAAAATTATCTAAGAATTTTAAGAATCTTTTGGAGAACCAATAAATCTCCTGTTAGCATGTAACTGTACTCAAATGACCATATTTTCAGATTTGTACAAATATAGCTTGAGTACACCAAATTTCTTCTAATTTCTAAAACATCACATCTCTGTTGTCAAGTAAGTCTGGGACTATACTTAATTTTCTGGATAGGAATCTTGCTTCACAATGCCAATTCAAGTGTTATTCCCAGATTCCACAGAAGGAGGATTGGGGCCATGTATATTAGTGCTGCCCTAGCATCTGCAGACATGTTGACTCCATCCTTACATTTCCTACATTGTGTCTAACACTTAGCTGAATGAGCTTCAATTCCTTGTCATGGTTGGGAATTGAAAGACAAAGTGCAATGAGCACATAGGAAATATTGGGAAGAAACTAGCTTCCCAACTCCCTCTCAGGGCCTCAGACAATTGATCACATTGCTTAAGTTACAAGCAACCTGAAGGTGGATTTGCTGTCTTGTAGGCAATTAGAGAATCACTTCCCTTTCATCTATATGAGTTTGTAAGTTATACTCATCTAGCATTCTTTAGCATTCAGCCCTTAGCCCCATTGACCAAGAACCCTCCCAGTCAATGCAGAAATTCTACCTTTTCAAAACCATCACACAGATTTGAGAGTCGCAGAGAATTATTCCATAATAAGCAAAGTGGGGTGTCAATTATATTTCATTTTGCTCCCAGAGTCCCATCTCAGTGAGACTCAAGATAATGGAAGCTGATAGCTCCAATGTCAGTGGGATTCCCAGTCCATTCCAAGTTTTAGTCTGAACTTAAAGAAGCTATCCAAGGTCCTAAACTCAAACAGGTTCAGCACCTTGGATAGCTCCTTTAAAATTTCAGAATCATCCCCACACTGACATAGGTGCCACCATCAGTCATAGGCTCAAGGATTCTGGAGCTGCCCAAAAACCCCAAAAATGCATTTTAAAGTGGCTTCAAAGAAATGAAGACTCAAGGTGTATCTGCACCACTACATCGTTATAATCATTTGATATCACACTATGGCTGCTTTCTAAAGCATCCTGGGAGAGGATGAAAATTAATACAAATGCCTGGGGACCTGTAGTTAGTTTGGTTATGGTGCTGTCGGGCCTGCCATAACTGCTAAGTTTATTTAGGAGACTTTCAAGAAGGGCTTTGTCAAAACTGTTGTGGAATTTAGGGGAGCAAAAGGTTTATTCATAAAGAATGTTCATAAATAATGCATTAGTTATGCCTCTGGCTTGAATAGACCCTATTCCACTGCAGCTATCAATTATTACTCACCAACAATCTTTGAGAGTAACTGTCCATCAGCTGCTGTACAGGCAGCTCCATAATTACAGGTACTTAAGGCAATATTTTCACACACATTAAGAATTTCAGTAGGCTCCCTGGTGCAAGAAATGTTTACTATGATGCTCACAGGACACCTTTCTAGCAGTGGTGACTTTCTGATAAAACTCCTAGGCTGCAGAAGTCCAACAAAGTCAGTTTTTCTTTCGCTATGCCCTTCAACTGTCCAGATTTGGTTGGGACTGTCCCAATTGATCCCCTGTCACCCCACTTTTTCAGTTGCTCTTAAAATTTCTTAGCTTCTATCTCTTCAGGGGGGAAAAGGAGAGGAGGGAATGGAATCTTGCCCTTCCCAGAAAGCTCAAGCAAAAGAAACCCCTTTTAGCGTGTGTATTCTTCCTCATTAATAGTGTTTGTCATTTTGGTTAAACCCTGATATTGCCTGGCCAAAGATGCCCCAGTATTCATCTGTGAATGTATGTTAGGGAAAGACCCTAGCACTAGAGGAAGTTGACTAAGTAGTATTTTTGCTGCTTGCTACTTTTCCTGTTTTTATTTTAGATCTTCAAGTTCTAGATTATTTGGGCTACAACACTCCTTTTTTTAGGAAGTTGTATTAAAGAAATAAAAAATCTTCCCATGCTAGGCAAAAAAAAGACGCATCCATATCACATGAATAAAAATTCCAGAAACCCTTTTTGGCGCCTTCTCAGAAACCTTTTCAATAGCAAGGGCATTGTCTGTTTAATTTTTTGATTTCGTGGCATACCACAGAGCTTGGAAAAGCTGTCTTTGGAGACTACAACTCCCAGAATCTTCAGCCACTAGAGGTTTCTGGGAGTTGACATCCAGAAAACAACTTTTCCAAGTTCTGACAGAAATAAGCATTGCAAAGAGCTCATCATATCATTCTTTTTCCAGCGGCTTCCTTCCACTATATCATAGTCAAAGTAAATTGGCGAGAAGAAATACAGCTCGTTCTTATTTCACGAGAAGTTAAGGAGAAGCAACTTTTTATCTAGGTGAGTACAATATCACTGTAGCTCAGGGCCATTTTGAAATGAGGATGCCTTGATGTGGCAAGACTGCCCAGGATGAAATAGCAGATATCTTCCAGCTAAATTTCACAGAAATCTTAATAATATGGAATAAATGTCATTTGTTCTGAACATCACCTGCAGTGATTCCATCTAATTCTCAAGTTATTAAAGTCTATTGCAGCTGTGTAATTTCTATTCACATTTGCAGCTCTTTTGCTATCAATATGCAGAATCCTCTTTTTTCTCATGTACATGAAATCCCTCTTTCAGGTGATTACATGCTAAGCTTAACAATTGGATGTCATCTTGCGGGTCTTGATTCATTTATAGTGCTGCTTTTTATTCAGGATATTGGCCTATGTTATCAAAGGGGAATAATACAGAATAAGGATTTATGCATTCAATAAAGTTTTATACCCAAAATATTCATATTGCTGGGCAGTTTGCTTCTTTTTTCAGTGTTAAAAGGTCAACAAGCAGATATGAAAAAAAAATCTGTTTATTCCAATCCTTACTACCAGTGCAAATCCAGAAGCACATTGCACAGAATTCAATAGAACTTATTCCTAGGTTCAAATGTATTTAAAACCCAAACATTGAATTTCATGTATCTAATTTATATCCCAAATGCTGCGCAAAACAGCTAAAAAGAAATAAAATATAAAATCATAACTGAAATATAAAGACACACATATATTAAAAGAAATAAGACAGCATTAACTAAACTTAGAATATTTATGTTTAGAGAAGAACTCAAATTTTCAAGTGACAAAATGGTCAACACCCATGTTGGCTGGGAAACTGTGGGAGGTGTAGTCCAAAACATAAATTTCCCAAGCTCTGGTTAAAACTTACTTCAGTCAAAACCCAAAAGTAAATATGAATAAACATGTGTTAGCCTGCCAGCAGAAGGACAAGAAAGATGGACCCATTTATTTTCTAGAAAGGAGTCCCACTAGGAACTAAGCAGCTCCCACTGCTGAGGAGAAATAGATAGGTTTCCACTTTATAGTCTGAACTTAGCATCCACCGAAACCATGACACCTGATTTAAGTCTGTTTATATGTGGTGTGACTATTATTTATAGACCACCATGCCAGAAAGGTCTCTGAGCAGTTCACAAAATAAAACAACAATTTAAAGAGAAACCACATAATAAAAACACAATCAGATTTAAAAATAGCACTGACACAGTGCCAGAGAAGATCAGGAATAAGTTGAGAAAGCCAAGAACAAACATTTAAAATCAACAAACCAAACTGGGGTTAATAGACATAATATGATTGATTAGACATCAGGAAATGAGGTTTTTGCCTGGCATCAAAAGGACATCTGAGTAGATGCCAAGCAGATATGTAGAGTGGGTATTCTACTACCAGGGTACCAGGTGTGAAAAGGTCTCTTTCCAGCATAGCCAACAACCATGCCTCGTGTGGCAGAGGCACTCCAAGAACAGCCTTAGATGAAGATACCATAAATAATTTGTTCCTTTGATTCAGTGAGATGTCAGTTCAACCAGTTAAATTTGGAAGCAGACCATTGCCTACTCTTGAAAGCGTGCTGACAGCCATGACTAAATGTTCCCAAAATACAGGGCAACCAAAGAGAATAACATGCTTGCCCTGTTTGCTTAGGTTGTTATCTTAAGGAATTGACTAGGAAACATGTTCCACTGAAAAATCTATATTTTCTAGTAAAGCACTTTTCCACTTTTACAAATGCCCAGTATTCTATGGGATATTCTTGTTAGTAGAAACAGGGCTATCCCCCTCCTTTTGCAACCTTTCAGATACTTTAAAAGCTTTCTCCAGAGGGCTGAGAAACCTGCTAGAACAAGGTTCAGCACTGCAGAGAGCAACAGTTTTGTACAGGGAAAAGTGTCAGTGCTACCAAGAATGTAGCATTAGGTTTAGCCTCCTGTGCCCTACTTTACAGAGGGCATTTATGTTTTGAAAGACATCCTTTATTTGAAGGGCTGACTACTTCAAGTTGTAGTTAAGGATAAAAGACTTATATAAAGGGGGACTAGTGCCCTTTAAGACACCTATAAAAAGGTAGCAGGGAATAGCAGATATAAGAATATTATACCCTGGCTAGATCAGACCAAAGGCCTATCTAGTACAGCATTTCCCCCCTACATTATCAAAACAAATATGTATGAGGGGACTACAACTACAATATATATTCAAGAGCATACTTTTGTTTCCTGGCAATACTGCCTTTGACACTGGAGGGAACATTGTCATAAATTACTTGGCGTACAGAAAAGCAGCCACTACCTTGGTACATTAACAGGCCAAAGGTCAGTGAGCCAAATGGTCAATTCAAACCAAGGAAACCACTTTCAATATCTTATGGAATCCTGGGGCTTGCTGTTTAGTGAGGGGAATGGCCCAAGTCAGAACAGTTGCCAAGATCTGGTTTCAGGTTCAAAGAAAACAAGCCTGAGTTTCGGAGCTGACTTGGGTGTCTTCTATAAGGAGTGATAGTTATTGCTTCCTGTACCCAAAGAGTGTTTGTCACTTGCCTTATTTATAGAGGTTTACTAAGCAAGACCAACTGGGGCAGGTCCAACTGAGTGGTAGATGTGAAAGACCTTCCCCAAACACTCATGCATTGTGCTATGTCAAGGGAAGGCATGATGAATGTACAGCCATCATGACTAGTAACTGCTGCTGACCATCTTCATTGGAATTTGTCTTTTTAATGTTGCCCAAGCTGGTGGCCACCATGACATATTGTCAGAATGAATTCCACAGCTGAACTGTGATCTGTGTGAAGTGACAATAATAAAACAAAACCAGAAGATATCACACTCATGGATGAAGGAAAAGCTATCAACCACCACCACCACCACCATGCTACAGAGTATGCTGTTGCAATATAGCATGGATGGTCCTCCAGATGCTGTAGGACTGCAGCTCCTAGCATTTATTATCATTGGAGATGGTGCCTATAGAATGGTTACAGGTTACATTTGAACACCACTTGGGGGATTATACTATTTCCACCTCCACAATAGAGGGAAACCTGCACTTTACCATAGACCCCATGTGGCCTGGCCTTTACTGATCATAACTTAATAGTGGGAAACTTTCAGCTTAGGTATGTGCAAATGTACACATTTAGAACAGTCCTTGAAGTATGTAGAATCTATATATTCTGTTGAATGAAGGACTATAAAACTGGACTATACACATGCACAACCATACACACACTATTGTTTTTCTGTTTCAAAAACAACTAGCCAAAATGTGATACAAAATGAGCCTGCTTGAGGGAATGTGCTTCCTGCAGTAAAGATGATTCTCAGTCTTCTGCATTCCTTTAGTAAAAAAAGAATGAATGCACTAAGGAAATTATAACAGTGTCACAAATAGCAACTGCACATATCCAGAAAAGACCCTTCAACATAGCTTTTTGGTTTATGGGTACTTCTGACTGGCATCCATGTTGAAAGGCTCTGACAGGGAGGTCAGCAAGTTCTGCCAACACTCTGAAGACATGCAATTAGAAATACATTTACATTGGCAGCCTCTGCTTTCAGGACTCTCAACCTCCAACTAATTTAAATCATTTCAAACATGAGAAGCCATTACCAGGTGTACATCTCCCTTCTGCTCAGTCGGGTCTCACCTGACAACAGACAAATGCCGGGAAACTTTAATCAAAGGATGCTTTATTAAACTGCTGGCTTAAACTGCCCATTTGGGAAGACATTATAAGAACAAAATTGCAGGCACTCCGTCAGTCAAAAAGCCCTGATTTTACAGTAACTCCCCCAATCTCATTTAACAATAACTGGACCTGCTGAGCTTGAGAACACAGCAGACATAAGGACATTCACAGAGAGAGAAAGAGAGAGAGAACACAACCCGTTACTGTACTGTAATGACAGGAGACTCCAAGCATATGGAAGACACTTATTTTACTGCTTCCCTTCCCATCCACTAATCAACTGTGGACATCTCTCAGGGCCCACCATTTGAGCAGCGTCCACCAGTACTCCCTTTCCCATCTTCCATCAACCTCATCCAGACACATAATGAAAGCAGGCATCATGAAAGCTGCCATTTTAATTTGTACCAAGTGTCTGAACAGACTGGTGCTCTAGGTCCTTTTGGTCACTTACAATGGCTTGCAGTTAGAAACTACAGATGATGGTGACGGTGCTGGTGGTATTGCCTGCAGTCAGAAGTCAATTTTCTGACACAGCACTGGTGTCATTTGGCTCCTCACACTATCCAATAATATCCAAAATATTACAAGGAAAGCAAATAGAATTGAATGGAAGAGCAGGGGGAAAGCCAGATACCGAGACAGTTTTAAAATACAACTGTTTAAGATTTTCCAAAAAGAGAGAGGGAAGAGGTTTAATAATGAAAATCTCCCATTACCTGCTAGCTATGTGAATATTTTCTTTTCAATTTTATTACTAAATGTATGAAGAATTAGAATCGGGATCTGTACTAATCAATTGGTGGACAAATATTTTTGTAATTATGCAAGTGGCCATCTTAAGAAAGCCAGCATGGTACAGTTGTTTGTCTAAGAATTTGGGAGCCCTGGGAATGAATCCCTGGAAGCCCACTGTGAAATTTTGAGCAAGTCATGCTCTTGCAGCCTAAGGGAAAGGCAACTACAGACCTCCTCTGAATAAATCTTGCAAAAAGAAAAACAAACAGGTTGGCCACATGTCATAGTCAAGGTGAAAGTACAAAACAACAAAATAGCCACCTTGCATGAAAAGGGGAAAATATGTTTAACCCTTCCTTCTTCTCTTCCCTCTTCAAATATTGGGGTGAGGATTATAATTAATGCCACTAGAACCCTTTTTTACTATTGATCTTTGAATCAGGATTGCACTGAGAGAGACACACATCACCCTGACTACTGCAATCTTGATATGAGTCAGGTTCTCTGTGCTTAAATCACACACACACACACACGCTTCTTGAAAGTGCTTCAAGGAATACATTTAAAGTAAGGTTCAGTTAAGCCGCCATTCACTTCTTGGAGAATATGTGCTAGCATTATAATCCTTCTATATAACGATCTCTCAGCATCTTTAGATGGTCCCAATATCAATATGAAATCATTATCTCAGGCAAGGAAGATGTAAGAGGCAGTTCTTGCAAGTTGTGAGAAGGTGTCAAACTTTGTAAGAAAAGCTCCTCATTATTAGCATTTAGCTGTTCACTATAAAGGTGCCAACTTCTGCAGCCTCTCTCACTTGACTTAGAGATGTTCTCTTTTTTTTTCTGACAGAAACAGTGCTAATAAAAAGTAGAACACAAAGTGTGTGTTTCATGGTAGTATTGTTATCCCAGTCTAACCCAATACCCCAAAAAAAAGCAAAAACAAAAAAACACATGGTAGCTCATGGGTGAACCCTAGGTGGGAATTATTCTCACATATGTAAATCCTACACTAAAGTTGTAAGACCATTTTAAAACTATTTTAAAAATCGAATCCCTGATCGATAACCAGTTTCGCAGTTCAGGACTTATTTTGCATAAAATTCACACATTTTTGCTTTGTGCAGAAAACATTATTTTCTGTGCGTGTGCATGCACACACATACACACACACACAAATTCTGCATATAAATATCATAAATAAACTTTTTGTGCAAAAATAAAAAAATGTACAAATTTAAAATCCTAAACTAGGAATAGTCATCAAAAAACTAACTTCACAGTTTTTGAAGTCCTTCTAGAGAGAGAAGAAAATTGTTAAAATTACTTGTTTCTTCTTTCAGGGGGGAAAATTAGCAAAAACAAAAAAACCCTCACATCCCTAACCTGCACCTAGGTGGAGTTGCCATCTTTCTTCTGTGCCATTGCTCTGCCTTTAATAGTAAAATGAAAATTATAGATCAACAAAAGAAAATGAGCCCGCTACTGGATTGGTAGTCCTCCATGAGATACTGGTAGGGGACCACAGTTCACATTTCATATGATTACAGATGCTTTTTGAAAGAAGAGAGAGTAGAATCAAAAGGTAACCTTGTGGCACCATTGGCCAAAAACAAACAAACAAACAAACAAACTCAGAGGTTGACAGGAGTTATTCCTGTAGGGTCTGTGGAGTTTTTTGAATATTCAGATGAGGCACTTCCTGTCTGTTCTATTTCTGGTAAGTCTTAAGACCAGCTGTGACTTTGGAAACCAGAGGCAGGAGGTACTTCTTTTTTGAGTCCAAGGGGATTCCAGTATAGGCAGGGGTTTTCTCTCAGAAAGGTCATTTGCTTCTGTTCCTCAAGTATCTCTGAGTGGATTGCTGATTACAGGCCTTTCTGCCCTACACTGTTATAATCCTATTATTCCACTCTCAACATCCTATGGAATCCTGGGGTTTGCAGTTTAGGGAGGGGCATTTAGAATTCTCAGCCAGAGAGCTCTTTGGCCTCAGTAAACTACAAACCCCAGAATTCCACAGTAGAGGTATCTAAGGCCATTTCCACACTATACTCTTAAAATGCTATTACTCCACTTTCAACATCCTATGGAATCCTGGGACTTGCAGTTTAGGGAGGGACCTTTAGAATTCTCAGCCAGAGAGCAATTTGCCCTCAGTAAACTACAAACCCCAGAATTCCACAGGATGTTCAAAGTGGAATAATAGCACTATAACAGTGTAGGACAGAAAGGCCTTAGGTATTGCATGGGCAAGGACTGGAAGGCAAACTCTGCCTACACTGCAGTTAACCACACCTCCCACAGGACAACACAACCCAATATTTTTAAAACATGACTGCATATGGGAATGGGAACAGTCACAACAAGATCTCCAATAGAGAAACAATATAACCTAACATTCCTTGAGACTATTGACTGTCTGGAGGATCTCTAAAAGTGACCAATTTATTTCAGTGTAAGCTTTCCTGGGTTATAGTCCACTTTCTCAGATACACTCAGGGAGTACCGTATTTAAGCCTCAGCTATACAAGCAGAGTGTCATAGTTGGGCTGGGGGGATCAGAGTGAAACATGATATAGAAAAAGATGGTCATAACATTAGCCATAAACCATCAAAGGGCTAGTTTAGTATAAGAATTCTGACATCTGTAAGCTAAATATACAGACTTCTTAAGCTCTTAATACTTTTAAAATGCATTCTTCTTTTCTGGCAGCTTATTCTTTCATGCATCCTGAAGCAGGTCTTTGAATATTTGTATGAATCACCTACTGCTACTGTAATATGAAAAGGCACACTTGGGGACTTACTGTTCTATTTCCTCAATGGGTGCTACCATCATTAGTCAGAGTGAAAACTACCCCATGTTTACATTTTAAAAGAATAATAAATGCACCCCTCTCCTTGCTCACACTGACACCATCCACCTCCCATGCTGCTAGATATTTTCTCTCTCTCATTTCTTTGAGCTCCTTACCTCAGGAATTCTATCCATTCCCTTTTCCTTCTCCAGGCTATTTATCTTCCCAGTCTGCTACAGTCAATTGCAAACTTAAAACAGCAAGCTTCCACCCTACCTGCTGTTTTCCGGCCCTTGAAGGCAGCAGATTACAGAAACCTGGCCAAAACCAAAATGAATAAATCTTTTCTCAGATGCTGGTGCTATATGTTTGTCATTCATTCTACCTGGAAACGATGCATAAGGTAACCAAGACCAAAAGAAAGCAGATTTTTTTTTTTCTTTCATTACTCCACTGTCTTTAACAGCAGTCTGACATACAAAAACATAGTGAGTGAATCTGTGCCTGCCATTTATTCTGAACATTTAAACTTTGATATGTTATGAGAGTGAGGGGGGGGAGGTTTAAATTCATGTTCTAGGCACAAAAGTACCCAGTGAGAGAGGGAGGGAAAATATAGAAAGCATTTTTCTACCACTGGTCAGGAGATGAGCAGAACAGGGAATTCCATCAGTTACAACTGTACTAAGCCTTTGGACCTCTGTATGTTAAATCTTCATCTGCTAAAATTCATTGTTGTACTCTTTGTTGTACTAGCAGTTCTCATATTCACTAATAACAGGTATTTTGTAAATGAAAGGAGTTTTAACTGCCCATTCAAGACCATCCCACTCAAAATATTTTGCATGGCAACAAAAATGTTTAGAAAGGAATGCTCATATTACTGACAGCCAGTGTGGGTGACTCAAAAAGAAGCCATGGCAGACTAATTTTATCTTTTTTTGGTAGAGTTACAAGATGAAGGGAATGGTCACAGACTGACTCTTCAACTATCTGTTCTAGAACCATTGTTAGTACTGAGGTCAAGGTTGCTCAGTAGTTGTTTGGGTCCTCTTTCCCCCCCCTTTTTGAAGATGGAGTCAACATCAGGTCTCCTCCAATCTGATGGGACCTCTCCTGTTCTCCAAGAATTCTAAGTCATTATCAACAGTGGGATTACACTTGCAAGTCAGTTGAGTACTTTTGGATGCAGTTCATCTGGCCCTAGAGACTTGAATTCATTTAGAGTAGTTGGGAATTCCTGCACTACTGTGTACCTATTTGAGGTTGTAGTTATCTTACTGCATCACTTGTTCTATTTTCAACAGTTAAAGCAATGTTTTCTTTTTGGGAGAAAACAAAGATACAGAAGGTGCTGGGCTGCTCTGCCTTCTCTCTGTTTCCTGTTAACATTTCACCATCTTCTCGTCACAACAACCCAAAATACACCCCAAACGTTTTATTATTCTTAACCTCTCTAGCAAGTTTGAGCTGCTTTTGCAACTTTCTGTCTATGAATGCTGGTTATTCTTTTGTCTTGGGTGATTGTCTTGGGTGATTTCTTCTTTTTCCATTTATTCTGTATATCCCTTTTAAATCTCAGCTTATCTGAAAGTTTTTTGCATATCCACCCTGCTCTCTTTAGACATCTCCCACTTTTATGTATCATTGGAAATTTGCAGTTGTGCCTTCAATTTCTTTTTAAAGAAACTCCCATACCTCACAAATTCCCTTCCCTTTCAGCATTTCTGACCATAGGATTTCACCCAGTATTCCCCTAAGATTACAGAAATCAGATTTCTTAATGTCCAGAATGTGTTTTCAACTATATTTGGTTTCCAGTTTCTTCTTTATCACCAACCAAGGAGTACACAGTTGGTTCCTCCCAACGTTCTCACTGCTTCTATTCTGCTGACTAGTTCTTCCTGTTGGTCAGGATCATATCCAAAATAATCAGTGCCTTTGTGCCTCATCAACTTTCTGCACAATGAAGTTGTCAGTCAGGCAAGTAAGACATTTAATAGACTTTATATGGTTGCCAGAGCTAGGTTCACATATCTCTGACATCTATTTATTTCTTGGCAGATGGTAGATCAAAAAAAAAAAAAATCAAATCTTGATAGCTTCAAGCCCTAAGATCGCTGGCTCAGTAACAGCTCTGAACTCAGTGGTTCATTACATACACATCATTTTTGGCCAAGTCTTTATTCTGAGCTACAGTAATACATCTTCTGAGAGCCAATGTGGTGTAGTGGCTTGAGCTTCAGACTATGACCCTGGAGACCAGGGTTTGATTCCCCACTCAGCCATGGAAATCCCTTGCGTGACCTGGGGAAAATTGTGCATTCTTTGCCCCAGAAAATCTCATGATAGTTTCACCTTAGGGTCAACATAAGTCAGGAATTACTTGAAAGGATGCAACAACAGCACATCTTCCCCGCCCCCTCTTCCTCCTCCTCCAGCACAATTTATGTTCCAGATCAGACTCAGCACTAAATTTCTTCCAGTCTCTGTTTCCAGTTCAGTGTCAATCAGGGAGAGGGCTTTAAAGTCTGTTGCTGTTGTTGTTGTTATTTGTTAAAATATTGTTAAGCTCTTGTTAAGATTTTGGTTTGTCTTCTCGTTGTTGTTGTGTGCCTTCATGTGCACACCTATCACAGAGTTTTCTAGGGCTGAGAGTATGTGACTCAAGGTCCCAAGGTCCTCCTGTGGGTTTCCATGAACAAGTGAAGAATCAGACCTTGGTCTCCCGAATCATAGTCCAAAGCTCAAACCACTACAGCATGCTGGCTCTACAGGGCAAATTTTGTTAAGTTAAATGGGGAGACCAGAAGTAGTATCCCTCACCACACTTACCAAAGCCATGAGGTAATTAAAGAATGCATTTCTTCTCAAATGCAATAGAGGCATTTGTCTCTTTTTTTTTTTGTTCTCGTTCTTGTTTTTGTTTTTCTACCAAAGTTAACAGAGACGAACCCGTTCCTAAGCATTCTTAAAGAGTAAGCAGCTACAGAAAACATCAAGGACAGCTATGTTTCTCTCTCTCTCATCTCCAAAGGAAAGCATGAATTCAAAAGGCATTTAAAAATCCCTTTTAATTAGGTGCCATTTTTGATGTTGACTACATGAAAGGGATCCAACCACTATGCCACAGCTAGGATGACAAATATATATATATATTATCCAAGACATCAGAAAAAAGAAATGCCACCTTTTTGCCTTCTGAAATTCCCTGTCCACAGTATTCAGATCACAATGATTGAAGGAAAAGAAAAGCATCCAGAAAGTTGAATGATATTTTTTTAAACAAATAAACAAAAAAATGTACTGGTATATTCTTTTCCTTTTCCTTTTCAAACTGCTATAAGAATGTTGGCTAGCAAGATCAGCATGGTATTATAGCCCTCTTTCTAGTGTTTCAAATGCATAGAATCTCTACACATAAGGATGTATAGCAGGGACAAGCATACTAACTGGAAATTGTTATTTTAAATACAACAAATGGTAAGTAATTCCCTTCTGCAATAACTAAGTTATACAGTTGGCCTTCCGTATTCAGTAGGATCAGAAGTGCAGGACTCCTGCAAAAGTGGAAAAACAACAAGTATCAAAATGTGTGTGTGCGTGTGCATGCGCGTGTGTGTGTGTCTGTGGGAAGAGGGCCAAGGCATAGTGAGTAGAATGAGCACCCAGACCAGGTCACAAAAAGAAGAAGAAAAGTGGATGGGTTGGCATGGTGACCCTCTACTGCTTTTCCCCACTCATGGGTGGGGACGGATGTTGGGAGAGGGTTTGTGGTGTTGACAAATTGAGCTGAAAGCCATCTTTAGCTGGGCAGACTTTAGCTGGTAAAGGAAGCCTGAAGAATCAGAGGCAGATTTTTAAAGGGTTAGTCACTGTTAGAGCTGCAGGAAGGAACATTCCCCTGGAAAAGATGCACTGGAGGCAGAGGGGGCAAGAGGTGGACAAACTCACAGATAATCAAATCTGTTAAAGTTAAACTTGTAAATATGGAGGGCCAACTATATTACCATTGTAATGTGGTAAGGGATCTACATTATCTGTAATTTAAGAATAACTGTTTCCATTACTTTTATAGTTATGGGGCAGGGTGACCTCGCTTGTTCGGTGTATTTTGCATCCTATGCCAGAATATAAATTTTAAAAGAAGGAATTTATTTACTTTTGAAAAATAACAAAGTGAAGAGTTACTTTTCAAACTGTATCTATAGTTGTAACAAACCACTTTGGTAGCCCTAGACTTGAGACTGTAAAGAAAGGATGAGGAGCATGCAGCCCTTTGGATGCTTGACTGCAACAAAGAACATTTCTTGTTATTAGCTGTGCTGGCTGTTGGGACTTGCAGTCTAGCAATACTTTCAAGCCTTCATGCTGTCTACCCCTGCTGTGAAAAATTACTTTTATATGTAATGTTCCAAGCTTTGCTCTGCCCCTCCACCACAACAGTTCCTGGTACATTTCACTGGCTGGCTGTAGCACAGAGCCTCCACTGTCCCGGGAGGTTATCTGTTGTTGCGTCATTTCAAATTGCTGACTTAAGGTGACCTAAGACAAATCTATAACAGGCTTTTCTTGCCTTCCTTTGAGGCTAGGAGAGTATGGCTTGCCCAAGGACATCCAGTAGGTTTCCATGGCTGAGCAGGGATTTGATATCTTCAGAGTCTCAGTCCAGTGCTCAAATCACTACACTATCTTGGCTCTCAGAGGTTCTCTTCATAAATTAAAAACCCAGATCTAAATCATCTAGAGAGCCTCCATGAACAAAGGGAGCTCTCTGCTGCAGACAGTGTCCTTGACAAATAGACAGTAAGGAGTCCAACAATGGATAAGGGCAATTCAGGTGTTACTGTAGTTTCTAGCCTGGACTTGTGGGATGTTAGATATCATTTTGATATCAATAATTTGGCCTACTATACCCCTTGTTCCTCCATGTGCTTGCGAGACCCCCAGACAAGCTCGCATACAGGCACAGCCACTAATCGCTGTAAGATTCCAAACAAATACAGGCAGGGCATAAATAGCCAGATCGCCACTTCAGGAGACTTCAAGGCAAGTACCACATTATGTATGCATGCAACTTACAAAGGACTCCCTGCCCCGAGCAGGCAGCTTGATTAGACGAATACTCAACTGTCAAGCACCCCGTATTTGCATACTGGCTACTCTATTCACAATTCAGTCTTAACTCAATCATGTAAAATACTGACCTTTCGGAGGCTTTGTCTCCAGCCTGAAACTCATTGTTATCCCCGAGAATGGACTAGCCTACAGCCACATTTTCCCCTATAAGAACCCTTGACTTTGAGCACTTCTTTGGATTGCTCGGATCGCTCTTGACTTCTATCCCGTCTTGCTGTCGCTTCGTTCAGCGAGCCTTCCCCTCAGCTCCACGTGCTGAGAAACTCCATTTCCACAAACTTCTTCTTCAGACTACCTGGGCTTCAGGACAGGTGTAGTATTTCCCATACCAAAACCTCCTCTCAAAATCCCTCTACCCAACTCCAACCTTTATTTCTATAGTTCTCTGTGTGAGTGTGTTGCATACACTTGTTTGGCTGTATTTTAATAAACACAACAATTATTATTTTACTTCTGTTTGCTCCTTGACTCGGCCTGACCCCGTAGACATTGGGTAAAAGATCTCACTCCGTTGCCCTGCCTGTCGTATTGCTAGCTTGTGCTCCTTGCTAATTTCCCCAGCTTAGTAATATTTGGAGTGCACTTAGGTGTCTCTCCCGGGACCCCCAGAAATCAGGGTAACACAGGTACATTCATCTCACTCTCCTGGCTTGCAGATGAAGAATACATGTATTTGAAATGCCTGAAGAAGGTTAAATTAATCAGATTAAAACACCAGGTGGGAAAAATAAGGATTAAAGAGCAAATGAAAGATCTACTAGGAACAGAGAAATTGTCTTGGTACAATTATATACAGTTAGAAATTTGCACGAAAGAATGGATAAAGAAAAATGATAAATGTGAAAGCTTACAAAGTTTGAAGAAATGATAGCACAAAATGAAGAGATAGTTGGAAATAAAATAAAGAAAGGTATAGTGAGTAAAATTTATAAACTATTGTTTGTAGAGGAAAAACCACAGGAAGCACTTATATTGGTATGGGAGCATGATTTTAGAGAAGTAATAAATATTAAGAATTGGATTAAAATACGAGAATATTGAAATCTATGTCAGTAAGAATTAGGGAAAAATTTTACAAGTTAGTTTGGAGATGGTATTTAACCCCATTAAAATTAAATCAAATAAATGCTAATCATTCTAATCTGTGCTGGAGGGGTTGCCAAGAAATTGGCTCTTACTTTCATATGTGGTGAGAATGTGAAAGTGTATTGGAATTTTGGTGGTTAGTTTTTCCAGAAATAAAGGAAATAATCAATCAAAATATACAGTTAAATTCTAAGTTAGCCTTGTTATCAATATTTGAAAAGAAACAAAGGAAGTGTCCAACAAGAGAATTAATTTCTATTTTATTAACTGCAGCAAGGTTAAGGATAGCTAAGAATTGGAAAATAAAGCAAGATACTCACTTAAATGAATGGCATAGAGAGGTATGGGATATAGCTATTAATGATAAATTGATTTGTAATATTGAAGTAAAGAAGGAGGAATTAAAAAGAGATATTTTCATAGATAGTTGGGGAAAATTTATAGATTATGTGTTAATAAAAGGGAAAGGAACTAAACCAACAGAACAATCATTACAATTTTGGAAGGGGAATGGAACTTCCTAAGTGGGAATGGAAGGGGTTATATCTGTAATGGTCCCGGTGGTGGGGAGCTCTTATGATTTAGCTGTAGAATAGATTAAGTTCAAGAATATATGGTATATAACAGCTTGTGAGTTTATGTTCATTATGTATTTGGTATGGTGATTTGTGTTTTGTAATGTTATATATTGTTATGTTGTTTAAATAATCAATAAAAATATATTTTTTAAAAAAGTTAGCCTTACTATGTTCAGTGGGGCATGATTCTAAGGCCCTTTTCACATGGCATTTACCATGTGAAAGGGTCTCCAGAGCGTCACGTGACTGCAAGGACCGTTTCAGATGACGTTCTCGCAATCGCACGACGCTGCCAGGGCCAGCAGGCACCAATGGCACACTATTTCATTTTTGGCTTGTAGCTGAAAATGGTGCATGATCACGCATCATTCCAGGGCCCCACGCACACTTACCTTGTGTGCGGAGCTCCGGAGCCATGGCCCGTGTGCTTCCTCTCACAGCGCAGCCTGGGAAAATACCTGGCTGCGCTGCGAAAGGAAGAAGCAGAGTTGTGATGCTGCCTGCTGGTAGGCAGATCCTGAGGAGTCGAAGCAGCGGGGACACAAGAGCCTCTCACAAGAGGCTGCTCATGTGATTCCCGCACTCCGGTGCCAGACAAAGGTAAGGTGTGGAAAGGGCCTAAGTAAGTTTTCAGGCTTAGCTGAAGTCAATAGCCTTATTCAAAAATCTTACTTCCAGGCATGATTGAATGTGAGAAAAGGAGCATAAGGCAGGCTCTTACTGCAGCCACTTCTAGCCTTCACAGATTGTTCAGAGCATAAGTAAATGCTATGGGAACACAAGCAATCTTGGAAAATGGAAGGTATGATTAGGTATATGAATACATGGAAACCTTGAATGCACAAATCAGGGCCAAAGGGAGTGATTTTAAACTGCTATCTCCCATGCATTTACCTCTACAGATGCCTTAACCAACTTAGTATGTGACCAATGCTATTTTACCACATGATACGCTACAAAAATCTGCAGCATTTTTTTTTGTCCAGTGAGAAAGAAATGAATTAATTATGTTGTGTGTGATCTGCAGTGCTTCACTGCCACTTGCCCATTTATGGCAACCCTATCATGGGGCTTTATTCAGAAGAGGATTGTCATTGCCTTCATCTTAGGCCAAGTATGACTTAGCCAAGATCCCCTGTGAGTTTCCCATGGCTGAGTGGGGATATGAACCTTGGCCTCCCAGAGCCCTAGTCCAGCAATCAAACCACAGTGCGACACTATCTCTCTCTATCTCTTGTTTCATATACCTGTCCTATATTAACAATCATACATCAGACTTTTGGTCCATCTAAACTAGTACTGCCTACTCCAATGAGGAGAGATTTCCCATGGTCATAAGCAAAATGACCAGTCATGCAACCTGATCATCTGTTAACTAGAGATTTGCTGTTCTTGTTGTGTGTCTTTCAGTCATTTCCAACTAATGGTGACCTTAAGGTGAACCTATTACAGAGTTTTCTTGGCAAGATTTTGTTCAGAGGAGGTTTGTCGTTGCCTTTTTTGAGGCAAAGAGAGTATGGGCCTTTTCGCATGACGTTTCTTAAGCAAAAGGGCCCCTTGAGCATCATGTAAATGTGAGGAACGGTCTGCATGACACACTCACATTTACACGATGCTCAAGAGTGTGACATGAACTGCTAACATATTTTTTTTATTTTTGGCTTCAAGCGCTGAGGCAGGTCGCACTTCCTGCCTCAGCGCTAGCCTTCAACTCCCAGGCTGCGCTGCAGTAGGAAGGGGTGAGGTGCGGGCAGGGTGCTCATGCATCCAGGAAGCTGCTGCGGAGCCCAAGCAGCAGGGACTCGAAAGCCTTCCTCCGAAGGCTTCTCATGCGAGCGCTGCCCCCTACCTCCGCAAAAAGGTAAGGTGCGAAAAGGGCTTATGACTCATTCAGTGGGTTTCCATGGCCAAGCAGGGATTTGAATCCTGCTGTCCCAGGGAATAACCGTGGAACCTTCTAAATGCAAAATATGTGTTCTACCACTAAGTTATAACCCCTTCAATTTTCTCCACAGAGAAATCAATGCCCTCAGCAGGAGAGAATGTATGCACATGACCAGCCCTATTACTTGGCCAAGTTTCAGCTCTGGTATCAGATCTTAAGAACAGTAGTGTCAGTTGCTCCCTCTTAGTCCTCTAGCTTTTCTCCTTTCTTAAAGGACAGGACTGTGTGCACCAGCCCTCAACAAGACTGCTACCCTCAAGTTTTATGAAAGACAAAATCCCAGGGGTGGGAAGTGTTTGACCCTCTAGATGCTGTAGAACTGTAGCTCCCAACATTCTTCAGTATCAAGGCCTTTCTCTCAGTCCCAACATCTTCACCGGCAGAACTGGTGGGATCATATGAGAGGGCCTTCTCAGTGGCAGTTCCTAAGTTTTGGAACTCCTTCCCAAGGGACGGTAGAACAGATTCCTTCTCCACCATCACCACCATCGTCATCATCATCAATTATATTTACATCTTGCTTTTTTCCCAATTTGGAACTCAAGACAGCTTCCAACAATTCAAAGAAACACAGTTAAAAATAAAATGTTTAAAAATGTTTAAAAGCAGTGAAACCATCATAAAATTTGAAACCAGTTAAAACAAATTAAAAGAACAAGAACAAATAAAAACCTAGCATATTATAGAACGCCTGTTTCCCTGAAAAAGCTATTCTCAAAAACCTGCCAGAATGATGATGATGATGATGATGATGATGATGATGTTTTTTACCTGCTTGTGGAAAGGTAGTAAAGTGGGTATCAGTCTAGCATCTCTGGAAAAGGAGTTCCAGAGCCTGGGAACATCCAATGAGAAGGTCTTCTCCCATGTTCCAACCAGAAACCTGTGGGGCTTGGAGCCACCCCATGCTCCAGTAGCTTGTACAAAAATGGAACGTTGGAGACTGGCTGATAATTATCCAATATGGTGGGATCCAAGGATGATTTTTCCAAAGTTTTATAACTGCCACTGTTAGGCATGCTGGAACTCTGCCTTGTTTTTGCAAGACATTAAAGCCAATCTTCTTTCCTTCATGTGCATCTTTTCTGACAAGCTTTTAGGAATAGGCAGAAACGATTAGTAACAATGTGTTGTTCTACTTATATTTTTTTAAAAAAAAATCTTTTGCCTTTTGAATTGATTTCTTCAAATTGTTTTAATTCTATGGATAGTTCATCTGAATTTTAATGTTTTCACTTACTTTGTACTTACTGTGCTTTTATCTGTATTTGTTTTAGTTTTTCTTTGCTGCTTTGAGTCTCAGTTTTGGGGGAAAGAAGCGATCATATTATCATTGATGGTGATGATGACACTGTTAGTGCTCTGGGAGCAATTCCTGCCTTGTTGTGGGTTACATTCTTCACTGGTACTACTTGAAGTGTTACCTTTGAAATCCATGGCGAATCTATAGGAAATCAATTTCAATAGGTCTTTTCTAGGTAGGATTAAGATTGGATTTAGCCCTATAGTTTCCCAACCTTCAGTCTATTTATGTAACAAAGGAAGATTAATATTGATTGTGACAGACTGTAGCTTAGAATAGCACCATAGAAAACTAGTTGCTGTGGAACACATTGAAGAGTAAGTACATTTGGTAGTTGTCAGTTGATTATATCCTAAAGAGTTTTTGTGTGAATGAGCAAGAGGATGACAATGTGCCATGGATGACATTAGGAACTCTTGCTTTTTGGTAGCTCCAATGGCTGTAGTGTCATCTCTGAACTCTTTACCAAATACTTGAGCCTTGACTTTCAAAATATGCATGTGAAGGCCAACCAAGTCATATTTATTATCCTTCAGGGTTTCTACCCATAGCTTTTTGCCTTTGTGCTTTAACCACTTGCAACCTATGCAAGGTGCAATTCAATTCTATCATGTACAGAGTTCATTTTTTAAAATTCAGTTATTGAGATATAACTATATATTTCCTCTTACAAAAAGCAATAACAGCCTGGCACTGTTTGTATCCCTTCTTGTGTTTACTCTGAGCCTTGACCTTGTATAACATTGACCAACCCAATAAATGAAATGCCAATTAAAGGAAATGTAGTTTAGCAGGCTAGAACTAAATTAATGGGCTATTGATTGACAATGGTGTTAGAAGTTCATCATCTTGACCGGGAAAGGAAGACAAGCCACAGTCAGAAGAATTAAACTGGAATGATACCTTTGCCCAAAGATGGATAATAATATTGAAAACATGGGCTGAGACAATGTAGACTTTGATTAGAGGAATTAGCATGACTATGCTAAAGTACTTTATTTGGTTAAGTTTTAAGTAGGCTTTGTTGAAATTGTTCACATCATAATTTACATCATAAAAAAGAAAAAAAATACAGTTTTTCCTGTCTCTCTGGGTTTTTGTAGACTAATTCACAGCAATGGGTTTTTAGTCTCAAGGAAGTCTTCTCATCTGCTTTGTATTACTTCAATTTAATCAGACCCCAAATCCTCCAGGCAGCACCTCCAGGCAGCAACAGGAATCTTTGAATCTTTGAAACTGCAAAGGTAACACTGGCAATTAAATATTTTGCCATCTAAAGCAAACAAAAAAAATCAAAAACAGAAAAATCCCCTTGGAGCTAAATGCCTAAAATGACACCACAAGATATCCACTGAAGGCAGGTAAAAGAGCATCCCCTTTGTAATCTGCTGCTAAACTGAACACTTTATTTTATTTTATGATAAAACATTTATATGCAGAAGGATGATAGGAACTGGAATGCCCCAATCTGGAAAAAAATTCTGACCCATTTGCTATTGTGGCAGGCCCTTAACTTCTCCCAGACTAGTGTGGCCATTCCTAATTTGGTCTTTACCATGCAGCTCTGCCTGCCCCCATGTAACACTACCTTTGTGTAAATGGATGACGGTGTTCAATGTTTATTTAAAACCACTTAATAGTTTTATGGTTGAAGGTTTCTTTATATATTGCTTGCAACTCAAGCAGTCAGTGTTGAGAAAGATAAAACTGAAACATTTCTTAAGATAACAGTAAGAATAAGGTAGCCTATTGGGGTTCATATGCAATTCAATGTGGATACGTTTGTTAAGTGCACTCTTCAGACTGTATTGACACTTAACTGATTGATCAGAAAGAGTTCAATTGTATCTTTAGACTTTCAAAGAAAAAGCACAATTATCATACAACAACACTTTGGGTAGAAGTCTCACCAAAGGCTTAACCCCGAATCCAGGTTACACTCTCTGATCAGATCCTACTAGGGCTTAATTACTCTTCTGCTTCTTACTAGGAGAAGAACTAAACCTTCCAAAACAGTCATTCTCTCTGACTGACTAAGGTACTATACTCTCTAACTCCTTGCTAGGTTTTCACTGAAGGAATCCAGATGCCCACAGGTACTTAGCTTTTCATAATTTTTTCTCAGCCACATGACTCTCCCACACATTACTGGACTGGGTTTCTCTCCTGAGGTGCTATTCTGGTTGCGTAGCAACCTGCTTCCAGGCTACTCTAGCACTTCAGGTAGCCACATCCCAAGAACTGTCTGGAGCTAAGAGAATTTGAGACCCATCAACTCAGAGAGAAGTCATAGGCTGCCCATGCAGACCTACCCAGTATGGGATACTCTGATTCACTGGGACCAAGACCTCTGAAAATCCTTTGTAGCTGGAGATTTCTGCCCTTAGGCACTCAATATGAATCCCATATTTGTTTTCCATAAAAAAAATATAGTGCGAATCCATTCTCACAGGAAAACTCCCTAAAGGGGAGTGGGATTGCAAAGTAGCAATTGGGGGTAAAATGGGCTAACAAGTTGACAACACAGAGGGATTAAGACAATCAGCAGCCTTCCAACTGATCCAGCTCAAAGTAACTTCTCTATGCATGCTGCAAACTCACAGAATAGTTTTTCTGTATTCACCCAGGGAAAATTAGTCAGCACTTCCAAACAATTCCCAAATCCATCTCACAACTCTTAGAATGATAAATCTACCTATCTCCTTTATTCTGAAGGCTTTCAAATGTTTTAAACTGGTTTTCATGTAGTAGATTTATTATTTGCTTGCTATAACATTTCCCAGGTTCCTATTTTGTGAACATCCTTGGGTTAAAAATCCAGGTAGCCCTTTTGCTTCTCTTTAACCTATTAGAATTTGAAAAGTTTAAAGGGGGAGAGCTGTGGTTCCTGATATACAGAAAGGTTATTGAATTCCTAATGACTCACATAAAAACATCCCAAAGTATTGAAGATTCAACCTAAGTAATGCTCTTGCTCACTCTTGCTCTCTCCATATGTGTTTGGCAGTTTAAAAAGCTACTGCTATTACTCAGGCACTTACACTGTGACTATATACAATAACACTATCGATAAGTACATTTTCAGCCTTATTACTGAGCCATCAAAGAGAGCATAGCATTTTTTAAAAAGTGTTTTATGAGTTAGCTGAAGCATATTTCAGTTTGGGAATAGCATATAAAAATTTGTTGCATCATAAATAAGGCTGAGATTGGAGTACACAAATTGACAATATTACTCTTGTTATGTATCTCAAAAGGAAAAAAGAGTGAAAGCTACAGTCTCAAAGCTCCCTGCTGACAGAGACAGAAACTTTTTTATGGGTTCCTGACTACGTATCCAAGCTCAAAATATTTTGATTTCTGTTTTAGCCCAATCAACTACGACTGTCAAAACTGAGGAAGCCAGATTCATCGCACACATGGGTTACATGCAAAGAGCAAGCAAGGTCACACATTTCTATCCAACATATAAACTTTGGGACTTTCTGCACTATACTGTTATAGTGCTATTATTCCACTTTCAACATCCTATGAAATCCCTTGCAGTTTAGGGAGGAGCATTAAGAATTCTCAGCCAGAGAGCTCTTTGGCCCCAGTAAACTACAAACACCAGAATTCCACAAGATGTTGAAAGTGGAATAATAGCACTGTAACAGTGTAGTGCAGAAAGGCCCTTTGCCTTTCCTGTCAGAAGCAGACATCTTTGTGGATCACTCAGAAGGGTACTTTTCAAAACTAATTCATTGTATAAAACACTGAAAAGACCAAAACAAAAAACAAAAAAAAACAAAAAAAACTTGTCTCTCTTAAGGATATACATTTCCTATGGGAGCTTGTTACATTACCCATTATGTTACTCATTGTTCCTTTTAGAGGAAAAAAAATCCCTCAAAAAGTTGCCTTAAATTTGGAGGATAAGTCCTTCTAATGTAATCAAATGCGTTTTTGCTCTGCCACCTCCAAAAGCAACACATTAGCATTATCATTCATGTGAAAAAGTAATAATATTATTATCCATTGTTACTATTTGTTTTCTAAAAGGAATATCATTATAGTTTGGTTCCTCCAAAAGAAAAACACTGCAGGTAATGGTTAATTTTCAGGCTTAATGTTAACACCGAACTGGCTCAGATAAGATGTAATAGGTTTGCATTTGAAAATATTTCTTAATTTATTAATTGGATATGAGACAAGATAGAGGTAGGTGGCTGTTGGGTGTAGGGAAAGAATGTAGTGTTGAAGTGAATGCTGATTCGTGGGATGCTTAAGGGGATTTGCATGAGGCAATTAGTGAATGACACTAAGGCCATTTCCACACTACACTGTTATAGTGCTATTATTCAACTTACAACATCCTGTGGAATTCTGGCATTTGTAGTTTCCTGAGGCCAAAGAGGTCTCTGGCTGAGAATTCTAAATGCCCCTCCCTAAACTGCAAACCCCAGGATTCCACAGGATGTTGAAAGTGGAATAATACCACTCTAACAGTGTAGTGAGGAAATACGCTGAGTGAGGAGTTGGTTGTAGTCTGGGGATTGAGACAAGCACAGCAAGAAACTGGATTTGAGAGAGATTTGAGTTAGACTAGGGTTGAAGTGAGAGAAAGAAGTTTGAGTTGAGTTGAGTTATTAGTAAGCGTCTGGTTTAGCTTAAGAAGAGCAAGTGTGGTCTTTTAAATATTATGAATAATAATTTCCTGCTTTATGTTTAACTTCTATCCATAAAATTTTATTTTTTGTTTTTATAAGCTCTGGAATCACTTATTATTTAGAGAACTTGATTTGGACAAGGTATCTGTGGTTGCAGCATTGAACCTGAGAGGCTAGTGTTCTGTTGGGGATAAAATCCTTGAAGGCAATTAGACTGACCCCACAGTTGGTGTCACACAAAGGGGACAGAAGGAAATCCTTATGTGTAACAGAGGAGAGGATCAGGGAAAGCTTTCACACTGATTGTTTGCAGAGAACACTGTGAAATGTTCACATTTGATAGGTTAAGCGTAAAGATCCCCACCTTTAGCCACAGTGATGGGTCCGCCTGAAAGGAATCATTACAGTTGGTGGTAGTGCTGTAATTGCCCGAGTGTAAAAATCCAACCTTGTCTACAGTGATAGGATAAAGGGTGGAATCCTCACATAAAGACCACGTTTGGTGGTCCCAGTGGTGGGATAGAGGTTTGAAATTCCCATAGTCCATTTCACTTTGGCCCTTTCCACATGTGGGGTGTGAATCGGGCAGAAACGGGACTCACTGGATTCCTTCTCCATCCGATTGAGTCTGTCGGGATGAGGAGCAGTGCGAGCTCGTCGCTCCACACTGCTCTGGCGTCCAAAATGGCGGCTTTCAGTTGGTGGAGGCTCTCCACCAACCAGAGAAGCTCACCAGCCTAAAGCCCGCCCCTGGCAGATCAGTAGGCACGCACTAGTGCACACCTGCAAATCTGCACTAGAGCGCAGTGGGGTCAGCGCCAAGGCGTGGCAGGCAGCCAAGAGCCGGCTAATAGGTCTTTTCACAGATAAGGCAGACAGGCAATAAATCAAAGGGCTTTACTTCAGCAGTAAGTAGGTAAGGCAGCAGTAAATTAACGAGACTTTCGCAGCAAAGATATCCCTGGCTGTTACTGCACAGCTGGGCAAAACAGCAAACAGAGTCCACGTACCACGGAGCTTGTTCCTAAGCCGGTCAGGCAGCATTCCAGGAAGCAAGGCAAGGGGCCCAGAAGCCCAGCAGACACACCCAAAATGGACAGTTGTCAGCCGACAAAGACCCAAGCCTGAGTGAGTGCTTTTATTAAGCAGGCCCTCACCCAGGTGCTACCTCAGCTGGAGCTTGATTGCTTGGAGTTTCCTATTGACCTTCTGAGAGCACTCTTTTGCTCCCGAAGCTGCTGGTAAGTAGGCACCTGCTCTTGAATCTCTGGGTCTAAGGCAGCCCCTGGCTCCATTGCTGGGGCTACTGGGGCCAAGGGATCTGTGTCCAGGGCAGCCTCTGGGGTGGGCTGTGCAGCAGGCTCCATGGCAGCCTCTGGGATGGGCTCTGCTGGTGCAGCAGGCTCCATGGCTTTGAAGTCCTCTGGTTCAGACTCAGAGCTTGAGTCCTGGAGTGCCAGGGTCCTTACAGATGGAGCAACACAGGGTCACACGCTCCGTGCTTTTGAAAAACCTCTTAAAAGAGGTTTTTAAAAAGCACGCTGCATGACCAGTTCTGGTCACTCCAGAGCAGACTGAGGTGCGGAACTACGAAAAATAGTCTGACTCAGTCCACTCCACGGTGCAGAAGACTTCCATCAGAGGTCGCTCTGCGCCATTTTAATAGCCCGGTGAGGAAAGGGCCATAGTTCAGTCTGTATGTGAATTATTCATTGCTTATTGCAGCCCTACACACATTGGGTATCATGAACATAGATCACATCCATGGAGTTACTTTAGGGAAAATCCTCTACTTGATGCACATATGAAGTTTCTTTCTATAGAATGGATGGTGTCTATGTTCATCCTGGTAAAATAAAGAGGAATACTGCAATCTCAATGGGAAAGAGTGTTTGATATCTCCAGATACTGACATTCCCGCTGTTTTTGGTTGTTATACTTACAAACATAAAAAAGAGGGAAGGAATAATAAAACTATACCCCATTATTGTAAAACAAATTATTCAGATAAAATACAAAACAATTCAACACAATACAAAGCAAACTGACGAGTACACATAATCAAACTATACAAGATGTTAAACTATACAAAAACAATGTTAAACTAAAACTCCAAAAGGTTTTGAAAACAAGATTTTTTAAAAAAATGAGTTAACAATAATAAGGGAAGGAGCAGTCTACAAATGTTCAGGAAAGCAATTCCAAGAGTATAGCACAGCAAGTGAGAAAGGTGAAGCTGATTCAAGGAAGAGTAAACTCTTGGTTGGGTGAGAAGCCTAGAACACCAATCTCAAGCAGGTTGGAAAAAAGAAATAAGGGATATCAGATAGGGGGAGCTAGGTTGAACTTTTAACACCCAATAACAGGCCAAAACAATAATCTTAGCAGCAAAATGCTGAATGGAAACTAAAGGACTGAGGGGAATTAATGGAAGAAGACTACAATAATCAAGGCAAGAAATGACCAAGGCATGAAATGACCGGAGTCTTAGCAGAGGAAGCAGGAAGAGAGGGTCCGATTTTGACAATGTTATAAAGAAAAAAAAACTTTGCTACAGCCTCAATGTTTGGAACAAAGAAGAATCAAAAATAAAGCCAAGACTACATTCTTCCTTCATAGGACAAATGGGAACATTATTAAGAGTAACAGAGAATGTAAGTTGTCAAGAAAGTTTTGGAGAATAAACAAGTAGTTCTGTCTTTGCTCTGTTGTTTTAGGCAACAATGACGCATCCATGCTGAGATAGCTGATACAATACAACATTCACATTAAATGATGTTTAGTGATGTTGAAGGCATGATAGAAGTTCAAAGAGTCTTCTCCCTCCTTGCCTACCATCACAATTTGACCATATTTCTTTCTTTTCCTCTAAGACAAGGTAGGCAACAGTCTGGGAGCCAGTGACCATGTTTTTACTTAAGACAACCCCCCAGGCTACACCCCTCCCACATACAACAAGCCAACTTACTTCTGTTTTCCTCTGCAGCCCTTCTCAAAATGGCAACAGGAAACAGATCATTTTGAGAGGGACTGCAAAGATATTTGGGCATAGTACAGAGTTCTGGGGTACTTCTGGTTGTGGGGGATATTTTCCGTATTTTCATGCATTTGAGGGTTTTCTGTATGGCCTGAAATCACGCAGATTTTTTTATTTGGGGGGGGGGTTCAGAGGCCACAAAATGGACAACATGCAGTCTGCATCATAAAACCTTCAAGATGGCTGCAATAGGCCTTGAAAGGAATTCTGGGTTGTTTTTTTCTCTATGGCCCTTTTTGCACATGGGAAAAGAACCGTGCAAAAACAGGACTCACAGGATTTCTTCAGCATCTGGGCGAGTCCGTCGGGACGAGGAGCAGTGCGAGCTCGTCGCTCCATACTGCTCCGGCATCCAAAATGGTGACTTCTGGTTGGTGGAGGCTCTCCACCAATCAGAGAAGCTTGCAAGCCTAAAGCCCACCCCCGGCAGATCTGCAGGCATGCACTAGTGAGCACCTGCAAATCTGCACTGGAGCGCGGCGATGGAGCAACACGGGGTCGCATGCTTAGTGCTTTTGAAAAACCTCTTAATGGTTTTACAGCAAAATATTACAAAATCTTGGAGCATGAATTTTCAGCTCCACTTCAAATAACAATAAACGAGATTAAGAAGGAAGGCATACGAGAAACATGGAAAGAAGCTAATGTTGTTTTGATCCCAAAAGAAGGCAGAGACATAATGGATGTAAAGAATTACAGACCCATTTCACTATTAAATATAGACTATAAGATCTTCACCGCCATTATGGCAGAGAGACTTAAAAATGTACTTCAAGAACATATTCATGAAGACCAGAATGGCTTTTTGCCTAAGAGAATGATGCGTGACAATATCAGGACAATTTTAAACATAATTGAATATTACGAAAAACATAATGAAAGAAAGCTGGCTATGGTATTTGTTGACGTAGAAAAGGCATTTGATATGGTCAATTGGTCATTTTTGAAGACGACTATTAAGCAAGTACAAGCAGGTGAAAAATTCATTTCACGGATTGAAGCGATTTATTCTCAACAAACAGCAAGATTAATTACAAATGGAGAGCGTACTATACCGATTGAAGTTTTGAGAGGCACAAGGCAGGGTTGTCCCCTATCACCTTTGCTATTTATTTTGACATTAGAAACACTCAACGATAATATAAGAGAAGACGTGGCAATAAGAGGAGTCCAGATAAAGAAATGTCAATATAAACTCAAAGCCTTCGCAGATGATTTGGTACTTTTTTTGGATGATCCCCTCAAGAGCGCCCAAAGATTGATGGATACCGTATATAGCTGCGTATAACACGACTTTTTTACCCCCCCAAAACTTTTCAAAAGTGGGGGGTCATCTTATACGCCAGGTGCTTCCCCCTGCTCAGAAAGGAGCTCCGCTGCTGCCACCATTCCTGCCCCCCCCAGAGCTTCCCCCGCCCGGAAAGGAGCTCCGCCGCTGGTCCTGCCCCCCCAGAGCTTCCCCCGCCCGGAAAGGAGCTCCCCCGCCGTTCCTGCCCCCCCCAGAGCTTCCCCCGCCTGGAAAGGAGCTCCCCCGCCGTTCCTGCACCCCCAGAGCTTCCCCCGCCCAGAAAGAAACTCCGCCGCCGTTCCTGCCCCCCCAGAGCTTCCCCCGTCCGGAAAGGAGCTCTGCCGCCGTTCCTGCCCCCCAGAGTTTCCCCCGCCCGGAAAGAAGCTCCGCCGCTGTTCCTGCCCCCCCAGAGCTTCCCCTGCCCGGAAAGAAGCTCCGCCGCCGCCAAGGTGAGGGTTCTCAGTCCCACCTTTGTAAAGTCCTCCTCCAGCCATGTGCTCTGCTCCCTTCTCCTTGATACTCTCGCCCACCACCGAGGTGAGGGTTTTCAGTCCCACCTTTGTAAAGTCCCCGTCCAACCATGTGCTCTGCTCCCTTCTCCTTGATACTCTTTATCTGGTGCTTGTCCAAATTTTATATGGATTTTGCCCCATTCTAAGAGACTGAAATGCCTTTCCTGAGGCTTAGGTTGCTGCCGAGTTTCCCCCCGGCCCGCGAGACACTTGCAGGCTCGCTGGGGAGGGCAGGCCCCGGCTCCGACTCTGAGGAGGCTGCCGCCCCTCCTCCCATGTTTCAGGAAGTTTCAGCAACATTCCGGCAGCTGCTGGAGAAAAACTGCCCAGAAAACATGCCCCTTTCACTTGTCTGGCCCACCCTTGGTAATAGGATACAGGGGTGGGCCAGACAGGTGAAAGAGGCATGTTTGGAGGGAGGGCTGGGCAGGCAGGGAGAGCTGACCTATCTAAGCAGGCTTTGTATACAACAACCTGCCAATCACCTGTAAGGTACCTGGCTTGCCGTGATTGGCTGGTTGTTGTATACTGGGTACCACATTCAGTCATAAGCATTTTGGTGTGCGTTGGAAGAGGGGTGGTCTTATAAGACGAGTATATCCTAAACTCTATATTTTTACTGGAAAAGTTGGGGGTCATCTTATACGCCAGTCGTCCTATATGCGAGTATATACGGTACTATTCAAGAGTATGGAGATTACTTCGGTTTTAAAATTAATAAGGAAAAAACAGTATACATATGAAAAAATATGAGGGAGAAGGAAGAAGCTGAATTCAAACAAAATACAGGATTTAATAAAGGACAGAAAGCTAAATATTTAGGAGTTTGGATTGGACAAAGAAATAATGAATTGTACCATAACAACTATGATAAAAAATGGAAGGAGATAACTCAAGATTTGGAAAAATGGACTCAATTAAAAATATCCTTGCTGGGATGGATATCAGTGATAAAAATGAACGTTCTACCAAAAATGAACTATCTTTTCCAAAATGTGCCTATAATAACAAATACCAAACCTTTTGTTCAATGGAAGAGAGACATAATTAAATTTATATGGCAGGGGAAGAAACCAAGAATTAAATGGAGAATCATGACGGACACAACAGCAAGAGGTGGTCTAGGCTTGCCAGACCTACAAACATACTATAAGGCTGCGGCATTCACATAGATAAAAGACTGGTTAAATCTTCAAAACTCAAGAGTGCTGGCGTTAGAGGGAGCAGACCTAAGAGTGGGATGGTATGCCTATATGTTTTATGGAAAAGCAGCAGTAGACAAAATTTTATGCATCATTTTATAAGGAAATCACTACTTAGAATATGGACTGACTACAAGAGGAAGAATATAAGGCAGTTACCTAATTTGGTCTCCCCACAAGAAGTTTTTTTTGGGACAGGGGAAAGATACATATAAATGGCTACAATATGAAGACCTATTAGACATAACAGAAGACCCTGGTGTGAATATGAAATCAAGAGAGAAATTGGAAACTGAAGGAATAAAATTAAGCTGGTTTCCCTATAGACAGCTAAAGAAAAGATTTCAGATGGATGTACAAACCTATGGAATACAACAAAAGGAACAAGTTCACTTATTGAGAATGTTAAGAGAAAATCCACCACATTTATTAGCATATTTGTACAAAGAAATTTTACACCAAGAATGTGAGGAGGAGACAGTTAAAGCTGCAATGATACAATTTGGGCACAAAATGTTGGACACTCAATACAGTTAGAATGGTAGGAACAGAGTTGGCAACGGACACAGAAATTTACCGTTGCCCAAAATTTAAAAGAAAACTACTATAAACTATTTCATAGATGGTTGGGGGTTTTCTGTATGGCCTAAAATCACACAGATATTTTTTTTTATTTGGGGGGTGTTCAGAGGCCACAAAATGGACAACATGCAGCCTGCATCATAAAACCTTCAAGATGTCTGCAATAGGCCTTGAAAGGAATTCTGGGTTGTTTTTTTCTCCTTCTCCTTCTCCTTCCAAGGTCAGAGCACTATCCAAGAAGGTGAGAAGAGATTCCAATCAATATCATGGGCCCTTTTTCACATGGCATTTGCCATGCGAGAGGGCGCCTGGAGCATCACGCAGTTTTGAGGAGCGATCTGCACAATGCACTCACAATTGCACAATGCTCCAGGGTAGGGCAGGCGCCACTCACACACTTTTTCATTTTGGCTTTCAGCCGAAAATGGCGTGCAATTGCACATTGCTCCAGGTCCCCGCGTGCACTTGCCATGCGTGTGGAGCCTCTGGAGCCATGGTGGTTGCGCTTCCTGCCCCAGCACAGCCTGGGAAACTCCCAGGCTGCACTCTGGAAGGAAGAGGTGGGCCTCTCATGCTACCTGCTTTGGAGTAGGCAGCTCATGCAGAACTAAAGCAGTGGGGTCACGAGAGCCTCTTGTTGGAAGCTGCCCGCGCAATCCCCTCACCCTAGCGCCGAACAAAGGTAAGGTGCAGAAAGGGCCATGGTCTTAGGAATCTGTGGGCACACTGGATTGCATCTCAAAGCTCTATAGCAAACTCTATGTGAAGAAAAACAAGATTCTGTGTGCTCTGTACATTACATAAATAACATGCATATTTACATAATTTTTACATTTGTTATTTGGCTTTCCCCCAAATGTGACCATTTGTTTCCTCTTTCCAGAAACGAGGACAGTGTCATTTCCTTAAGGAACTCCTGCTATCACTATAAATGTTGCTGCATTTTTAATTCCTTTCAGCAAAAAAAAGAAAAAGAAAGAAAGAAAGAAAGAAAGAAAGAAAGAAAGAAAGAAAAGAAAAGAAAAGAAAAAGTGACCCAAAGCCCGTGAAGACATATGTATACATGTTATGTCACTGATGTATTAGTTGACTTTGCCTATGTGTTAATGAAAGAGAAAAAGGGGAAAGATAATGCACCAAAAAAAAAAAAAAAACTTGCAAGCCTTAATAATTAATACCAAATGGAGAAATTAGTCTGTCATGTGTAGAACAAAGCTGTTGCAAATATGTGCTTGGTGAATTACACAATCGTAAGAGAAAGACACAGGGAAAGAGGCTAGGGTGAATGGAATTCATGTTAATGATCCACCTGAAAAAGCTTTTTTTAATAATACAAAATTAGAATGTTCATAGAGAAATAATGGAATTTTGCTTTTTGATAAGTCACTTCAGAGGTGGGATCAGGGTGCAAATTACTGTTATTTGTCATAAGTGGTTTTCCATTAGGATGACATTAATATGAAACGTGCTTTTTTCCCATTTCATCAAGCCACTTTGCTGTATTTAAGACACAGTATATTAATTTAATAAAATTATATGTGATCTTAAACACATTGTGCAGGGTTGATAAGCTTCTTCCCACCCATCCACCAGTCTCATTACCTGAGTTGTGGTGTTTTTCTTGTTTACATCTGACTGCTGATAGTTCTTTCTTTGAGAAAGAAAGGAGGCAGATCCAAAGCTAGTATAATTGCAGTTCTCTGTTGAAGAAACAAGTCATTTTGTTTGGGATGAAATAATCACAGAAAACAGGGACTGAACCTGGGACCTCGTGGATGAGAATCATGTGTTCTACAGTTGAGCTATGGCTCTTTTGCAATAGCATGCATGATCCTCTGAAAAACTGATTTTCCTGACAACTGCTATTTTCTTTATTCTCCAACATCAGTGAGGACCATTTGTGTTTGTAGTGGGGGATGAGTCTGGGTTAAGTCAGACTTTCCTTTTAAAGTAAAACTATAGATACGCATCTTCTTTACAATGGAGAGGTATCCTCCTTACAATAGTTATACAGCCTAGTGAACACTACCTCCAACTACCTAGTTCTTGTAGTCATTTGGCAGGGCTTGTGGGGATGTGGGAGTGTAATATCTATACAGTGAGGATGCCATTGAATTCCCTGAGCCTATCATGTGTAGCATGGGTGGAAGAGGAGAGTATACATGATTTAGGAGAGAAGTTGCCCTCAACACAGATTTTTTTAATAAAAAAAAATTGGGGTGGGGGCCACTAGGGGACATACGGAGATTTCAGGGACCACAAAATGGTGCCCAGGACTCACACGCAGCATGCAGGCCACACTAGACCCCATCCCTGCTCTAGAATATTAGACCTCATACAGAGAATGAGAATTAATTAGTAATTAATCTCCAAGGCTGAACAAAATACACAAGGTTTGTCTGGTTAGTGGAAAGGTAGCAGGGAGATTTTTTTTTTTTCCACAGAGACAACACTGGGGCCCCTAATGAAAAAACTTTATTAGAGAAGGTTAATCTAGCCTTCACTTAGGATGGATTCGGAGAAAGGGCTCATCAGCAAATCATGCCTCCTGGGATTTTCATGTTGTGGCACTCAAAGAAGTTAGATTTTATTCTCCGAGTGTGCGCAAATCAGTCCATATCTCGCAAGCAAGGCCTGAATTTTAAGCCACTACATTGGATACTTCAGAACTTGGAAACATTCATTTCTTGAGCTACTGCTCAAGACTCCTCCAGCCAACAACTGTAGCTCAAAACTAACATTGCAGACCTCTGGGATATATTCTCAATTAACACAGCAGAAAAGAGAGGGTGAAATAAAGGCACAGGCACTTTATTTTGTTTTGGTCAGGCCTTACCTGGGATACTGTGTCTAGTAATGGGTACCACAGTTTTTCATAAGAATATAGATAAGCTGAAACACATGCAGGTAAGTGTGACAAAAATAATGAAGAGTCTGGAAACTAATCCCTGTTAGGACTGGTTTACTATGTTTAGCCTGGAGAAGAGAAAACTAAGTGGTGATATGATACATGTCTAAATATCTGAGGATTGTGTACTATCACTTTGATCTGGGCACTATAGTTCTGTTAATGCTGCCTATAAACTCGTATTTAACTTGTGGTATATTAAGACCCTAGATCATGTTCACATTTTCTGCTGTTACACCAGGTATCACCCATCTATATTTGTGCATTATGGTTTTCCTGACCAAATACAGCACCTTAAATTTATCCCTGATGAAATTAATTTTGTTAATTTTGGTCCAGTTCTTCATTCTGAAGTAATTCTGGTTCTGGTTGATGAAGTGTGATCAGCTCCTCCCAATTTGGGTTCATCTGCAAATATGATGAGCATACCCTCTATTCCATCATTCAAGTCATTTATAAAGATGCAGGACAAAATAGGTCCCATGACAAAATTCTGTAAGATCCCACTCCTTCAGGATAATTAGGAAACAGAGACGGACTAAGTCCAAAGAATGTTCACCAACAGCTACAAATCCATCTGACAGTAGCTGACATTTTACCATTTGTCTGTAAGTGCATCAAGGAGAATCTCAGGATATATTCTATTGACTGCATTCCCCTAAACTTCCAAGCTTGTAACTCTATTTAAAAAGAAAGAAAGAAAGAAAGAAAGAAAGAAAGAAAGAAAGAAAGAAAGAAAGAAAGAAAGAAAGAGATGACTAGCCTTTTGAGAAAACTCTGCTGGTAAATCACAGAATTATTTTCTAACTGCTACAGACCAACTATTTAATGGTCTATTCTAGACACTTCCCCAACATTGATGTCAACGTTGTAGCTAAATCCTCTTTCTCCCATTTTTCTTGAAGATACAGATATTTGCCCACCTCCAGTCTGCAGGAACTTAACTTCTCCCTTACAGTTCTCAAAGATTTACAACAGAGGCTCTTAGATTATAGTATAAATTTACACACTTGTATGTAGTACATCTGGTCTTATAGGCACATATTCATTTAAAGTAGCTAGATGTTCCCATGCCACTTGTCTAACAATCTTTGGCTTGAGTCCCCCTCAGTGTATCAGTTATGCTATTTTGACCAGGCTGAACACTGGTTTCCTTGTGGAGAAGACAGAGGCAAATTGAGTGTTGAGCAGTTCCATCCTGTTTCCTCCATTTGATTTCTACTTCTTCTCTACACTGCAGATCTATTGCTTCTTTTTTCCTCTAGGTGCTGAACTCCACAATTTTTTTTAAAAAAAATTATATTGACTACCTGTCTGCATTCTTCCTTCCTGATTTAC
The DNA here is from genome assembly GCA_948474755.1 of Ctenosaura bakeri. Classification (NCBI taxonomy): domain Eukaryota; kingdom Metazoa; phylum Chordata; class Lepidosauria; order Squamata; family Iguanidae; genus Ctenosaura; species Ctenosaura bakeri. Next base: position 280,943 of record CAOLHI010000510.1, on the reverse strand, counting down.
CCCTTCTTCCATGACCTTATAAATCTCAATCCCTTTGCTTATGCAGCTTTAGATGCTCCCATTTTTCTTTTTCTTTGGAATTGTTTGTAACTGTTTTCAAAAATCCCAACCATGTACATTACAGCAGCCCAGTCTGGATGTCACTAGGATATAAATAAGTTAAGTAAGATATTTTTTCTACAGGGGTCCCTTAACCCTGCACAATTGTTGCAATATGGCTGCATTCTGTTTTCCCCCTGGAGTCTGCATTCTGGTGAAGCACTAGGACTCTTTGGCTGGTCATTCCATATACTCTTCCCTGAACTGAAAATCTCAGGATTCCATAGGATGTTGTCATGGTAGTTAAAGTGGAATCATAGCTCTACAATATGTAATGTAAAATGAGCCCAGACTGGGTCACAAGGGGTATATCAGTCCAAGCTGGCAGCTACATGGCCCCTAACTGCCTGCTATATGTTCCCAATGGGGATATTTCCAATAAATAGCACTTTGGGGGCAAAAAGCAGCCAGCAAGGAAGAAAAACAGAAAGCCCATGCAAGGCTTTCAGTCAGATTGGCAACATTTTTTCAGATCAAGGCTCTGTAGCTGCAATTCTTCCAAAATTAAGACAGCCATGTTAAGCACATTTCAACATATGCCTCATATCATCATGTGCCATTCAGCCCTTGGTTGAAAAAAAATTCTGTAAAATGACATACTGAAAATAAACTAAGCAGCAGTAAAGAGGACAGGCTATTGACAGTGAAGGGGAAAGCCCACAGACACTAGCCATTATACACACTTATCTATTTATTCTAATTAGTCATTCAAAGGTTGGTTAAACAAGATCATTACCCGAAGAGAGCAGGCTGTATTCTAAGCCGTGTTACCTAGCTGGCATGACCAGTAATGTGCTATTAAAGACAACTGGTAATTTGACTGTTGAGATATGATGTCTTGTCCCACTGCTTATTCCGGTGCTTCTCAAATAGAATCAGGGAGCCTGCTGAGTAGGAAGATCAAGGATTCCAGTCAAAGAAGCTGGCAGCAGACAGATCACCTGATTCATTGATGAAAGAGATATTTATAGCACAACTCAGAACCTTACTTTAAAAAGTAGCTTTTTTCAGTTATAGTTCTGTCATTCAAAATTAGTTACAATTATAATGACAGGTTTCTTTAAAGTAACCCTCATCTTTCCATTCTCTCAAATATAAATATCTTTTTTTTCAAGATTTTAAAAAGATGTGTGCCTGTGGTACAAAAAAACACCCTCAAAAATCATCAACCTTATTGTTGACTCAACATCGACAACAGAGCAAAAGCCAGCAAGTAATGCAAAGGGCAGATGTTTGAATCATGCCAGTACCATATAGTGAGCCTGTACCCAGTAAGTCTAAAAGGGACTGGCAAGTTTAAAAGGGACCAAAATGTTACACTACAAAAGAAGTGGCATTATCCTTTGTGAACTTACATCTATAATGCAGCTTGGGTATGACCTTCCTTAATTAATTTCAGGTACTTTTTTTTAGTTTTTTAATTATTTATTTGTATCCCGCCTCTCCATATGGATCGAGGCGGTGAACAACTTACAAATAGCATGTATTTCGAAACATTTCTATACTTAGAAATCCAGAAATGGTTAAAAAGATGGAGTGATATTGCAAGACCCCAACCACCATGTTAAATGAAGCTAGAATGAATGCTAAGTTGTAGTGAGTGCTGGGGGCTCCCATGTCAATTTGGCAGATTTTAGTCCAAACTTATCCTTAAATTTATCCTTAAAATTTTAGCTAAAAGCTAGAGGATATTCATGATCCTAACTGATATGAAAAGCACCAACTGTCATAATTCATTCAGTGATTTTTGAAACTGCCTGTGTTCAGATAACACCTTACATACCAACTGATTTTCCAACAATTGAACTCTGGTGCATGGCAGAGGATTATGAGGCGTTCCCTACGGTGACTTCTTTGGGTACACATTGGCATGCCCACTTGTTCCTCAGAAGTTCCTCTTTTGGAAAGAGAACATTTGCCTGCAACTGTGCATTGCACCCATATCATTGTAGTAGCGGGCATAGAAGCTTGGCATTGTAGATTTTCCACTAAGTATTCAAGGAAGCCTACTTCTCCTCAGAAGATACCTCAGAAGATGTGTACCTTAGATGAAGAGTATTAGTAGGTGGCATATGGAAGACTGAGCATCACAACCTCTAAGATTTTCTGTGGAAAACAATTTTCACACTCTGCTAACACAGCCATTTTATCCAATATGGACCACCTCAAGACACCTGAGGTGAAGCAACAAGCGATCCTCTAGCCCCTGACCATCAAGTTGCATAGTACTCAAAGCCCAGGAAATTATTTTGGTACCTGAGGGCAGGGGGAAAAAAATCCTACAGACCCCACTCTCCTCACTTGCTGTAGCAAAATACAAAAATAATTAAATAAACATTTGCTGCCCTTTCCTGACACGCAAGTAGTACAACCTGAGGCAGTCACTTCCATCTGTCAAATAGTAAGGCCTATCCTGTGGTAGCTGTCCAGGGATTGTGGAAGTGAAAGCCACTGTAGCAAAGCACAGAATTTCTTCACTTTCCACCTCCTGTTACCCTGTCAAGGCTTGGCCTAATGAGGTTTTTAGGGAATCCAGACAGCACTAAGCCATTTTTTAAAAAAAAGACCTAGAAGCATTTTACTTCTTTTAAATTTGCTGTACCTTGTAAGTCACGGTGGAGGGGAGACATTTGGATGACAAACCTCCAGACTTCCCATCTCCATAGCTGATCTCATGGCCTTCAGTAATTAAGGCCCCCAGAGTCACTCAAGGCTTAGTACATCAGCAGTTTGCTTTTTGTTTGTCTCTCCTTGCTCCTCATTAGGCTGCCTCTAATAATGATAATTGTACCATAAGTATTCCTTTCATTCCACATTCCTCTGTGCAAATTTCACTTATAATGAGAGATAAGCAAATTCATTCCAATTATCTCCATCAGATTAACCACGGGGAGATGCCCTCCAATGTTGGGAGCCAGGATAAATTCAGGAGTATCTAATTGCATACACTAATCTACCTGGAGCTGGGAGAGAGAGCAACTTAATGAAGCCAGACAACCAGGCTGGTTAATGGTTAGCAAGCTCTAAAAATGAACAGTAACTGCACCATTTCAAAGCAACAGTCCAAAAATATGTTATGCAAGCTTTTATGACAAATGTCTGGCAAGAACAAGGCCATTCTACTCCAAACAAAAAGTGTTTATTGCATTCTTTTTCTCAACAGCTTCCTATGCCTCTTCACAATATATGAACCCAGCTTCCTGGTCTGTATAATATGCTTTAGGCAGATTACAGGTTGTAGAAGACAGCCAGATCCTGTAGTTTGTCCTTTCGTCACTTTCCTGTCATTAAGAAGCATATCCAAGACCCTGGCTAAAGCACTGTCTTTCTCCATCTGGATGACATTAGGAGACATGGCCACATAAACCCAGATGTGAGCTGGTTTATGGAAGAACCTAGTGAGGAAGTCCATTCCTGTCCGTTTTCTACATCCCTTTACTGATAACTTAAAGAACAGGTTGGGGCTAGGCCAAAATATTTTGACAGCAGAGACAAAAGACAAGATGGCAACTCCTTCCCCATTCCAATTCAGAACCTAACTGAACTAGCAGTTGAAAGGATGGTCATTTCCCACCACATTCAAGATAGGTCCGGACAAGCCACATGGCGCATACTGTTCTGCCTTCCAAGAACAGAGAAAGAACAGCCCAGGGGCTACCATCGTCACCACCCAGCATTTGCCGCATGAGACGGTTGCCTCACTCTGTCTAATGGTAGGACTGGCTTTTGAATAGGTGGATAATGCTAAATAGTGGTTTCTTTGCTCTAGTTGTATGCTGTGTAGCAGCCAATAATAATGGGGTTACAATAAAGCAAAGCCTTTGTGTTGATCATGAGAAACTATGGATTGCTCTTAAAGAAATAGATGTGCCGTAACATTTTATTGTCCTGATGGGAAACCTGTATGCAGGAAAAGAGGTTACTGTTAGGACAGAATACAGAGAAAAGGAACAGTTTCCAATTGGCAAGGGAATCAGGCAAGGCCGCATTTTGTCACCCTGTTTAATTTATATGCTGAACATATATATAAAGTGTGAACAGATTCGGAGGTAGGAGGCATATAAATTGGAGCAAGGAACACCAGCAGTTTAAGATATGCAGATGAAATCATACTATTAGCAGAAAACAGCAAAGACTTGGAACGATTACTGAAGAAAGTCAAGGCAAAAAATGCAAAGGCAGGTTTACAGTTGGATATTGGGAAAACAAAAATAGCTACTACAGATAGTTTACATAACTTAAAAGTAGATGGTGAAGAGTTTGAAACAGTTTGAGATTTTTCATACTCAGTCATTGATCAGAATGGAGGCAGCTCCCCAGTCTAATAAAATGTCCTGTTATTTCACACACACAGCTCCGCCTTAAACACAGCTTCTGAACAAAGAGCGAGATGTTCCAATGGTTATTTAGAACCCTTTAGAGTTTTGTGGTAGTGTGTTTTCTAGTTGGGTTTTAAATATCATGTCCTACTCTGCTGAGCCAAAATTTATCAGAATAAACTACAATCTTTATTAAAATAAAAAAAACAACAAAAAATTGGAGTTCATATACAGATTGAAGCTAATACGGTTCTTCAAAGTTCTTTCAGACAGTTTCTGTGTGTCTTGAAACCCTCATACGAGCACCAATATCACAAAACAGCCCTTTGGCTACACTATCGCCAAAGGCTCAACCCTCAAATCTAGGTCACACTTCTGACCTGATTCTATAATGGTTTGATTTCTCTTCTGCTTCTCCATAGGCTTTCTCTGAGAAACAAACTCTCTCACTCAGAGAACCCCCCTGGCTGACTGAGGAACTTTATTCCAGAGCTCTCCATAGCTAAAGGACAATTTGAAATACGGTCAAAGACAATCAGTGTGTGCCTTGTTATATATTCTCCTCTCAAGCCTCCAGCCCCTTCCGCACATTAATGGGCTGGGTTTCTCCCTTGAGTATCTATTCTAGTTGTCTAGCAACTTGTTGCTAGGTTACTTTGACTCTCAGGATAGCCACGCACCCCAGAACTCGATTACAGTGAGTAAAGCTGATAGGAAGAAAATCAACTCCTGTGAAATGTGATGATTGAGAAAAGTTTTACAGATATGCTGGACCGCTAAAAAGACAAATGAATGGGTCCGAGAGCAAATCAAGCCTGAACTGTCCCTAAAGATCAAAATGACTAAACTGAGGCTGTCTTACTTTGGCCATATCATAAGAAGACAGGTCTCATTAGAAAAGACAAAAATGCTTGGTAAGGGAGAAGGCAGTAGGAAAAGAAGAGACTGAATTACAGGTGGAGAGTCTCAATCGAGGAAGAAATATCACTGAATCTGCAAGACCTGAGCAGGGCTGTGGATGAAGAGTGACTTGAAGGATTATAAGCTAACATTAAGTTGCCCAAGATCATCCAATAAAACTGTTGGATTAGCAGGCATGGGCAGAAATTAGAAGAAGGAGCTGTATGTTTCAAACCCCTTCTCCTCAGACCACCAGTGTTAGGCAACACTGTCAAGTTGACACTCCCATCTTCTTTCTTATTATAGTTCCACCCAGAGCAGAGATCAGGAGGGATACATTGCAGGCTACTAAAGGAGTTGACATGATGTATCAACTCATTTGCATCATCTGTGTCACAAACGAAGTATTTCTGTTTCCCATCCATCTCATAGCCCCTTCTTCCTTTTATTTTCTATGGTTTGATAATTGTATTTATATTAGTAGACTAGCATATTTAGCCAGCATTGCCTAGAATTTTATTTTCTCATAGATAACACTTGTTAGAAATACCTTAGGAATTACCTTTCCTTACTTTAGGAATTAGATGTGGTTGAAATACACAGATTTGAGATCCTGTGTCTCTAATTCCCCAACTTTTGTTGTCCATTACCTGTAACTTTTCCCCATATTCTCCAATCCAATTTATATTCAGAGTTGTTAACATACAGAGGTTCAGTTTCTGAGAGAATACACTGGCCTCCTCCTTCTTGCTGCTAGGCCTCATCTCCATAGCAACTGACCTGAGGCCCAAGAGCTCTCTGGCTGAGAATTCTAAAGGCCTCTCCCTAAACTGCCAACTTGAGCCAGCCAATCATATGAGGTTTTCTCACCTGACACAGCCAATCGTATGAGGTCTTTGCCTGCCTGACACAGATAAAGTCACAAACTTTGACTTTTATATATTAGATGTAGATGAGGATGATTTAAGTACAAAGAAAGAGAAACATATACATGTGAAATAGACATGGTTCCTTCAACCCTAGCTCTTTATAGAGAATTGAAATTTATTTGTCTGGTGTTTTTCAGTCAGAGTACCTTAGAATTTACCATTTAGATCACTTAAACTCCCAAGTTTGTAAGCAACAGTATTGTCTAGTAGGCAGATCAGTATCAATGTTCCCATTAACAACCATTTAAACTTTGAAGTTTCAGGAAATTTTTATTATATATAAACAATAATGCAATTTTGTAATCTTTTGAATCGGTATTAAGTACTTAAGCATTAAGGATGCAGTCACATATTCCTTATAGAGCTTCATCATATCACATGGACATTTTCAATCTTTGTACATTTCTTTTCATAGACACTACATAGTCCAGGTTCCTTGCATCTATAGAAATTCCTTCTTATTTATAGTATATACATCATCTTCTTAAGTAGCATACTTATGAGGAACGTGGTACTGATAGTATGTCTTACACAATATTGAGGGCAATGGCACATCTCATACACATATTTACATAAATTTCAGTATTTGGTAGCATTTTGCCATTTCAAGCATATTGCATTAATTCAGCATATTTATAATCATTGTTACAGAGAGGAAATATCTGTTAGACTCATTGAGCATAAAATATTCTGATTGAAACAAAGGACATTTCCACACTACACTGTTACAGTGCTATTATTTCATTTTCAACATCCTATGGAATCCTGGGATTTGCAGTTTAGGGAGGAGCATTTAGAATTCTCAGCCAGAGAGCTCTTTGACCTCAGTAAACTACAAACCCAGAATTCCACAAGATGTTGGAAGTGGAAAAATAGCACTATAACAGTGTAGTGCGGAAATGGCCAGTGTTCTCACCCTTCTGGGGACTGCAAACAGCATAGAAGACAATCTATACTTCTGGCTCAGTTAGGACCCTAAACTTCTGTAACTTTTGTTGTTCTTGTTGTTTTTATAGAGGTTACAGACAGACATTTTCTTGCATCTCATCCAGTGAAAGGATAAAGTCAGTGCTTCCCAAACTGAGATGCTTTGAGAAGCTAAAAAAACTAGTTTAGCTTCCTACCTAAATTTCCTGTAATCTTTATATTGTAGATCTTCTCTTGGAGCAATTAAACAGGAGAACCCAATATTGTCTTTTGTTTGTTCATCTGTACTACATTATAAGAATCTGAGTGATCTGGTGTCTTGGTTATTGTTTTGACCTGACTGACTCTAAGCCCACATACAGACTTCAAGCCCATACATTTAATATTGCCACCACTTTTATTACAGACAAGTATCTATCTAATCCTTGACTTCACCATGCAGGACACAAAGTGGCAAAAATATTATTTCTTACAAAATCCCCACTACTTATGAAACAAACAAAGAAAGTATAAGAAATATGGTTTAAATAAGCTGATAGATGTCGTCTTATCCCTATCAGGTCCTATTAAAGATTTGATTCTTCAAATTTCTAAAAGGAAAAATGGAAAAGAAAACCTGATAGACTATTTTATGTTTGTATTAAATTTCCATGGGTAAAAAAGGTAGCCAACTCAGAGCTTGGCAAATTACTTTTTGAAAATGAGTAGTTGCAGTTACTATTTTAAGGCTCCAAAAAGTATTATTGGTACAAATTGTATAAAGTCCTCTCAGCCACCACTGCCAAAATTTAGAACAGCTACTTTTTGGACCACAGTTCTCATAATCCCAGTGAGCATAGCCAGGGGCAGGCTAGATGGTTCTGAAACTTATAGCCCAGAAAGTAAGTCTGTGACTGACTTTTTGCGTCAGGCATTCATTCATGGACCAGGTATCCCATACAGAGATTGGCTTGCCAATTTTTATTTTACAACTCAGTTGCTTTCAAGAAAAAACAGTTTTCATTAGAGTTGCAGTTACAATGCAGGAAAATGCCCATGCTGTTCTCCTAATCTTTACAGCTCTGAAATTCTACAACAGCTGAGATTTGGCTATAAGATACCACTTAACACCACCACCTTCACATCAAGTTTCTTCTTTAATCTTGTATCCCAGCACAGCATTGCACATCTTTCTGTTTTCCATCAGATTCACAAAGTGGTACCCTGTGAAGTCTGTCTATCTATCAGGGGCACAAGGTAGAAAATACAGACATGAACAGAGTCCATTTCAAAGAATGCAGCAGCCATTCCCTTTGATGTTGCTTTGTTTTTTCAGGTCAAGAAAGAATTTTGTCTTATTATTTGGTAGTCAACAGAAAATAAAATGACTTGCCACAGCTGAAGTGTTTCTCCACTTAAAAGATCATTGCAAGAGTAAATAACTTCACATTTCTCTAGCTCTTCTTTGTGTGCACGTTCAATTGTTAAACAGAACACTGGAGAATGTCTGTTATACTATAGCTGTGGAAATTATTCCGTCTCATTTTCATTGTATTCTCAGGATCCCATCAGCATTCTTGCCCCATCTCAGTTCTCTGTTAGGTTGTGATTCATTCTTTCTTTTTTTCTTTTCTTCCAATTCATCTGTAGAGCATAGGTTGGGAGCATTGGGGAGTTATAGACGTTTCTGCAACCTAGTATGGGGTTTTCTGAACCTAGTGCCTGTCAGACTGCAGCACTCACCAGTCACACCTAACATGGACAAGAATAAGGGATTCTAGGAGGTAAGGTCCAAAATGGATGGAGGAGAATGATTGGGAGAGGCCGGAGTGCATCTTTACCATCTGGCAGGAATGTACCTTGTTTGCAAATACACCAAATATTACAAAAATGCTACAAAGCTCCCATCTTTGAAGTTGGAATGAAATTGAACCTGAGTAGTCTTGCCCCTTGAGGGTCCAGGGGCATCTAAGAGTCTTTATAACCTGTTGAATTTGGCATGATATGATGAGCTACATGCTTAAATGAATTGCCACAGACTTGAACCTTTCCCAGATCTTTCATATCACCAGATGTCTCCTCAAATACAATAGTTTTTAGTGGAGATCATTCCCACATTCTTCTGAGAGATATCAAGAATTGGCAGTCAAATAATGAGAGGAAAGTGAAGTTCATGCATATATGATCAATTTGTACATGTTCACATTCATATAGTGGCAGCTTCTTGTAACCTCTGTGAAATAGTTATTATCTGCTGACAGACCCAGTCTCGGAGAAGTGAAGTATTTATTATCTATATTTATTGAGCCAGAGTTTCACCAGATGGAAACGTAGACATCCGGGTCTAAAGGCTGAAACCCCACAGCAAAGGTCAGACTAACTATCCCCCAGTCACATGTCCAAGAGGAAAACCTCAAAAGGCATGTAAGCACACATCAAATGGGCCATCTGCAACTTTGACACTGTGAGAGACTTAAGTGTTTTCTGGATAAGGTTATCAATTGCAATTGCAAGAACTACGAAGATGAGGTCCATCTGCATAATTCGGCTGTGTCCTTTTCTGTGAAAGGATCTGCCCCCCCCGGCATACTTTACACTATAATTGAGTCCCCTTTTGAGCTCTCTTTGGAGAACTCCCATCTTTGACAAGTGTCTGTCATAGTGACAGTTTGAGGTTCCGGTCAGTTTTTCTTCCTTTCTGCTGAACTATCTTTGCTTGCTTCTTCCCAAGCTGCAGTCTCCAAGATCAAGTGCAGTATAACCGCTTTCTTTTCCCACTCTTTAGTCTTTCAGACTCAGTGGTCCTTGAGTGCTTGTGTGAGTGACTGCTTTGTGTGTGTGTGTGTATGAAAATTCTGCCAATTCTGATAAATAAAATACTTTTAATTGGACTCTTGATCCATCTCTTGTGCAGTCTGACTCCGTAGACATAGGGCTAAATATCTCGCAGTGTTGCCCTGCCCTCTGCTTTGCTAAGCAGTGCTCCACTAATTTCCCCAAACTTTGTAATTTGGAGCAAATCCAGGTTTCTCCAGGGACCCCCAGAGGTCAGGGTAACATTCTAGGTTATTGACAATGGAGCCACTTTGGCAAAGTAAATCTCAACCACACACACATTGTTGCACCTCTTAAAGACAAGGAACAAAAAGAAAGTTGTTCTCCCCCGCTCACATTTATACATAACTGCCTTTCCATCCTTTCAGGGTTCCCAAAGCATCATCAAACAACACTAAAATGAACCCACTGTTAATGCCAACATTCAAGAATAAAAGTAAAACAGATAATACAAGAGCAGTTAAAAGGCAAAAATAAGAGATGGAAGAGCAACAGTTAACAATTATTCCACCAACATTTCCCTTTCCCACTTCTAAGCCCGAGAATAAATGCAGAATAAAAAAGTCTTTGTTCCACATCAGTAACTGGAAAAACCTCTTCAAAGAGGGAGACCAAGACAATGGGAGCCACAGCAGAAAAGTTTCTTCTATTTCTCTTAATACAACCATAGACTTGGGAATACATAGGCAATTGATGGAGGGCTCCAAAAATGGCCAATTCTCAGAATACTTTTTGGATGTGAACGTATCCCATCCAGTGTTTCCCAATAAGTTGTTGAATACTGTAGTACTTTCCATCCATGTTAAAACGGGGATGGGATGGGCAACTATAGAGAGTCCAGGAACCAACTGTCTGCTCCTGGAATTATCTGGAGCCTATGCATATTGCCCAAAAGTCCAAAAAAAAGAGTAAAAAATGGAAATCTCCAGAAATCACATCTGATTTTGCCAAAAGGGGGGGGGTTAAATGTTAAACAGTGTTATAACAAAAGGAATCTTCTCAAAGAGAGCTTTGACCTGAAGGAAACCGACTTTTGATAAGCAGATTTATTGCTTTCACACATCAACACTGACTGACCACTGTAAAGATATGAAAGACCTGTATCACCTCGCCCAGCCCTTCAAATACTTAGGGTAAGGGATATGATTTGTGTCTATCTTGATCCTATTACATTCTATGACACTTCTACAACTGTATAAATATGCTTTATAATTTGAGGTTTTAATATTGTTCTCATTGTTTCTGAAGAAGTAGGTTTATATCCACAAAAGCCCATGCTAAAATGAAAAACAGTTTTAAAGGTGATGCCGCATTCTTTTTTTTCTCCTTCTCCCTTCCTCTTTTTTATACTGCAAGAAACTAACACAGCTATTTCTTTGAAAATTCCCTCTAAAACTTCAGATAATCTCTCCCAACAATTTGATATAGATAATAAATAACATGGGAAACAAAAGCCCCCTGTGAGACACAATACACAAAAGACCATGTTGAGCAGTTATTCCTCAACAGCACTTCTTGTGTATCACATGACAGAATGGAGCACAATCACTACAGTACAGCCCTCTTATGCCCAATGCAGCTAGGTAGTCCAGAAGGATACCACAGTTGATGGTCTCAAAATATGCCAACAGGTCAAGGAGAACAATAAAGACCATGTTCCCTGCCTTCAATTCCCAGTGTGGGCCATCTACTGAGGCATCCCCAGTAGTCTAAGGCTTTTTCCACACGGGGTTTTTGAAATGGTGCAGTCTGTCCTGCAAGGAGGAGGTCTGCACCTCGAACTGGACTAGGTCAGACCTATTTAAGGTAGATCTGTACCTCAGTCCGGTCTGGAATGACCCCAGGTGGTCCTCCAGTGTACTTTTGAAAGACCTGATTTTTCTGGTCTTTCAAAAGCACGGAGCGCGCCACTGCGAGCCTGCTCCCTTATGCAGATTTGCAGGCTCGCACCAATGCAAGCCTGCGATCTGCCTGGGGGCGGGCTTTAGGCTGGCGAGCTTCAGCGGTTGGTTGAGACCCTCGACCAACCGGAAGCTGCCATTTGGGATGCCAGAGCAGTGCATATTGATGAGCACGCACTGCTCCGGAGTGCCGTGGACCAGACCGGGGAGCCAAAAGGTCCAGTGAGTCTGATTCCCTCGCCTGGTGTGGAAAAGGCCTAAGTCCCATGTCCTGGTCAGATGCCCAAGTGAAATGAGCCGAGATATTAATCAGCATAACACCTTGAGACATCTCAGCATAATGACAAAGAACATTGTGCCTTTGCAAAATGAATGCTCCACTTCTACCACAAGCAGCTGACTAAGACCCTTTCCACACAAGGCTGATACATCACAGTAGCATTGTATTGTTGCTTTTACATCTGCATGTTAAACCAGTTTGACACCATTCTGTCCTGTGTAGTTCCGCACAAGTTGAGGTCTTAGCGCGGTTAACATTGACGTTAAACCGATGTATTGTAAAAACAGAAAAACTCAGATGTAAATAACTCAGACCATTTCTGCTTCATTTTTTCCTACACGCAGAAGCATTACATCAATTCACACACTTGCATTGAAATGTAGCAACAGTTTCTACAACATTTTTTTTTTTAAATTGACCAATCCGTGGCAGTGCGGTGGAGTGAGAGTGGAGAATAGGAGTTTCACGAGAATTGACAGTGCGGAAGCTACAAACTATTTTCTCTGCTTTACTTCAATAGAAACTGGAGGGTGTGCAGATAGGAATCAGGGTAAGTTGGAGTTAAAAACACCGCTCATGACATGCAGTGAAACGCTCCTCCACTCTAGTGCAGAAATGGCCTAACGTAGCCAGTCACTGCCAAGCTCTCTCAAAGTTGGCTTTTCTGAACTTCTTGAGTTGGAACTCAACTTGTGAGGGAATAGATAGCTGTTCTTTTCTTCCAAGTATATACATTTTCTACCAGCCTAAGCTTTCCCACCTAGTAACATGGGAATTATACTATGGACAAAGTACTGAGAATATGTTGAGCCCTCTTCAAAGAACTACACTTTCCACAGTTCCCTAGTATAAGGAAATGACTATTAATCCTGTTTTGAATCTGCAATTTGCCCTTAGACTCTAAGCAGAGAAGAAACAATAAAAACTAGGCTGTAAGCATTTAACAAGTACTCTGCACTCACCTCCCCAAACAGTTAGATGTAGCATTTCATCTAGAGGTCTCAAACACTGCATTAATATTAAAGACCTAATTTCAGCAGCAATTAAATTGCAGAGGGAGAAGAAGGCATAGAAGAACCATCAGCATCATTTTAATTACCGTTATGAACATAAGTTGACCACATTACAGCTACAATGCAATTAAAAGAGAGCCCAAGTAAATGTGTTAATGAGAATAATTTAATGCGGTATTCCTGGGTTGATACAGTGATCTATAAACCTCGTGGGTTACTGTGGTTTCAAAAGGAGGCCTTTTAAAAATCAACCCAAATTAAGACTGGCAGAAGATAAACACATGGTCCTTACTGAGAAAACATATCCACAAAATCTGTGACAATGATAAGCAACTGAAAAAAATCCCCACACATATTTTTAAAAAATTCCAAACAGTTTTCAATAAGAAGACAAAGCATGTCCAGATCACTTAAAATTAGTTCAATACATAAATACAACATTCCCTAAACTTAAAATTCTTTTTTATTATTATTATTACACTGTAGTTTTATTATATGATTTTGGCAATTAAGTGTCTCTTTTGTTTTACCTGCATCACATGTGCTTTTTTGAGGTTTTGCTAGGCCCCAATTGTGCATGCTCACTCTTACATAGCCAATCCTGTTGCTTTCATAGGACCACAGTGATCAATTCCTGAAGTTCTCAATATCTGGTTCTACAGATGTTTTAGACTTCACCTCTCAGAATCCCTGACCACTGGACAAGCAGCTTGGGGCTTCTGAAGTCCAGAATACCTTAGAGGGATTTGAGTTTGAGAATCTACTCTATATAGGTTCTGCTTAAAGAGCGACAAGATACATCAACCATTGGCAGGTTCTTGGAATGAACTAGAAGATATTCCTCCAGTAAGCTTTCATTGAATGCCTGGTTGCCTGTATCATCTGGTCTCAGCTTATGGTGCTGGTTCTTACCTTTAAAGCTTTATACAGTTTAGCACTTGAAGGACTGCATCCTACCATCTGTAACTTTCTGTATATTCCATTGGAGAACTTTCTCCAGTGCCAGCTGAGTACAAGAAGCTGCAAGTGCAGTTCTTTGTACCTAGACTCGTGATTGAAAACTATATGTGTCACATCCATATGGGTATTTTATATTGCTTGTATGTAACTGTACAATATATAATTTACTGTATTCTTTTTACGCATTCAGTTTTAAATTTTTAATAAGCCAGAGATGGGAGAGAGTAGAACAATTAGTTAATTCTTAGTAAAGTACCAATGAGACAGACAAAATCGAAGAACTTTAGAGTTAGAATGTATTCAACAACTATCTTGCCCAAATCCCTGTCAATGACTAAAGTGTCCTGACAGATACTGTTTTAAAACCTCCAGCAAAGAAGAATCCATCACCTTTGAAGTTGTCTGTCAAAAAGCTCTTATTATTCTTCCTAATGTTTTGTTGGAGTCTGTTGTTTAGCAATTTGAATCTGAGCTCACCAACAGTTAATTAACCTGTTAATCTCTTCTACTAACTTTTTCAGCTCTGAGTGCAACAGTGGTTTTGTGATTACCTGTTGAATAGCTCATTTGTGTGCTCTATAGTTCACTCAAATCAGAGCCAGACACATGGCTAGGCACACTGGCCCTCAGAAGTACGAAGCACCAGCAAAACCCCAGTAATGCCAGTAACAACTGATTAGAGAAATCTGCTATCAGTGTCTCCTTTTATGGTCCATGTTCTCAGTATTCATTTAAAGTTAATACCTCCTACTTCTAGTTCTTGTATTGCACATCACAGTGCATCAAACTATTCTCTCAATTAGTGATGAGGAACTTGTGGCCTTCTGGTTGCCGTTGGACTCTAATTCCCATCAACTGCAGACAACCTGGCCATTTGCAATGGCCAATGGGATTAACAGTTCCTCAGCTACTGGAAGGCCAGGTTCCACCAGTTCTGCTGTAAATTCTGCATTAAACTAGCTGATAATCTCTTAGGTAGCTCTTCAGTTCACCCATTCATTCATTTTTATAGAAGATGGCTGAAATTCTTACCATGCCAAGCAGAGTAAGCATCAAAGCAAGTGTTTCTTTGGCTTTAGGTGCAGTTGTAGTCTGTTTGGGCATGATACAGATAGGCAAGGAATTTTTAGAGCAAAGCAGAAAAGGGGAAAGGGGTGTTTTAGGATGCTTGGCTTGTACATCAGAGAATATTGCCTATAAAGGCAAATAGAAATACAGGCATGAACTTTTAGGGATTTTATCCCTATTCCTTCCCCAGTGTTTTGGGTTTCCATCTGGAAATGGAATGAAAAAAGTTTTTGTTTCCCAAAGCTTGGATAATAGAAAGTTATTTTAAAGAATCACATAGTTCAAAAAGGAAGCAAAGTTTATTTCCATAAATGAAATTAGACTGAAGTGCACTTCCATAGTCTCAAAATATTACAGCAGCAGTTTCAGAAACCTCAGTATCCGTCCTCCTCTGACTCTTTCTTCTGCCTCTAGTGATAGAGGAAAGCTTTGACCTGGGTGCAGAAACAAAGCAACTGAGCTTAAAGAAACACTAATTTCAGCAATGAGTGCAATCTCTTCAGAAAGCACTAGCCAAAGAAGGCTAGTGCAGTCATTATTTCCTCTCTTACCTGCCAGCTAAGCATGCTGCTTAGCTGGCATGAGCCATTTTTATACTATTAAAGGGAGGTGTCGAAATCCTGTCACCATCCACTAACCTCACATAAACCTGAGTCAAAGGGCCCTTTCACACTACACAGTTACAATGTCCTTTCCTTAACTTCAAATCCTAGGATTCCATAGTGTTACACCAAAACGTAGGTGACTCAGAGGTCCACCTATGCTGTCAGTATTAATATTAATGAATTAATAGGAAATTGATTGGCTCTAATTAGGAGATCTGTGAGAGGGAAGTAACTTGATGAGATCTTCCAATTAGGGGATCCTCACAGGAAAGAACCAGCCAGATATTCAAAAGTAAACTAAAAGTGTGTTTTATTGAGGATGCATGTGCATGCACACAAGATACAGTCACATATTCACACAGATAGCAAGATTTCAGAGTAAAATGGGCAATATTTACCAATCCAGAAGAATAGTGAAGAAGCAGTGATGTGGCTCAGATTTGTGTGTCTAAGGGCAGTACACAACTGGAAATCAGAGCAACAGCATGGCCACCAGCAAGTGAAGTACTGCATCTGACTGCTCTAAATTTATATACCCAAAATGTGCCTCGGAGGCATGGGTGTGAATGGGTCTCCCAGCCAAGTAGACAATGGAAGCTGCAATATGGACAAAAGGGAGCCAGCCAAAGTTAATGGTCTTATTGTTGGGTGGCAAGGAGTTAATGGCTGTTGCAGTAGCTCTGTATTTGTGAAGAGATTTTGGGGATGCAGGGAAACATCCAGGTGTGAGGAGACAGGGTTGAATCAATCAGCATTTTGATGGGAACTTCTCTTGGTCACTATATGCTCAGAGATGTTTCAGCTTCAGATTATGCCTATTATCTCCGGAGCTGCCTGATAATCTGCCTGACAATGACTTTGGCTACACCTAGAGGGGGTCTAGTGTCCTGCATTGCAGTCACATGTGTTCAGTCAGTAATTTTCCTCTGCCCAGCTTGACCTTCCAGCCATCTCAGGTTCCATTTTATATCAATGCCAATTAATGGATTTGCCAATTAAATCATATTTTGCCAATTAAACCATATCAAAACTGGGGGGGGGGTGGCCCATAACAATAGGATGTAATTCTAGAGCTTAAAATGGAATCATAGCATTATAACTACATAGTGTGAAAGGGCACAGAGGCTGAGAGAGCTCTTAATTCCTGGTAGGCATCTATAGGATTGCACTGTTAGTGAGTATGTGTCAGTACGAGATATCAGCCAAGGACTTTCAGACTCAGTATCTCATTCCTAGCTGATAGAATACATCAGTTGAATCATCTCATAGGGTGAGACAGAAGTTGCTCATCTAGCTCCAATGAACAACTAGGTGAAATAATGAAAAAAAGGCACAGAGAAACTCTGAACAATAATCTCTAAACAGAGGGCTGACTATACACCTTGAGCTGGATTCAAAATAGTTGCACTTGGGCCCCACTGAAATCAGTGGAAGAAGTTAGTAGTGACTTACATCCTATTGATTTCGATAAGAACAACATAGCCTGGCTCCACCCCAATAAAATGAACAACATCCCACATAATGCATACATGTGCATTATGCCCAGGACTAAAGGAGGAATAAAATACAGAGGTATGCCACCTCATCATCTCCTTTTTAATCTTGCTTTCTGTCACACACACACACACACTGATGCAGAGAGAAGAGGGGAGAGGGAGAGAGCTTGCGTTAAAATAAACTAGACTGGGAAGAAACTAAGTCAGCCGTAATCCACAGAAGCAAATATTTCCAAGCTGCTGAATGTAGTTTTTTATGCACTGCAAGCAATTATACTATACTTTATTTCAATGTAGAGTATCCCAAGAAGAGGAGGAAGAAGAAGAGATGGTTCCCCCCCCATATCTTCCTCTAAAGGCTTGTGAGGAAGGAAATGTTTTATAAAACTGACTAGATTATTTTTTTTTATTAGCCATTGCAAGATTTAAGTACTTGTCTCTTCCGGTGGAACACTGCCTAATCAAAGCATAAATAAAAGATGTGTATGATTAACAGCAAGAAAAGGGGGTGGTGTGCTGTGCCCTGATCATGGTTATACATTTTTAATTTCTTGGCATGTTTTGCGCTCTTCAAAATGTCAGACACTCTATATGAATTAAAGAATTGAGCAGTTACATGATCAAGGAACATTAGGTAAATGGGAAGTAAAGAGGGAAAAGCATGCTTTTGCCAGATCTGGAGAGCCATCATGTCATAGTGCTGATGTGCTAAGAAGAGATGGGAAAGGGGAGCCAGGACTAAAGCTACATTGTTGAAGGAATCAAAAGCAGCAGCACTTTAGCAAGTGCTGCACCATCATTTGGGGATCTATAGTTCTCCCCTGCTCT
Source organism: Ctenosaura bakeri (assembly GCA_948474755.1). Classification (NCBI taxonomy): domain Eukaryota; kingdom Metazoa; phylum Chordata; class Lepidosauria; order Squamata; family Iguanidae; genus Ctenosaura; species Ctenosaura bakeri. The sequence goes on along the minus strand of CAOLHI010000510.1, from coordinate 262,804 downwards.
TTCTATAGGTGAGGGGTCTCCAGAAATTCAGTGACCATTGTTGTTGTTGTGAGTCTTCAAGTTGTTTCTGTCTTTAAGGCAACCCCAAGGTGAACCTATCGTGGGTTTTTCTGGGGCTGAGGGTGTGTAAGTTATCATTCCTTTCCCCTAAATAAAAGACAGAGGTCAACAAATGTGATTCATACACACAACTGTTTTCCTTTGCTTATAATAAATTTCCTCAAACAGCATTTGGATTGCTTTTAAAGGGGAAGAAAAAGCAAGAAATTTCAGAAGAAAACAAAATATATATAGAGAGAGATTTAAATACTCTTCCTAGTATTTTGCACTTATAGTTTAAAGGAGGAAGTTCTGGGAATGGAATGACCTTAAAAATCAATTTTACTTAAGTAAGCTAGCATTAGCTAGGGGCTAATTTTTCTATTCAGCTTAGCATGAAGGCCAAACCTTAGACCGACAAAATTAAACCCCAGGTGATATAATAGAAACTTCAAGGACCAGTCTTTTACAGGTCAGCTAAGGATAATATTGGAATGCCTATTGAATACTGTTTACATTAAGATGAGAACAAAGATATCAGGATGTCAGAAGCAGCCCCTTCAAATTATTTGCTCTTGTCCTGATGAGTTAGCAGATGTTTCTGATGGAATGTAAAGCCAGGGAAGGGACTGGATGATAGATAATACTTCTCTGATTATGACAAATGTCCTATCAACATTGCCACCAACTCATCTGAATCAATGAAACAGATGGACAGTAGGAAGGTTGACTTGCCAGCTGAATAAAGGTATAGTATAAGGTTCTTTTTCATACATGTTAGTGCTTCCAGAACATTGCTGTTATTATCAACGGTACTTGATATCATTCTGTAATGAGTTCTTCTCTGTCATGGTTACTGCCTGGATGAGAGACCAGAAAGAGAGGGAAGGACCAATGTTCAGTGGTATTGCTTATGCTCTGCACTAGGGGTATAAACAGTGATAGCAGGTAGCTCCCATTCAGTGAGTGAGGAATCCATTCCAAGTCTTGGTTCAGACTTCAAGGAGTTCTCCAGGGTGCTAACTCTATCCCCCAAATGAGTTCAGCACATTGGAGAGCTAATTTAATGCTATCCAAAACCCCACATAGATTCACTGCACCGCAAAGGAGCTACCAGTAACCACTGTCTGTAAACACCCCTCCCAATCATGTTTCAAGTTGCTGCAGATCAATGCAAACCCAATATGATCCTGAGATCATGATTCTGTATTCCAGATCTCACCTCCTCTCATTCACCTTTGTTGGGAAATCTAAATGGTTATAACTTTTCTGCTTCTTCACACATGTGGATGAAACTTGGAGGCATGGTACATCCTAAAGAGGTGATCAGTTCTGCCCAGTTATAGACAAGTAACGTGGTATCTGGTGCTTGTACTAGAACATTTTTGGAGTTCCATTTTTAAACTCTTCAGAGTGGTTGAACAAATTTATATGACAATGGGTGCCTTCCTCTATGTGGTGATTGTATTCTGCATCACTGTGTCACTCTGTCTTTCTTCACAAAACATTAATTAATGATTACAACATTATTTTTCTTTAGCAAGGAAATTTCTAAACAAAAAGATCCCAGAATAATAAGAAGGAAACACAGAATAATTGCAAATAGACAGACCAGCTGCCTAAGCCCCAATCAAATGAGCAGTGTGCAAATGACAGTGAAAGTTGTGGTTCTGAATGTTCCTTTAACACAATGCACATGTGTGCTTCCCTTCACTTCCTATGTGGCAGTCTTCCCTTCTCAATCAAAAATGGGTGCTGATTCAATTTTACCAAAACAGCTGAAACTTTAAACTTAAGCATGAAAAAGAACCTCTCCTATCTGACAAATGCATGAACATGAACACACAGAACCCATGAATGGTTAAATAAAATTACTCTCAAGAAAAGTTAGAAAAACTCACAAACACATGCAGCTCCAGAAGAAATAAACATGAGAAAATAAATTCCTTCACCTTCCTAAGCAAGTGAATAGAATCTACAAACAGCTCTCAACAGTCTTCTCAATTCATTGTGCTGTGAGTGAGAGATTCTTTTTCAATAAAGCAAACTGCTTGCCACTGCTTTTCAAAATGGATTGCTACAAAAACACACAAGATTTTATGCAGAAAGAAAAGGCAGGCAGACATGTATGTACACACATACAATTATTGCATATGGAATCAGATGGGAAAATCCCGTCACGACACTGAGGAATTATCAGGAAGATTTTTCATAAGCACGCATGTACACGTGTGTGCATGCGCACATGCACACACACACACATTACTGTTAACAAATTATACATCTATATTCCATTCATTGCTAGATAAAAGGAAGGGAGATTTCCCAATGCAGTCCTAGAATCAACCAGCTTAGCAAAGGACCACTGTGCCAGGCCAATGAGATTTAGAAAGCTTAGATAGGCTTTTCAAAAATAATCCTGTGCATGTTAAAATTCCACATCCCAGAGCTAAATCAATACTGAATCCTGTTGAAAACTTCAAGCTCCCTATAGGCAAAATTCACCGGCACCCTGTGTCCCATGAGTCTTTCCCAAGAGGGAGAATGTTGCTGTGTAGAAGAATTTCACTATATATATATATATCTGGCAACTCCTAAAGTGATAACTGGGAGATATGGAAGCAAACCAAATTAAAATCACTTTGTGTTATTTAGTTTCTTTTATATCACTTACAGTTTGAGATGCAATTTTTTTCTTAAAAAAAAAGAGATCTCCACATCCCTTAATAGGTGTGCAATAAAAATAAACTATGTAAATAGAACCAAATGGGAGGTTAGCAGTAGTGAATAAGACGTTCTCGTAATAGGTGAGAATCCAGCTTTCCCAGCCTTACAGTCAGAGCAAGTTCAAATGCATTAGCACTTCACAACAGAAATTCTGGAACCACCAGATGCCAATGTTAATTATGTTTTCTGTCTCATCACTTGTCTCTTGAAAGTTGAAAGAAGAGAAGTTAAAATTCTACTTTATGCACTTACTGGGGTTTAAATGATTACTCCTATAGGCTTATATCAGTCAAAATGTCATGGTAGGTATGAGTTTCAGAGTCCACTGGTTGACCTGTCAAGGAACAGGGGAATATACTGAATAAGAGATATAGGTGCTAAAATGGTAAGGAAAGTTTGTTTTGGAAAAACACACTGGGATGGAGAAGGGCACTGGGTGTATCATGCCAAAGGAAAACCTCATGGCTCTTCAAGTATAAGAGAGGCGTAAGAAGACCTATCTATTGCAGAAGAAGGCAGATTTGAGACAGACCCTAAATAGAAATTCAAAAAGGGAGGGAGGAACAAATGAAAATAAAGTAGAAGAGACATCCAAACTCCTCTTCAGCATTTTTCTTAGTCTTACAGGATTGGTTGAAGAGGAACCTGTGTTGTAACTTCAAATGTCCCATTCAGGAAAATTTTGGTGGCAGTTCTAAAGAGTTCACTATTGTATGGTATCGTACTCAACATTAGCCAACTTATTTTGGCATATGGGATGGAACGTTCCACAAGCACCTTTCTCTATTCCTGGCAATCAAAATACAATAATAGCAAATAACTAACAATTTCTTGTCCTTTTGTGATAACCAAAACAACTGTCTGAGGTAGCTCTGGATGTGGAAGCATGAACAATTGGGCCAGTATTATCCCCCTGAACACAGGCCATCTCGTCTGATTTTTGAAAGCAGTTTCCAGCCTGGTTAGTACTTGGAAGGAAGACTGCCAAATGATAAAAGGAATCTCTGTTATCTTTGCATCCCATAGCAAAGTGCTCCAGATAACCAGGTAGTTGTTGTTGCTACTGGTGATAGTGGTGATGATGATTATCTTTATTTTTATCTTGCCTTTTCCCCAAAACTCAGACTTACCACATGGTAAGTGGCCATCTCTCTTATGGTCAGATTCATAGGCTGATTAAGGCATTTCTTAAGAGGAAAAGAGTCTCAATTATTTGCTTGGTTTGTCTTGCTAAATTCTCTCCTAGAGTTTTTTGGCAATGGGTGGCTTTGGTCCCTCCAGTTCTTCATCTGTCACACATGGTAATCATTTAATCCTCTCAGGGTTGCATTGGTTTTAAGAACATTGGGATAATGCCAGCGTGGCACTTAATGGCCTGACAGCTGCAGATTAGATGATCCCAAAAATTCTGACCTTGGGGATCTGTATTATTTATCTTCCCACGCTCATGTGTGTTCTTGCTGTTCCACTGTATTACCCTGGCTAATACAGGTTTGCATAACAACACTGTTCATTTTTTGATTCTACAAGGTCACTAAGAGCTGCTGTTTTCCACGGGTTTTTTTAGAAAACACATGAGCCATGACCAGGACTTTGGGAGGTGTGGAAAAAGAACATGTGTACTTTATGTATATATCCATCACACTAAATATGGGAGTAAGGGAAAATATGCAGTGTCCTACTTATACATTTTATCTCTCTGTGTTCTGGAAAGGTCTTTCCTACCCCTGCCTTTTTTTTAAAGAATGCTTTTTTAAAAGGATGTTTTTGACCTACAACTGCCCTCATCCCAGCCAGTGTAGCTGCTGCTGGAAGATGATGGGAGTTGCAATACTCAATGATATTCAAAGGGCCACAGTTCCTCATCCTTGCAGTAGGTGATTGTCAATACTAGCTCACAATAGTGAATGGCAGATTCAATAGATGTTATTGATCTCAAGATTGCTTGCTTGTCTGCCTCCTGCTTTCCCAGTAGTAACAATGCTGCTGCAGCTATCAGGAAATTGCAAGGATACATTTGTTATCAATCCATCATCATATTTCTCCTTATGCCTCAAAACAGGACATTTTTCGGGGGCGGGGGGGACACAATTAAAATATACACCATGTTCAAATAGACCAGATTTTAAAGGTAATTTAAAACACACCAACAAAACAAAACTAGGGGGCCCACTTGAGATCTGGTGCCAAACACTACCTAACCGAAAAGGTCTTTATCCACTAATGGAAAGACAACAAAGAGTAGGTTTAGTGTAGCCACTGAGAAAGCCTTCTCTTCCATCCTCATCAAACAGGTATCCAATGGTATTCAGACCAAAAGAAGTGTTTCCCCCAAAGATTTCAAATAGCTCAAATCAAAAATCTCTCAGTATCCAAGCAGGCTTGGGTGGAAGAACATGATCCTCCAGATACTGTGGACTCAAGCTGTATAGGGCTTTACAGGTCATAACCAGCATTGTTAATTGTGTCTGGAAATAGACAAGTAGCCAGCAGAGCAGTGAGTCTCATGCTTTCTGTAACCAGTCCCTGTCATTAGTCCAGCTACAGCCTTTTGGACTGGCTGAAGGTTCCAAACACTTTTTGAATAATGCCCTGTGCAAAGTATGATTCAGTAGCCTGAATGAGATATAAGACATGCACTAGACACATGTTATAGTCAGAATGGCTGCAACCAACAATCTGTTTGCTGTGAAACACTGAAGTTTTAGGATATGGCCTGGATTATACAGGGCACCAAATATGTATAACCTAGGCAAGAGGATAGGAGTTGTAACCTGGGGTCTTGCTATCCTACGGTGACTTTCAGCAAGAGTTCACAGACATAGAGATCAATGCACAGAGGCAAAGCTGGGACTGTTACATTGGCAGTGCTTAACATTTCAATTTACCAGAGCCCATTAACACTATTCATCACAAGATTCCTAATTTTGGAGGCAATTTTAACAGATTGCATCAATTTCTGGTCAGATATGCAAAACTGATTGTCACATGTATAGACATTATGGTTTCCAGCTCAAGAGTATACTGGACCCTGAGATTTTGGGAGCAGCCTCCTGGTGATGTGATGCAATCCAACTGTCCTGATTTGGCAAAGCCAGTCATAATTAATCTTCTGTTGTCCCACTTTTCAATTGCTTTTAAATGTCCCAATTTCCCTCTCTGCCTACCCCTTTAGCCTAAAATTACTTCAGGTGCTGCAGACTAAATTCCAAGTGCAAAAAGCAGTTTGCACTCAACTCAGCAGCAGGGAGAAAAGAAAAGGGGATGGAACTTTTCCCTTTGCTGTAAGCTCAGTCAAAAAGAAACTGCTTCAGCCTCTCCTAGTTTGTCTGTTTTTCCAACTTGATAATTTCTTGCCATCTTGACCATACTCTGCTCTTGCCTGACCACATTTGTTCTGATTTTCATTTGTGTAAGTGGACAGTATGTGATGTTATTAAGTAAACTTTTCCCAGGCTCCAGCTTAGATACATACAAAGGATCCACAGCTTTGATTGTAATGAAAGAAATGAAATTTTCCCAAGCTTTATATAGCTTAATATATTACAAGTGTGGTATACTTGCAGCTCCTCCACATCTGCATCTGGATCCCATGTTTCACTGATAACATTTGATTTGCCAAAACACATGGGATAGATGGAACACAAAAAATCCAAGGGTTTATAGTGTGAAGAAACCTGGAGATTTGGCTAGCAGAGCAGCCTAGTAACTGTGGATGATCTACTCCAATTGGCTCTCTGACTGAAGAACCCAGCCTTGGCCAGAGGGAGGGGCTGTGTGGGAAAGACATCAGATAGCATATATATATTGGTAGTGGAGGTTAGAGTGGTGATTCTTTCAGTGAGCTTCATAGAGTCAGAGCATCCAGTAAACCCGAAGACGGTTTAACTTCTCAGAGGCCTAAGTGTGGGGCAGAGAAGTAACCAAGCCACCTCTGAAAGGAGTCAAACAGTGGAACCCTGAAGGGGAGGAATAGACCTTTGTGCTGTGGGAGCCAAAGGGTGCATGAGTGAAAGCTCTGTTAAAGGAAACACTGAGGTGTTTTGAAGAAAATAGTTAAAATATATGGGAGAAAGTGTTATTTTGTTTGAATCTTTCTGAATCCTCAATACCTTTTCCCTTGTTGGTTCTTTTAATAAAGATTTCATGTTATTTTCATACCACCTGCACAGAGTGTTTTCTTCCATTTTATTGGAATAACATACTACCATAGACTATCCATTCCTGGTTGGAAGAACCATTTAAAAACTTTACCCTTTTATCCACAAAGGTTGTGGGTTTTAAAGAAAGCAGAGATGTGATTAAGTGTGGGGAGGGAGCCAGGGTTTGATAATAAGATTAAAAGGGGTACTTCTTTTCCAGTGAGGAAGAAAAGAAAGCCAGCCTGGTTCATCTGTGCTCTAGGCTAGCCCAAGCCTTCATTTCCTTTTTGTACCCACTCCATACCACCTAAACACACACTCAACACACCCTCCATGATATATAGGAATCTATCATTCAATCATTAGTGTAGAATCCTTGACAGAAATAGCAATCATGCCAAGCATCACAGCCAACCATTAGATATTAGATAATTTTTAAAGTACAGATTTCCCAACGAGTTGCGAAGGTTATATAATTATGTTTTAAAAAAAAAACTTGATGGCTGACATTCTTTTGGGGACTTACATTGACACAAGTGGCCTTTCCAGTGCAAGAAAGAGAACTGAGCAGTTGTGCAACATCTGTATGAAGTTATCATATAGAAGTGCTCAATGCACAACAGTATCTAAAGGATAGACCAATGCACATTATGCCCCAAGATGTATCAGTGACTGTTGGTAACAGGGCTCTTTGGCTGACACCTTGTTACACATCATTGCAATTCCATGACAGGGTTTTTTTGGTCCTCTGCTGCTTAATTACAGATGCATATAGTTACACACTGTTGACTGCGACATAGAATCTCAGCCATCATTTTTAATTGCCATAATTATCCTATGCATTGGAACAATCTACCACATATGAAGAAAACAACCCTCCATGGAATGAATCCAACCTTCTGCCGAGCATGGAGCACTGTACATTGCATCAAGTTTCCTGATCCATTTTGGTTCCTCTGCACGTTAGTGGTTTAAAATTGCTTAAAAATTTGCATGTCTGTGTGAGAAATGCATGACTGTCACCATATATGAAATGCAGCATAGGAAGTGACTTTACCATTAATAATAAAGCATGTTATTTACTAGTTTATTACAAAAAGGTTGTAAAATAGTCAATACTTAATTACTATGGCCATCATGCAATTAAAGAAATCATAGTTGATTTGACATTTTTAAATTATTTGAATTTATATCCTGCCTTTCCTCCTGAGTTCTAGGTGATCTACATCTCCCCCTCTTCATTTTATCTTTACAACAACCCTGTGAAGTACATCAGGCTGAGAGAGAGTAATTGACTTAAAGTCACCCAGGGAGTATTACAAGTGAATGAGGATTTAAACCTGTCGGCTGCCTGCCTAGCGAGCCTGAAAACTGGGGTACTTGTTTAAGCAAACAAGGACCTCCAAAGAACCTCTGGCATAAACTACAGCCTAGAGGAAAAACAGCCACTTCAGACTGCAATAAGGAAAAATACAAAAGGTTTATTGCGGGTAACAAATTAAGGCATTTAGCATAAGCCCGTCATAAAGTTAAGCAATAAAAACAGCAGAGTAACATACAAACCAGCACAGCAAGGAGACAAGAGAAAAAGGGAGAAAGAGTAGCTTTTCCAAACAGCTTATATACACTCCACACAGCTGTACATTATTAGGTACTTTACATGTCCCTTAGTCAAACACATAAATTAGAACTTAAACATTTAACATACAGCTGTGTAGCCTTATTCTCAGTCTACACCTTCAGCTTAAAGGGCAAGGTCAGAAGAAGCAGTGCAGCATCAAGTAAGATTAACCCTTTACATATCGTGACAAAACCTAGATCTGCCAAGTCTCAATAAAATACTCTAACCACACCTTGGAAAACTTCTGCTTTATTTTGGTGTGACACTTAAACAATGACATTCATTTGGGAAAAAAATTCTAAATTGTGTAAAAGGAAAGCAGCTTCTAACACATATATATACAATTTTTGAAGCAAGCAATAGAAGTAAACAGAGCAAAGAGTAGGTAGATTATCTGACCCCCACTCTGTACATGCATGCACACACACTTCACTACTTTTCTATGAGATCACTTTTTAATCCCTATTGATCTTTGGTTAAAATTGCTGTAGCCACAACCACCAGTTTTGATACTGGAATAATGGAAGAGAGCAGGGTAGGGAGTTTAAGAAGTTTTAGCTTTGGATTCCTCCCTTCTCCTGCCACTCTAATTGCTTTCAAAAGCAGAGGAAAAGGCTCAGCTTCAGTATGATGAGCGCTGTCACCACCAACAAAAGTTTCTGTGAGTTTTTAGTCCTAGAGGAAAGACAGAAACTAACAGAATCTGGAAAGGGAAAGCCATCCCCACTCACCTTGCAGGGAGCACAGACAGACACCATAGCAATCCACTTTGTAGTACTACATTATGTTGGCTAATACTCAAGAGTAGGTCCTAAAGCAGTAGCCAGAAATAATCGAAAAAAGAGAGGTTCACCAGTCAAATCACCGGATCACATAAAGGCAATTCAATTGGAGCCTGAAAAGTTCTTAAACTTCCCTTCTACCTACAACTGAAACAGTGTTTGATCTGCCAACTCTGAAGAGATCAGGAAAGGTTAAACAACCCAGAAGGGGTTTGGAAAGAAAATGAATCACAACCTGAGGAAGCAAGGAGCAACTTACTGTATGACTCCAGCTTTCCTTCCCTTGGTAGGCTCTCATAGTCCTGTCTGCCTCTTTAATGTAGGGCAGCAACAGATTGGCCCTAAGAACTGCTCACTCTGCAAGCTGCACCATGCTGCCAAGAGAACTGCTACTCATAGAAGTGTACCTGCATCTTTCCACCCAATCTTTCCTACCATGACATGGAGAAACAAAGGCCTGCCTCCATGTAATCTCTGATAGCAAACCAGGTAGGCTTTGCAGTATCTGGCTTATCACTTCAGCCCATCAGTTAAAAATAGTGTTTTTCCCCTTTAAGGAGGACATAACTGTCCTGGACAGAGTTTTATTATCTTGCTTGTGTCCTGGCTACAGGATTCGATTTCCAAAGACTTTGAGAGGCACCCAGAGATCTGACAGCCCTAATACCTATCCTTTCTCATAATAAGCTCAACAGTATACATGGTTTTCGTCCTCCACACTTTATCCTCACAACAACCCTGTGGGGCAGTAAATCAAGCTGAGAATGGCGAATGGCCCCAGGTCAGCCAGCAAATTTCATAGCCAAGCACAGAATAGACCTTGAATCTCCAAAGTCTTAGTACCTTGAATCTCCAAACTCTCTAACTGTAAATATGAAATAAGAATATATAACCCTTATATATGTATAACACTTATATATAGCCCTTAGAGATTGTGTTCGTGTGTGTATTCTTCTCCAAGAGATCTAAAGATATAGTTTCATGTACACAAGTGACCAACTTGTATGTTTACTTCCTCAAACCAGAAGCGGTAAATATTTTGGAAGCAGCTCTGCCACAAAAAAAGAAAATAAGTAACTGAGAAATTACTGGCATAGCTTCAAACAAGTGTGGTGTACTTTTATTCCAAATATCTGCTGAGGATACTGACAGCCAAACTGTCCTCTTAACCTGACATTACAGATCAAGTTGGCAATGGAATATCTAACTTGGTGTATGATATAACAAGGGCATTTCAAGAGGGAAAGTAAAATTGCTAGCAGCTCTCTGAAAAGAATATGATCCAAATCCATACTGGCTTCAAAAGCTATAATTTCTCACCCATTCACAAAGTATTTTTTTTAAAAAAAGAAAGAAAGAAAACAGAGTAGGGATGGCAAATTAATAAAGGACAAACCAGTTCAGGATGCATATCTGGAGGTCATCGCTGCTGTCCCTCAGCATCTCCCACCTGTAGTGGCTGCCTCATTCTCCCTAATTGTAGGGCTAGCCCTGCATCTCACACTTTAATATTACAATTGTTTTTAGGATTTGGAATTTAACATTTATACATAAACTGGGGCCCTGGTGACATGAATACCTAAGATTGAGTTCATATGTATACTCTCTTGCCAGTGCAGAGGTGGGACCAATTGTACAGCACTAATCATCACATAAATGAGTTCCATGTCTTTATTGAGTAAATCAGGTTAATATTTTAGGCATGTGGCCATATCTGCAAGCAAATATGATGGGGAGCCCTTATGGGATAAGACCTAGAGGCTCATCGGTTAAAGCTTTAGATAGGAGAAGGATGAAATAGAGCTAGGGCAGTCAGAGACAGCATGGAGATCTGTCGGATTTGGGGGATTGAACTATGGAAAGAGTTTAAGGATTTCAGGTTTAACTTAAATTGTGATATAATAAATCTTTATGATTTTTATTTTCTACAACTGTGTCTGACTTTTTAATTTAAGAGCTCAAAAGGAAGACTGATAATGTTTTACAACATTGAACCCACTGTTTGCCCTTAATAGTGATCTCCTTGAGGCCCAAGTACCAGACTCAGGAAGGGATCTTGAGGGTAAAAGGACAAGATGAGTGACAGAGCCAAGGATTGGAACTGCAGGGCCAGCTTGGATAGGGGTCCTATCACATATGTTTGGCTGTGATTGCCTGGATTTAATCAGGTTTGTCCAGTTTCTCACTGCACAGATGTGAAGATGGGTTCTTGTTATTATACAGTGCAGCAACTGCTATTTAAAAATCACCAGGTGGCTAGTGAGCGATGAAGATGATTTAAAAGTCGGAATCATGGAGTCATGAGTTTGTGCTTGGTGGTGGGATATAGAGACAGGCTAGGAATTCTCTTGATTTCAAACCATGCTGCTATATCCTGCATGAAGTGGTCTTTAGTATGGCATTTGAAAACATCACAAATATTAATTTCAATATGCGCATTAGGGGGAACAGACTAGAAAATTATGACCGCTAGCACAACCATTGGGCTCTTCCAGTATGTTATCATCCAACACATTCAACAAGACATACACTTAACCTACTTTTTCATGCAAACATGGGATTGATAGTATGGAATTAATGGAGTTTCCTGAAATCCCATTGTCCTACTCAGGCTATGATGACATTTAGAGTGATAGTAGTCATTTCCCTCTGCTGCAGTGGAGGAATATTTAAGATGCCCACCCCCCTCACAAAAGATTTGTAGAATAGGATTCCTGAATGCTCTTCTTCCTATTAAGGCATAGTCATTCTATGATCTGGAGATGATCTTTATGATCTGGTGAAACAGATCATAGAGGTATTGATACTCGTTGACATAATCACTCCCAAACATCCTTTCCAAGCCACATTCAAAATGTGCATTAATGTATGATCTGAATTAGCAATTTATGTTTCTATTCTGTAAGTGGCAGCCATACTTGCTGTGTGTGCTCATGGACATCTCTGTGCATAAATGGGGCGGTTATATTTCCATTCTTTACCTAATTATAGCAAAACTAAGAATCCAGTGTCTGATTGCTGTATCATCCAGGCCAACTGATATGCCAGACAAAACATTTATCAAAGTGTGAGTTTTAAATTTGTACATATTGCAAACAGCAATCTGGCATTGGCCATGAATTTTTGAACAACTGATACAAAACAATCACAGCATGACAATGAAGTTTGTGGGCTAGGCAAGAGGAAAATATAGAAGATATAATTTTGAGGATGGAAAATGAATACAATGCCCTACTCTTCTTACAAAACTCTGTTCTAACCCACAGTGTTGTGTTTTCCCTAAGTGAGGAGAGCCATTTGTTTAACTTCCTTTGGACAGGAGAGTACTGAAGACTTATTGTACCTTTGAAATATTTGTGTAATTTACTTAATTGCTTCTACACACACCATTACTACCTCTAACTAGCTCCCAAACACTCTTGTTCTCTGTCTGGATTTTCACACAGTCTTGCTTTAATTCATTCAGATGGAAGCAAAAACAAACTTTCCATTAAGTTTCCCCTCCCGCCGCGCCCCCCAAAAAACCCGACTTTGAACAGTATCTCTAGCACTGTGGCTCCCACTCTTGGTTCTCCTGATGTTTCTGGCCTCCAAGATCATCAGTCAGCAGGCTTACTTCCACACTGCCAACAAGATAGGTTCCTCCACCACATGTGGATGTCACAGGTTGGTTTATGGATTGCAAGGCAAGCTGTGTGGCACACATAGCACCTCCAGAACAAGGAAATTGCCAGGAGACTCAGGACAAGCCAGTGGGGCTGTCACTAATACTTTTCAGTATCTGTCACCTGAAATAGATGGAAATTCTTATCCCACAGTCTCTGGGAAGCCAAGGCTGGAAACCACTGCTCCAGGCCTTGTCATGCATTAGCAAAGGTTATTGTCCCAAACTCTGTTCACTGTTATGCTCCAAAAATCATGACAAAATAGAATCAAAGATATCAAGAGAGCATGTTTGTCACTAGCTACCACAGGTTCTCGGACCTTCTCCAATCCTCAGGGCAAGGACGAGAAATCTCAGGGCAAAAGACCTGCCTTGAAAAGTGTCTATAACTGGAATGGCACCGAGTTACAAAGTTCCTCCGAGATATGTGGGGAAATATACTCATGGAAGAAATATAAAAATTTATATAAACTGCGAGTGCAAAGAAAGACTAAAATGTTTAAATTTAAATAAATACAAGTGTATATTACATTACAGATATCATAAACATACAGTATACGGCAGGTACCATGAAGATATAAACTACAAGGTATACACTACGTATTACAAGTGAGTGAAGGGGCAGGTGCAGGTAAGAATAAACAATAATAATAAGGTATAATGGAATAATGGTATAATGGAATAATTGTCAACAACGGCTAATGGTAAAATAATTTCAGTGGATTAACATAAAACATAAAATCTATGAGGAGCAACAATAACAAAGGCATCAGAGTAGAAAAAAAATAAGGACAGGGGGAGACGTGTAAATAAAAGAAACATGAATATATGAAACTGGCCAGTCAGTTGTGTGAGCCCTATCTAGAGGGAGTTATTATTTAAATTTTGTACTTTTTGTTCTGTTTTGCTTTGTCTGTTTCTTTTATTATTATTATTATTTCTAAAATGTTTGAATATACATTTGTGCATATATACACAAAGTTTGAAAAATGAATTCTGAAAGAAATGTAAAATGTGGCAGATAAGTTAATGTAATAAGTAATTATAATGTAAGATGAAGTTTAGAATAGTGATGGTGCATCTTTACTTTGTATAAATAACTGAATATAATTTAATACCAATAAAATTTTTTTTAAAAAGTGTCTATATACATGTCTTCCTCATTTGTTAGACTTGATATTTTTATTTAAACTGTGGTTGAAGCACAATGTATTATGTTTGATGACATTAGCATTGTCCCTTGTAACATCACCATGACAAGCCGCCTGTGACATTACAAGGAGTCATTTCTACATCTCAAGTTTTGGCCCTAAAATCTCAGGAAGCAATAAGGACTGGAAACACACAATAGAAGGGATATAGAGAAGAAACAAAGGGCATTTCCACACGAGAGGGGAGGAGCAATTCACAGCATGTCAAGAGCATTGTTTTCATACTCCAATTCAGAAACCACTATCGCTGATTGGTCTATTTTTAAAAAACATATACATTTTTAACACATTTCTGTGTTGCTACATTTGTGCGTAGGAATGTATGTTCATTGATATGTGGAAACAAACATGTTTTAACAGTCCATTAGCAGACACACACTCTCTTCCCGCTGTCCGTTTAACACAGGAAGATAATAATGATGGCAGCCTGTCCTTTGATGGGCGGAGAGAGATAGGGATGGAAATGATGGAAGGAACCGCCTGAGAATGCCCATAGCCTGCCACTTCTCTGATGTGAATCAATGCTATGCTTCTGCATGTAGTCGAAAACCAAAGCAGAACCGGTTTGGGAGATTTACATTGGAGTTTTTCCAGTTTTCACATACAGCAGTTTCGAATTGCAATGAACCACAGTGAACTGTTCTAGGAGCTGAAAACGTGCAGAACCACAAGGAAAACTACAATGCTAAAACAGTACAATGTACAGACCGGAGGGTAAGAATTTGACACTGCTACAGTGTATCAACCTCATACGGAAATGTCCAAAGTCTCAGGGTGTGGGAAAAGATGGTTTTATTCTTCCAATGATCCCAACACATTTGGGCAATGGCGGAGCTTGGAGTGTGTGGAGGGGGAGCAGGAGGAGGCAGGGCTGTGGGATGGGGTGTGTGGCCACTGTGCGTAGGGGCATGGCTGCAGTGCCTGGGGACATGGCCAGGGGGCATGGGGATGTGGCCAGGGCATACGAGGGCATGACTACAGGCCAGGACACCCCAAAAACATTGCCCCCCGGGGCAAACTGCTCTACCCCCCCCATCCCTTCACTACTGCATTTAGACCTAGTAAAGTTTAATGACTTTCTTCAGGAGAATGGAACTTTAAAATCACCTGCAGGGATCCCGAAAAGAGTGTTTGCCAGGCATAAGCTCAGAAAACACTCTTTTTGGAATTCCTGCAGGCGATTTTGAAGTTCCATTCCCCTGAAGAACACTATTACACTGGGCTGAAACACATTGGTCTCATTGGAAGAATAAAATCATCTTTTTTCAACACCCTGAGCCTTTTCTCTTCTCTACACCCCCTGAAATCTTAAGGCCTGAGATGCTCTTAACCTGACAATCCTGGTTGCTACTGAGGAAAAATGAATTCCACTGGTCTGTTAGCAAGTCATCATCCTAAAAACAGATGGTTTCCCAGCATGTATAACAATCTTCTGCTGATTCTGCTGAGGTCTAGTATCTAATTTCTCCCCATTTTTATACGTTACTTGGATATTTAGAATTTCTGAACCCATAAGAAATATATTAAGACAGAACCCCACCAGGTTTTGGTTTATCTGCTTTCAGGTCAATCATCTTTCAGATATGTATCTTTATCAAATCCATCATTCTCCTTGATCACTATCATAGCTACTCTTTACACCTTGTTCTGTATGTGTCAGGGTATGGAGCATGTGGCAGTCTAGCTATTGCTAGGCTGCGGGTCCCATCACATAGCCAGAGGAACACTGATATTTGTAGGCTAGCAATATTGGGATGAAGAGAAAGCATGGTACCACATCCATGGTTAGGGTAGGTAGTATACACCCAAAAACATAAAGCATGTGGGTTTTAAAAAAAAATAGATACTTTAAAAACATATGTACCATATGGAACAATTGTCAGGAATGGAATTAGCAGTAGCTTCCTCTGGTTGGAAATCCTGGGTTTGTTGAGGCACATTATGTGAAATGTCTTTTAAAGTACAAGGGAGGCACTGTTCCCAGCATGGAATGCATGGAAAAAGAAGAAAATCAATGAAACTGGGGACTAATTACAAAGGGCAGGCAAAATGCAAAAAATAAAATAAAATAAAGTGTTATCTCTGACATTACCATCAGAGCAGAACTAGTTGTAATTATTCAAAAGAATGAAATCCTAGTGGACAGGCTGCTAGCAAATCATCCAAACCCTTTATGAGCTGAAAAGCCCTTGCTTGTATCTTTTTAAAAAAAAAAGGTCCTGCAACAAGAGTTCATGTTGTTTTCATTACTTACCAACTGCTGTGTGAATTGTCAGCTGTACGCTTGTCATCTTTTGCGGTTTTAACTTGAACACTGCGTACAGTTTTCTAACTCAGAAAATAGTCCCATTATTGACGCCTCAGAGATAAAAATCAAACCACTTATCAATGAAAGAGTTCATTTCTCCTCTTTTGACAGCCACATTCTCAGCCTTCAGCAAAATGGGAGTCCTGCAGTTTCCCCTTGCCTGCCTGCCTGTCCCACGCTCCCTTGTTGGTAAGGGCAGAAGATGGTAGCGATTATCGTAAAGAGGGAGCGTAACTTGTAGCATCTTTGACCCAGCATGCTGGACTTCAATAGAAGGCTATCTGCATAAAGTTTTCCATTACTCATTTCATCTGGCCCAGCTCATGCAGCACCAAGCCTACTTAGTCAAAAGTCTCCAAGTGCCCGCAGCAGCAGCTGTCAGAAGGAATAGCTGCTGGCATTGCTGGGAGCTTTCTGCTGCCTGCTGTTCCTATTACCATTTGCCCAGGCAAATGTTTGGCTTCTAATAGTAAAGAGAAGCAAGGAAGTCTCAACTGCAGTTAGATAAAGCCAGGCCCTAGAGGAAGAAAGGAGGACATTTCTTCTATTTGTCAGGACAAGAACAGTTGCTTTGCTTCATAATCATAGTTCTGCCTCTTTAGGGGGTGAGCAGGTGGAAGCTTTGCACAGCCAAAGCTGACAGGACAGTTTTTTCCATTTATTTCAGGGACGTGAATTAATCCAAGCACCCATTCATCTGTGCACATGGGTCCTGGTTCCTATTATAGAATCCTGGCATCAGCATTCAGTTATCATATACAAGCCCTTAGCAAAGAAGGAAAAGGAAATAGCATGGGTTACCACTTTTCTCCCTTCAGCCTGTGGTCTTATAACTAGTCTTAGGTGATTGCCATGGTGAGACCTTCCTTGTACAAGGTCAAACTTAACCCCCTGAGCATCCTTTCAGCTACAGATGGGCCATGTACAGCCCTCTAGATGTTGGGCTGAAGCTTGCAGCCATTCTAGCTAGCATAGGAATGCTAGGAGTTGCAGCCCAACAACATCTAGATGGTCATATGTTTCCCATAGTGCTTTAAAGTTTCAAATAGGACTCCATATTCCTAGAACTTCGGGAATTGCAAGGAAGAGGAACTAGTTTTAGGTAACTGGCTTCCTACATCACAGAACTAATTAATCTCTTCTAGAAGGACAGATTCTCAACTCTCTCACTATTGCTGGGACCCATGCTATTTGAAGTTACTCATACATAATTAAATATCTAATGATGACAGGCTCCACATGGGCTTATGCCAAAACAGAACTTGGAAAGCTTGTTTTTTTTAATGATTACTGTATTTGCTGGCGTATAAGACTAATTTCCCCCCCGAAAAATACTGTTTGAAAATGGGGTGCATCTTATATGCTGGTATATCTTATACACCGGCAAATAGTATTTGCCAGTGTATAAATGGGGTGTGTCTTATACGCCAACAAATACAGTGTTTGGTATTTATACTTGTAGAGTGCAGCAATCTAGGGCAAAGCCTGTGAATACTTAAGATAAAGAATCACTCTCAAGTTTGGTAATTAAGGCCACAAGGAATTTTTTCTGTACAATAAAATAATTACCCGTAGATTTGTTTAAGAAATGTATTTATAGATAGTGTAGGTGAAAACATCTCCTAAACC
Source organism: Ctenosaura bakeri (assembly GCA_948474755.1). Classification (NCBI taxonomy): domain Eukaryota; kingdom Metazoa; phylum Chordata; class Lepidosauria; order Squamata; family Iguanidae; genus Ctenosaura; species Ctenosaura bakeri. Next base: position 244,681 of record CAOLHI010000510.1, on the reverse strand, counting down.
TTTCCACCATATATTGTTTTAACTGTATTTTTGTTTTAACTCCACATTGTGAGAAGCATTACATCCTCCATTGGGAGAAAGACAGAATTCGATCTGTAAATGACAGAATGAACAAACTTTTTTTTCCAGAAACCCCTATTGCTGGCTGTCATATGTACAAGTTTGCTTAGACATGGCAAAAGTCCATGTGTTGCCTGCTTCTCTCTTAATTCAATCAACATCAAGATCTTTGGAGGTTTTTAAACAAACACTGGATGGGCAGTACTTTCAGGATTGCTTTAGTTCCATATTCCTGCTTGGCAGAGGGTTGGATCAGATGTCCCTTGTGGTCCTTTCCAGCTCTATGATTCTGTGATTCTAACAACACCAAACAAAACAAAAAAAGACATCAGAGGAAAAGTTAGAAAGAAAGTGAGCTTAATTATAGCAAATCTCACAGAGGTCACAGGAGTGAGAGGAACACAGGTCCATCTGATTACCTATCTGCCCCCCTGCCCATGCACTGGTTCCTGTCACTCAGCCACATGCATTACTGCTCTATACCAACATTTTCTGGGTCACAACTCCCAAAATCCCCCAGCTAGCATGTCCGATAAACTTTGGAACAGGAAGACTGCTAGCATTCACTTTTGAAAAAGACCAAAACCTGGAAACTAAAACCGAATTATAAACTGGAATTTCAAACAAGCCTGCACTGATATATATAGTTACTTGAACAGTAATGTGATGGATGCTGATAGGATTTTTTTTTAACTTCAGAGAAAATGCCACTGGATGGGTACATTCACATGACCACTTCAATTATTCCTCTTTCAGATCTAAAATATGTTGGACATAGTTTACTCTCGCCTTTCCACAATGTACTTTGTCTCTTTTGTTTCCTGTTATTGGTCCTTCTTCTGTTACCTGTCCAAAATCACAGTTGAGGTAGCACCCACAGTTAGAGCTGGTTTCGTAGAACTGGAAAGGAGACCCAGTGTGAGTCCTGTATTCTTTTTTCTTTTCTTTCCCTCTGAACCATCTCTCTTGTGTAAAACTTTTTTCTTGGTTCACAGTTTGCCTGTATTGGGTTCTGACTGCTGAGGAACTTTAAGGATTTTCTTTATTACTTCCTGAAACAGCATTTATATAATTCAGTTACAAAAGATTTACTCTACCCATGTTAACTCAAACTTCACAGATTTGTTTTCCTCCTCATGGATGAGACGGTTCATTACCAGGAGAGTGGGTGTTTTTTGTTCAACCATAGCAACTAAATACAATGAAAAGTTTCCCAGAAACTGTTCTGAGGTGTGTAAAAAATGCATCTTAAACAGTAGTCAAAACTGACAAATTTCTACCACTGTTTTTATATTTCTACTGCCCTATCAAAGAATTGAAATAATACAGTTTAAACATGTTAGCCCATATTAACAGACACACATTAAACATTAAAACAATAAAACATTTTTAAAAATGTTGGAGTTAGCAACCATTGTGTGTCTATACTCACTGGTAATTAGCTGCATGTCACTCTCCAGGAGCATGTTTATGGCAACTGTTAGCAGCCATACATCCTCATGCTTTGATGTGGTCTAATTGGCAAATATTAATTGGCATGAAATTAAATAATATACACTTATGGCTGAAAGCCCATGTGCAGAAGGGATGCTGACTAGGAAGATATGCAAAAGTAGGTCAAAGGTGACCTCAGCATGGCCAGGTCATAAGTTCACTGTGGATTAGCTGGAAAAGCCTGACTTAATGGTTCTAAATGAATCCTCTCAACTGCCTGACCTCAGAAAACAATAGTCAAAGAAAATGCCCAGGTGCAGCACGAAAGCAGCCTTGCCCAACCAAGACATTGAAAGACTGTCAGGACTCCTTTCAATATTCTGTCACCTGACAATAAGACTATCAACCCATTTTACACCTCATTGTCTTGGTTGCAAACTCAATTGTTTACTCAGCCAGAGAGCCATTTACATCCATGCCCTCAAGGTAAAAATCAGGTTTAAAACCCTCAGTTTTGAGCGGCCAGACACAGTGCATCAGATGCTAAACATCACAACGTCACTTTGAGCCCCAATTTGTATTGCCCTTAGACACAAGTCTAAATCACATCACTGTTTCTTCACTGCTCTTCTGGATTGGTAATTAACACCCAAACCCTGACACTTTGCTATCAGTCTTTCCTCCCTTTCCATCAGGTAGCTCTTGTGTAAGCATGTGACTAAATCTTGTATGTGTGCATGATTGAATTCCCTTCAATAAAACACATTTTAGTTTACTTTTGAATCTCTGGCTGGTTCCTCCCTGCATAAGACCTTGTAACACTGGTGTGAAAGATCTCATTAGGTTACCTCCTTCTCGCAGACCTCCTAATTTGAGCTAATAATTCCCCACCTTTGAACAGAGGTACTGGCATCGTGGGTGGACCCCTGATTCACCCATCTTTTGGGGTAATATAGCTTCCTGTTTGCTTGATTTGTGTGTATCTCCTCACCTACTCTGTTCCTGCATCATGTAGTTCTTCTTTGTTCTGCGAGGTCTTATCTGCTCTCACATCTCTCTTTTGCTGTCTTTCCTCCATGAAGCATGTTATGACAGAACCTGGGGATGTGGCTAGTCTGTGAGACAGGGTAGCCCTGGCAACAGGTTACCATGTTACCCAAGTGGCTCTGGAAAAGATAGAAATGCAGCCTATTAGTGTGTGGAAGGGGCTGAGCTTTCTTAATAGGAACTCTATATAAGGCACAGTGATTTGCATTTTTTGGAGTTTCCTTTAGTGAGATTTCCAGAGAGAGTTTTGAGTGAGAGCTTTTCAGTCAGACAAGGGAAGTTGTGTGAATAAGTGCGATTATATTCCCAGGGGTCTAGTGAGAGACAGAGAATAAACCATTCTATTTTGAGTTGGGTCAGAAGGGGTGACCTAAACTTGGGAATTTAGCCTTTGGGCAGAAAAGGAAGTCAAAAGCCTGGGTGTATAAGAAAGCACTGAACCTGAAAACTGTGTTAGGAAACTGGTTAAATGCTTTTTGGAAGTTCTATTTTGCCTGAATATACTTGTAGCATCCAATACCTTTTCCCTAATTATTTTAATAAAGATTCCATTCTATTTATATAATTTCTGACTTAGCAGTGTACTTTTTCATCAGTTTTAATTTTACAGAAACATGCTATGACAGATTATTAATTTTTTCTGTATAAAACCAGAGAGGCTTTACCCATTAATTCACTAAAAGGGGAAAAGGGGAAAACAAGGACTGTATAAGGAGACTGGCAGGGTGCCAATAGCAGGCTGGAAAGAGAGCTGCCATCTCCAGTCTGAGAGAAGGAAAACATACCTGGGTCCCTCCACACATGTATAGTAAGAGCCTCTCTAGGTGAGATGCCCCAACTTTCCCTATACCACATGGTACTTTTCTTATCTTTCTTCAAGAAGATAAATTTGTTTTTGAGTATGCACAAGTATTCATGAGTAAAATAAGCTCTATATAACTTCTAAAGAAGACTGAGAGCACATCCATACCCCCCCCAAAAAATATCTGAAATTCCCACATTTTGTTCCTGTACAAACCATTTTTAGTTCTGAGATCCATATGATGTTTTCTTCATCCCAAAGAACTGTGAACTCTGCTGTGAACTCCCAGCATTAACAAGGCATTTTCATTACTACCTCCCAGATCAGTTTAAATTAACTCAGTATTTTCTAAAAATGAGATGTATCTCTTCTTGGCTTTTTGTTAAGATGCCCACCACCAGTAAACACAGCTATTCTTTCCAGGACACAGGCTTAACAGAGATCAAGGGAGACAAAGAAGAATGCTTGCACCAAAACAAAACAATCCCGATGTTTAACTAGTGTAATATTGCTAAAGCACTTTAGTACTTTGTCTTTAACTGCTGGGTAAAGAAGGCTGAGTGGAAGCAGGTGAAAATTAGTTTCTGATATGTTGCATGAGTCTAGATGTGACACGTGATCAGTAAGGGAGGGACAGGAAAAATACAAGGTGTGGGAGGAGTGAGGGAAACCTGGGATATTTCAAGAAAGAGTTTGGATGGAAACCTGGGAATAGGCAAAAACTTTTTCTTTTCTTTTCTAGAAGAATCCTAAGTTTAATTTCTTTGCCAGGCTCTCAGGTGGGGAGTGGAAAGAGCTAGTGTCTGTTCAATTTCAACCTAGCTCATTAATTAATTTGCTTAAGCAATCCACTACTATCTCTTACATTTACAAGAGATCTGCTCTGTGTCTCCTTTTGTCCCCTATCCCTTGGATCTGCCCCATTACTCTGCATTTTCACCCCACCCTATCCTACCCATATATTATGGAGATGAATGACCTTCACACATTGTGCATGTTCACCTGTTGGGTAGTGATTCTAAAATCATTCAACTCAACAAGCCTAGAATCTTCCCCTTGCCCAGGGACCCTTTCACACTACACAGTTATGGTGTTATGATTTCATTTTAACTGCCATGGCAACATCCTATAATATCCTGGGATCTGCAGTTTAGGAGGGGGTATTTAGAATTCTCAGTCAGAGAGCTTTTCTAGGGCATTGCCAAATTACAAACCCCAAGATTCAGTAGGCCGTGGCCATGGAATCATAGTAATATAACTATGCAGCATGAAATGGCCCTTCAAAACTTTAGCAGTCACTGTGAAATGGACAGGATGCACCTGGTAACGGAAACTGGAAGTGAAGAGGCAGGCCAGGCATGCACAGAGAATTGGGGATGGGGTGTATATGTAGGACCTGATGTCCCCTACAACGTTAGTGTGGTTGTGTATTAATAGGGTTACATTGAGGAGAGGAAGTAGCCCTCTTATTCTGAACTGGCATTGGATAAAGAATTGTGCTGTGCTGTGCTGTGGACATTTTTAACCTTCTCCATAGCTTCTTGCTTCACTCCAAACCCCCACCCTGTTTTTCACACAATGCAAAAAGGTTCAGAAAAAAATATTACCTTCCTTTTCAATATACCTGTTTTTCTTTAAAAAAAAATGACTCAGCTACTACGTTGTTCACTGACTAGTTGGTCATTTTTCAAAAAACAGTGCCTAGACCAGAAATCAAACTTCTGCACACTGTTCAAAAGTATATTTTCTTGCTCACACATATGAAAGGACTTAAAAGCGGAGACATGAATTGAAGCTGACATTCCATGCAAAAGATCTAAGTGGGCTGTCATTTTTATTTATATATATAGAAAAAGAACCTCTCTTTATATTAGCAGCGTTCTGATTAGACAGCTTGTGTGGTGCCCCAAATATTCTTGAGGTGAATGAATAGTGATTGTATCACTGCCTCCGCGGGCAGATAATTTGGCAATTTTAAGCATTTTAAAGTAGACAAAAGAGGGCTTCACCTCAGAGAGGCACAGTTTCAACACATCTGGGAGAATGATACAATATGACAATAAAGCCAGGCCTAGTCCGTTTACAGCTTCCTTGGAAAGGTTCCCATAAATGCCCCGCTAGCAGCTCTATAATAAGCCTGTGAAGTCTGACCCTCCATTTCTCAAGTGCAGAGTTCAGGAGCTGGTTGTGCATGCAGCCAAAATGAAGTTCACCAGCCATGCCTTGCGGTCACAGAACAATCAGGTTTACAGATTAAACTAAACACAATAAAATACAACAGCAAGCAAATGCACTTATTCTCAGATGCACTGCACTCCTTATCAAGCCCAACTCCCTTAAGTTTCAACAGGCCTTACAGCATTCATCATGGCTAAGAGACTTGCAAATAAATCCAAAACTGCCCAACCAACTTCATCCCTGAAGTGCTAATCCAGTTTGTATGCATTTTTTTTTCATCTAGATCCTATGAGAAAAAGAAGGGCTAGCTTTTTTGCAAAAGCATGCTTGCCTCAGCACCTCATAGTAATTATTTACTGTAAATGGCCAGATAAAGGAATGGTTGCCATTACTGAAAATCAGTCTGCTTCTTGATCTGTGCAATTAGCAAATAATGTCATGAACAGCTTCAGGAGCTAATGTCTGCAGATAAGGTGGCCTTAAAGGCACGAGAACCAATCAACTCATATGTTATAGTCATTGCCTACTGTATTCAATACAGTTAGGCAAGAAGCTCCCGTGCCCTGTTGAATGCCCTGTTATCTGATGACTTGCCCTTTTGACAGTTTCAAATAAAGGATAAGTTCCATTAAATTGAGTGGGGGTCCATTGTTTCATCAGTTCTTCTTGCTTACAGAGGTTTGCTTGGGGTCACTCACACACACTCACACACTGCTTGCAGTGAGTTGGGTTGGGGAGAGAAGAAGCCAAGCCAGCTGAGAGACTTCTCAAGCAGGGTGCACACAGTCAGTCCCAAGTGAACTTTTGTAAGTCCTTCATGCTCCCCGCAGTACAGTAGATGGGTTCTGCTTTTCAACCAATTCCATTTTCTGACAGTGGTCTGACCCCTAACCTGTCAGATAAGTGGAGGAAGCTTATAGTTACTGCAGTTTCTAGCCTGGACTTGTGGGATGTTAGATATCATTTTGATATCAATAATTTGGCCTACTATACCTCTCGCAGACAGGCACGGCCACTAATCGCTGTAATATTCCACACAAATACAGGCAGGCCAGAAATAGCCGACCTGCCACTTCAGGAGACCTCAAGGCAAGTACCACATAATGTATGCACGCTACTTACAAAGAACTCCCTGCCCTGAGCAGGCAGCTTGACTAGCCAAATACTCATCTGTCAAACACTCCGCGTTTGCATACTGGGTACTCTATTGACAATTCGGACTTAACCCGATCATGTGAAATTCTGACCTTTTGGAGGCTATGGCTCTTTCCGCACCAGGCTATTAAAATGGCACAGAGCAACCTCTGACGGAGGTCTTCTGCACCATGGAGTGGACTGGGTCAGACTACTTTTTGTAGTTCCGCACCTCAGTCCGCTCTGGTCACGCAGTGTGCTTTTTAAAAACCTCTTTTAAGAGGTTTTTCAAAAGCATGTAGCATGCAACCCCGTGTCATTCCGTCACCGCGCTCTGGTGCAGATTTGCAGGTGTGCACTAGTGCGCGCCTGCAGATCTTCTGGGGGCGGGCTTTAGGCTGGAGAGCTTCTCCGGTTGGTGGAGAGCCTCCACCAACCGGAAGCTGTCATTTTGGACGCTGGAGCAGTGTGAAGCGATGAGCTCGCACTGCTCCTCATCCCGACGGACTCGATTGAACGAAGAAGAAATCTGGTGAGTCCTGTTTCTGCCCGATTCATGCCCCACATGTGGAAAGGACCTTTGTCTCCAGCCCGAAACTCATTGTTTTCCCCAAGTACAGACTAGCCTATGGCCACATTTTCCCCCATAAAAACCCCTGACTTTGAGAGCTTCCTCGGATTGCTCCCGACTTCCATCCTGCCTTGCTGCCGCTTTGCTTGATGAGCCTTCCCCTCAGCTCCACGTGCTGAGAAACTTCATATCCATAAACTTCTCCTTCAGACTACCCGGACTTCAGGACAGGTATAGTATTAACCATACCAAAAACCTCCTCTAAAAATCCCTCTATTCAACTCCAACCTTTATTTCTATAGTTCTCTGTGTGAGTGTGTTGCATACAATTGTTTGGCTGTATTTTAATAAAAACAATAATTATTAATCTACTTCTGTTTGCTCCTTGACTCGGCCTGACCCCGTAGACATTGGGTAAAAGATCTCACTCCGTTGCCCTGCCTCTCGTACTGCTAGCTTGTGCTCTCTTGACTAATTCCCACCTTGTAATTTGGAGCACACCTAGGTGTCCCTCACGGGACCCCCAGAAATCAGGGTAACATTGTACTTCAGTGTTTACAGGCATGGATGAAACTAGGAGCCAAGAGCCAAGCCAATATGGTGTAGTGTTTTGAGTCTTGGACTACTGCTCTGGAAACCAAGGTCAGAATCCTTGCTCAGCTGTGGAAACCCACTGGGTGACCTTGGGCAAGTCACATTCTCTCAGCCTCAGAGGAAAACAAAGGCAACTCCCTCCTCTGAACAAATCTTGTCCAAGAAAACCCCATGATAGGATCTCCTTATAAATTGGGAATTACTCAAAGATATACAACAAGTAACAGACAAACAGTCTCAATTACAAATCCTGCTTCTGCCTTCAGGGAGGTTATTACTAAAATATGTTATGTAATCCATTATTGTGTTATGTAACCCATTATTTTACAAGGACCTATTATCACTTTAAAAATATTTATTTTTCATTTTGGGGCTTTGCATTTGTTCGCATTTATTTTGGGAGTGAGGTTGCTTTCATGTGTTTGATCATGTTCCTCACTTGCTTTTGCCTACGGATATATATGAGTAGAGTGACCACCTTTGAAGGGAGTAGCTCCTGGGCTTTTAATGAAAATGTCAAGTTGGCTGAAATTCCCTCTTCTACATATAATTTGAAGGTTCAGATCCCTATGCTTTTTTATACATGGCCATCCTACCAGGAGGAGAAGCTGGGGTGGCGGAATCCTCTTTTGCTGCACAGGGCTTTGAAGGGATGGATGTGATCTCTGGGTTATGACTTGCCAATCCTGCCTTATTATAGTTGTGTTAATTACTGCTTAGCATATATATAGCTTTTTTGAGTGATCAAAGCTCTTCACCTGCATTATCCTAGTGATCCTTCTAACAGCTTCTGTAAGGTATTATTTCCAGTATTATTATTATCTCCATATTGCAGATATGGAACCTGAGTCTAAGAAGATACTGGCTTGCCTAAGCTTGTCTAGCGAGTTCTTTGCAAAAGGGAAGTTTAAGGCAAACAATGCTGTTCCCCATTACAGTAAAAGAGAAATACATATTATATTTCATATCATACTTCATTCCAGTGAGTGGGAATATTACAGGGGGTTGACCCTAAACTTTACAAAGGAGTCCTGATAGCTTAGGATATTCTGGTGATATGTTTCCTTTAAAGAGACAAGAAGATTTGGAGATGATCAGAAAAGAGGAACTGATCAAAATTCCTTGTTGTAGTTTGAATGAAACTACAGGGAGCTGAGTTCAGGGTTCAGTAGACATCTTAGCCTGCTGGCTGTCTACTTGAAGATCTGATATGGCAGAAGTGGACTTTGACCCTATCTTGAAGTATTTAAGCTGTACCCACACTATGTTCCATCTGTATTTTTAAAAATGAATTCAAATGTTGTGGGGGGGAACACTACTCTCTGGAACTTCTCAGTACTTTGAGAAAAAGAATGAGTGTAACAGTAGTAATCCTTATAAAATACAAAGAGTTCTGGGGGAGGACAAGGCCATATGCTAGGGATGTGATTTTTTTCTATAATTCTTTGCACGTCTTTAATAACCATAGACCACTTCAATTATTTAAGAATCTGGATGCTTTATCAGCTGTATGTATGGCATATTTTTCTGTGATTCAACCAGATGCCAGTCCTTCATCTGTTTTGGTATATGCTGTATTCAGGAACACCAAGTAACCATTCCACAGAAATCAAAAAATACCATTTCAGGAATGGCATTCATGATGTACCAGGAATTCCATTGTGGACATGTGGCTCCACCTCAAATCTAAGGGAACCACTCAGTGGCTTCCACCCATATAGATTCCCACATCTGTCATTATGGTGGTTGGGTTGAATTGATTGGTTTAATTGGTTGGCAGACAGGCCAACCAATGTCTGCATCTGGATCCATGTTGAGGCCAAACCTCTTCAGACTCAACCAAAACAGTTGTGGCCTGTTTCTGCCAATATATATATTTGATTCTGTGTTTATATTTCCATCATGTGGAGCTGCCCTCCCTGTTGAGTCCATAATAAACCCCAGTCTCTTTGGGCTAAAATTTAATTCATGATCTTTGCTAATATATTTACTCTGTCCTATTGCAACAATTCTCTTTTTCTCCACAGAGATTAATTTCAAATGACAAGATGATAGCTGGATCACATAATCCACATACTCCTTCAAAATCTTTGTTCAAAATACTAAGAATTCCTGGCTTCCAAAAATCACAGTTGCTGACACTCCAGATGGGTTCAGCATTGTTGTTTTTTTTGTTTTGTTTTGTTTTTTTAAAGACACCACAGAATTTAGAAGCAAATCAAAATCTACCCTGCCTGGATGAATTATCCAGAAAGTTGTGAATAAAAGCTCCATTTTTACCAGAGCTGTCACAGATTCCATGGCCATCATGCTGCTCTTAGTGCCTGGCAACTTGATATTTTGGGGATTTTCTTTTATCACATGTGGGTGGATGGGCGTGATGGGAAGCAGCTGAACCAAGGCGGGTGGGACATCTCAAATTAAATCTGGCTATTTGCAATGCCCACGGTTCTCATCCTGCCAGGTCACTTGGCAGCTCCCTGCTTCTTCTGTTCTTTGTGCGTGTGCGTGTTTGTTATGCCTCTAGTTCTGATGTGTCAGACAGTTGGACTTGCGGCTGAGATTTCACCACAGGCACACTTGCCAATGGAGAGGAGAGATACGCTAAGGCAGATTTCCTTCTTTTTGCAGCCAGCCAAAGCCCCAGAGCACTCTGGCAAAAATTCAAAGGAAGGTTACAAATATCCACAAATATCCAGCTGATGGTTTCTTAGAGGATGGAAGGTCCTTGCATTTTCAGTGTACCTATGAAATAGAGTCTAGTCTCCAAGCATATGCCGGTGCCTATTAATGAAGCCACTCTGGTATCTCCTTCTGAGGAGGACCCTCAGGCCCTGGTCTTGTTTGACAAGATTATAATGAATGAAAGAATTCCATTTGCCCACCTCACAATTGGTGTCCAATTGTAGTGAATGCACAGAAGCTATTACTTACTGTTCTGCCTATTTCTAAAGAGAGAGTAATAGAAGCTTTAAATGCAGGGATGGGAATTGTGCAGCTCTCCAGATGTTATCAGACTCCCATCACACCTGGCCAGCCTAAATTGTGGTGAGGGCTGATGGGTGTAGAAGTCCAACAGCAGCTACAGACTCCCACATTTACCATTTGTATTATAAGGAAAACATAGGAAGATCATCCTCTGAATTAGGCTAGCCACACACTTGTAAAATATACATAAACCACAGTGTGAAAGCAAAAAAGTGTTTTTTTTTTAAAAAAAATTGACTCTGAGGGTCCCAAGAGGAGGACAAAACAGGCATGCACTTGTCAGCTGTACTTTGCCCACTCCTGGTCTTTAACACGTACAGGTCTCTTGGGAATGCTGAGTGACATACAGGACAGGGTTCTCCATTCCACTTCTGAATTTCAGCTGAAATTTCCTATTCATCACAACTAAAATTTATTCCATGCATATTCCCTCTTTCTCCTGATGTCAGACCTAAGGGACTCACAAAAATCCTAGCCTCTCCCTCACACAAAAACATATACAATAAACCATATTAGCTCTCCCAAGTGTAAACAGAAAGCCTTTCAAATCTTCTCTCCTGCTACATCTTGACAGCTAGGTACAAAACTCAGTTTGTCACATTTGCTGTCTATGATTCAAAATAACTGTATTGGTTTCACTCCAGAAGCTAGGTTCTGAACAATAGTTAATAGCCACCAACCACCAGGGCCGTTAATGCTAATTTATCCAAGTATTGGTTGGTTCTTGTGGATTTTTCAGGCTTTGAGACCATGTTCTGGTTGTATTTTCTCCTGACGTTTCACCTGCAAGTGACTGGCATCTTCAGAGGAATGGGGAATTGGAAGTGGAGTGGAGAATATACATGCCAGTCTCCTCCTCCAGAGGGGAGGGAGCAATTAGCATAATAGTCCTATTGTGTGTATTGAATACTTGTTCCTGGAAGGAGACTTCCTGAGCCCAGGTGGGGCTTGTTAGGGCTCCTTAGTATCTTTTGTGTTTTGGTGTTTTTCAATACTGGCAGCCAAATTTTGTTGACCTCCCAAGTCTCCTCTTTCCTGTTAAAATTATCCAAGTGTTTGTGGGTTTCAATGGCCTCTCTGTGTAGCCTGACCTGGTAGTTGTTAGAATGGTCCAGAATTTCTGTGCTTTCAAATAACATTCTGTGTCTAGGTTGGTTTATAGTGTGTTCTGCTACTGCTGTCTTTTCTGGCTGGATCAGCCTGCAGTATCTTTCATGTTCTTTGATTCTTGTTTGGATGCTGCGTTTTGTGGTTCCCTATGTAGACCTGACCACAGCTGCATGCTATGTGGTAAACTCCTGCAGAAGTTAGGGGATCCCTCTTGTCCTTTGCTGAGCGAAGCATGTCCAAGTATCTTTTACTATTGGTGGTCACTGAGAAAGCAATTATCTTTTAAAGAAAAAAATATCATCCCTCTACCCCAAAAAGACGCTTGTTTACCATAATGTCTTCCAAGAAAGTTACAGGCCCACTTTCATAAGCTAGAGCAAACAAAAGCTATTTTCATGCCCTAATACCAAATAAAATACACGAATAGCAGAGCACAACATCTCTTTCAAAAAGCCAGTATCAAGTCATAAAATTATAGTCTTTTTTTATTGCATATTATCTCAGAGAAAGAGAACAAGGAACTCATGTTCGCCTCTCAGTGACTACTGCTTCATTTTATTCTCCTAGCAGTAATTTTGGCTCTCCAGGATAACTTTTCTCCCTTAGTTCCTTCATATTAGTTTATCCAATAAAATCTATTTATTACTTTAAAGGAGCTGCCTATTAATAAAACAACATCATGATCTTTCATGCTGTCTCTCATACACATATACACTCACTCTCACTCACACACATCTTTATGTACTAGCTCGTTGCAGCTCAAGGTGAAGCCTTTTGGAAATTATGCTTGTCCTTCAGTTTTTGAGCTTGTTTGCATATGCTAATTCTGTTGCAGATTGGGACTATTTATCATACCCTGATACTTCAAGTTGACATTCATAAGGAAATGCTTGACTGTAAATCTGAATTGCACTGTGTATATTGCAAATGTTCCAGAAGAAATGAATTAGTTGAAATCAAAGGCTTCAACAAACACGGGAAGCAATGATGCTGTTAACACTATTTCCTTTGCAAACACAAATAGGATCTCTGTATCCATAGTAGCACAAAGGTCTTTCAGGGTTGTGCTTTGGAGTCCTTTGTCTTTTCCATTTTGACCACTGGCCATGCTACATGGGCATGATGGGAGTTGTAGTCTGACCTGCCTATAGGATGCCATGTTTCAAAAGGATCAGTTTCAAAAGGCCTACGAGTACATAATCAGATTTCCATATGCAAGGATACCCCTAAATAAATGGAAACCATGCAGAGAAATGATGAATGTAACATGTATGATCCTTGACTTTGTCCAGGACCAGATGATCAGTCAGATTGGCCTCAGTCACAGTGTAAGCAATAACCCTGATAATCAGAAATGATTGACTGAACCCCCCACATACAGTTTCCTTCTGCTCCCTGCCACAAGGATTACCACTATTGTCAATAATCAGTATTGTTCATTGTTGCTCAGTGTCACATTCATGTTGCCATAGAGTGGACCTCAGTGGGAACTCTGTACCCACCCCTCCTCGTAAAGGGCAGAAGGAAGAGCAGACTATGAAAACTAAACATATTCATGTTTGGCTCCTTGTCTCCATTGTCCCGTATATTTACCAGTACGTATTTCACAGGTTATTCTTCTCATCACATTTAGAAAAACTTTGATTGCACACTTAGCCATTCAGTTCCCAGCATTGCCCTCAATTAGCCCGTATTTTGCTTCAAGAAAAGCTGAATTCTTCAAGCTGTGAAAATCTTGCAAGTTAGGCATGTTTGAATATATAGGTTACTGTCAACAGTGTACTTCACTTCTGGTATTTGTATGGACAGAGGAAAGGGTGTGGAACTGCTGCCTTCTGGTCTCTGCAATACCTGTCCTGACTCTTGAGGGTCTATTAGAATCTGTCTATTAGAATCTGTCTGTTAGTTATAGATTAGTGATAAAATGCCTCTTTTTCACAGTTGCAGAGAACTCACATCAATTGTTCTAAGCTCTCTGGAGACCAAAGGCCCAACACATTTATCCACATGTGTCCTGAGACCTGAAAACCCTACAGCAACAGCACTGGTTCCCACTGTCCCTGAGATCTCAATGTCTCTAATTATTCTGTTTCTTGTCCCTCTCTCCTTCTGCCTTTCAGACAGTACACTCTGTTACTCCTGCCTGCACAAAGGAAGTGCCAGCAGGAACTCTGGAACTTGTCATTCTTGAGAGACAAGGTCATGTAGGGCAATGTACCTTTCTACATCTCACAAACTACAAGTGCTAGAGTTTCCCACCCAAACTCTCCTTTCTCCTGTAAAAAAAGAGGGCCTGGGCCAGCAGCTAACTGTGCAGAATGTTGTTCATTTTATTCCAGCATTACTTCTAATTGGCACAAGTACACTTATGAAGTCCAGAAATTGTATACAGATATAGTAAAGTTGCCTAAAAGTGTTGCTCTTTTACCTATAAAGCACCAGATACGGTGAGGGTACTATATAAAGAAATAAATTGATATTGATGATAATGGCGATGATGATGACGACGACGACATCTCTGAATATGACAAACCTACTTCTCTTTGATGTTCATGGGTTTGCTGTCCAAGCCAACCACTCCCTCACACCCCTAACGTGCTCACCTCACCTGTGCTTGGGCCTGCTAGAACCTGTTTTTTGAAGTGGGAAGGGCTGGGACCTGGCAATGTCAGGATGTATAATTACATGCCTGATACTGTATTCCATAGTTTTCTCTGCCTATACACACTTGTATAGTACATATAGTGTTATAGCAGGTAAACAAACCACACCTCATTGTATCCCCTGGTAGACAAGGAGTTGAATTGAACCCCCAAACACAAGTAGGAAGAAAGAAAGGAAAGGAAAACAAAGAAAACACACACACAAAACAACTTTGGTCAAAGGATCCCTCCAAATAGCGAAACTGTGGTCAGTATAGCCTACTAAAAGTAGTGATCCAGAAGGATGTCTTTATCCTTCCATGCTTCCCCTTTTATATCATTTTCATACTTACATAAAAGAAAAGATTCATGCATCAGCATTAGCAGAGTCATGGCTTGTACATGTGTTACATTTTATTGGAAACTCAACATTTTCAAGTCTGCATGTTCCAGTCAACATCCTGGATCATTCCCAAAGACATCTTTGATGTTAGCAATGTCCTTCCCTGTGCACAAATATGAACAAAGTAGAACAAGAAATTCTAATTCAAACGTTGTGAGAAATGTTCACTACCGCAGAGCTATAGACTGAGCTCTGAGTGTCCAAAATACTAATCAATACCATAGTAAATAATTCTCAAGTGTTAATTCTATAGCAAGTTACTGAGTACCAAATTTCAAGCCTAACAATAGCTATGGGCATTTTCTTTATGTCAGTGTTTCTCAGGTTATCTGATGTGAGGACAGGCTGTTTGTTTTTCCTAATGTGCCAGGGACTGGTAAAGTATACCTGCCCATTGGCTACAATTGTTTGTATCTTTTCTGGAAACTTGTCAGAGAGTGGCAGCCAACATCTCCTTGGACTGCTAATTTGAGCAGCACAGTTTTATATAACAACAGAGGATGTGTCCATACAATTTCTTCTGTGCATTATTGGGGATGGAAAATTTATTGCCATGTATGATTAACTTAAGTGTTTAAATTACAAAAGTCTGTTCTGTTTTTAGGCAGACAGCCCTACAGATCGGAGTCAACATTACTAAAGCTATCCTCTTGACCCAGCAGATAGCCCAGTCCAAAGATAGTCCATAAGGAGAAACCAAGAATAAGGCTAAGGTGAAAACATCCTCCCAGATAATCACAATGGATCTAGTGAGGAGCTGCCTTGGATACCATGTTGGGAGAAAGTAGATAATCTGAAGATCCAAAGATCAAGTCAAATAAATTTACCAATCCAGAACAGCAAGTAAGGATATTCCAAGAGGCAAATCAAAACACAGTCCAAGGTAAGGCACCAGCAGATCAGTCACAGGATACAATGAATAGCATTGTTCTCAGTACTGAGACTTTGTCAAACTCAAGTTTTAATGCTTTTCCTTCCCAACAACAACAACAACAAAAAACCTGACTGAAGTCCCAGGCATAGGTCTCCCTCTGACCAGAGGTTTGATCTCAAGGAGATCACTTGCTGCCAAGGAAGACACCATTCATGAGACCATCATTGATCATTCTGTTGTCTCAGATTAAGCCCTATCCTTTATCTTTCACTCTCACAGAGCAGTCCTGTAGCACCCTCCGATCAGGAGTTGTGTGTCCCTTCTCAAGAGCTCAGCTTCACTTGTTCTGAAGGTCCAGGGTCAGAAAGATTTACAGAGTCTTTGGTGTCTGGCCCCAGAGACCTAACTGCATCCTCATTAAAGAACTAAATTAGTGAGGACTGACAATTCTTCCCCTCACACATGATTGCAAATGTTGTGTGAGCAAAGTGGGGGTGAATCCACTAGGTCCACAGTCTCTGTCACTCTTCTTCTGTCCGAATAGCCTGCCATTAGTTGGACAACTGTTAGGACCAATAACAAAGATGTGAGAGAGGGAAGAAACTAATCAGCTAATTTTCTCTCCCTCTCACATGAGTCTAAGTAGGTGATGGAGGCAGTTATGGATTACATGTGTCCACATTAGTGGGCAAGCAAAGCTCCCCCAGATTTCAGTGTGAACTTTAAAGAAACTATCCAAGATTTATAGCTCTGTCTGCAAAACAGGGCCATCACGCTGGATAGCTCCTTTTAAGCTGACAATTAAAATCCAGAACAGACTCACCATCCCACTCACTTGAAACCCACCAGCTGTCACTGAATGGGGTGGAAACTTCTTGAATAGGGTTCATGGATTATTCCTCATATGAATATAATTTTACTCTTTGGTCTTCACATGTGAAGATGAATATTCTGCAGTCCCGTCCCACCCTTGCTGTGGGGAAAAAATAGTTATTTGTGCAAAGCTCTTGCCTAGGATTCACAAATAGTTTGGGGAAATTATTCTGTATAGAACCACATGTGTTGTATTTAGCATGAAAATTGTGGGGGCTCTGTTCCTGTAAAAACAAACAAACAAAAAAGTTCTACACAGGCATAAAACACTGTTTTTCTAGATACCCACTTTTTATGCAAAAAAAAAAAGTGTACAAAAACATTATTTTCACTAAAGATAACATCTTTCTGGCAACTGGGTATTTTTAATGGAAAACTGTATTTTGTGCAAAAAAAAAAATTTCAGAAACAAATGTTGGTTTAAGGCAAACCCCAGAATTTTTTACACTAAAAGTCATTTTACATACAAAAAAGTGGTAAGTTCTGTGAGGGTTTTACATAATAAATATGTTTTTACACAAAGAAAATTAATTTTGACACGAGACGAGCCTGTTTCCAGAAATCCACATTTTTATGCATTATGCAATTTTGTATAAAAGTCATAAGGTTATCAAACAGTTGGGTTTTGCATCACATGTATGATTTTTGCACAAAAGACATGATTTTATGCAAAAACAAAAAAAAACCTCTTGTGCATTTCTATGCAGAATGATTTCCTGAAGCCCTTTGAGATGTTCAGATACTGGGTGAAAACTGTAAAAATCTCATCTTACCCAGGAAACAAATAATAGCACATTTGGTTCCTTTAGGTTCTAAACAGAATCACCCCTGAAGTGAAAATGAAATGTTGCAAACATGCTTCCCACTTCCTCAGAGGCAATCTGCTGCTACAGGATCTATGAGAATGAGATAGCTTTCAGTTTGATTAGTTGTTTCTTCTGCCCTCTGTTCTTTATAACCTCAGCAGCTTTCCTTTGTAATTTTGAGGGGAACATTCTTCTGTAGATCAAACCATCTTCAGGGCTTTCTAATATGCAGTTTATAGCATTGTGAGACATGCAGGAGCACACCAGAGATGGCAGCTCTGTCAATTCAAGCAAACATTGACCCAGAAAGGCTTCTTGAGAGCATTTTAATATTCCATGAGATGGGGAATGTCAGTAGGGGCAATTTCTCCATACTGGTATTCAGGTATTATTTGAAGAAGCTGCCAGTTGCATAATCCTCCTTGTTGCTATTATAAGCCACAGGAGTCTTGTTCACAGCAGAACCTGTGTAATATAGAGCCAATGCAGGTGTTTTTAAGCTCAAATAATTATATTGTATGATCTTGTAAGATATTGTTTGTCATCCCAGTTCACAGAAAGGGAAAGGTATTTAAAGAAGCAAGAATCACACCTGCAGCCGAGATGGATAAAAAAGATATCTGGATGTGTAGTCTTCTCACATTGTTCACACAGCTTCAACAAAATTGTCAAATGTGCTTTTAAAAAATGATCCGCCCAAAACAGGCAAAGTCTGGAAAGGGTCAGTTTTCTGGCATGTCCCATTATGTGACTGATGTGCTAAGTTCATCTGGGTGGGATGAAAGCTATATGGGTCTTCTCTACATTTCTCCAGTCAGAATAGTAATTTATCATATTAATTGCTAACTATGGAGTCTTTATTCTGCAAAAGGACAACCAGAAGAAAACCATAAGGTTTATTTCTCCCATTTTGAAATTTCTACAACTTCAAGGTCTCAGAAGCGTTAGGCACTGTAGTCAACTAGCTGAACTGACAGTTGACTTGCAGCAACAGTCAGAAGTAGATAGTTTCCTCTTGAGTATTATGGAAAGGAGCATGACTGCCTATTTAGAACCCTGAACAGAAGTACACCACCCTGCAACATTCTGCAAAGAGGCAGGAGTATTCTTTTCCAGGATACTCCATTCCATTCCTCCTCTGTCTGATTTTCCCCTGCCTCCAGTATAATCAAGTCCCATTAATTCATTCAAAAATTGTAAACATTGAGATATCCTGAAATCATACCACCACCACCACCATCACCCATGAACTCTCCGTATTTCCCAGGAAGGTATGAAATGGAAATATTCCCAGCTCAGTGAAGTCACAGAGGTCTGAAGGACTAGGAATAAAAGCTTATCAGGATCCCTAATTAGGGGCATCACAGATAGTGGTGATGATTCACACCATGAATGACCATGCCGCTCCATAGTATATTTTTGTTTTTTGAAAGACTATATGGAGATTCATTAGTCAGGACTCCATTCCTACTAAGCTTGTTCAGCCTCATTGGGCTTTTAGGTTGAAGAAAAGCATCAATTTTGCAGTCTCTCTCTCAGATTTTTTTATACTTCTCTTTTGAGAGGGGAAAATTCCTGCAAGGAGCTTCTATCATTTCATGAAAGGTCATGTGTATTCTTCATAAAGAATTTTGACTGAAACTCATGAATTACTCACCTTCCTTCTCTAAAATGAAGCAGAAAGGGCCCTTCAATGATTTATACTGGAAAGGTACACAACCGCTTCAGCATAAATGCTGTGTGAAATGAATCGCACACAACCATTATCCAAAAGCCCTCTCAAGCCTCTGATTACCTAACAGAAAAAACTGCATCGACAAGCTGGATCCAGTACTCTCTTGACCCAAGTAATTAACTATAAAGCCAATCTCCATGCAGAACAAAAAATGCCAACACTCCTCCTTCTCATGTAAGAGTGTCTATTACAAGGGCATCTTCCACTGAAAATAGAAACACAAGATGCTAGTTTTATGGTTGCAAGTAGTTTGTTTAAAAAGAAAAGAAAAAACTCCCATGCTGTTCCTCAACACTACAGCACTAAAACTCTGCTCTTGACCTCCCTAAACCCTCATGAGCACACATTACTGTAACTGAAGCTTCACACCACTTAAGTACTGACTGATTTAAACATTTCCTGAATGCCACAGTTGCTCTGCGGATTATCCAGTGAGTGGTGAAACATCACTGCACCTCATGTGGTAAGGAGGAGATTGCATGGTTCATAAATGATAACCTCAGAAGCACAAAAAGACAGCCCAAATGATCAAGGTGTGGGAACAGCTTCTCCATGCAGAAAGATTATGTATTTTGTTTAGAAAAAAATAATGAGCAAGCAGACATCATCAACATTTATAAGATTATCGTCTCACAAAGTATGTAAGATTAAGGTCTAATAAAATTTGATCATATCCCCACTAGCTCATAATATGGAAGAAATGACTGTGGAGAAGTTTTCTCCATCTACGATAGTACTAGAAATTATCAAATGCATTATGGGAGACATAAAGCAGGAAAAACAAAGTATTTCCTCACAAAGTTAATAGTTAAACAGTGGAATTTTCTACCACATGATCCAGTACTAGATATCCATCTAGAAGAAGAAGGGTTTGGGCAAACTCATGAAGGACAGGGCTATTAGTGGCTACAAGTCATGTGTGGTGCCAGTATGCAACCTACAGGATAGCAAATGCTTGGAAACAAAGATTTCTGTTGCCCTCATATCCCATATGTGGTTTTCCCATGGACATCTGGTGGCATACCTTTGTTCTTCCAGGGTTTTTAGAGACATCTATAAAGAATTCATCACCATTACCCATACCAGGGCTTCTGAGTGTTGAAGTCCAAAATGTGAGGAGGGCCAAATATTGAGAACAACTATTGTATAACTTTTGTGCTGATCCAGTGGATCTCTTTTCATGATCTGGCATTCATGAGCTTTCAACATTACCAAAGTGGTAATGTACCTTACTATACAGTTTTGGATAATGTATAAACTGGGCTACACATGCTGTTGAGACTGTGGGTTGTATGGAGCTGATGCCCAACCTTAAAAATAACAAGTTTTATTTTCAACATTACCACCTGTAGGATCAGAGAGCAAAATTAAGGAAGACAGTCAAGCAGAAGAACAGGTTGCTTACCTGTAACTGTGGTTCTTCGAGTGGTCATCTGTGCCATCTTACACTAGGAGCTTTAGCGCCTGCGCGGTAGCGTTCGGAAACTTCTAGAGCTTGTTCGCTTGGCGGGAACCCCTCCCCCACGCCGGTACTGCGCATGCTCCTCCCGCCGAGCAACGGTCTCTCCTCAGTTCTGTCGTCCGCCGTAGAACCTACAGGAACCTGAGAAAGAGGGGAGGAAGGGCGGGTGTGTAAGATGGCACAGATGACCACTCGAAGAACCACAGTTACAGGTAAGCAACCTGTTCTTCTTCTTCGTGGTCTCTGTGCCTTCATACACTAGGAGACTGTGTAGCTTACCGGTCGGATGGCGGGTCAGGTCCTACAGCACGGAAGCCAGCACCTCACGTCCAAACCGGGCATCTCTGCGCGACCGGCAGTCGAGCCTGTAGTGGCGCACGAAGGTCGATGGTTGGGACCAGGTCGCCACACGGCAGAGTTCATGCAGGTCAACTCCTCGCAGGAGGGCCGCAGAAGTAGCCACCGCTCTGGTGGAGTGGGCTCGAAGCAGGACTGGCGGAGGCTTCCTCGCGAGCTCATACGCCAGTTGAATAGTCCGTACCACCCACTTGGAGAAGCGCTGGGTGGACACTTTAAGGCCCTTCCGACGTCGCCCATAGCAAACGAAGAGATGCGGCATCTGTCGGAAGGAAGCAGTCCTGGCCATGTAGAAGGCCACGGCCCGACGCACGTCCAGGGAGTGGAGGGACCGCTCCAACGGTGTCGTCGGGTTCGGGAAGAAGGCAGGCAGGATGATGTCCTGGTTGAGATGGAAACTGGACACCACCTTAGGCAGGAACGAGATGTCAGGTCTCAGGACCACCTTGTCTCTGTGGAAGACCGTGAAGGGCTCATCGGATCGAAGAGCTGTGATCTCACCCACTCGCCTCGCTGAGGTCACCGCTACCAGGAAGGCAGTTTTCATGGTCAGGAGCCTGTCATCCGAGGTCGCCATCGGCTCGAAGGGCGGCTTTGTCAGCTGCGAGAGCACCAGCGAGAGGGACCACGGCGGTAGCGGCGGCGATACCGGCGGGTAGAGATGATGAAGTCCTTTCAGGAACCGCTTAACGGTATCGTTCCTGAAGAAGGCCGAGGCAGCCGATCGTGGCGGTTGGTATGCCACGATCGCGGAGAGATACACCTTCAGGGATGGAAACGCCAGACCCTGTTGCCGGAGGTGCAGGAGGAAATGCAGGACAGTAGAGAGCCCCGCGGGCGATACCGGCTCACTCCTCTCGTTAGCGAAGGTCAGGAAGCGTCGCCATTTATATTGATAGTTGCGACGGGTGGATTCCTTCCTGGCCGCGACGAGGACGGTACCGAGCACGGGATCGTCTAGTGCGATATCCTCCAGGCATGGAGGGCCAGGCGTGGCAGGTCCGGATGGAGGACTCGGCCGCCGGAGTGGGAGAGCAGGTCCGGTGTCGGTGGCAACCGGAGCAGGTCGTCTCGTGCGGCTTGTAGCAGGGGTGCGAACCAATGTTGCCTCGGCCAGTACGGGGCTACCAGGATCGCGTCGGCTCGGTCGGCGAGGATCTTCGATATCGTCCGGCCGAGCAGCGGGAACGGCGGGAACGCGTAGAGGAGTTCCCCGGTCCACGGAAACTGGAAAGCGTCCCCGATGGAGGCACGATCGTGGCCCGCTCTGGAACAGAATCGGCGACACTTCGCATTTTCCCTGGTCGCGAAGAGGTCGATCGATGGTTCGCCCCAGCGGTCCTGAATCAGTCTGAACACCTCTCCGGAGAGAGACCATTCGTGATGGGATGAGGTGTCCCTGCTGAGGGCGTCTGCCGTGGTGTTCTCCTGCCCGGCCAGGTGAACTGCCACGGGATGCGTGTGCAGGCGAATGCACCATTCCCACAAGTCGAGTGCAATGTTGAGCAGGGTTGTGGAGTGAGTCCCTCCTTGTCTGTTGATGTAACAGACGGCGGTGGTATTGTCCGTCAGAACCAGGACCGTCCGCCCCGCTACGACGTGGCGGAACGCCCGTAGCGCTTTCGAGACGGTGAGCAGCTCCAGCGCGTTGATATGGAGAGCGGTCTCGTCGTCGGTCCATCTGTCGCGGACTCTGAGATCTCCGCAGTGGGAACCCCATCCATACAGGGAGGCGTCGGTCGTTACCGTCACCTTCGGTGTCGGCTGTTGGAAAGGCATCCCTGACATGAGATTGCGTCGCGACTGCCACCATCGGAGGGATGAGCGGACGTCTTCCGGCAGCTGCAGTCGGAGTGTCTGTTCGTCTCGCAGGGGGTCGAATATGCGGACGAACCAGTGTTGAAGAGGTCTCGCTCTCAGCCTGGCGAGATATGTCACAGCGGTCGTCGCAGCCATGTAGCCCAAGAGCTGCTGGACGCTTCTCGCAGATAACGTCGGGGCCGTACGAGCGTGAGCGGCGGCCCGGATCAGGGTTTGGGCTCGAGACTCTGGTAGGTACGCCCTGGCGGAGGTCGAGTCGAGCGTCGCCCCGATGAAGTCCAAGATCCTCGCCGGTTCGAGGTGGGACTTCTTCGGATTCACCCGTAGACCAAGGCGGGTCAGGAGTGACAACGTCATGTGGACGTCGTGGTAAAGTCTCTGTTTGCAGGACGCCACCAACAGCCAATCGTCGAGGTAAGGGAAGACAGAAGCACCCTTCGTCCGCAGGAAGGATACCACCGGGGCCATGCACTTGGTGAAGACCCTTGGGGCAGTCGAGAGTCCGAACGGCAGCACCTTGTACTGGTAACAGGTGTCGTCGACTGCGAAGCGGAGGTACCGTCTGTGCTGCAGGCGAATGGCGATATGGAAGTATGCGTCTCGGAGATCGATGGAGGCGAACCAGTCCCCTCGATGTAGGAAGGGCAGGATCGACGGTATCGTGACCATCTTGAACCTTTTGGGGCGGATGTAGTAGTTCACCCCTCTGAGGTCTAGGATCGGCCGGAGGGTACCGTCGGCTTTCGGTACCGTGAAGTACCTGGAGAAGAAGCCGGTGGTCTTGGCTTCTTGCGGGAGCTGCTCGATCGCCCCTTTCTGGAGGAGGGACTGGATCTCTTCCAGGAGGGCCGGACTCGACGGCGTGGAATAGTAAGCGCCTCGAGGAGGAATATCGAGAAACTCGATGGCGTAGCCAAGACGGACGATGGAAAGCACCCAAGAGTCCGTAGTGACACATTGCCACTCCGCGAGATGTCGAGCCAGAGTCGGTCGGTCTCCGAGCGCAGATGGTAGGCTGAAGAGTGGGTATTGGTAGGTCCTGCCAGGCACGTCAAAACCGAGACTTTGTCTCGGAGGAGGACTTCTTGGACGAAGCCGGGCGTCGTCTTATCATGCGTCTGGCCGATGAGCCGGAGGACGGTCTCGACTGTCCAGACTGGGCCGAACGCTGGAACGACGAGGTGGAAGATCGTCGCCAGGATGGGCGGAAGGTGGAGGTCCTGCGGGCTTGCGTGGCCGGCTGTAGCCCGATCTTCTTGGCGGTCAGCCTCGCCTTAACGAGATTGTCCAACGCTTCGTCGGTGGACGAATTGAATAGGCCCTCACCGTCGAAGGGGAGATCTTCAATCCTCCTTCTGGTGTCCTCCTGGATGTCGGCCGGCCGCAGCCAAGCATGGCGGCGCAGGCCGATGGATCCCGCCATGACCCGGGAGGCAATCTCCACTGCGTGCCTGGAGGAGGCCATCTGCTGCCGAGCGATGGAGATGGCCTCGTTGAAGATCACGGAGGAGGCTTGGCGGATGTCCTCCGGTACCGCCTCCATCGCCGGTTGCAGGTGATCGAGCACCTTTTTCAGGTATGCCGCGAGGCAAGCCTGAGTGTTGGACAGCCTGATCTGCAAGGAGGCGGCGGAATAGAACCTTCTTGCATAGGCGTCCAACTTCCTGCCCTCTTTGTCCGGCGGGGTGGTGTGCTGCCTGCCGGAGCCTTTCGTCTGTGCCGACTCGACCACCACAGAGTTCGGTGCAGGGTGATTAAAGAGATAACCGGCGTTATCCTTCTGCACCCTGTAGAGGTGTTCCAGCCGCTGCGGTATCGGCTGAGCCGAGGCCGGCCTATCCCAGGCGGCCTTCACCAGTCTGGATACCCGGGGCAGGAGAGGCAGCGGGGCCGTGGCAGGTTGCTTCCCTTCAAAGACGGAGAAGACTGGATCGTCGTCCTCCGGCTCCGCATCGGCGATCTTAAGGCCGAGGGTAGTGGCCATGCGGAGCAGCATCGCAGAGAACTGGTGGACGTCCTCTGGAGCAGAATCTGGGATCGGGTCCCCGAATCCCAGCGGAGGAGACTCCTGGGAGGCCGCCTCAGACACCTCTGATTCCGCACTCGAGTCGTACGACTCCGAGCTCGGTGAATCCTCTCGCCGCTCGCTTTCCGGCTCCTTCGCAGTCGCCACAGGTGTTGCCTTCCTAGGCTTCTCTGCAGCCGGGGCGGTGGTAGTAGCAGCGTCCCACTTGGGCTGGCTGACCGCTGACTTCACCTTCTTAGTGGTGACAGGGGTAGTCTGGCAGGCTGACGTCGTCGTAGCCCGCTCAGTCACTACCGACTCCGTAGGGCGCGTCACCGTTGCCGTGACCCTAGGAGGTGGCGATATCGCCCGATACCGAGGTGAAGGCTCCCTCGCCCTATGATATCGAGGAGAGGGAGAGCGGCTGAAGGAGCGGCGGTCCGACGGAGATCGGCTTCGGTGTCGACGGTACCGAGCCTCGTCCCCTCTAGGCGAGCGCGATCCGCGCTGTCGACGAGGTGACCGGGACCTCCGGAAGGTCTCCCAGCGACTCGGGCCACGATGGTACCGATCCCGGTACGATGGTGAATGTGACCGATAAGAGGCCGGGCGCTCTCTCCATTCAGATTCCCTTGCGTACCTGGCCACGTAGGACGCCGAGGTGTATCTGGAGGCAGACGAGCGAGGTTGTTCCTCTCTTGTCTCCCTAGGAGGCGGCGAGGCCACTGGACGCTCGGAAGAGCGGGACCGGGACCGGAAGGAGGTTGAACGCCGCTCCAGAGAAGCAGAGGGCTCTCTCTGCTGCAGGTCGGCCGACCTGCGACGGCTGGGAGGGCGGTGGCGCTCCTCCACCAGGGTTGGAGGGTCTGCCACAGGCGAGTCCGGGCGCTGTTGGGGAACGTCCTCGATCTCATCATCCGAGAGATCGACGGACTCGCCTCGCCCTTTGGAAGGCTGCTGAGTAGGAGTAGGAGTAGGAGGTTGAACGTCCCCAGCCGGGGAGCGCTTCTTCTTCTCCTTCTTCTTCTTCTTCTCCTTCTCCTTGCCCTTGCCTCCGTCCGGAGCAGGGCGCTTTTTAGCAGGCGTCTCCATCAGGGGAGCCTCAGCCTTCCTCGCCGTCGAGGATCCTTTCGCTGACTTGGCAGCCGCCGACAGCTTCGGGATCCTCGGTAACGCCGAGATCGGCGTTCTCGCCGGTACCGAGCCCGATACCGACGAAGGTGGACGGACCGGCAGCCGCCGATACCGTCGATGGCGTGGTCGTCTTCTTGTCGGCCATCTTGGAAGTGGAGGTCTCGTCTATCGCCCGCAGAGACTGTTCCCAACAATAAGACTTAAGTCTCGCGGACCGGTTGCGGAGAGTTTGGGGAGTAAAATCCCGGCAAATTGGGCAAGTCCGAATGTTGTGGGACTCACCCAAACAGAAAAGACACTCCTTGTGGCCGTCGTTGAGGGCAACTTTGCGCCCGCAGGACACGCACTTCTTGAAGAGCGCGGACATAAGACGAAGAACGCCAAACTGCGAAAATCCGAAAGACCAAAAGTCGAATGGGGAGTCCGAAAGAGAGGTCAGAGACAGTCCAAAAGTCCGTAAAACCGTGAAACAGCAAGCCAAGCACAAAAGTGAGAGGAACAAACCAAAGAACCTTCCGTACGCGACGGCGGACGAGAAAGAACTGAGGAGAGACCGTTGCTCGGCGGGAGGAGCATGCGCAGTACCGGCGTGGGGGAGGGGTTCCCGCCAAGCGAACAAGCTCTAGAAGTTTCCGAACGCTACCGCGCAGGCGCTAAAGCTCCTAGTGTATGAAGGCACAGAGACCACGAAGAAGAACCTAACAAAACACAAGTGAAACCAAGTAAGGAAGTAAGCAGCAGAGCCTAGCTTACTCCAGAATACAAGTCAACAAGTCAACAATAGAACACCTCCACTGTTGCGAAGGCCTATGAATTACATTGGCTTTTCAGCCTCCAGAACTGGTATTCTGCTCACACATGTCTGGGCCAGGGTTGTTTTTAAATATTGCTGACAACTCTCCTCAAGCCAAGTGTAGTAAAGTATTTCTAAGGCCAGCTCCAAAATCTTTGCTGTCTGAGGTAAAAGGCAAGATCCTCTGTATCTCCATTACATGTATAGACTGGCAGCTGAACCTTCTACATGAGTGATGGTTCAGTGTCTACTACACCTGTAGGGAGCAGGTTAACTTAGAAAATTCACACATAGTTTTCCAGTCCACAGCTGTTATTTTCCCCAGTTCTTAGCATCTGTTACCTAAGGCCTCTGCCTCATGCTGCTTAATATTAAAAGTATCCCACTTTATTGTCCCAAGAGGATCTCACAACAGCTTCTTAAAAGGCTCAGAGGAAATATCTATGAAACCATTGCTCACTTCCATCAACCCCCCAGTGTCTTCTCTTTGTCTTGATATGTTGAGGAACAGACATCCTTGTGTTCTCATCAAGGTAACACTTGATTTATGGTCTTTGCATCCCTTTCTTGAGCAAGGACAGTTTCTAGACCTTTGCAGGATATGTTAAAAGGAAATAGTATAGACTATGGTATAAGAATATGGATGATGGAGGTTTCGATTGCAGATTTGCTCTATGTCAAGGTTGTGCAGTTTTGCTCCTCTGAGTGTTTTTGGTCTCCATCTCCCACCAACCCATTCAGAATAGCCAATGGTGCTGGATTATAAGCATTGCAGTCCAAACAAATCTCTGAACATGCACAGCGGCTCATCCCTGCTCTTCATGTTTTGCCTAACATACAAAACTGACTAATCTGTTATTAAAAACTAGAGAGAAATTGACTTTTATCTTATCATGATGGGAAGAACATAATGACAAGGCAAACCACTGCCAAGGAATGCTCTAAACAGGAAACATTTTGGATGGGGGGAGCATTGTGGAACATTCAGCCTTTCTCAAATATGCACGTGGGGTGGGAAGAAACAAGGCAGTGAGTCACCACCAGTTTGAAATAGTTGCTAGGTAACTCTATCAAAATACTTAGGACAGAGCTGCAATGCATTTTAAGATGTTTTCCTTCTGTTTCATGGTGACTTTTGTCTATGTGTTTTCCATCACTTGATGGCCAGTATGATTTCCCTCACTCAGAAGGAAAAAGGTAAATTGTTAAACAATGCATCATTAACTGAGGGGTGAACTAGCTCTCCTTTACCCTTACAACATTTGTTCATGGCACATTGTTCTTATTTTGGTTTGCGTAGCTGTGAAACAGCAGCTGAGGGAGAATATTTTGCTAAGCAGGACGGACTAAGCAAGGACTCGAATTATTTTTTTTTCAACCTTTAGATTAAGATGGGCAATGTGCAGCCTGTAAGCTGCTTGTGGGTTTGAGAGACCCATTTTGTGGCCTCTGAAACCCCTCAAAGCCCCCACATCATTAAATCATTTTTTAAAAAACTGAGGGGCAGTTTCCATAACCCCAAGCTCCCCACTTATCCTGAAAGCTAACATTTCCCACAACAAATGAGCTTAAAATTGACTGGAAAATGAAACAAGACGTGAAATGACATTATATTGGATATCCTAAGGCATGGCACCAGGGGCTGTGGGAGTGAAAATAGCCCTCATCCTTCCTACAATTGCCCACTATTGTTCTAGATCCAACAAGCAGATCACTGCTTTGCACTCATATCCTTAAAATTCTCTGCACAAGCTTTTTTTCTTTAATCTTTTCATGTTTGTATATGTATGGCTCATTCAATAAACACTTCACTAATATAATACAGGCAAGAATCAACTTAGCCCAAAATTATTTAGAACTTGAAACTCACTATAGCTGGACTGCACTACTGAAGGTTTCTGGTGGTTTAAGACATGCAAAACAGCTTGGTTCCCCTTTAGAAACCCAAATGAGTGCCTGTTCTCAAAGAGGTGAACAGATTGGTTAGACCAAAAATCTCCTCGTCTTCTCAAGTCATTTTGGACAGGAAATGAGAAATAAATGAATTTGGTTTCAATTCTTAGGTCTTATGCAAATATTAATCCCTACCCGGAAATGCTGAAACACCACCTGTTTACTCCTTGATGTACTGCAGGTCTGTCACATCTGCTGAGCAAAACAACAACATCACACATCACACTCTAAGCAGGCCACACCGATTAAACAGCAAAAACAGTAGTTACCACAACACTTTTGTAAGAGAGCTTGGTATTCGTATCAGTCCTCCTATTGTAGATCACACTGCTTGTCCTGTAAGCTGCTCTAGGATCTCTTTTAGCTAAAGAGCAGGATATACATCTGTGTTGCCAAATGCAGCCTGGGGGACATATGTGACCTCATGGCCATTTTTGAGGGGATCCTAGACCCCCCCATTTTTATCCGTAAAGCCCGCATATACTCCTGAGAGCAGGGAAGTAGCTTTGCTATTTCCCTCCTCCACACACACTGGGCAAGCTGTGTTAGGCCCAGGAGAAGTTTTGGCAAACAGGAACTAAACCAGACATTGGCTTCAGAACGCTAAGATATCTACTCCTGGGCATCAGACAGTTGAAGGGATGCTAAAAGCTTTGCAAAAATTGTCCCTGCCCCATTTAAAGAATTAGAGTGGGAGATACAGCCAGGGATACTGAGGGGTACTTCCAGTGAGCCTTCACCACCTGGCAGTTGTCCATCCATGAGATAAATGCTAATCATATCTGCAGATGAACTCATTCAATTGCCACGCTGACACCATTTCCTCTAACAGTCAGTCACTTCTCAAATACCAGTCATGCCTTTCTAAGAGATATTTTTCATTTAGAAATTCTGAGACTAGATTCCCTAACTTCCCCATGTCAAATTTGTCCTCAGACACTGAGCTCTGGTGCCACCATATTCTCATTGTATGGGGGCATTGAGGTCAAGAGATACCAGTTATTAAAGGCCAATCAATGAGTCTGTGATAGTGGTGATATTTGAATGAGGCTTCCTCGCTCAGCATAAAACTATGGGATTGACTGTGACATTTGCATGATATGGCAACATCCGACAATTTATATGGCCTCATAAGGAGGTTAGGCATACTCATGGTCAAGGAGACTTTGTACCACAGATAGGAAAGTTTTAAGTCATGTCCAAACTGATTGAAAAGTCCCAGATTTTGCTCCTGTTCTTTCCAATGTTACACTAGGCTAAAGGTAACTGACATGGGTAACTAGTATAAAAAGCCTCTGTACTGACAGAAAATATTCTCGGATATACAAACTGTTTATGGATTTCCAAAATAAAATCAGAAAGAACAAGAACAAAATCTGGGATTTTGGGTCTTTTCAATCAGTCTGGATGCTTTTGTAGAAAAATATGTTAACTGATCATTAATAAGCCAGAACATCTAAGTGTATTTGCATTAGAAGGGGAGAGAATACCTATTAACTAATAAACTGTTTCATTTATTTTAAATTGTCATTTAAGTTTAACTTGAAAGTCTATTCTAGAGTCCTTACCAGAATGAAACAGATGCCCAAGAGAGCAAAACCTAGACCTACTGAAGAGGGAAACCCTAGACCAAAATAGAATTTCAGTTAGATTGTCCCTGAGTAAATCATTTGTGGATTATGATCTTAATATACTTCAAATATCTATGAAACCAAGAGGGAAATATGCTCCCAACAGAAGGATTATTATTGCCAGATGTACTACTAATGCTAGCATTTAATTGGCTCAATAGAAGAAGTAACAGAAAGACCAAACTTAGCAGAAGGCAACAATTAGAAAGAGACTGATATTCCAAATACCACAGCAATATCAATGAAGCACTTTATGACTTCCCCTATTGCACGAGTAAGGCAATTATGATGAACGCTCTCCAAGAAATGCAGCATTAATCCATTTTTTCCCTTGACAGTGCTGTTCTGAGGGACAAATCTTGCATTTAAAATTAATTACGAAAAATAATTTGGCTGATTGGGAGTAAGGAGATAGCAGGAAAGCGACTATAAAACAATCCTTTCAACATATTGCTTTTGCAGTTTAATCATAGATCTGTACGACTTTGTTAAATGGTAATTATTGAGAGACAGCTAATAAGCATGATTGTTTAGGGAGATCAGTTTATCCAAAACTGGAACCATGCCGTAGAATAACACAATGCCCAGCAGTGGGAATAGGCTTAAAGAATGGACATGGTGTAAGTTAGAAACTTGCAAAAGGAGCTGAACAAAAGCTTTTAAAAATGAATAAATAAGCTTTGACAACAAGTGAGAATTTCTTACCACCCCAACAATAACTTGAAAGGACAGCTTGGAAAGGTTACTTTTGCTTACATCTCCCAGAATTCTCCAGCCAACATGGCCAAAGGCTCTGCTTGAACATAAGGCTTTTCTGCACTACACTGTTATAGTGCTGTTATTCCACTTTCAACTTCCTATGCAATTCTGGAGTCTGCAGTTTGGGGGGCATTTAGAATTCTCAGCCAGAGAGCTCTTTGGCCTCAGTAAACTACAAAGCCCAGAATTTCACAGGATGTTGAAAGTAGAATAATAGCACTATAACAGTGTAGTGCGGAAAGGCCCATAATCTGACCATTGCATGGTTGACTTTAACACCACAGTCATCTACTTTGTTCACAGGTTTTGCATAGTTTGAAGCCACCTTATATTTAGGCAGTATTTGTCAAATGATTCAGAACAATTTGCTCTAAGCAGCAGTGTCATCCCAGGTTCTGGGGCCATGATCTTTTCTTGGCCATTACTACCTGAGGCCCCTTAAAATGGAGGTGCCAGGGGCTGAAGCTGGAACTTTCTGCACACTGAAAGCTCAGTTGCACTAAGGTCAGATCAGAGATGTAAAGTATTTATACCTTACCTTTCAGCCAAAAAGGCTTCCAGAGAATCTTAGAAAAACTTGATAGTTCCCTGCCCTCAGGCTTATGATCTAAATAAGACATGACCCACAAGGAAAAGGGGGTTGGGCGAGGACAGGGAATTAAGTTCAGGCTAGATGCTGAAAGCTAGTGTTCCCTGGAGATATCAGATCTGGATATGGTGAGATATACCATGATTATATCCCATCTGGATTACTGTAACACATTGAACATGGATTCAAAATGCTGTGCTCAGACTGCTGACTAGGGCTGGTTACAGGGAATACGTAACTTCCATGTTGCAAACACTTCACTGGCTATTGCTTGTGTTAAGACTATCTGAAAGACTGTTATCTTCCTATATAAGCCTATCCCAGTGTTGTCTAGTGTGGAGAATAAGGTGTCTCCAGTATCTGAAACAGCTGTCTTGCTTTTTACCTCAGGCAGAAAAACTCACCTGCTCACAGGCCTCTCCACTATGGTGAGATTTGTCACATTCCTATTTAATTTGCAGAAATGATTATCAAATTGTGTGTTTATACTAACAAGTGAGTATATGTACTATTGTGTTGATCTGTGCCTTCTTTGTCTTCTTCAGGGTTGTTCTTTTTTCACGGCAAGATGTACACAGTCACCCTAGCTACTACTGAAGAACCTCATAGGAAGGTCACAGGATCAATCCCAAGTGACTCTAGTTAAAACAATTACATGATTGAAATGTGATTGATAGGTGATTGACACCTGACATGACTGCCTCTGTCTGCATAATTATTAGAATCTAACAGTAGGGCCAGCCCTGATACCTGCTTGGACAGACTGGTAATCCAGGTACTAAATGTTAACAGGCAATTTCAAGGCCCCTGCTTTGTAGTCCCTTGTCTTTCAGCCAGGCCAGAATTGGACAGGCCTTCAAAAGTGGGACATCTTCAAACAGAAGACAGTCTTTTGTTTGAAGAACAGTCAGAGGAAAGGCTGACAGCTCTTCAAATAAGCATAAAATGATGGAATCCTCTATTTGAAATTAAACTCATGGTCATCCTAAGATCCAGCTATAGACCCTCCCCAAAAACAAGAGTACGTTGCATCAGCCGCAGTGTCACTATGTGATGTTCTCATGTTTAATTCTTAGTTTCAGAATTAGACCTTTGCCCCACAATATGAATTTCATGCACCAAAGTCACACCGCATCAACAGCTGTGCATTGAGGACATATCCTTTAAAAGTCCTTAAAGCAATTTTAGTTCTGCTTCTCGTTAGAAAGGAACACATTTATATACTCAAAACAGTTTCAGTTTTTTGAAATGTTACCAATAACCACCTATTTCATGGCCAAATGACTAATGCTGAAGAATATCAGAAGGAGGACAACAAACACATAAATAAAATGAATATCATGGCAATTCAGACAAAGCATCTGAATGGCCCCCAGCAAATCATCAAAGGCAGACTAAGAAAATGAAAAGCACTCTCTTTCTTGGAAAGATGTCAGTAGTTGCAACAGATTTAAAAATTTGTTGAGGTTCATGCAAGGGGATTGCATTAGCTCAGTGGAATTTTTTGTTTTCTTTGAAAAGTAGAGTTCCTTCATACTCCCTCAGACCATCATCATATCACAAACTTCTTTAAAAAAAAAAATAAAAACAAAAAACTCCTCAGTTTCAAAGACATTTTCCATGTAGCACAGATGCAGTTGTGAGAGGGCAGCTGCTGTTAGAGAAACACAAGCCTTAATCTATCTCTTTTGACCTCACAGAAAGAGAGTGCATTTATCGTGGGGCCTTTTTTTAACCCCAGAGACTCTCTCTCAGGCAGCAAAAGACATCTGTATGTCATAGCACATAATTTTTCTTACCTATTTAGCTTACATTTAAGGTGTTTTTTGAGATTAGTCAGTGGAAGAAGATAAACACAGACTTAATTTACAAATCTGATAGCAGAGGAAATCCCATTGTTGAGAAAAACTCTGAGAAAGTCCAATGCCCCATGGTTGTAGGGAAATGGATTATTTGTAAGGAATGTGTCTTCCCCTTAAGGTCTAATTTGACCCTGACTATCACAGTTCCATGGGGCTGAGAACAACTGTTGCTTTCCAGATACCATGGATATTTAATATCCACCATCCAAACAGATTCTGAACATATAAATATGTGTTAAGGAGAACCAGTAGGATGTAGTAGTTTGAGCACATTGGACTATGAGCCTGGAGACCAGGATTTGATTCCCTGCTCAGCCATGGAAACACATTGGGTGACCTTGGGCACATCACACACTCTCAGTCCCAGAAAACCCCACAGTAAGTTCACCTTAGGGTCGCCATAAGTTGGAAATGACTTGAAGGCTCACAGCAACAACAGCAAGGCATATGACATCGCTGAAAATTGTAGATGATTATAAGAGGTACACATTTTACACAGAGGTTATCATGCTTTCTATGTATGAAGATAACTACTCCATCTACGACTAACATTTTAAGTTTTGCACTGGACGGCAGCTCAGTAAAGAAACTATGAATCCTACACAGATAGCCCCAGCTTTCGCTCTTGCTAAAAGAATCAGGAGGTGAAGGTAAAGCCCTCTATTTAAGGCTATGGGAGCCTCAGTAATAGAATAGAAAATATGGGGTTAGAAGAAGAGCTTGGAGGTTGCTCCACTTGGAGATGGGACTTGGGGATTCAGGAAGCTGTAGTTCAAAAAAGGGAACTTTTCCAAGCTCTGGTTAGAAATCACTTGACCTGGTAAAACACAGCTTCCTATGTTCCTGCTCTTTGCTTTGCACTGTGATATTTGGAATAGAGTCTAAGATATTTTGGAGGTTATTATCCACCTTCAAGTCAACTCTAACTTCTGGTGGCCCTATCATGAGGTTTTCTTAGCAAGATTTAGTCAGAGATTTCTCACTGCCTTCCTTTCAGGCTGAGAGAGTACAACTTGTCCAAGACCACTCAGTGGTTTTTATGGATGGGCAGGGATAAGAAACCCTGGTCTCTCTGAATCCTAGTCAAACACTCATGTCACCACATCATGCTGGCTGTCATTCAAAGTTTTACAGTACTTTAAAATCAAAATGTCAGTGCTTTTAAGTATGGTATATATTTTGGGACCCAGTTACTTAGGGAAAAAGCAGTTGACAAATTATAATACACTTCTGGAAGGAATTCAAACATGCAGAAGCATGATCTGAATTCTTCTTGCTTGAACTCATAGGGTAAATGTATGGACTGACTCATCCAAAAGTTTTTTAGGTGGGAGGAAGGGATAGAGAAGTTCCATGAACAGTGGAACATTCAAATATTTAAACCACCTTTTGATGCTCTAGTAATCAGATAATCAACATGTACGTGTTCTCAAAGACTGATCTGATGCAATTTTCTTTTGGAGTAAATCCTACTGAGTTCAGTAGGGCATATCCTCAGGCAAGTATGCACTGGATTGCTGCTGTAGTGGTTACCATTATGCTCACATGGAAACTTGTTCCAGTGTGATTTGTACATGCTTCTCCCCATGCCCCTTCTTTTGTTCGTGAAGCTGTGAATAAACCTTCTGTTTTAAACTAACCAATATGTCATTTTCTATGAACTGGAAGCTGTGATTAGTTTGCATAAGGATTTACTCTAGGCTTAATTATTAAGTAAAGCACAAAAGCCCCTATTTTAGCTTATTCAGATAGAACCCAGTTCAGACTTGTTCTGGTTCAAACAAAATAACATATTATGATTAAAATGGAATGCTATGCTTCTGACCTCTTCCTCACGGGCAGAGGAGAGGCAGAAAAGGAAAAGAAATGAAGCACACATTAACTGAAGGCTTATATATGCAACATACTAAGCCATGGTTTAGCCTGAGGTCCATACTTCTTGCTAGGAAATGACCTTTGCATTATAAAGAATCTTCTCTGCAGCTTGAGCTCCAAAGTTCAACCCTTTCCTTGCATCACAAGCCCTGAGACATGGTCAGATTACCTTTTTGGCTACAAATTTTATTTAAAAACCCCCACACACCCCTGTTTCCAGACTCTAACTATTAGTGTACAGGCTTAAACCAGTGCTGGAGTCAGAAGGACACTCCATGCTTGTTCTTCTTACCTCCAAAATGAGACAAGCTCTAAAACAGGGTAATTCAGTGGAGCAGATAGGATGATGAACTTGTTTTACTGGATCAAGTCATCATCTACCTTAACCCAACACTCTGTTTCCAGCAGAAGACAGATGCTTCTGGGTGCTCATGAATATGGTGGCATTCTACGGCCATTTGCCTTCAGCATGAGCTACTGAGGCAGACACTACCTCTGTACATAAAGGTTCCCTTGAGTGTCACAGCTATTGCTAGATCTGTTTCAAGCACTTAGTTCATTCTGTTAATAAGCTAAGCCAGTGTCTGCCACTACCAGTTTGTAGTAATCCATTCCTGAAGTTGAATGGCATAATCTATGAAGAAGACCCTCCTTATTCTCAGCCCTGAAGCCACTGCCATTTAGTTTCATTGCAAGCATCTGAACTCCAGAGTTATAAAGGAGAGAAAACCTCTTTCTCTTTTTCTCTCTAGATTTTTACAAGTCCCCACTATATGGCTCCTCCTTTCTCCATCTCTCTGCTCAGACAGATCAGCCTTCCCTTGAAAGCTGCACCTTAATCGCTTTCCTCAAATGGCGTATATTATATAAATATATTATATTATATAATTATATATTATATAAATTTATATTATATAATTATATATTATATAAATTGAGCATATTAATTGCTTCATTTTCCCACCACTACCACTATTTTCCTGCTTTGGTCTCATTCGTATAGTGGGCATTGATCTGAGTGACATCGTATAGCGTAATTTTTGGAGTACTGATATTGGAACAGAGAGGCTAACATTCAGATACCACGTAGCCTTGGGTCAGTCACTATCTTTCACCAGAAAGTAACCTAGATTGAAGTAGCATGGTCTAGCTGCTACACTGTTTACTTGCTGCCTCCAGTACAGTTGAATCAGCATAGCTGGAGAGATCTTAATTTACAGGTGGAACATTTTGACATCTTATATATTCTTCTTGATTACTTACAACAGGGCCTACAATGCATAGCCAATATGGCATGGTGGGAGTTTTTGTTGTTGTTATCATTGTTGTTTTGTGCCTTCAAGTCATTTCCAACCAATAGAGACCCTTAGGTGAACCTATCAAGGGGTCCTATCAAGGGGTTTTCTGGGGCTGAGAGTGTGCAACATGTCCAAGGTCACCCAGTGGGTTTCCATGGTTGAGCAGGAAATCCAACCCTGGCCTCCAGAGTCATAGTCCAATCCTCAAACCACACTACACTGGCTCTCTTCTGGGAGCTGTAGTCCAACAATATCTGGAGGACTACAAGTTGCCCACTCCTCCTCTGTAAACTTTCTAAAATAATGCCTGATCTACACACTTCCTTGCACTAGATCCAATCTAAACCAGCTGTAGTAAGAGCTGACTCCTTGTAAACAAAGCAATCCATTCAGGAGACATCTGTGGGAAATTATACTCAAATCAGCTTACATCTACCGGTCATGCAGAGTGACAGCAGGATTTGTATTTTAGCCCAGAGCTCAGGTAATTCAGGTTAATCATCTGCTCGAAAAGACACTTACTGTTCTAGAATAATGGAAGTCAAAAGGGTGGGGGAACAGTTGTCCTCCTTTAAGTCCTGTGTGATTGACCTAAACCAGTCTTGTATCATTTCATAGTATTTTACAGAAGACTTCACCTGTCCCCAGACTTTTCTAAAGTTGTTAAACTTAGGATCTATGCGAGCACAGGACTGGGGAATCTGTAACTCTCCAGAATTTGATGAATTCCAGTTCTTAACTATGCCTGCAGCCCTGGCCAGTAGTGAGAGAATATGGAAGTCAATATCCACCAACATTTAAAGGATGGAGGGTCCCCGTTCCTCTTGTCAGTGCTCTGTGAGAATAAACTGAGATTTCACTACTATAGATCATGTCAAGCATCAGTGGTTTATGATGGTTTAAAAGTTTTTAAAATAAGCAAACCAAAACGCCTTCAATTGCATTATTTATTTAATGCAATTTATTTATTTTGAATACCCCAACCTCTACTTGTTAATCACAAAGATTCATGAGACAACTAACAAATAAAACATATATAATCACAATAAAGCCTTACATGATAAGGCCATAACTGATTTCTAGGAGAATAGATTACCTTTCACTATAGGCTTCATGAAAACGGTTGCATTTATTATGCTGTGTAAATCAGTGATTCATCATAAACTTTTATCACAGTGAGCTAACTCAAGATGTAAATCACAAATATGATTGCTGATGTATCCACAAAAAGAGGAGGCAGATTTGGAACAGAGGGATTTGGAGCCAGACTCCTGATTGGGCATGGACCTCTGTTCTACACTTTCTCACACCACAGAACTGTTCTAGGGATAAAATAGCATAGTGAAGGAGATCATTTCCACACTAGAGTCTTATAGGGCCATTATTCCACTTTCAACATCCTATGTAATCCTGGGGTCTTTAGTTTAGGGAGGAGCCTCAAAGTGTGGGATAAGGTGTGACAGTGTGAAATGCTGATTATTCCCAGTGGTGCTGGGTATTTTCCATGTCAGTGGGTTGGTGAATCAATTCTGGGCTTAAGTCCAAACTTGAAAGGAAATATCCAAGGTGCTGAAACAATTTGGGGACTAGCTTCAGCTCCTTTGATAGGTCATTTAAAATCTGAGTTAAAAGTCAGATCAGATTCAGCACCTCACTGACATGGATGCCATCAGTTCCACTGAGAATACTGATAGATCAATATTAGTTGCTTATACTGCTTGTAAAGACCAGTGGCAGGTTTGTTCACCAGGGAGGTTCAGGACATCCCAGAAAGTTTCATCAGGTGAACATATAAACCGATTAGAACCAGAAACTCACCTTTGCTTCACTTGTACTCTGTGGCCAGGCATACTCCACATTTAGTAGCAACATCTCTCTGTCCCCTAAGTTATGTGAATCATTCCTAACAACCCAACTGACATGCTCAAAATAACACACAAATAAATTACTGTAGAGAATGACATGTGATAAAACTTTGACTCAACTGGTTACCATTCAGTCAGTTAATATGTTGGGGGTACTTTCATATGGCTAGGGAAGGGAACCTCTTTCTCACTGGTCTAATCCAGCTGATTGAGGTCCTCCCATTCAGCCTATGTAAGCTCTGCCCCCTCTGTGGGCTCCACCCACTCTAAGACCCACCCCTTGTGGGCTACCTTAAAAGAGATCCCCTCTCACACCAAAGACAGTGAGAATTTTGTTCCTAGTTTGATTTCCTCTTCCTCAAATCAGTGGCGCTAGTGGGTTCTATTTCTCGATTTTAGTCAGAACTTTAAAAAAACTATCCAAATTTCTGGTACCTCTCTATAAGACAGGTTCAGCACACTGGATAGCTACTTAAAAGTCAGGTTAAAATCAGGAGCAGGTTCACTATCCCACTGACATGGAAGCCACTGACCACCACTGTCCCAAGCGGAGAAGGGGTTGGACCAAAGTTGACCATTGCCAACCATGGTTTTAGAACACTTAATTACTCCTTTTAAGGAACTGAGAAACTGGCAAGTTGAGCTGGGTTATGTCTGTCCACATTTGGCAGCTGGGAGCACAACAATCCAATCATGTGACTGTTTCCACTGAAGCCTGATCAAATATATATTCATATCTAAGGGAAGTACTGAAGCCAACACGAAGCCTCTAAAAACCTATTGACATTTTGGCCGCTAGTGCTCTCATCCCTGCTGGGGACATTCAGTGTGCTTAGCAAGCAGCAGCCCTCACTGCTGACAAAACCTTTCCCTCCACTTAAACCATTTGCGCTGTGAGCACTCTTGCTTATGTAGTCAAAATGGCACCCTCAAACCCAAGAGGGAGGTAACAGCAGGACTGGAGAAACTCTTGATATTAGCAGAAATAAAACAACATCCAGGAGGGGACATCAAGGGAAAGAAATCCTTCCCAACATGCTGGTAAAGACTGAGCATTTTCAGTGTCCTTGGCATGCTAAGAAATTGGGGGGAGTGGTGGATGAATGGGAGAGGGTGAAATGGACTAGCTGGAATCTATAAAATTAGTGCTTCATGTTCTATCTTGTTCCAGGTCCAGAGCTCATAGAACTGTTTGGAAGGGACAGAGTCAACATTGTTATTGTTTACTTGTAGGTACATTTTGTACAAAATAATGAAAACTTAAAATGCCCTGCATTAAAGTAACTATCATGGGCAAGTGAAGCAGAAAACATTCTGACTATCATGAAAACAATGGAGAATAAATTACTTAAAATTGAGTAATTTTTAAAACACACACAGATAGAATTGATATTATCAAGTCCAAGTCTATTAAGTAAATAAGTAGGTGCCTAGAATGATTCCTATCACATCTGTACCTCTGCTTCACTGTGTCAAAAGCAGAAGCTGGTGGAGATATGTTTGAAACTGTAGGATATTCATAATATTCTCAAAACATACAACAAAAAACATATATATCTATCATCCTTGAGGTGGAAAGAATCAGGTGAAGGGTACAGTCCAGAGAGAGAGGAAATTATTTCCTCGATCATCATTCAACCATCCTTTAATATGAAAACTTTTGCAAGCACAATGTGTACTTAAAAGCCCCCTCCATGTGTTCAGTGTAACTTACTCCCAGGTAAATCTGCACAGAATAGATTGACTTTGTTATTCCGGAAAGAGTTTAGTAACAACCACTGTCTTAATATTCATGTTTATTTAGTAGAATTCTGATTGATCATTTATGCAGGGTCTTGGTGGTCCAATCTCCCTGAACACTTTTTGCCTTCCAGCCTAGTCTTGGGGGTAGGCTGACCCCTCTTCCATTTCGAAGTCCATGTGCAGGTCTCAGTTGTTTTAAAGCTATGTGAGGCTGCATCTAGAAATACATGTTAGCTGACACTAATTTAGCATCACTAGAAATTTTATCAAGAGGAAAAGACCACTTTAATTTGTTTTTTGTTAATTGCCTGTGCACGGCATCCAGATAATTAGCACAAGGAGAATGCAACATGAACAGGGAATTCACAGGTGATAAGATTCTCTCTTGACATTTCAGATAATGGAAAACTTGCCTGTCGTTTCTACAACTTTCACATCCCAAAGCACTGTGTAAGTCAGTATGTAGTATGCCAAAATAAAGCACCATTGCCTGATGCTACTGTGAGCATACATGGCTTCTCTGAGGCTCCTCCACACTCCTTTGTTCCATTTCTCTTTTGACAGCTCAGCAGGCACATCTCAGGTCCTTGCTACTCTCTGTTATTTCCAATTTTAAAGGAATCTTCAGGGCTGGGGTTAAACCAATCTCTGGGTTGCTAATTGTGCTCAGCTTTACAGGAAAGCATCAAAGCAAGGACTACAGAACAAGGCCACAGAGTGATCAGGAGTTGTGTCAGCTATGAACCTGCCCAAATTGGACCCTTTAACATCAATGGGAGTGGTTAGAAAAAGCACAACTTTCTCCCATTGAAATCAGCAGGGCTTCAAATGCTCAGCTTTGTGTGGCGTGCTCTCATAATTCTTCAGCCTAAAGCGCAACACTAAAAGAGAAACATGTCAGACCTTTCATTCCCCTCTCCCTCCTTTCTTTCCATCCCCTACCTCCAAAGATTAAGTCCCATTGAAAATTTATGAAAAGCCTCAATTATGATGGGGGGAAAGGGCATCAGACTTAGCTATGACTAACTTTGTTGGGCTGGGACCTCTTGATGTTTTATTCTGCCTCGTCAATGTATGAACATACAAGCTGTACAAGTGTATATTTTCATTGTTAGCTATCTTACACTTTTTTGTCATTTTATCTGTTCCTTCAGGTGCATATTTTTAGAGATTTTGCATTTTTTTTTGTATTTTTAACAGCCTTGAGTATGAGAGATAGAGAGACAAGATATAAATTGAAATGAACAATGTATTTTGGCTGGGAAGCAGACAGACAGCAGCACACAATATAAAAATTATACCAACTTTTTGTTACTTTCTGAATGTTTTTCATATACAAATCTAAATAGAGTAACAGAATAAACCCTCCTTCTGGGGTAGGTCTGGCATTATCCGTTTCCATTGCTCTCTCTTAAATGCATCTCTTATACTTACTCAACCTATACTTACTCAATCTTCTTGGCTTCTCACTATTCCAATTTTTTATTTTCATCTACAACCATTTTTTCTACCTTCTCTTCCAGTGTTATGTTCTCCCTGTGTATTTTGATGATACTGTTTGTAGCTACTGTGTCTACTGTGTCCTTTACAGTTCAAATCTAAGCTTGTCAAGTTGGCAACAATCCTCTTAGTCCTATGTAAAAATGTAACTGTGTGAACTAATCAGAACTGATATTTTGATGAGAAGAAACGCCACCCATATTTTAGAAATCCATCTCTTATTTTGATCTGATAAATTATTTTCACTTCCTGACTAAACACACACACACACACTTAATTTTGAAGGCATATACACGATCTTTGTCTGGATGTCCTAAGTGTGTCTTGATTATTGTGAAAACCAATTAAATTCAATTAAACCCAGTTTCATTCATGGAAGCATGTTAGTAAGCATAAAAAGTATCCCAAGCCAAACCTTAATTATTATATACCATGGTTAACATGAATTGATCCCAAACTTCTGAAACCATAATGTGAAATCCCTTATTCCTTTCAAGGAAGTCATTTGTCTACAAACTTTTCAAGATACAGTGGTAAGAAGCAAGCAATACACATTTTGTCTTCACAGCATATAGATCTTCTTCCCAAGAAAGGCCAACCTGACTAGGAATGGCAGCCACTCAGGAAAAAGGTCCTGGGAAACCAGGAATACCAGTGGCATATTGGAAGATATAGTTGTGTATGACACATACCCTATGTCTTGTGGCATGTGCACAGTGAACCCCCTGAATTAGACTGGTGACCTCAGGCCCTGTGGGTGATCTTGTCCTATGACCAATGATGAAAGAGGATTCAATTGCTACCACTCATTTCTGTAAGTGGAAACAAAGAGGGTTGCCCTTCACTTCAGGTCACAAGGACTCTCTTCCCTTCATTCCCATCCATGGTTACAGATCAGAATCAAAGTACAAATATAAGTGCACGAAGCACAAAAACTGAACTGAAAAGTTAAAGCTAATGGCCTTAAATGTATCTCTGTGATACCCAATGGACATCTACATATTCAAACAGAAGAAAGAGAGATGTCAAGATTAGTGACTGTCATTCTCATGATGTCGATATGCACGTTAAGGCCAACTCAAGGTAAGATTTTCAGTGCCACCTTCACTGTTGAAAAATTATCTGCCTATTATGTTTAGAGTCACGCAGATATTAATCGGGGCTAAGTTCCATCTGGGACCAAAAAAAACAGTTAATCATGACTGAGAAGTGGACTAAGTGGCAATACAACATGAAGGCACATGATTCAGTCAAATTCTTGAAGATGCTCAAGTTTTGGTCTGCTCAGTGCCTGGTTGAGACTACATGAAGAACAGCTTGCAAAAACCTCTAAAGCAAAAGTGAAAATCCCATGGTGTGAAGGATACATGTTCTCCCTACTTGGTTTTGTGACCCCTGGATCTCACTCCAAAAAAATATAGGTCAGGGATTGCTGCTTCTGAAAGTCACCTTTGAAATATGGTACAACCTATCTCATGAACCTTATTTTGCCCCTCAACACTACAAATGACTTCTAAACATTTCTAGTTTTGTTTCTTGGGGCTGGTATAACCTACAGCAATGATCCCTGGTTCCACAGAGCATTAACACTCTGACTTTAGAAGACTCCAAAGAGAAGTTCTGCACACGTACAGAACCCACAAGTGTGATATATATATAGGTACACAGGATTCCCATGATAAAAGGTAGAATGTAAACACTTCAAATGACCAATCATTCCCCAAAGGTTTTGGATAATTGTTCCAAAAAGGTCTGACAGACTGCAGTTAGAGAATATACCACAGTTCTAATGCAAAACATAGGTTTGATCCTCCTCCACCCCTAAGAAAAAAAAGCTCTCCAATTAAGGGTACCTTGGAAAGCTGATACCAATTTAAAAAGATGGTATTTTCCAAATGTACCAGTGCCTGTCTCTGTACAAGGCAGCTTCACATTTTCATCCAGTTCTCTGCCTCTGAAAGAAGCAAGTGAGAAGAAATTAAGAGATGAAAATGGAATCTTGGAGGAGCAATCTTTTGCTTTAAGACAGTACATATTACCCTATCAGTCATTCATGGATTAAAAAAACATCCAAGCAATTAGAATTATTATTTGGGGGCTTTTGCACATTTGTAAGCATTATTGTAATGACTTTTGCTTCACGAAGGACATATTCAAGTGAACACTGCAATGGCT
Organism: Ctenosaura bakeri; assembly: GCA_948474755.1. Classification (NCBI taxonomy): domain Eukaryota; kingdom Metazoa; phylum Chordata; class Lepidosauria; order Squamata; family Iguanidae; genus Ctenosaura; species Ctenosaura bakeri. Next base: position 200,608 of record CAOLHI010000510.1, on the reverse strand, counting down.
GCTTGCCAACAGTGCTTCTTACCAGCGTGGGTTCTATGCCACTAAGCCCATCCCATTTCCTCAGAGTTTATTTGTATCATCACAGAGAGACACAAACTACATCTGAGGCTTACATTACCCAGATGCCATGATGATTTGCGGATCTCTCTCCATCTCTTTGTGATAGCAAATGTAGACAAGGCCCTTTGGGCAAGAGAGAACTTGTAGTCCAGTTAAATGGCCAAGACAAAATCTTTCTCCTTGAGGATGCCTGCATTCTCTGATGGAGCTTGAGTATTCATTAGAAGGTGATTTGAACAGCCAGAGTTTTGACATCCACAGAATCTGATTTACATGGTATATGGTACCACTGACAATTGCCGCCAGCATGCTAGGTGAACTTTAACCTGCTAGGCCAACAATTCCTCCAGGCGGGAGCATTAAATTTTTCATGAACACATTGCTTTAATAAAGTGCTTGGCATTAGTTATGGCTCCTGAATTAAAATGGACACAACCCCGCAACATTAAATTTTAAAATCACCATCTAAGCCATTAATTTTGGCCAGCTTCTCTTTTGTATAGTGTTAGCAAGCACAAGCAAGTGAAGACATATTTCACTGGGCAGGACATTGAGAAGCTGTACCGATTAAATGGTTTCACAGCCTCCACAGAGAACAAGCAGTATGTTTTATGCATCGATTGAACTGAAAACAAATGCCAAAAACAAAGCTGACATTCACAGAAACTGTCTATCTGGTGTCAGTTGAATCATCCTTGAGCACATGTTAATGTTCCTTATGGATTTAGGGGATGTTCATCACATATATCTTTACATCCATAGCAGGAATAGAAAGGTTTTGTCATTCTGCATTAACCAGATCAGCTTTTAGGTTTGGAGGCATGGTTTCTTTTTACAAAATTTTTAAACAATGACACTTGAATCAACAATAAACATTATTTCAAATTCAGGTATCCTGGTCAATGCAGGTTCCTCTACAGCAGGAGAGGCGACCCTAGAGCTCTGCATGTATTATAATTCCTAACAACCTCACTTACTCTTGGCCAAGGATAAGTGTTAATGGGAGTTTTTGCCCTACACATCTGGAAGAGAAAATGTTACCCCCAACATAACTCTGTATCTTACTTTTCTGAAACATTTGGAACCACGGTTAAAAAAAAAAAAAAGCGAATTTCTGTCAAGTATGGACTCCATGGCTCTCTGATTATTCTACAAGAAAACTGGAGCTTGAGAAATTTTTGCATGGGAAATGTCATATGCATTCACTGTTTTCTTTATCTCTATGTACAATGCAATTCTGAAGTCAGAAATATTTCTTTTAACACGTGAGAGTAGGATAGGCCTGCAAATCCTTGATTCTCATGTTTTGTTTAAGGAACATACAGAGAAGTTCAACTAAGTTCTCATCTTAAAGGAGTGTTCTACAAAGGCAGATACCTGGTTATTATTTTAAGCTGATTTTACATTGGCTGGGAATAATATTTAACTATTTTTAAGGTTATTACTGTAGTTACTATAACTTCCTGGAAAATTCTGCAATGAAAGGCAACAAATTTATCTTTATGAAGTATAAGGCCATAAACCATGGTGATTCACCTAAAAATTGTTACTGTTAAATCATTGATATTGGTTTTTTTAAAAAAAAATCAGGTTATGTTATTCTCTGTTATTTTGATTTTTAAACTGTATTGTCTACACTTTTAAAATACTACTTAGCTACCAAGTTTTAGTGGTTTGAGCACAGGACTATGACTGGAGACCAATGTTCAAATCCCTACTTGGTCATGGAAATCTACTGAGTGGACCTTCAGCAAGTTACACTCTCTCAGCCTCAGAGGAAAACAAAGGCAATCAACTCTGACAAATCTCTTTTAGGATTGCCACAAATCAGAAATGACTTGAAGACAAACAACAACATTACCTTTCCTCTTTCTCAACAAATTAGTTTTTCATAACTAAAACTATTCCATCTGAATATTTCCAAGCACTGACTTGTGGTACAATATATACTCTTCACCTTCACATCCACTACAGAATATGAAGTGGCAACACAAGCCAGATTTGAACCATGTTACAGTCGTTCTTATCCTTTACTGAGGCCACCTACGTCATAACTATAAAGATAACTAAAGATACCACTCAGTGAGTAATATTATGATTTTTTTTAAAGTTATATTCAAAATGTGGTCTAACTGTACTTTTGCTATTGGAAAAAGAATTATAAAACACTATTTGTAACTAGTTCCAATTCTACACTTTTAAAAAATATTCCCAGAACTGTGACATAGACAGAATCCTGGTTGAGGACTTACTGTACTCTACCAGAAGTATTAAAATCAAGGTTTAATAAAACCACATCCAGTCAGAGCAAGTACAAAACTGAGCAGACCTTCAAAAGAATGGAAGGACCTGAAGGAGACTAGAGAAAGCTGGACTTGGGGAGCTTACTACCTTCTTACTAAGTGTTCATCCCATGTGGTATAGCGACTAGACTCTAGTAGGACTGGAAAGAGGTTCAAAACCCTGTCCAGTCATGAAGCTGATTTTTGAGCCAAGTCTTAGTGAACCTACCTCAGAATAAAATGGAAGGAGGGGCTGGCTTTTACAACATCCTATACTTCTTGATAAGAACAGTTAGATTAAAAATAATGATTAAATAAATAATGCATGCATCAGAAGAAGTGAAGTGATACTGTAGGACTGATATCCATGAAAGCTCATGCTAAAATACACCAGTCAATCTCAGAGATCCCCCTTCGCCATTACCATTGTATTCCTCAGCCTTAGAACTCTTAGGGCTTCTTCATACACTCAGTAGCTAGTGCTGTACAGTAGTCTGAATGTTGGACTTGGACTCTGCTTAGCCATGAAACCCACTGGGTGATCTTGGGCAAGTCACAGTCTCTCAGCCTTAGAGAAAGGCAATGACAATCCTCCTTGGAATAATCTGGCAAAGAAAACTCTTTCTTGGGGTCACCATAGACTGGATACAAATTGAGAGTACACAGCAACAAAAATTGAAGGCCACTCGAACTATGATGTGTCCAGAGCAATCTTTGTAAGCTGTTTGTGCAGGAAATCTCTCTCTCTCTCTCTCACACACACACACACAATTTGGATGGAGTTTAATGATGTATATAAAATTGTAAAATTGATGATACAGGTAAAATTCCCAGGAAACGTGTGGTTGCACTAACACAGTGGTCCAACATGGAGCCATTTTTGGCAGCCACTTTGCCATAAGAAGCTGTAACAAGAGATTGGAAAAGTTACTATTTTGGACTATAAAAAGTAGCCATGCTGCCTGTGGACTTCTGGGAACTGTAGTCCAAAACACAACTTTTCCCACTGTAGGCTCTACTTGTTTAGATATACAGCAAACAATCAGTCACAAGGAGGGCAGTTGTATATATGCAAAAATGGACTTGTTCCTGGAGGCAGTGAAAGCCCCTACACATTCTCCCCCCCCAGAACAACAAATGAACAATGATATAGAGGCCAGTAAGGCAAACCATTTACTAGTTTTCAAGGCACATATCTCAGTAGTCCTTGTTACTGCAGCATCTAATGAGAGCCAGCATAGTGTAGTGGTTTGAGTTATGGACTAGAACCCTCAAAGACCAGGGTTCGAATCCCTGCTCAGCCATGGACACCTATTAGATGGCCTCGGACGTGTAATATTCTCTCAGCCTCAGAGGAAGGGAATGGCAAATCCTATCTGAACAAATCTTGCCAAGAAAATGCAAGGATCAGTTTATCTCACGAGTTGCCATAAGCGGGAAATGGCAACAAGAACAACAGCATTCTAATCTGCAGATATTTAGACTAACAAGGTGTGCTACAATGGAACTTGTGATCTTTCTGTCACTCCCTGGCAAGGGAAACCCCTTGCAACTCCTGAGATACACTTAACAGACACCCACCACTGTGGGCCAGGTCAGGAAGAAGTACACTGCATGGTACATTGATCCAGTTTTGCTAAGTCTTACTTGATCACACTAACTTTCATGAATTTATCTGACCTTTTAAAAGGCCATCTAAACTATCAGTTGTCACCAACACCTTGTAGCAGTGAATTCCGTAAGTTTATTAGGTATCGTACGAACTCGTTCCTTTGCACATGTAAAGTCTGGAACAAAACCGTATGTCTCTAACCACAGCTTCTTTCTGAAAGAGAACCAACAGATAGGTCCCCAAGGTGTTTAAGACTTTCCTCATTCATTTCAACAGAAAGGTACAGCAGCTCAGACCGATCCTTATGTGGAACTGCATTTCTGGTGTTTTACACTGGGAAGACCATTCATGCAGAATTGGCTAATGTGCCAGAATTCCCATGGAGCTCTGAAAAACAGCTAGAATCTTTTAAATTTAACATTTCTGTTCAGAGTAATCTATATTACACAAATGAAATATTATTAAGCAACTGCAGTTCTGGAAATTTTCACATGTTCAAGTTGTCCTTTCCCATTTAAAGAAAATATGCTGTGTACAAGCAAATGTATTAATCATAATCCACCATTTAAGAATAAAAGCAGCTCTGCTTCTTTACAGTGCTAAATAAAAGTGCTAGAACACAGTCGGTGTTAAGAGAGATATCTGAAACCCCTTTTATTTTAAAAACACATTCCACTCCTGATTTACTTCACCTATCTAGATCTATTATGATATTATTTCAAAAAAATACTACCATTGTGAATTTTTAACATCACTTAAAAAAAGCACTGAGAAGCTGAAAAATTGATTCTTGCTCTAGCTACAACAAAATAGAAATCACAGTCTCCATATATTAGAAATGAATATGAAAAGAATCTGAAGTATCCTGAAAATTATTTAAACCTCAATAGCATCCTAGAGGGAGAGAGTAAGAAAAGCCTTCATATTTCATTAGCAAATGTTACATAAAGAGTCAGGTAGAAAATGAATAAAAGCAAAACTAAGGAAGGCTATGCAGAATATTTTACTTCTGTAAGACCTCAGATGCTCGGCATAAAAACATGGTTCTTGATTTGAAATAAACATAAGCAGTTTCTTCATCTCAAAAAAAAAAATCCATATCAAAATGAACATTTAGAATCATTTTGTTTACCCAATGGTATGCAGGATTCAGCTGCAGCAGGAATTTTTTTTAAAAAATTACCAACTCACAGAAACACCAGCATCTTCTCATCTCCCTTATGTTCATTCCCTGTCAAGTAAATATGTTCTTTGGTGCCAAAAGGTTTCTATTAGATGGGAATGCTGAAAAACAGATCTAATCATTCATAACTGGAATTTGAGTGAGTTTGGATTTCCTGTACAACTGAGACTGAGTTCTTATGTTACCTTGGCAGTGTGAGATACCAGTTCTTCCTGTAGCACCCAAAGAGAGAACCCACACTGCACCTCCCCTTTCCACCAGGATTAAATTTATAAATCTGGACCAATGCTGACTGGCTTAGGGGTCAGGAAAGAAAGTGCACTTCTCTTCCCATGTGTTCACCTCTGGTTTCCTTACTGCTAAAGTAATATAACAACACCATCACAAACTCAAAAAAAAATAAAATAATCTAGACCTCTTGGGATTAGAAGAATCAGTTCTAAGATTGTATTGTGACTTCAAAAACCCAGATGACATTGTTATGTATTAAGAATTTCATACAATCCTCAATGTGGAGTCATATGCATACACAACTTTAAATTAAACCATTTCTATGGAGCATGTTGTAATTTAAATCTATTCATAATGACTCTTTTAACAGTTTTGGTAAACTATCATAATAACAAAAAAAGAGAGCAATTTTGGATTTTTTTCCCCTCATCCCTTTTCGAAAGGCTGAAAAAATATACAGTACATATACAGGTTGACAATTTGATTTATCTAAAGTAGTCTTCACTTTGCTCAGTTCCTAAAGTTCTTTAGAGTAGAAGATAATACCAATCAAAACAAAAGTTATTTTTTTCACAAGTGAAACAATAAAGCAAAGAACCAAGAACTATGTTCAGAAGCAAAGTGGTATAGAACATCTATCTCTATATATACATACACACACACACATTCGTAACCTTCGATGAAAATCAGCCTATATTTCTATTGAAGAACAAAAAAGGTCATTGTAAAAATGTTTCTAATTTAACAAAATGGGGAAGAAATGGCTGCTATCAAAATATACAATTTGAATTGCAGGCTAGAAGGCTTATGTTATTAAAAAATAGTTTTAAGCAAAATCCTTTGCTTGTAATGATGACTGCTTGTCAGTCTGTCATTGCAAGATGGTGATCCAACAAGGTCTTATAAAAGATTGAACAATGACTCCCTTCTTTATCTGTATAATGTTCCTGACACATGTGAACAGGGAGATCCTTTCTCTCTAGACCAGAGTAGTTTTCCAAGTCCTCAATCCAAGGTTTGAGAAAACAAAATGGCAGTCAAGAATTCAGAATCTCAAGTGGGATTTGTGCTTTACCATGTACCTGCAATGTAAAGGAAAAAGAAAACACATTATCGTAGCTTTGTGTAACGAACTGCCAACTCAAACATGTATGAGGAAAAGTGATATTAACAACCCAAGACAGAAAAACTATGTGAAGCAGTGAAATCAAGACACAAACACACTTATTCATTTCATTTGCACTCTGCCTTTCTCACCATATGCAACCCAGAGCAGCTCACAACAACTTTATTTCACTATATTTTCAACCAAATATTGTTTACTCCAGACATTTGCTTTCCTCTTTAATGAACAGTAGCGTATGAATTAAACCTAGCTACAACAAAAAAAATTTAACTTGTCAGTTAAATGGCAATTAATGAAGACAACTAATAAAAAGTTTTTAACTAATTAACTTTTAGAGTGAGTGACCGTCTGGAAACAGTAATTAAGCTAAACTCAAAAGAGGACTGATGAACATGAAAAGAAGAGGTGTTTGAATTGGAGTATTTACTTAAAATCTAGAAGTATTCTTCAGCCAAAGTTAGCAGTTAGCAGTTGTTAGATTAAACAAACAAAAATCCAGGGACAAATTTAGCGGGCTGTTAAAAATCCAGCATCTTATCTCTTTTTATGATAGAGTTACTAGCTTGATAGATGAAGGGAATGCTGTGGATGTAGCATACCTCGATTTCAGTAAAGCCTTCGACAAAGTTCCCCATGACATTCTTGCAAAGAAGCTAGTAAAATGTGGGCTGGACAGGGCTACCGTTAGTTGGATTTGTAATTGGTTGACCGACCGAACCCAAAGGGTGATCACGAATGGCTGCTTTTCATCCTGGAGAGAAGTGACTAGTGGGGTGCCACAGGGTTCTGTCCTGGGTCCAGTGCTGTTCAACATTTTTATAAGTGACTTGGATGAAGGAATAGAGGGCATGCTCATCAAATTTGCAGATGATACCAAATTGGGAGGGGTTGCTAATACGCCAGATGACAGGATCAAAATTCAAAATGACCTGGATAGATTGGAGAGCTGGGCCAAGGCGAACAAAATGAAATTCAACAGAGAGAAGTGTAAGGTCCTACACTTAGGTAGAAAAAAATGGAATACAGAAATATAGGATGGGGGACACGTGGCTGGATAGCAGTACATGTGAAAGGGATCTAGGAGCTTTCATAGACCACAAGCTGAACATGAGTCAGCAGTGTGATGCGGCAGCCAAGAAAGCCAATGCAATTCTCGGCTGCATCAATAGGAGTATGGTGTCTAGATCGAGGGAGGTACTGGTACCACTCTACTCTGCTTTGGTTAGACCCCATCTTGAATACTGTGTCCAGTTCTGGGCACCCAATTCAAGAAGGACATTGACAAGCTGGAGCAAGTCCAGAGGAGGGCGACCAAAATGGTGAGAGGCCTGGAAGCCATGCTATATGAGGATAGACTTAGAGAGCTGGGTATGTTTAGTCTGCAGAAGAGAAGGCTAAGAGGGGACATGATAGCCATGTTTAAATATTTGAAGAGATGCCATGTAGAGGAAGGAGACGGCTTGTTTTCTGCTGCTCCAGAGACCAGGACAAGGAGCAATGGATTCAAGCTGCAGGAAAGGAGATTCCACCTGAACCTCAGGAAAAACTTCCTGACAGTCAGGGCTGTCCAGCAGTGGAATATGCTGCCTCGGAGTGTAGTGGAGTCTCCTTCCTTGGAGGTTTTTAAGCAGAGGCTTGATGGCCATCTGTCAGGATTGCTTTGAGGGTGTTCCTGCATGGCAGGGGGTTGGACTGGATTGCCTGTGTGGTCTCTTCCAACTCTAGATTTCTATGATTCTATGAGGGGAACACAAAACTAAGGCCATTTCTGCATGACATCATTATCCTGCAACAAAGGGGGTCGTTTCCAGTCCAGGAGTTATGCTACCATACAACGTCATCACCATCTAGCTGCTATCCTGTCCCCAAGCATTGCAAAACCGCCTTATACTATATCCAGAAAATATCTGTTAAGAGCCTCCTTTAGCACTTCAATCCCGTCAGCCAGCTCAGGGCATTACTGTTATAGTGCCTGACAGTGCTTCCTATTCTCCTGGATCCAGGAGTGGGCGGAGTGTGGGTTTGCCCAGCTTGTCCCTCCCTCAGCTGCTCCTATGGCATGGTAACTTTGACATCTATCACCTTTACGTGTTTATTTTAAACTTCTTCTTTGAGTTAAAACTTTTTTTAAAATACATTTTTAAGCACTGCAGCACAAAAAGTTCAATAATGTACTGGCATGTCATGCTGTCACAATATTGTGCGCTAATACAGCTTCAAAAAAAAATATCAGGGCAGTGGGCTGGGAAAAGGGAGTGGCCAAGGATGCTGTGGTTCAGAAGGAACACTGATGGTAATACTGCTACTCATCCATTTAAGGTGGAAGGTGCAGAAGAGAATGTTTCTAACTTGCTACCAACAGGTGAATGGCAATGCTGGGACTGTAACAGAGGGGTGCACTAATGGGGTATGGTGCAGAAAGAGCCTAAGTGTGAACAACTAAAAAAAGTTTTCAACTGGTCCTGAAAGGAAAATATACATGCAATGGACAACTTTTTCTAGTAAGGGAATTGCATAAACAGGATGCCACAACAGAAAAGATTGTCTGGAACCACCTTAATTCAGATGGGAGTGGGGACACGGAACAAGGCTGAATTTACTAGATGGACAGGCAGATTCAGAAATAGGTATATTAGGGCATTATAGGCTGGGTCAGTATCAATTTTGCAAGGGTGGTATAGTAGGCTTCAGATCTAAGGTAGCAATCATATTGTTGCATTTGGCACTGAATGTTAAAAACCTGTAGGGCGATTTTCTGAAAATCAGCATGCCTTTACACAGATGCCTGGACTATGTGTGTGTGCGTAAAGGAGCACTCTCATACCAGATCCATTATCTTTAAAAGTGCAAGGGGAGATATCTTGTCACAAAAAAGCAAGGGGAAGCCTGCAGCTCTGTCTGTCACAAAGTACAGGATTTCACAAGCAAATGAGATCAGTGCAAAACTGCAACTGCCCTGGTATCTGTACTCTCTTATGAAGATTAACAGGGTAAGGGAGAGAAACAAACAAGTTTCCACAATTGGAACGGTGATCTTATATACATCTTTTGAATATATAACTTGCAATCACAGAACAGGTGAAATTCTCTATAGTGGAATACTTTTTAAACAACACTGAACAAGAGTCAATAGGCAACTCTTGAACTTTATACATCAATGTAATGCTGATTTTCACCCGCCAGCTTGGTATTTACCTGTCCAATGTTTCCCAGAAACGCAGGAACACCGGTCTGTCCAAGTGCCGTTTGTGATAACTGAGCTCTAACACTGTTACATCCCATTTTTGGACATTAGGATCTAGACGAACTTCATCATATTTAAGATGGAAAGCTTTAACTATAAAAGATGGGGAAAGGAGACAGAACTATTAAACAGTAATGCCTAAAATACAAACATTTCTGACTGTGAGTCAGAAAAAGACCAAAAAAAAAAAAGTTCTTATACGATGACCTTCAAGAAATTCTAGGATGGAGGGATATTACTGGGCATGCAGCCAGGCTTGAGAATTCTACTTCATGACACGTGGGAAACCTCTGGCCATGTAATGGTGGAGACCTTGTGAGAATGGGGAATCTTATAGATTCCTAACATGGAAGTTCTAGTTCTATAGAAACATGGAATATCCACAAAAGCCCAACAGTGTTGGTGTTGCTACATAATATCTGCTCCCAAAGTCAGCATGACATAGTGGATAGAGCATTAGCTTGTACATTGAAGAGACTCAGGTTCAAATACTCACTTGTACATCAAGTTCACTGGGTAACCCTTTAGACATGCTAATCATTATTTTTTTTCCTGAGAGAATTCAAAGTTGGGGAGAGGGGAGAGGAGAGGAGATGAAATACCTTTTGTTTTCCAATATTGGAATTGTATGTTGTAGTAATGATAGTCTTAGCAGAAACATTCCCTCAAATGTGGCACAAACTCTTTCAACAACTACTTGTATTAAAAATAATATAACATCTGCTGCCCAATGAATTTGGGGTACCCTTTTAGTTCATTACATTTTTAAGTAGATTAATCTAACCATGGAATCAACCACCCCAACCCTGTTTTTCATATTACCTTTTTCCAAGGGGTGAGGACAGCATGCATTCCTAATGCTTGCTGCCAGTCAGTCAGAGCTTTTTGGATAAGAGATATTGTTTGAATATTTCAGAGTATTTAGAGAGGAATACTGCATACACCCAATGGCCCTGGATACCACCAATTAGGAAAGACTAAGGCAAAGTGTAGGCAAAGTGACTCTTTAAAGATTTTTTTCCCCTCAGGCTAGAAGCATTAGCTTCATAAGCACTGCAGAGGTCAAGTAAGTTACAGAAATGAAAAATATAGCACTACTGTAGAGTGGCTGCTTAAACACATTTAGAGCAAGGTGAGTGGTACAATTATCCTGGATCAGAGGGCAGTGTTGTCATGGTATGTATCTGAAAGGCTATTTCTGTTCATCCAAGTCCATTTTAAACAATAAAACTACTAGGTTTAAATATTCTCTAAAAAGATGCAGTCTGAAGGAAGCCTCAGTTTCCTAAACTTAGTTAATGAGACACAGATCCAATCTGCAGAGGCTGCCAAAAGTCTTCTCTTCTATGTCTGGGATCCAAAAACCAGTGATAAAATATGACAGTGCTACACTTATGGATCTCCTGATTTGTGTAGCCGTTTGCTATGCTCCCATCCCTCTGATGCTGGGTGTTTTTGCGCTCACTGGGCAACTGTTCATGGCGCTGGCTCTCAGTTCAAAGGGGAGGGGGAGAGAGAAGAAACTCTTCTTATAGTACACCTTTGTTCCCTGTCTTCTTCTGTCCTACTTTCCCAGAAATTTTCCCTCTCCTATAAGGGAAATTAAATCAAGGAACTTGTGAGGAGCACTTGCAAGTGTTTCCTCTTTGACACTGGTCATCACCACATGAGAGGCTCCTTGAGAGGGAAATCTGCAACAGCACACTCCTATGGAACTGAATCTCAAGATCAAGAGTATTATGACTAGCCATGGAAATTTTTAATCACTCACCTCTACAGTTTATGTTGCTGTAGGCATAAAGCTGCAGTCCAACAACATTTAGGGACTGCAAGTTGCCTTCCCTTCGCTTATATATACATATGTATATCACAACAAAGAATCAGAACGCACAGGATTGAAAGCAGGTTTGCTAAAATGCCTACCGGGTGGAATTTCTTCCATTCAACTTCTTTCTGCATTAGTAAGATTTCTGTCTGTTGACTACATCATCTTTATGCATCAAGGACATCTCAAGCATTTCTAATAAAAATACTAATCTCATACTATGTTACACCAATTTTTTCTTTTAAAGAAAGCACAGGAACTATATCTATCAGTGATATATGCATTTACAAAGAAATCTATGAATGTCAAACAGATCCTCTGAGTTAGGAGCAAAAAGTATTGAACAAGAATCAATCCACTAAAAGTGACCTTCAAGTTCAATAGACTTGTATTAACATGTGATTGCAAGAAGACCTTTAAAATGGCATTCAGATAAAATATTCATGTTGGTTAAAATGCCAAAATACAAAAGTTTCCATTCAAAATGCTGACTTCCTTACAAGCATCTCTGAAATGAAGGGATAAAAGAAATTATTCTCTACAGAAGCAAGTGGTGTACTGTACCCAAATAAATTATTTCACAAGAGGTCAAAAGTTATAGATTAAAAAACAGAGGCTAAAGACAGTACTATTTTAAGCTTTGTCCAAGTGACATTTTATAGGATTTTAGCTTGCATAAAGTGATATTGTGAGATAGTGAAAGTTGGTCTGATGTACTGTAGATGGAGTCTAATCCAGGATTTGCGTGATACATTTAGACTTTTTCTGCAATCAGCTTTCTTTTTTTTCTTCTTTTTTTTTAGTAAATTTTGTCTATAGTTACCAGCTTGCTAATCTTCATTGTGGAAGATAGCCAGCTTGCATGTTCTAACTTTTGGCTTCTGTTCATATTTAAAGGTCAAGAGCCACATACCTACACCAGATTTAACATAAGCATCTAAAAAGTATCTGCTCATTAGTCCTCAAACTCTGCTTGAGCTCACAAGCTTTTCCTCTTGAGCTTTATGATGAACAGTGGGGGAAAAAGCAGATAAGATATATGCAAAAAATAAACACACAAGGGCTTGCTTGTATAAGCCCTCAGGTCAAGAGTTAAACCTGGATCTTCCTGATATAAACACTTAATTCTACAATCGCAAGAAGACAGCAGAATTGAAGTCTCACTTGTTCACCATTCAGATTATAGGTTCAGTGCATACTTAGTCCAGAATTGTGTTGATTCATTATGTTAACCAGAAGTAAAAAGGCTGTAGGTGCTGTGGCAGCAAGACAAAACAGACAAGGTTACAGCTGCTGTATTGCCTAAAGGATAAAGCTTTTGGTTCCAAGCAACCTATTTCTCCAGTGCCTAGCTTCCAAGGTACTCTGAGAAGGTCAGCTTTGGAAATCGTCTGTGCCATTACTCTCTGCTTTGCTTGCCGCTGTTGCAAGACCCTGGCAAAAATGCACCTATCTGCTAAAATGAATTGTTACACAAGTACAGTGTACCAACAGAATTTGGGCCATAATACTAAAGAAGAGGTTAGGAAAAAGATGTTTCCTCTCCTAAGCCTCCCTGTCTACATATACATTTTTCCAGTCCACTACCCCAGCTGGGAATCACAAGTGAAAGTTAACTAGAAATACATTTTCACCCCCAAGTTAGAGATACAGAAATAAAAATGTGAAGTTTGGAAGAAAGGCAGGGGAAATTCACATGAGAGATTATGGAGAAACGACACATCTAGTTTGCATTTGATTGCTACACTAAACTAAAATGAGCATCTGTTAAAATTTTAATGGTAAACTACATTAAATAATATATAAATATAAATAAAAATGGATTCGGGTTGCAAGTGTTCTCCTCACCAATTTTCCAGTTGTTGTTTTCCTGGCAGGGATTATTCCCAGCCTTATAAGACCTGTCAGGAGAAAAACTGTTGGGCAGGAGAGTTGTAGAGAACAGAAAGGGTTCAGCACTCTCCCTCAACTGTTCCAACTGTGCTTTAAATTGTCTCTCCCCTGTATTTTAGCTCTATAGGAATGTGGCATGTGGAATGCAGCATATCCAAACACATTATTCTGCGAAGTGCACTATTTTCTAGAACAAGTGAACTTATGGAAGCTCAGCTGCAAAAGATGAATACAATTCATGCCAAAGCAACTATGACAATCATTTTATGTGTCTCCACTCAACGCCAAGCCAAAACATCTGGCTTATATTAATCACAATATGCACAAGCTATATGTGGATCCATGAATTCAACTCTCAAATCTTCACTACCTCACTTCCACAGCCCATGACCCTGCTGACCTTTCATGCTATAAAATTTCTTTGACAGGACATCTTGAATTATGCAACAATGTTGACTCAAAACTTGGGTATAAATACAACAACTAAAGCTGCTTCCTGCCAGTTTCCTGAACTTTTCCTTAAGTGCTTCCCATGGTTTCTTCTTTTTTCAGTCCACCACCAATGTGGTGGGCTAAATAGAGCTGCAGTTCAAAAAGCTTATGAAGGAGCACATATTTTTCCTTCTCTGACCTATATCCTTCCTTCAGTCCATGCCTCTAGGTTCATTGTCTCGTAGCTTCTTTATATCCTGGTCCACTTGTTAATGCTCAGCCTGATTTCTTTGAGGTTTTAGTCCAAACAAAACGGACAATACAACACTTTCTCACATAAGCTGGACTGCAAACTCTTTAGTTTTTTGAGCAGCTGAACATTCCATGCTATGACCTTCCATCTTTGGTCTCATCAGTTAATGCATATTCAAACGTAAGGCAGAGAAATGGCTCAAAGTAAAAAGCTCACTTTTTGCAAAAATATCGACAGGTGATCCATCAGGAAGCAACCATGGCCAGCCCTTGAACTGCCAAGCAGGACCCTGCACAAAGACAGCCACAACACGGTCCCTAAAAGACAAAAAGGGAGAGAAGCAATGAATCCCTCATATGTCACTCACAGTGTAACGAGGGTAACTACTTATATGCAACCATCCTGAAAAACATTTTACTCTTAGCTACTGCAATTATTTCAAACTCAGTACTTCATACGAAAGCTGTTTTCTCCTACAAATAGGGGCAGTTATCTCCTTGGAGATAGCCATGTGTACTTAGCACGTTTAGATATTTGGTTCCTGGCCCAGAAATCTAACAGAAATAAATAATGAAAACTGCTTCTAATTTCAATCCAGGCTGAACCAAGTGAAAAGCTTGTTTGGAAAAAGCCTCGGCCAAATACAATGCTGGACTTGCCCTGATAAAAAAGATGAATCTAATGGAAATATGAGTAAGCAATGTTCTCCACATTTTAAGCATTGCAGAGAGCTACAGAAGGACGGAAGGGAGAGGATATTCTGTTTGATTTTATCCTTGTTTTGAAAGGTGGGATACAGGTTGTTGCTGTGTTCCTTCACGTGATTACCAACTTACAACAACCCTAATTTGAGACAGTTGATATAGGATACACAATGACTGGGTTTTAGGTTGCCAACTCTGACATTTGGAAGTTGAAATTATGTCTTTATAAAGCAGAAAACTCCATGTATTAGGGAAGTGTGCTTGTGTATGTCACTGAGAGTTTAGTTCCAGCCATAATGCGACTGTAACTACAGACAAGATATGAAGTATAACCAATGAATTGTCTAATAATGAACCATAGACAGGTGCTGAAATGACTGGTGATTCTGATTCTGATTCACCTTTATTAGGCATACTACAACATATACATTTACAATAAAACTTCAACAATCATTTTTAGAAAATTTAAGCCATAAGTTTGTTGCCTCCACCAGAAAGTTGGCCATTAGCCTAGTAATATGCGGATTCCGATCTTCCAATAAGTATTCCACTGATAACCTATCCAAACAGATATTCCTTTCCAATAACCTCCTTAAAAACTTTTTCCTTGGAATTATATACAATGGGCAGAACAATACAATATGATGGAGAACGTCAGGAGCTTGAGCACAATGACATATATGATTCAGAAAAGGGGTCTGTAGATATCTACTCTTAGTCACATTTGAGGGATATACATTCAACCTTGCAAGTAGAAAGGCCTTCCTTGACACCAACAATGAGAGAGTTTGAAAATAATCCAGAATCCTACCCTGCAAGGGGGGAATACCGAGCATCAACGGGGAACAAACTCTAGGAGGTGTTGGATATGACAACTGATATTCCCTCTCCGCAAGGCAGGCCCTGATAGTTTCAAGA
This sequence comes from Ctenosaura bakeri, assembly GCA_948474755.1. NCBI lineage: Eukaryota > Metazoa > Chordata > Lepidosauria > Squamata > Iguanidae > Ctenosaura > Ctenosaura bakeri. Next base: position 184,845 of record CAOLHI010000510.1, on the reverse strand, counting down.
CACTCCTTTTCAGTTGATAAGAGGAGAGAATCCATATTTAAACCCATACACATTATTTTGCTTTCATAAAATGTAGCCCATCTGGTGTAATAAACATCAGATTGAAGGAAACATAAAAGGCCAGATCTATTAAGCCTAAAATGAATCTTAAACCAAGATCTATAAGTCATCAGCCAAGTCTCAGTTTCAAGAGAATTCAAGCCCAATTCTGCATAAAGAGTCAGATGGTGTACACATAGGGGAACAGATAATATTCTCCTGAAAAAAAGGGCCTGCAATCGTTCAATCTCCTTATTAAATGCTGGAATCCAGGTGAATATACTGTAAAGTAGTTGTGGTCTTAATTTGGTTTTATAAATTTTTAAGGCCACCAAGATACCCTGGTTGCCTTTTTTATAGTAGAAAGATTGTACAACAGGCAAAGCTCTTTTCCCTGCCAGAATTACCTTATCTCTCTGTTTGCATCAGTGCCCATTAAGATGGAAAAAGACACCGAGGTAAACATACTTCTTGACCTGTTCGATTGTCTGATTACCAACCTTCCACATTCTCGGGACAAATCTCTTAGAAAATACCAGTATTTTGGATTTATCAGAATTTACCTGCAGGTGAAATTTATCGCAATATTCAAAAAATCTTTTCAGGTCTCTTACCAAACCCACCTGAGACAGGGAGAGTAACAATGTATCATCGGCATACTGAAGTACAAATAGCGGCCGAATACCCAGCGAAGGTGGGTGCGAATCTACTGTGGCCATAAAGGCAGGTAGATCAGTCACAAATAGATTAAACAGGTGAGGAGCCAGCACACATCCTTGTCTAACTCCTACACCTGAGTAGATAGGGTCTGTTAATAAGGCAGTTTCAGAAAATTTCACTCTGCACTGATCATTTGTATGAAGTTGGCTTAAAAGAAACAACAATCGGGGATCTATATTAAGCTTACCAAGCTTGTCCCATAGTAAGGGCCGGTGAATTGAATCAAAAGCAGCTTTCAGATCAATAAAAGCTGCATACAGTTTGCCTTTAGGGCGCGACAGGTATTTATTTACAAGGAATGAGAGCACTATTATATGATCCTCAATGGACATGTGTCTTCTAAATCCTGCTTGCACCAGACCAATCAAAGCCTGGGCATTCATCCAACTCAATAATTTCAGATCCAAATAACTGGCATAAAGTTTGCCCACTACTGAAAGAAGACTTATTGGGCGATAAATGCCAGGGTTCTGTCTATCCCCCTTTTTAAAGATAGGAATTATGATGGAATCCTTCCAGTCGGCTGGAATCTCAAATGACTGGTGTAAGCTGATGGCAGTCCACTGTACCCAGTGCTACATTCCTTCTAAGAATCTAACTGAAGAAAAAGATATTTATGTAAAAATGGTACAGGGAACATCTTTTATTTCATTGGACAAGAGTTGTCAGATAGATCATGCTAGGAAAAATATAAAACGAACTAAGAGGAAACAGACAGGAGGTGGCTAAGAATCCACCTCCTATATACACACGGTGTGTTGGGCAGCCCAAACTGACAGTCCTATTTTTGGCTGATAAATACTGACCACGCTGGTAAGAAGAGAGAATCATTGCTCTCAATTAAACTATGCTAAATACAGATACTTCCCATTATGACTGCAATGGATGCCCAAACCAATCTGTTAAGATATAAAGGATGCTGTTAAGTATATCAGTGCCCAGGGATACTAAACCTTCAGATGCCTGTGTATCCACAGATGCATGTTTAGAGACATAAAATTCCTCAACAGATGAGACTGCATTCAATAAAAGACAAGGGAACATATAATATTGGTTAAGGTGGCAATATTTCTATGTATTAACTATAGAGAAGCCTGGTAAAGAAATGCAGATGGTATAAAGATAAACAATCTAAGTGAAAAAAATAATTTGGGGGTGGCGGCGGCAAAATGGTTACTTTTGGGGCCCCCACCATGAGTATTTCCAAATTTGGAGAAAGGAAAAGAGTGTCTTTCCAGATAACCAGATTAGAACCCATTATCATTATGCTCATTGCCCCCTTAAGCTTCTGTATTCCTAGAGGCTACAAAGTCTTGCATATTAAAATACATATGGCCCAGAGCTGCTCATGAGGATTGTCATTTATAATAAACAAGTCTCTCTTAAATAACATTAAGTTCAAAAGTAAAGTTAATGAAATGCTCAATGAAAAAGTGTAATGCCAAATAGAAATTTCCAGTCACAAATATATTTAAACAGTGGTTGGATTCATTCTAGTCCTGTTCTCAACAGGCTAATGGCTGCTGCCTCTTGACCTCAAGATTGATATGCATAAACCACATAAATGTCATAAAACCAATGTCCATCACTGACAGATCCAGCTGCTTGTATTTGTTGTATTTACATAACAATAAATCCAGAATTAATTCTGAATATGTACTAGGCAGCTATATTGATTTCACATTTAGCTTGAGGAATAGCTGGTTAAAAGCACCAAAGACCCTTACCAGTCTTGGGGCATAAGTTTTAGAGGCTGGTCAACCACACGGTACGGCACTGTAACACTGACTGTAGTTCCACCAGGCTGCATTTGGTCTTTCCTTCTCTGTATTAAGGTTTCATTTTCTCGCTGACAGCCTTGCTTTTTCTTTTCGTCAGATGGCACAAACCTTAAAGATATAAACAGCAAGAGAAATAATAGACTGATACTAATTGATTTTGTACAGTCAAGGTAAAAACAGGCATTACACAGCCTAGAGATTAATCAGAAATTGGACAGAATCACACTGAAACATTGAGCAATAAACATTATTGCTGCTTCTAAACTGATCAAAACAATTTCACAAAATCCCTAGACCACTACAAAAGAAGACAAGTATATCATTTAAATGGATATTTACATCAAAAACAGTGTTACTGGAAATAAATTCCAGATGAGTAGGTGTATTAATCTGTTTTAGCACAAGCAATGAGGAGTCCTATAGTACAGTATCTTACAGACTGACAATTTATTGTTGCATTAGCTATTGTAGGCCAAAACTAGATGGAAAGGAGTAAGGAAGGGGCTCTAGCTCCCAAAATCTTATGCCACAATAAATCTCTTAACCGTCACAAGATTCTGTTTTTACTAGAGGGGAGAAAGACTTGGTAAGTCTCACAAAAATTATATGTCTAGGAATCCAACCGTAGTGATCATTTAGAAGTAAATTCTTAGGATGGGCTGTAATCAGTGATCAATCTCCCAGAAAAGAAGAAATCAGAGCCTCTGTACACACACACTGCTTAATTTAGGTATATTAAATTCAATATTATCCACAGCCATCAAACAAAAGGAGAAATAATAACTCTCTTTCAATATTTGTGAGTTCATGTTAAAGTTGTTTATTATAGAGTCTCAAACCAGGAGAGGGCATGGATTACAGCTATTTATCATGACAAGGAACATAAAAATCCTAAACAGGAAAGAATTTGGATTAGAGAAATCCAGCGAGTGAGATTTTATTCAGGATGTACATCCATGCCAGTTAGTCATTAGAATCATCTAAGCATTTTGAAACAAATATAGGTAGGCAGGTCAAATATCCAATACATGTATTAAGTTGTAATAATATAAGCAAATGAATACAAACAGCATATTTAAACAATGCTTCTACTGAATTTCTTGTTTTCACAAAGAATAAATAACTTCTCTTTGGAATGGCCAGAAATTATCAGCAATACAACTATGAGCAAATGAATTTCTTTCTCAGATAATGATCAAGACATTCTTCCTTTCAACCCTCATCCTACCAGACAGGACATTTTAGTACCCCAGAGTCACTTAATGGCTCAGTGTTCATAAAGAATTAGATTTATAGGCATTTTAACAAATTTTAACTATCTCACCGACTTTCAGCCACCTGCATGTATCATTTTTGTTAGGGAGTAACTATAGTGGGAGAAAAATTCTCTGACAAAATCTATAGTGTCATCCCCACTTCTCTCTGTCTAATTTTCCTATTAAGGATTTCTATGGCTTTGCTTTGTGGAATATTTGAATCTCTACTAATTCTTTAAGAATTAAGATCAAAATTACAAGATCTAAATAACTTTTCTTTGTTATTTTTTTTTACAGGGGCTTGAAACAGTGGTACTGTTTTCCAAAGCCAGTGCTTCTTGTCTCTTTTATCTTGAAATAAAATATGTCTACAAAAGCTGGCAACAATAATGAAAGAAGAATGGTTGTACACACTCAAAAGAGAATCTCAAAGATGTGATGCAAATATAACAGTACCAATCTGCCAATCAGATGACTGTACCATGGTTTCTCATATTCTTCACTTCCATAGAGTGCAACTGTTATTACTATATATACTTGTGTGTACGTTGAGAAATTTTTGAGAGAGAAAAAACACAACCAAAAAAGCCTGGGTCAGTTTATCCACAGGTCAATGTAACCTGGTTACAGTATCAACCTGGGTGGGGAAATGGCAGTGGCAGCTCCTTGGCACTTCCCTGCTGTGATGGGGAGAATAGATTGGGTTAGTGCTCATTTTATGTTCTCTTGGGACAAACCAAGCTCTTGCTTTAGTCCATCCCAGGGGAACCTAAAAGAACCACTGACTCCCTCTACTCTCCCCAACACAGCACCACTTTGTACCATGAATGCCCCAGAGGGTCTCACACCCAACCACTGCTGGCCTCAGGAGCCTCCTACTGCAATGACTTGGTGGCCTCACCATCCTATGTCAACAACATTTTCACCTTCTTGGCAGGCCAGGAGCTGGATTGCTTCATCACCTCACTAGCTATCCACACCGCACTGCTTCCGCCAACACCATCGCCATCGGCCAGGCTGTTTTGCACTGCTCACACAAGGCCCCTGTAAAAAACAGACAACCCAGACACTTCCTGGGCTGTCAGCACACTTTTTGCCCTTTTAACAAAGTAGGGCTTGTAGCTGGGAAGGCAGGAAAAAGTGGGTTTGGCCACTGTTATCAACTGGTGCTTCACTCCGCCATCATTGACAACATCAGTGTCTCTCACTGACATCTCACTCACCAGCTTGCAGTGGTTCCACATCAAATATGCCACAGCTAATGACATCATCCAGTACAAGATCTGGACCTTGGAGGATGAATTAATTTGGAGGCATGGGAGAGGCTGGGATGCATTCAATTCTTGCTGCTCAAAGGATAATCACAATAGTTTGGGAAGACCGTTTGCTTTGTGCTCCGAGGAAAGATATCCGGTGACATTTTATTAGGGCTAACTACACGCACATCCATTGCCTGGTATTTTTCTCTCTCTCTCTCAAGGAGCCCTTGTTGCACCACAGTCACAAATTTGACAGGGGAAAGAGAAGTGGGGGAACAGTGGAGAGGATTTCAGTTCTGAAAGCTGATATCACATAAGGACCTTGTAAAAAGCAGATGTCCTAGACGTTTCCTTGGCTGTCAACAAACTTTTTGCCCTTTTAGCAATGTAGCCCTCGCAGCTGGGAAGGGAGGGAAAAGTCTAAGCGGATTTGCCTGCCACCACCAACTGACACTGCACTCAACCACTGTCAACATCAGTCTTTTGCTAGCACCGTTCCTATTGTAAGTCATCCTGGATTTTTTTTTTTTAAAGGTAGCTTGAGAAGGCTGTAGTTTTGCAAGGCTGCAAAATGATTATTTTACCTCTGAACAGAAATGCTGAGAACTGCATTATTTAAAAAGTCTAGGGGCTTGCGGGTTTCTTTTCTCACTTTATTGCAGGTAACTGTGTTGATCAATTAAAAGGTGACAGAAGAGGGGATCCAAACACAAACAGTAGTTCTATATCATGAAAGCCATCTTATATACATATAGATGGGGGACAGTTTAGCCCTAACAAAATGGCACCAGGCTCCTTTCCTTACAGCACAAAGCCAAGTGTCTCCCTGACCTATTGTAACCATCCTTTCAGGAGCAAAGAATGAATTCAGCCCAGCCTCTCCTGTACCCCCAAATTAATTCAGCCTCCCCTCCCCCTCATGTTATGCAAAAGGAGTTTGTTTTTTTCATCCTCTCAAAAAAAAGTCAACAGGTCACTCTGGAACTTTCATGCACACACACTTTTTGTGGTGGGGGTGTGGGTATTTTGGAGTGGGTGGGTGTAGCTTTGCACCACATCTACCTCCAGGGTGCAGATCTCATGCTGGATGACACTGGTGGTTACAGTACATTTGATGTAGAGCTCTGCAGGCTGGAGAGCAAAATGTTGATGACAGACTGTTGGCAGCAGTACTGAGCGAAGTTCCGGCTGGTAGCGTTCAAATCCACTTGGGTTTTTCCCTCCCTTCCCACGTTTGAGGGCTACTTTACTAAAAGGGTGGAGCATGTTCTAACAGCTGGAGAAGCATCTGAGATATCTGCTTTTTACAGGGGCCTTGTGTGAGCATATAATAACTGGAGTCCTCCCTCTCCTTCTCTTTCACCTGTCAAATTTCTGACAGCAGTGGAACAAGGGCTCTTTGAAGAAAAATTTAGCAGGCACTGTTCATGTGAGTAACCTCTTTTCCTCAAAGGTGGAAGTGGGTAACAAGCAGCAAAAACTTTCAGATGCTTAGGTTTCTGTATTTTTAATTTCCAGATAGGAGAGGGTCAACTTGTATTATTTTAATATTGCAGTAATTCCAAGTGTAAGCCTAGGATCCATCCCATTGTTAATACAGTACTTTAAAATACAAAAATTTATACCTTTTACATCCTTTGTTACATGCCCCTAAGTTTTACCCTTGACCCTATATCACAGGCTATATCAAAATCCATAATTATCATCCCCAGATCTGCCCTCATACATGAAGTTGATCTATATATGAGTATATATGGTAACTACTTCCTCCTTTTTTTATTATCAATTGTATACTACATCGCCTGTGTTTATAGCAGAATTATCAACATTTACTTTTTGGCAATGCCTTATGAAAGAAATCTTTCAGTTCTCCCAGTGGTTTAGATCCAAGCCTAGGGTTAAAAGCTGGTTTTCAAATCTTTGTTAAACTATATCTGGTTAGTGCTGTCTGGCAAGACATCTGCACTGGAATGGATGGGAGTAGATTAATCCAAAGTCCCCTTCCTAAGCAGAAATAGCACATGAATAATATTACATCTGTGCTATATCAAAAACACAATTACAGATTTTAGCAGTTTAAAATACGGAATGACTTGGAGACATTTATCATAAAAAAGAATCTTATGTGTTTATAGAAAAGTTCTTCAACACATTACAACATAATGACCGAAGGTTACAGAACAAAAAGGGTGGATGCAATTTCTGAGACTATGACAAAGGCACAACTTGGATTATCATCTTTATTCCATTATGCATCTTCGAGCAATGGAAGCTCTACAATCTATGGAAAAGCTTCTTACAGCTAGGGAAAAAAAAGATGAGAACAGCTGCTACAGCTGACCTAAGTCACCCAGAGGAACTTTTGTTGCTTTTAGAGAATCATTTTCCTGTTATTTTCCTTTTAATCCATTCTGGGTCCCTTGGTATATAAAATATATGAACTAAGGACAAGATAAATTAATAATGAAAATAAGGATTTTAAAAAATGGAAATAACAGGAAATGTCGTTGGACCCACATAATAATTTAAATGGAATGCAAGATTTTCATTATCTGTTTGGGGGTTGTAAAACATACAGATTAAAGAATGAAAACTACTTCCACAGAGTACCAGTCATGGTAGCATACTGCCAGACACTGATGTCTCCTACTACAAAAAAATGTTTCTCAGGTCACAAATCGTTAGTAGCAAAACACTGCACTTGTTGGATAACAAAGAGACAGGACTATCAGAAGTCAAAAATCAGTGCAGCCTCCCAAGACCTATAAAAACCATGCAGGAAGAAGGTCAAAACTTCAAATATAAAAACCTGGTAATGGTTGATACATTCATTTTCCAGTTACCAAAGTCTAGGACAGATTTCTTCTTCGGTTGGCACTAAAAACTTCTAGAAATATGACTTAAATACAATATACAATGTATTAAATGTCTACTTCTTAAGACAGAGTCTATCAAAACACACGTACAAATTTGTCAGCAGCTGCTATAAACTGCAAAGTGGTATTTAAAAAGAGCAATTTGCAGCTAAAAATGAATGAAGCTTAACTCTTTTCCTACCTATGGTGTGTCCCCTGAAACTTGGTCTCTATATTTTCTGCAGCTGAAATTCCAAACCCATGTTTGTGGCAAAAACAGACACCTGGAATTGCAGCTAAGAGAACAGTTTCAAAGGTGCTTGCTAAGTTAATGTGAAACCAGACTATCAAACTTGCATGCTTGTAAGTGTAACAGAATCTAAATGTGTTAGTATAGTTTTTAAAAAAAGTTCACAGATGTGTCTGCCAAATCAGACATGAATCCACATGAATTGACAATATATGAGCCACCTTTTTATAGAACTTTCATATGCTGTAATGTTAACATACAACCTCTCTCTAGAAAATTTTGTGACAGCAGCAACCAGAGTTCCACTGCCCCATCTCTATTGTCCAGTCATCTCAAAAAGCATACCGAATACAAAAACTGGAAGTTCTCAAAAGATGGGCAACACTGAAGTACACACAGAATGTTTTAGTACAGAGAGGAAAATGACAGAGGAAAAGAGTTTGGGACTCTTAAGGTTGGGATGGGGAAGACAGTGCAGGTGTGATGGGAGGGATATGGAGAAAGGTTAAATCATAATAAACAGCTTGAATAAAAAAAGATATGATTTTTGCACTTTCATTATGGGGAAAAATCCTAGGAAACTGAAACAGAGTAGATCCATAACAGATAAAATAAAACTACCACTTCATATGACACAAGTAATTATATGATCAATTATGGTGATCGTCATGTGCTGATTTAAAAGGTCATTAAGCAAATGCATGGCAGATAGATCTAAGAATTCAAGAACTGTCTAGCTAAGATAACAAAATTTCTCAATTGTAATTGATGGAGAGCCAAAAATGGAGAAGGGCAATTGCCTTCATGTCCTTGTAGAATTTCTGCAAGAATCTGGCTGGTGATTCTGGAAAAATAGAGTGTTCAGCTAGATGTAGTATTTGAATTGAAGAGATTTGAGGCCATTTCCACCGTACACTGTTATAGTGCTATTATTGCACTTTCAATATTCTGTGGAATTCTGGGGCTTGTAGTTTAATGATGCCAAAGAGCTCTCTGGATGAGAATTCTAAATGCCATCCCCCTAAACTGCAAACTCCAGGAATCCATAGGATGTTGAAAGTGGAATAATAGCACTATAACAGCGCAGTGTGGAAATGGCCTCACTTTGAACACTGTTTCCAAGCTAAATGGCTCTGTGGCTTTGGAAGTAGTCTGAATATTCAAAAGTCCCTCAGAGTGATTTCAGTCCATTTGTGGGTCAAGCCATTACTTCAGTGAGACATCCTCACTTGGAAGTAAGGATGGAGGTCATGTACCAAAAGGACTCCAAAAAGTAGCAGATCAATTCACTCTAAGATAATTAACAATGGTTTTCTTCATGGGGTCTTTTTTTACAAAGTACTGTACCATAAACACAGATATTAACCTGCAGTTGTAACAATGTAAAAATACATATTGTTGTAGTTATGCACCTTCATTGACTTCAACTTATACCAACCCTACCATAGGGTTTTCATAGCAAGATCTACCAAGAGGAGATTTGCCACCATCTTCCTCTTAGGCTGAAAGAATGTAATCCAGATAACCCAGTAGATTTCCATGGCTGAGCTGAAACTTGAATCCCGGTTCCCTGAAGTCCTAGTCCAACACTCAAACCATTACAGCACGCCAGCTATTATATTATTAAAAGAAATATAATCAACATTTTGCCCTATCTCTTGAAATAATATACCGGTATTCATTTTGCCATAGGAGTAGATGAAATCTCTAGCAGATGCAAGTAATTTTATACATATACCACAAGAGGTAACAATACTTGAAACTAGAAGAATGTTCACACTGAACTTTGAAAATCAGGGTAGAACTCCAAATGAAAGCAAACCATAATAAATATATTAAGAAAGTGTATCATTTTTCCCCCAGGATTGAATGCATTGCTCAAGTCTGTATACTAACTTGTTTGATATGTACAATAACATGTTTTTCTAAATCAATCAATGGTTTCTGTTGTTGTTTTCCCAAGTAATCTACAGCTCTGGTACCAGTTTTCATCTATGAAATCATACTACAGTTGTCACAAAATGGCATGCACTGTTTCCAGAATAAAATACCATTTCAGATCTGAAGACACTCTTTTATGAAGTATATTTTAGTCAGCTACTTACTTCAGATCCTGCAGAAGATCTTTTGCATTAAGCATAGTTATTAAAGAGGTGGTAGCTGCTGGAATAATGATTATGGGTGTTCGAGATCCTGTAGAGAGAGATCTTTTTTAAACAACTAGCAGATATAATTTTAACAAAATACACTTATCATCATTATTCCTTGACTGGGTACTCACACACATAAAAACAAAACTATGAAAGACTGCAAAACTATTTGCAACTCCACACTTAAGACAGACTGATTCTGGTTACAAAAAGGCCGATTAAATTATGATCAACTCACCTTTTTTCTGGTTTGGAGGTGGCCTTGCTTGGGAGACTGTGAGGGAGAAAAGATGGAACAAAATTATCAAGCACGTTTATCTATGAAATTCCTCAACTCTTTTTAGAGTAAGTTCACACAATGAACAAGTCTGAAACAACAATCTCAGTTTAGTTCCAACTTGTACATTGGCTAAGAAACAATCAGGAAGCCACTTCATTAAATTGTGCTTCCATCTGAAAAAAAGAAAAATCACTAGATGGTCTGGCTTATCATTAGCTTCCAAATTGCAAAAAGATAACTTTGGCTTATTTTACAGGATTATTGTAAGCATTAAGAGAAGGTCAAGGATACAAAGCACTTACATTAGTACATTCACCAGAAATAGAAATGAATCTGTGTAGGAAAGAAACCCCACTGCCCCAAGCATTAAGGGCTCCGTTTAACCCAGGAGTAGCTACATGGAAATAGTAATAAAACTATTAGCACAGATTAGTTGGATCCTTTATCTCCACATTCTTTTTGCCTAAGAATCTAGCAATCATTTTACTACTCTACTGTGCTCACATGGATGTCTAAGAAGTTTTCTCCCTCTTATCAAAATGAGCAACATGGCTTTCTGCAATATCCAGTTGGTATTAGAGTGCAGATATTCCCCCTGCTGCCCCAGCCAACAAGAAGAGGTCAGCATCAGCAGCTATTCATGCTGCTGGCCTGGAGATCAATATGATTCAACAGTGAAAGCATAAAGCAGCCGGAACAAATCATTCAGCTATGTCTGAGGGTCATGAAGACTTCAGGGGCATGAAACACACCCTACAGCGCTCCAAGCTGCAGGGAAACTGTTCACCAAAGACATCATGTTTTAAGGAACTATGCAACTAAGTACTTAAATCACCAAGTGCTTTCAGGATGGCAGATACATCAACATCAAACAGGGAAACGTGAAACTCTACTGACATCTATGATGGCAGAGTATAAAATTTAAGATTTACACAGTACCACCAGTGATTGTACCACCACATTACCATCAGATCATGATGTCAGCAGGGTTTATACTATATTTATACCATCAATAAATAATTCTTTAAAAAGAGGAAATTAAACAATTTTTCTAGTGAAATTTTGAGGGAATGCTTTATAGCACTTTGTGTATTATTATTAATATTCTGCAATATGGAAAGACAGTCATGATATGGGTCAGCTTTTGTACTGATGAAGGCTTGAATGGGCCTTTCAGTTAATGTGTGTGAAATCGCATCTGGCAGTGTGACCTCATGTGTGACAATTTATCCAGATGTATTTCTGTTCTTGCTACTTCTACCCTTTCCATATCATTGCCTGTCAGCTCCAAACACATTCTTATTCTCAACAGCCCTGGCGAGATAAATATGACAGGCAGTATGACCTTTCTAAGCACAGGCACACAGCCGCAGAGATAAGAGAACCAGTAAAGAATTCCAATACCATGCGACTCCAAATACATTAACACTCTGTCTTCAAAGATCTTTTAGATAAATCTTATTTTATAACCAAAAAATAAAATAAAATAACAAAACAATTATTTTACACTTGATAAAATTAGGATACAATTATTTAGGAATGGTCATTTAAAGAGTGGTTCTCTATCATCACCATGAAAAAAAAAATCTTCCTAATAACTGCAGCTGGAGAAGCTGAAGAGCATATTTTCCACTGGGAAGGCACTACGAATTATTGTGATTAAGATGCCATTCAGACTGATCTAACTCAAAAACTCTAACTCTCCCTATTTTACTTTCTTCATTTTTTTCTATATTATATTGCTTCTTAGTACCTATCAAACTGCATAACTCCTCCCTGACTTGGTAACCATTTAGCACTGAAAATCGATCCACGGCCGTCGAACATGGTCACTCAACATAATTATGGCATCCATGCTTAATATGATTAGTTTAAGAAATAGTGACCGTTGTAACTCAGCACGTGTTGAAGACCTCTTGACATATGAGATATTGAACAGTTGCTCTCTCTTGAAATGGAATATTATGAACCGAAAACTTATATGCAGAAGTGCAGGACATGTCAATGCTAAAAAGCTGGATCAATGAGATTGTCAAGTATCTCCCATGGAAGACCAGACACTGTATTTTAGCAATGATACTGAGATTCCTAACTGCTTTTTAAGAAGTGCAGATCTACAAATTTGTACTCATGAAATTTTTACACTAAGTTATCATTGATTCAATGAGCAGTTTAGCTGCATCCTCTTGATTTTAGATAAAAATTACTACTAATTACCAACAGGAGGCATGATGCTTCCCACAAATTAAGTATATCAAGATCAGAGTGCACCTGAGTGCCTAGCTACACATTTTAACAGACTACTTAAAAATAAAATAAAATAAATTCACTAACAATGATACATGTAAAGTGCTTACTAGAACAAATTATATACCTGGCCTCGTTACAGGCTGTGCTGCTGGGGTTTGAGTCTTCCGTGCTGAAGCTCCTTCCTTTTGAAAAAGAGGATGTAAGAGTCAGCCTTTAATATAGCAAACTTACATTTATGTACATACAAATATATACCTGTTACATAAGACCATAGCCACAGTTATTACATAAATTGATATGTTCTTTAAAAAGTTTTAATTAAAAAACAACAATAGGGGAATAATTCTTATTTCCAAAAAAATTTTACAGCAACATTTTTAGAAAGTAAAAAGAAAGATACTTTGATGAATGGAAACATTTCTCTATACCCAGGCCATTTCCTCACTACACTGGTATAGTGTTATTATTCCATTTTTAACATCCTTTGGAATTCTGGGGTTTATAGTTTACTGAGGCCAAAGAGCTCTCTGGCTGAAAATTCTAAATGCCCCTCTGTAAAACTGCAAGATTCCAAAATATGTTTTGAGGTGGAATAATAGCACTATTACAGTGTGGTGCAGAAATGGCCCCAGGCTTCCCAAACCTGATGTCCTTGAGGCTATGTTGGTGTGTGTGTGTGTGCGCGCGCGTGCCTTCAAGTATAACTAAATACAAGGTACCTGAAAGCACATGACCATGGTATGAATCAATAAAGAAAATATAAATAGCATAGTATTTATGGTCTATTATGTATAAATTTAATAAAAGTGACAAAAATCATGCAATAAATGTCAAGCACATTATAGTAAGTGTCCACTATGAAATGAACTTCAACTAGTTAAATAACAACATGGGATTTGAATGATAACAATAATATAGCGTCAGCAATAATAGACACAACCAGATACCTGAACACCAAGTTGAGAGACAGGAATTACAACCATCAAATCTTGAATAAGAAGTTAGGAGGACAGGTTTTTTATGCCACCATGAAAGATAGCCACTTCGGCAATTATTAAATTGTTATCTTTCTTAGTTGTATACTTGTTTTGATTTGAGGATGTTTATCTTAGCAGTTTACCAATAAAATCTGGCCTACTTTAAAAAAAAATATTCTGAGCAGTATATCAAGAAATTATTTTATATTACCATATTACTTACTTTATTTATTGATTCATGTTGCAACTGTACACTTTAAAGTGCTTTTTATGTTTTGGTTTTGTTGTGGACTTCTGCCTTCAGTGTTATTTGGCAAACAATACCTACCATTTACAGCCACCAAAAAAAGGTAAAGGCTATCAGTAACATGTTTTGGCTCTTTTTCAAGGAAGATGGGCAACATTACAGAATATATTTATCCAACCATGAGTTTGATTTTCAACTGGCTAGATTTTTATTTAATGTACTAAAAAAAAAACACAATCTTGCAGAAGTCCACAAAAGTTACTAAACCATAAAAGTGTTCACTACTATCTGCCCAGAATACCTACATTGGAAATCTGGAGGTCAAATGAAAAAAAAACCATGATTTTATGATGGAATCTTATACTGAAGATGTCCTGGTTCACAGGCTGTAGCATTTAACTGAAACCCTTGTATGCTCCCACCCCCAAAAAAGAACCCTGTTGCAATTACATATTCTGTGCTATCCTAGTATATCACTCTGCTGATAAAAAATATTAGGGACGGGCCAACTGAATCCTCAAATTCTGGGCAAGGATTCGAGTTTCAGGAATCTAAATCCTGGAGCCAAAACAGCAAATCAAATCTTTTGAATCCACCAACCAAGTTTGTTTCTTTTCAAAATTGGTGCCTCCGGAGCCCACTAAAAGCCTGATTGGCCAGCGTGAGCATGCAAAAATTGCGACATAAAGCTACCCATGTACGCTGGAGGCTGCCTGTGGTCACTCGTGCTGTGTGCTCACCCACTTGTGCTGCCTGTGCTCGCCCACTCAGGCTGTGTGCTCGTCTGCTTGGGCTGCCTGCCTGTGCCCGCTCGGGCTGCCTCCCTCTGCAGGGTAATTATTCTCTTTTTCTCTATTCTTTAGACTTGAGACTGAACATCAGGGTAGAGAATTGGGACTGGACTAGAGGCTGGTGTTTTGGTTTTTTTTTTTTTTCCAGTGCCTTCCTTGTTGCAGGCCTTGAGATTTGACTGGAAGCTACAGTCTTCTTGAGATTTCAAGGACAGCTGAGAGATCCCTTTGCAAAGCTCCCTTGCAAAGCTCCTTCATACACAATTCTGGGGTTTGTAGTTTTACAAGGTGTCACAGCCTTCTCTGCAAAAGTGTGCTGGTGCATTATTAAACTACAAACCCCAGGATGCCATAAGGAGCTATGCAAAGAAAAGTCAGTTTTGACCTGGATTATCTCTGTACTGTAGTATGTGGCCCTGTTAACACAGGCAGGAAAATATGGGATTAATAATCCACATTTTCCTGCCTGTGTAAACAGGGCCTTCATGTCATTTTCAATCTGGGGAGACAAAACTATGATAATTGTCCTGGCCACATTTCTTCAGAGGGAGGTTTGCCTTTCCTAGGCTTTTGCTAAGGCTGAGAGAGTGTGTCTTGCCCAAGATTATCCTTGCCTTTTGTTTTGTTTTGTAATAGTCAACCAAGGAGATGGCATCATCTTGAGCATCCTCCAACATCTACTTCCAAATTACATATAATGAGAATTATACCCATTGCACTCTGTGTTCTGCAAATATATCCAGAAGGAAAGGCTCACATACTACTTCAGCCATGTGGGAAACACATCAGAACCCAACATTCAGCCCAATTTCAAGACCTGAAAAGTAATAAAAGTACACCATCCACAGTGACTCCAGCTTCACCCTTAAGCCCTGCTGTGACTGTCAGAATCCAGAATCCAAACATAAAGACAGTACTGACACAGATGATACAGTCATTATTGGGACTCTCGTACCAGTTCCTTTCAGTCCTAATTCACATTCAGCAGCTTCCTCCTTTGACATCACCCCCACTGAAATGCAAGACAGCATCTTCTTTCCAACTGACTCTGAAAGCCTTCACATACACCATTCAAAGTTTCAAGTCTGGAGACAGAAGAGCTAAAGCTATCACAAGGTTGGTTGTCAAAATGATCTGCAAAGATAACCAGTCATTGTCCATAGTAGAAGATAAAAGTTTCAGAAATTTGATATGCCACCTTGAGCCATGGTACAGCATCCCAAGCAGGAAGCAGTTTGCCCAAAAGGTGATCCCAGAGATGTATGAAGAGGAAAAAAGAAACGTGGAGAATCTTTTAGAGAACACTGATTTTGTTGCAGTGACAACTGACATGTGGACCTCCACAAGTTGTGACAATTACCTCAGTTTGATAGTTCACTTCATAGATGACAACTCTGAATATCATCACTTGTGCTTAGAATGCATTCCCTTTGCAGAGGTTTCCCACACCAGCATCTGCTATAGAAGCTTTCATCACCACCACTATGAAAGAATGGAATCACTTGCACAAAGTTGTGTGTGTCATGAGAGACAATGGGCCGAATATGGTTGCAGCTTTGGAATGCAGTACCTTTGACCATTTGCCCTATCTTGCTCACACCTTTCAGTTAGTTGTCAAAGATGGCTTACTGAACAAGACTGAAATTAAGGGGATCGTGTCCACCTGCTGGAATACTGTGGGACATTTCAAGCTCTCCTCTAAAGCCATGAAAGTGTCACAAGCTTCTCAAGTCAAGCTAGGTGTGAAACCCCATCGGCTGATACAAGATGAACCAACTAGATGGAATTCTCAGCATCACATGCTCAGTCATCTCATGGAACAAAAGCAAACTGTTTTACTATCTGCTTTAGAGTTGAATTTCCAGGTTGATCTGACCACTCGACAATGGACCACTATAGAAGAAGTGATATGACTTCTAGATGTGTTTGAAGGAGTGACATTTGTGGCCAGTTCCAGTGAAGTGACTATCTCAGAAATAATTCCTTCAGTGAATAGCACCACTTTTGCTCTCCAAAACTTCAAATCAACCTTAGGTTCCATCCAGGGTTTCCGAAATGACTTGCTGACATCTCTGAAAAGGCGCTATCAATCTGTAGAAACGGAAAAACTGTACGCTCTTGGAACACTCCTGGATCCCCATTTCAAAGCCAGCGTCTTTTTAAACAAAGAACATCTTGATCAAGTGAAATCAACACTGGCCATGGAAATTTCTAATCCTCATTTGCAAGCAGATGTCCCTGAGCTGCAATCATCACAAGAAAGGGAAAGAGGCACCACTCCAGCATTGTCAAACAAACCAGAAGGAGTTCATAGCTAGTGGAGTCACTATGCTCAGTTGATGACCCCATTTTGCAGCAGTGAGGACAGTTGCACTTTGTCTCTGAAGACGAAATCTATGCCTACTTGTCAGAACCACTGCTTCCGCCATCTGTGGACATTTTCAATTACTAGAAGGACAACCAAAAAATCCCAATTTGAGGAAACTATCAAAAAAGTTCCTAATCACACCACCATCAACAGTAATATCAGAAAGACTCTTCAGCATATCAGGTGTCATAGCTGATAAAAAAACGCAGTAAGCTAGACCCAAAGCGAGTTAGAATGCTGTTGTTTTTGAACAAAAATCCACATTAAAGGTTTCAGCTATGTTTTTTTTCTTTGTTTACATTGCCCTGAAACAGTTCAGGCAGGAACTCTTACAAGTTTAAAAGTAACATGTTTTTGATTGTTCTCAATTTTGTGGAAAGAATCAAGACTCAGGAGTTTATGTACTTCCTGTAGTAGATGAACATGTTAAATTGCATTTGTATCTTCTTAAGAAGAAGTATACGGGTATGTTTTCCTCAAAGTGAAAGCTATTATTTAATTTGTTTTCCATTAAACAAAGATGTCGAATTCTGCTTCAAAACATTTTTCAGTAGAAGTGCTTTCTTTCCCTTGCCTTTTAAACCCCCTTTTAAAAAAGGATTCAAAAGATTCAAAATTCGTGAGATTCATGGATTCGCAGAACCTTCCAGGGATTCAGATTCAGAAAATTCTGGATTTGTCCCATCTCTAAAAAAATATGCTAGTAAAATGGCAAAACGCGCTGGAGAAATGGATAGTGCAGAGAAAGAACTTTTGAAATCTTATAGCACTTCAATCCATGGTAGTACCCCCAGTGATGGCATAATTTTCCATCGCTCCTAGAATTTGCATAAAGAGTTCCCCATGCCTGTCCCAAACCAACTCCCATGATGGATCACAATAATTTTGAGTTAAAAATAGAATTTAAAAACTCTATCAGAGTTTTAAAAATATAAACAATGAGTTTCAATATTTTTAAATATGAAAATTTAAGAAGTTTATTTAGAACACAATTCAAAGTTAATGGAAGCCTACAGTTTCATCAAACTGAACTTGGATAAAAACTGCCCTATGAAAGCCTGCATTCCTTGCTAAAGAAAGAACACTGAGGAAAATATATTTGGTGTTCACAGTACAGCACACAAGTTCCTATAATTATGTTATAGCCTGAAACTTGGTGCCAAGAACTATCAAATAATCAGAGATTATTGAATCCAACAGATGCAATCCTAAATCATATCAGAAATGTGAATGTTTATTTGTCAGTAAGTTCTATTATGTGGGAGTTGTTTGTTTTTAACTAAGGGTACACAAAACTGAAACCTAGCCTTCAGTAAATGATTCTTGCTTAACATTTGTCCATATTTCTCTAAAAACAGAAAAATATCTATAATACAACATGCATGCAGTCTGGACAGCGAACTGTCTTAAATACCAGTTGCTAGAGAATAATACAAGAGCAAGACCAGTGGGTATTGCCTCTGTGCTCTACCTGTGGGCTTCCCACAGTCATCTAATTTAGAAAGCAGAACACTAGATGAAACAGTCTTTAGTCTGAACCACTCCAGCATTTTTTAGACTGGCTTTTTATAGGAAAAAGAAATTACATCTTATCTTTTGGTTAAAAACAAAACAAAAGTAAAGCAGCCACTTATTACTATAATGTAAAAATGTAGTGTCCCTGCCTTCATCCATGCATGAAATTCTACTGGATAAATTAGTACTGCAGAAGCCAACGGAAGTATCTATGCACAAGTAGCAAACAGCTTGCCAACCATGACACTGATCTTTTAACACACATGAGTCAAGCAGATAATTTTAAAATTATTTATGAGGAAGTGAACTATTTTGATGGCACCAGAATTAGATGCCAATAAACACATACATGGTTGACATTAAATCAGTGTCTAACAGCACTAGAAAGGTAAGCAAACATGATAGTTTTCCTAAGCAAAGATTATCCATGCACATCTCCACCTGTGAAAACCATACAACCATCTATATCGTTATGACTGCACATATCTGAAAGCATTACAGCAGAGTGTACTCAAATAAGCACAGCTATGACAAGCAAGTAGGGAAGCTTACACAGCACAAAGATTACATCTGTTCAGTAAATATCACTTGTAAAATGACCCTTAGATTATAATACACATGCCAACCAACCCCCCCCCAAAACAACCAAAAACAAATAGAAGACTCAGCAAACCAAATCAAGAATCACTAAATTGTTTCAGTATCCATTGGTATTTATCTACCATGACTGTGTCATATAATTTGCTGCTGCAGAAATTCTGTTCACTTTAACACAGACTGCATGAAAGTAGGAGCAGATGGCAAAATCTACAGAGGTGAACAAAAGTTGAACAGCAGTATTATCAAGCAGATTACTTCTTTGTAAAAAAAAAATACTGTTACATAAAATCTAGATTACACATTTTTTCCTAACAATTAAAACCCAGAATGGGTCACTGTGCTAAAATTAGTTCTACCTTGAGTAGACCCATGATATCAACCTTAGATATTACTAAGATGTCTTATGCATGTCAGTGGTCTGCTCTAAACAGCATGGTCAGTGGATTTAGCTGTGTGAAACAATCCCCTCTGAAAGATACATAGTAGGCCGACTCTCATTTGTCCTACTTAGGAAGACTAGAAATCAGTTAAGAATCCCCTTTCAGAACTTCAATAACACATGCTGGATTAATCATACTGTGAGGAAAAATTGTTTGGTTTGCATTTCCAACAAGAAAAGCATAATGTCCTTTTCTTTTATAGCAGTATTACTAAATATTTAAACTGGCTCATAGCAAAAGTTTTTATTCTCAAATCTCTGTCATTTACTAGTCATAAACATCTTCCCACAGCTGCAAGGTAAGATGTTGCAAATCACTACTTCAACTGCAAAACGTGTATCTGTCTTAAAAGCAAATGAATCTCAGATGGTGGGGACTTAGAGTTGGGAAAAAGAAACTTTTAACTCTTTCCATACCTTCTATTTTCCAGTGCTAAGTCTCTCCCCCCCCAAAAAACTACTTGCACACTTGTTAATATTAATACTGTTATTTGTGTAAAACTGCATTGGAAGAAGAAGATCATTTGTTTTTTAAAAAGATGCTGTCACGGAAGCCAAGGTTCAAAAAGTAATCTCTGAATTAAAATTAGGTAGGGCATTGGGAAATGACAACATTTCTTTGGAACTTCCAAAAAGAAATTTAAAATAGTGGATCCCAATCAGACAGCTATTTTTCCAAAAGACTGAGCCTTGGCAATAATTATTCTTATTTATAAGAAGGGTGACCACTCAGACCCAGAGAATTATAGACCAATCAGCTTACTGAATGCAATCAGTACATTATATGTTAGACATTTGCAGTCTAAACTATTAGACTGGTTAGAACAAGAAAATACACTGGAAGAAGAACAAGCAGGTTTTCGAGCTGGATGTTCAACAACAGACCAAGAGCTCATTTTACAACATTTAGCTGAAAAGTATTGTGCCCCTTTAGGTGGAGCATTATATGCAGCTTTTATTGACTTTAAATCTGCCTTTATTTAATATCCAGGCATAAACTATAGATGAAATTACAGGATACATGTATGGAGAAAAGGCAGTTAATGCTTATCCAGGGCCTGTACAAAAATACAAGCTCAGAATAAAATATAACAACACAGGCCACCTTAACAATAAAATTCCCACATCTAGGGGCATTAAGCAGGGTTGTAGCCTGGCCCCTTTATTACTGCATTTGTATACCAATTCACTGGTTAAATCTTAAAAGGGGAAATCCTTCCATTCTCCACAACTGGTTCACCACCCACTTTCAATTCTTCTATATGCAGATGATTCTATTCTGCTATCATATACAGTGATTGGTCTAAGAAGATTATTAAGGGAGCTGGCCATAAATTGCCAAATTTTGTTTACTTTCCAAGTTTCCTCTTTCCTGTTAAAATTGTCCATGTGGACAATCGGAAAGTAAACAAAATTTACTGCCAGTAATGAAGAACACTGAAATCAAGACTCAAAATATGGCAATGAACACCACCCAGACTCTGGAGGTCCCTCTACCGGAAACAATACAATGGATTGCTAATGTACTAAATGCACTGTTATGCATATCCCCTGACTAACAATACAGCCCTGGGGAATATTACATTTAACAATAGGCCATCACACAGGCCAACTGTAACATATGCAAATTGCTTCCTCCCATCTCGGGACTACACAAGTATACATACTCTGTCTCACTTCCATGCCATCAGATCCTCTGAAGATGCCAGCCACAGATGCAGGCTAAACGTCAGGAGCAAATACTCATAGAACACAGCCTCAAAGCCCAGAAAATCCCACAACAACCTATAGATTCTGGCCATGAAAGCCTTCCACTTTACAAATGTAATGTACTTAGTGCACTTGTACGTAATGCATGTATACATGATATATAACTTTTAGCTGTAACTGTAGTTGTGTACCATTATTATTTTATAAGAACTTTTTTGGTACTTCTATTTGGTCTATGACCATAAATAAACAAATTGATTGACTGATTGAAGAAAGATGCTGGGGCATGGTTACACACAACTGCAGGCAATGTATACAGTCCTCCCTCCAACATAATTCATGTGTTTGACCTTTGCAAACCTGATTATTTGTGAGGACCACATGTGCCTCCCCCATACTCCTTCTCCCAATCTCTTGTGTTTTGCTGGACATGAAGAAGGAAAGCAAGCGTGCCCTGGGAAAAGATAAGAGAATGGGGTGTGGAGAAGGCACACACGTGCATTCTCCCCTCTGGAGCGCCCCCACCCCATTCCTGTGCATTTGACTTCACTGGGAGAATGTGTACTGAGGCAAAAGACAAAAGAATGAAGATAAAAGCACGTACACCTTCTTTCTCCTGTCTGGAGTTTCCCCTCCCATTCCCACGCATTTTGCCCCAGCGTGGAGAACACGCGCAGAGGCAAAATGTAAGGGAATGGGGAGAGGCAGGTGTGTACCATCCTTCTCTCCACTAGAGGTTCCCCCTCCCATTCCCTTGCATTTTGCCCTGGGCACAGAGAACATGTGCCAAGGCCAAAGGGAAGAGAATGGGGTGGAGCCGCAGAAGGGAATGGGAGGGGTAAGGCAGGGGGAGTTAACTGCAGTTTTTTTCACTTTTGTGAGGGTTCTGCACTCCAAACCCTCACAAAAGGGGAGGTCTAAAGAAGTTATTCCTTAGTTTCACATTTAACTTTATTTAGTTATCCTTATCTCCATATTCTCAGCCTTCCACTCTTTTATTTTAAAAAATACAGTCCCAGCAACATCTAACAGGAAGATTTTTTCAGGCTTATGACCACATTCACTGTTTCAAACTCCTGTTTTTATACACACAAACACAAACACACAAGAGAGAGAGAGAGAGAGAGAGAAGGCAAAAATAAAGAAAGCAATCTTTTGTGGGTCTTGCAGTTCCTCAACCCTGACCTCACAAAACTCCAGAATGTAGAAATTAATTAAAAACCAGCAAGTAGAAATGGATAGAAAGCACTTCTAGTTCTGATGTCTTTGTTTTGTGTCATTCTTTGGCCACATGCAATCCTTAGAGGGTCAGAAAGAAGACAATTGGCTCACTTGGTATCCATAACATAATAGTCCTTGGGCTACCCTGTGCTGTTTTTAAGAATTCATTTCTCTCTGTTGTTTTATGTTTGTATTTTATATTGGAATTTAGTGGAATGCACATTTCATTCTAAATAGAATGTTTTGAATTAAAAGAACATTTTACATCAATAACTTATTTCCACAGATTCATCCTGATAAAAATGGGCAGTATTTTTACTATGACATTTCTGCATCTAAAACTACCATTTCCTTTTTTTGAAAACAAGGACATTTCGCCCTTTTACTTTGTAACTACTCTGACTGTATTTTGAAACAGCACTAACAGCAATAAACACTTTTAATTGCTCAAAAGCTTCATATGCCATCACTCTACCATCTTACAATACCCATGTAATATAAGTCCATGTGATTTCTGAACACTGTAGATGAGAGTGCTGGCGCGAAGGCTCCTAATGTATGAGGCACAGAGACCACGAAGAAGAACTAAAGTGATCCAAGTTCAGGGCTGCTGTGAGATCTGAGCCAAGGACTTTATATTCTTATATCCATTATTTTCTGCTAGCTTCAAATGAGTTATATGCAGTGTTGCAAATGTTTCTGCAGAAGGGTGAAAAGATCTATAATTTCAAGAACTGGATACTAAAAGCCGGTAATTTTAACTCCCCTTTGACAATCATATACATGACTGAATGAAATAAAATAAAATTTAGCCTCAGTAATAAAATAAATAAAATAAAATTTAGCCTCAGTGGAGACATGAGCTGGACATCTGAAACACAGGAAGAACTCACAGGTACACACATCTGAAACAGAGTTGGCTCTCTGCATCCACAGGTTTAACTTTGGCAGATTTGATTATTTGCAGATTATTTCCTGCTACCTCCACTGTTGCTCTACACCATTTTTAATAAGGACTTGTAAGTCTTACTTCACATTCACAGTCTCTGCAAGCCTCCTGAGACTGCGAGAGACTGCAAATGTAAGCTGATGCTTTTAAGTCCCTATTAAAAATGGGGCATGGAACTAGTGGAGGCAATGGCAAACCTAACCAGCAACTTGCTTCTGCCTTGAGAAGGTACCCTGCCACCTAGAAGGCACAACCAGGCGCTCCTCGTTGCATATTCAAGTGTGTCAAACTTCTCTTGTGTGTGTTATATATGGGGGGGTCTATAGATATTTGAGGTTTCTCTTCCTCCATGGGGATCCTGCATCCCTAGCCCCCACCAATGTGAAGGAACAACTATATATCCACTGAGATCTAAGGATGGTGGGGGAGGTATAGATTACCTCCAAAGAGCGTATATTTCCCACAGCACAATACACACACCACAGTTGCTCTGGACAACTTGTTGTTTCTTAACATTTGTTCTGAAAAACTGTGGCTGCTAAACATATAAGGCAGTAGGGAAGAGATGGCAGCAAAAGAGAGGTGGGCATCCACTTCCTTAGATCTTGATCCACAGAAATTCAGTCTGTGTTGAGAGGACGGGGGGGGAGGATGTACCAGCTGTGAAAAAATGTGACTGAATGATATTTTTTTCCCCAATGGTTTGCACGTACATTGAGTGAGCAGGGTTTCCAGCAAAATCGCCACATGTAGCTGTAAAAGGTTCTGATAAGCTCAGCTCAAGTACAGAACCACCTATGTATGGTGGATCACAGGCATTACAAAGAAGAACCAACAGTTATTACATCTCTGCTGAAGCAAAGCAAAACCACTGCACTAATCTCCTGACATGCAGTAATTTTGAAAAGTAAATCTTCCTCACATTTCTCTTTAAAAGCATACTGTCACTATAGCTTATCTGACGAATGACACCACAATTTATGGCGAGGAAAAATTAAAGATATGGGGAAGGGGGTCATCCAATGTCTCATTCTTGATTTCTTTGACACAGAGTTGTTTTAAATACTCCCAACGTGCAGGTTTATACATACACACAAACACATCTGGAAGTCTCTCAGGAGAAAGTCTTTCATGTTTCCCACATTGTAAGAGTCAATGGGACTACTTATGACTAGTTTTGTCAAGTTAATTCTTTATGGGAGAAGTTCCATTAAAGGATATTCAAACAAATATTTATCCACTTCCACCACCACCACCCAAAAAACCCACCCACATTGTTAGGCTGACTACACAGTGTCTATCAATGAGGGCATTATTTTCACAGACATCATTTTTTGAATTGCAGACATCCCTTTCAAATGAAAGCAGAACCAATAAGCAGGAAGAAGATATCAAAGAAAAGTAATATAGATCTCAGCACTACTGGTGCAAGTACACATGCACATATATTCCCTTTTTATTGAAGGTCTTCATAAAATTAAAGCTGACAGATTATAGCTAAGAAAGGGATCTCATCATCATCGAGAATGGATTTTATGCTGCTTTAATTTATTTAAAGCATTTGTATGCCACATAATAGCGTTCTCTAACAATAAAATGTTAAAATATAGTGATTCTATTATCAATAAAACAGTAAAAAGCACCAGAAAAATGTCATCACCAGCAACAAATAAAACTGTAAAATAAGACACACAATAAAAAAGGCCCCCATCTTTATAGCTGAACACCAAAGGACTCAATGTTCACTGCCCCATATCTGTCAATCTCAATCTAACTAGATTTCCTTTGAGTTTGATGACGATGGCCACCTGAACCCCCGAGGTTGTGAACAACAGAAGCTCGATACTATCTGTATACAGTTGTCCTTCCACTTTGGCGAGCATTTAGGGCACAGAACCTTTGCGAAAGTGGAAAAACGATGAATAACTCCTCCCTGCTCTCCCTCCTATTCCCTTCTGGGGCTCCCCCATCCCACTCCCAGGCAAAAAGGAAGGGAATGGGGGTGGGGAAGGCTCACACCAGCCTTCCTTTCCCCCTCCAGAGCTCCCCCTGCCATTCCTATGCATTTTGTCCAAGTGCTGAGAACTCACAGAAGTCTTCCCTCTTGATTCCTTTTCAGTTTGCCTTAGCATGAGTTCTCCATGCCAGGGCAAAATACATAGGAATGGCAAGGGGAGCTCCAGAGGGAGGAAAGGAAGGTTCACACAAGCTTTCCCCCACCTCCTTTCCCTTCCATTTTGCATAGGAAGGGGAAGGAAGGAGCTCGTGGGGGAGGAAGGCTCTTGCGAGCTTTTCTCCATCCACTTTCCCTTCTGTTTTGCATGGGAAGGGAAAGGTGGGAGCTCCAGAGAGGAAAAAAAGCTTGTGAGAGCTTTCAATACACCCCCCATCCCCTTCTGTTTTGCCCCAGTGCGAGTTTTTTGCACTGGGGTGAAGTGCATAGGAACAAGAGGAGGAGAATGGGTGGAGGCACACGCGCTCATGAATAATCAAATTTGTGAACATCAAATCTGCAAATGTGGAGGGAGAACTGTACTGGTGATACATCAAATCAGATCTCTGGATGACCTTCATTTAAACATTAAGGGAGACCTTAGCAAAAACCTGCAGCAACTCTGAAGATGGCCATCCAATCAGAAACTGAAACAGTGCCAAGCAGTAACAAAATGCTGAGCAGTCCAGAAAGAATGAACAGGAGTCACACTCCCACATCATTCTTTTGGCAAAGACCATCCTGCAAGACAGTGTCAGTTTTTCTGCTGGAAACTCAGACCTAAAATCTGAATGAAATACAGTTAGAAAATCAGTTTCATCCACTAGCTTCAGAGCAACTGGCCAAATGGGAAAAGCAGATTGAGTCCTGGTGGCTTTAGTAGCCACAAAGGAAGCAGCCACTGGTCTTAGACTCCCAGCAAACAAAACAGCATTGACCTAAAAACTCAAGATTTTCCATTTTATTTTACCTCAGTTCGGAAAAAATGGCAATATAAAAGAAACACATCTACAGCATAAAAACTGTCAGATACAAATATGAACATGTCTCCCAAAGATGTTTTTTTGAGGTGGAGTGGGGTAGCTCTTCTATCTGGTATCTATGCTAAGGAAGCAAAAGCCAGCAGAAAACTAAAAAAATGGTATACTAAAAGAATCAGTCAGGAACAGAATAGTACAGCATTTCTGTACTTAACTTTAACTGGAAGTACTCCAAGCTAGGTGAGATTGTGGAATAAATAAGTTTTGTATCTTTTGCCACACGTTTTATTCATAATAATACCTGAGAGCTGAAACTACACGAAAACTTCTGCATCTATCATTTCCTTAGAATGGGCATTACTGGTTCACCTCAGTTATGGTGCTCCATAACAGCTCCTATCACTACAAATGTTATGCACAAACTATCATTAAAAATCAAGAGCAATGAAATTCAAACCACATTATGGATCCTTCTAGGCGCAACCTATCTTCGATGACATGGATATAAACCAAATGTAACTTTAAAAGTCTTAAAAAAAATCAAACAAGAGAAAAGCAAACATGAGTCAAACCAGGTTTATTAAAGAGGCAGCTTCTATTGTCCTAGCACTCAATATTCAAGACATGGGCCAAGAAAAAGAAGTTGAAGACTATGAATAATTGCGCTACTGTAAATAAAGTTCTCAGATGGCATGCAGAAATTGGTCATTCTTGCTAGGGGAAGTTTTTTGGTCTTCTACCTGAGAAGGGCATGCAAAGGAAGACTCTCAGATCACCGATTATGAAACTTCATGTAACATGGTGACAAAGCTTTTCACCTTTGTTCACATAGTGAACAGAGATGCCCAAGCTTACAACATTTCAACTGTAGATCTTTAAGGACAAATGGACATACTTCTACATCACACTACACTCTGTTTTAGTGCCATGTGAATGAGCAGGAACGAGGCACAGCAAGCCTTCAACTCACACAAAAGCTTCTACTTTTGATGATGCGCAGCTTGCAATGTCTTCCAGGTATGAAATTGTAATTAATCTGAGCAAAGGTTAGTTTAGACAATGTTCTGAAATTGTTTTTTTTGTTTTTTTTTTAAAGAAGACACAGCAAATATTAGGCAGTCTGTTGGCTTGGTAAAACCACAGTGAACCAGAAATAACATCTTACGAACATCTTCTTCTGGCAGTGCAGCAAGAAGGGTTGAAAACAAGTTTGTGATCCTGAGATTTACTGTGGTTCTTTAATATTGTACTAAATTGTTTAACACAACATATGAACACAGCCAATGTGAGATACATCCATGGCTGAAAATACCAGCTAAGGATTCTTTTTATTCTGAAAAACCCTAATACCAGACAAAAACAGGATCCAATTCATTATGATATCTAAAGTGAACAAACTCCTTGTATGTTATTTGTAGCTAAATACTTGATTCTTCTGAAATGTTGAAAAATATCAGTTAATCCCTAAAAGACGATGTACAATAAAAGAGAGGAAAAAGAAGATTCAATCAAAGGTAACAAAGCAATGGATGAAAAAAAAATATTAAGCAATATATACAGTTGGTAAATTTGCAGAACATGACATGCCAGAGATCTGTGGGAACCCCAGTTTGTCAAGTTGTGCAAATAAACTCAATGAGTGCTACCTGGAGAATCACCAGCTCTCAAAAACCTTTAATGTGAAAGAGAAATGACCAAAAAGAGAGTGAGTGAGAGAGAGAGAGAGAGAGAGAGAAGGAAATAGAATCAGTTTTAACTGTATTTTGGCATCTTTCCAAAGTAAGTCCAAATGCTTCCAGAACTGGGAATACAAGTGATCATTAGCATGAACTTTATTTTTAGCTACTGCTCATGAACATAGTCTCACTCTTCTCACCAAGTTCAGCCCCTGCACAAACATGCACTCATGCAGAGAGAGAGAGAGAGAGGAAGAGAGAGAGAGGGAGAAACTGTCATTAGAAAGTCAAATGAAGAACGATCAATTAACTAACTGAAAAACCAGGCATATACTTTCCTGACATTGCAGTCAACACTTTCTGTTTTAAATGGGAAAAATGGCTGGGAAACTACTAAGAGATCAACTACCGTGCACCTCCCTCATGTATCCTTTTTCACTGAACTAGTTAGTGCTTTCTATCCAGAAAAACTAATCTATGCTTGAGTGGAAATTGTCAGTGAAGCACAGAAAAATGGTAATCCATATAAAAAGCACATGTAACACACACTTGGCATTTAGTGAGTGAATAGTTTTCGAATAAACTATAATTACTTTCATCAAGATTCTGGTTTGTGCTGTGCCAAGTGGTCCAAAACACATGGGAATAAGGGGGCCACTTGAAGAATGTATTATTGTTGCCTGAACTTGACAAAAGGAAGAGGAAAACATCCAGATCTTCCAAATATGAACAAGTCAAAATATATCCCATATTTTAAGCAATAATCATCCTTCAAGAAAGAACAGACTACAAAATACGACAGTGGTTTGAGGTCAAGGGCATGATCTATAGCTGTAGAGATGGATTCCTAGAGAAGACTTGCTGATATAACGAAGTCAGCCTCTGTCAGGAGCTAACAAGGTTCAAGTTTCACAAAGGCTGCTGGGGGGGAGGCAAAACCCTGCCCTGTGTTTGAAAACATCAAGTCTACTTGTTACTTGGATGCATCCCCAGCTTGAAAATACTTCCGATACCCTACTATATGTCTCTTCTGTTTTGTACATGAAGGGGATCAGGCAAATGTGTGTTGTATCATTTTTACCCCAAAATACTGGGGAACTGATATTCTGTATTTGCAGTGAGTGTGTAGTGACACAATTTTTGTTTATTTACTGTAGGTACTTATAAGTAAATGATAAGAATGATGCATTGTTTTGAAACCATTGGAAATACCTAACTCGTACTCATGGGTGTCTAGTATAGGGGACACACACACACACACATATAAAGACAGGAATATTCTTTAAGATAATGTATGACTACATACTAAGATGTCAATGCTAGCTTGCATGTGGTAAGAGCTGCATGTGATTGGCGAAGACAAGAATTTCAAGCAACCAATAAGAATTTGAGATTTATATGAACATGTGAATTAATTGAATACTCCTCATTTAAAAGGAATGGGAGAAGTGAATCTCGGAGAGAAAATATTGCAAACAAGTTATGGAAAGGGATTACAACTGCCATCTTGTGATAATCATTGGGATCCTCACTTATATCTTTATCATCTTCAGTTGTTGCTGTTGTTGTGTGACTTCATGTCATTTCTGAATTACGGAGACCCAAAGGCAAACCTATCATGGGGTTTTATTGACAAGATAAGCTCATAGGGGATTTGACTTTGCCTTCCTCTGAGGATGAGAGACTGTGACTTGCCCAAGGAAACCCAGTGGGCTTCCACGGCTGAGTGAGGATTTGAACCCCGGCCTCCGATTCGTAGTCCATTGCTCAAACCACTACACCATGCCAGCTCTGTATTAAGTGCCAATAAATTTTGAGATTCTTTGCAGCCTTATTGACTAATCACTAGCTTAAAATAAACAGATGGAAAGGTGTAAAATTCGGTTGTCAAATGCATCATGCTACATGCTATTACACAATTATAGGCTATAATTCTTCTAGAGCTGATGGCTTATTCTTCAAGGCACAGAAACTGTCTCAGAATTCCCCCCCCCCCATAATTCTTTTGCTATTTAGATGTGGGGTAGACCCACATATGTAACTCCTCCACCCTATTCCTCATGTCAGATGCATGGAATTACCTCCATTTAAAAAGTGTCATAAGGAAAATAACAAAGTTGTAAAAGACAAAAAAGACTTCAGCAGTTCATAAAAGGCCTATGAACTTCAGGTTTACTCCTTGTGCACATAGGTTTAGATTGAGAATAAGCCACAAACAAAACAATCTCAGCCATGCTATTTCCCGCTGTCCTTAGACATTCTGCAGCATTTCTTGGCAATGCCTTTTTGTACTTCCCTGGCACAAGAGCTATGCAAAGGGAGAGTAAAGGGAAGGACAGAGAGAACAAAGCTTGGGGCTGAATGAGGTGACAACTGAATGCTTCGAAGTCAGACAGAAGTTTAAGCCAGCAGCAAGGAAAAACGTCACAGCCATGAAAACAAGAGTATGGAATAAAAGCGGAAATGCATGTTGGAAGGCAGAATTACTTCTGCAGAGATCAACTGTTCACCAGCCACTACTGATTCACCCTTTGTGTAAGTCAGTAGTTACATCTCCAAGTTAAACCAGGACTGTCATGACAAAGTGCATTACACTTCTTTCCAAGGGAAAAATGAAACTAATATATGCCCTTCTCAACCCACTCTTCCACCCTAACAATCCCTGCCACGGAGATTTTAAATAGTACTGTGAGGGAGGGGGTCTTGACAAAAGAGCCTCCTTGACAACTGAGAGTGTTTAAGCTGATTGGCCAGTGAAATGGAACCTTGGATAGCCCAGGGGAGGGGCTGGTGGAAAGAGGAAAATAACGGATTTTAAATGTCTGGTGTGTGTTTGAAAAGAGGAGTGTGATCTGTGGTGTGTTTGAGGGAGGTTGGAGATTTGAATAGCTCTGTGGAGGAGAGAACTGAAAAATTGGGTATACGAGAGATAGTGAATGAAGAGGGGGGGAATGGTGTGCTGTTTATAAACATTTAGATACGAGACACATTTAAAGCAACAGTGTTACAATAAATGTCTGAAGTTCTGTGTTCCTTAAAACAGTGTCACAGAGTCTCATTCTGAATTCTGGAATATACACGCTACCAATAATATCATCTTGACCTTAGTGCCAACAGTACCACAGTCTTGGAAAATATAAATCATTGCTGATCCTTACCTCTGGAAGAAGGGCAGATTTAGGGAGGGCAGTAAAGGGGGAGAGTCCTGAAAGGAAGAAGCCAAGGAGGGACAAGAGTGAGGAAGGGACTGCATTCTCAGAAGGGGAGAACTGAGGCAGACCCATTTGTCCTGGCCCTGGCTTGATTCAGAGATCTCCCTGGCTGTTCAGACCTGAACACAAAGAGGTGTCAGGCTGGGCAGGCCTTGAGTGCGAGGCTTGGGGGTGCCTTTCCGACTTGGCACTGACGAGTGGTGTTTTTTTCTCCCGTGTGTGACAAGTAGCAACCTCATTTCCAGTATTAATCTTCCCAGATTAACTGAGCTGCAGCTAGGGAGTGGTAACAGAAGATCTGAGACATACAACTTAGGACCAGGTTATCTGAAGCATATGAAATCTATATGAAACATATAGGTCTTCATATGAGCCCGCTTGAGATCTAATAGCAATAGCAGTTACATTTCCATATCACTTATCAATGCAAAGCACTCCCAAAGCGGTTAACAATGTGTTAGCTAATTGCCCCCAACAAGCTGGGTACTCATTTTACCGACCTATGGAAGGATGGAAGGCTGAGTCAATCTGGAGCCCTGCTGGATCAAACTCAGAACATTGTGGTTGTACTTAACCACTGTGCCACCAGGGCTCTAAGACATTCAGTGGAGGCCCCTCCCTTAACCACAACACCTTTCCTGTTTTGTTTGGTAGGAAAATGTGAGGAGACCTTCTCAGTAGCTACTCCCAGACTTTGGAACTCCCTCTTCAGGGAGACCAGGATCTTTCCCTCCTTATTATCATTCTCTTGGCCAGTGAAATTTAGTTCTGTTCCAAAAGGTTTTCTAGGCATTGACTGGAAGGGCCTTTAGTAGTGTGCTGTTTATGACGTGTTCTACTGGTTTCTACCTTCTGTCTTTTACTTTGTTTTAAACGATTTTAGGTATTGTTTAATTGCATTTTGATAATAACTTTTAAATAGTTTTTATTTCTCTTTTTCCAACTGTGTTTAATTTTTGTAAACCACCTAGAACAACAACAACAACTCCTCTTCTTCCTCTTCATCTCAAAGTTTGGAGATTCACTAGATAGATAGACAGACAGACAGACAGGCAGGCAGAGGAAAATGAATCCTAAGAAGGAAACTTCAATCAGCCGCACAAACAAGGCAGTTTGGAATAAGGACTAACTGGAAGAAGCTCTCTGATGACCAAGTGAAAAAGAAATGGAATTAAGTGGTCAGAAGCAGATGAAGAAAGACCACAAGGGCTAAGAGAAAGACACCTCATTGTTTGGCTAGATCACTTCCTGAATCCAACTGATAATTATTTTAAAACATCCCCAGTGATGGAAGTACGCATAATAAAAAGATGCCAACGGACATATCTAAGATTTTGATGCAGCTGGAATTAGTAACAAATGCGTCCTCACACAAATCCCCCTGCAATGGACTTCCATGGGGAAAAAAATCAATGGAGAAAACAATAAACAAACAAGCTAAAGAAAACAGCATGCTTAATGGGCAGAGAATGGTTTTGAGGGATTGGGAAGAAAATGAGGAATAAGGAAAAACAGAATGGAATGGCTGGTACTTTAAACAGAAGGACTTTACAAAGTAATTTTTTTATTGCATAGGTCCATTTGTGTAATACAATCTTTGTTCTTTACACACACTGATCAGAATGTCAGCACTTCGTGCAATACTTATTCCTCTGCCAAAGGGTCTGTTTATTTCTGGTTTGAATAGATGTGCAGAAAAAGGCTTGTGTGCTTTGAAAAGACAGACAAGATTCAAATCCCACAGGGGCAGTAAACATCCTAGAGCGCATGATGTGTGTGTGTTGGTTCAAAGACTTGCGGGACAAAGCAGTAAAGGCATGTAGGGACTTCTAATTTTAGAACTTGCCAGGGAAGAAATGCTTTTTTTACCACCAGTATTTCATGATCGCAACCACCAATTCTTGCCTAAATATGAAGGGAACTTTGAGACACTAACAGTGTAGCTTTGCTACTTTATATCTTTTGTCTCTGTTTTCACAGAGTATGGTCCAAGAATTTTAATTTCCCCTCGATATGTAATTTCATTTTATTCGAAAGAGACAAAGTGCAACTATATTGGTACACGATAGTATTCAGTATTTGATAATCTGAACGTCTAAAATGCATAGTTCAAAGAATAGTATGGAGAAGCTTACTCCCTTAGCCCATGGAGATTTAGGCTAGGGGAGAAAGCAGTATACAGAAGGGAGGTATGAATACCTCACAATTATAAAAGTTATTCTCTAGTGAGAAGCACTGCTTTTCTAATAAATAAACTGCAAAAAGTTCATTCTGAACCCTGCAAGGATTAGACCTGTAAGGGATTACTGCTCTCTGTAACTCTTCTGAACAGGAAGAAGCAACTTTCCAAACAGTTAGAAGCTGTGGCTTTCTGTGTAGTATTTATAGCCAGATAAATAACTAAGGCCTGTTCAGATACATTTTTGTGTTTGCCACTCTAAATACAGTGAGATCAGGTCTGAGCTCACATAGTCTCCCTATTTGTCTCATCACTACTTCTGGGAAGAATAAGTAAACGGCCAAACTCTTGCTTTACTGTTTATCTTAAACCTATACTGACAGAACAGGTATGCCCAAATTTCACTTTTGGTCTTATTATGAGCACAAAATGGGTATCTGAACATACTTTACATATCCATACTTTACATTCCAAAATATTACAGAAGGGGACTGATTTCAGTAAAGCATCTGAAGAAGATGGCTTGGTAAATTCAGATTGGAAATCAAGTTTTTATTGTTAAAAATCTATGAATTCCTCAAATGTGAACATAATTAGGGCTCACATGGCACTATGATTTATTTAAGGGGGCAAATGTGCATGTGAGTACACAGCGAGAGGCACACAGACAGTATCTTACCAATGGTTCTGGAAGATCATAAAATGCTTCATTTGCATGGGCCTATAAGTCATTCTATGAAGATACGATACATATCATTTCAGGAGTCAGAATCAGAATTCTTGCTGCCCTGCTGTGGTACAGACTCTCTGAACCCGGTCATGCATGGCAGTTTGCAATGCATGCAGAATCAGCTACAAGAATAAAAAGGTTGACCACATCCTGATAAACAAAATAATCAATTCATTCAATGGTTGTTCTAAAGCATGTACTGAAGACTTGAAGAGAAAAAATTCTTTCAACCACCATATAACTGCCTCATTTCACAGTGGACAGTGTTCAAGAAAACTATCACTTGAAGGATATTGTTTCGGTACAAATATAGTTCCATAAATTTGGTATGAATATTAGAAACAGCTGGCTGGGAGGAGGAACCAGGTAATCCAGAGAAGAAAGAGAAAATGGTAGATGAATGGTGTATTTCAATCTAGGGGAATATTAAACAAAATGCATAGAAAGGAGGAGGGAAGAAATATTACGAGGAATCATAATGACCACAAAAGGCAGTACATTCTATACAAGGAAAATGCTGCACTGCTCCTAGAAGTGTTTACACAGTATGGCACATGCAACGCTGTCACTATAATTAATAACTTCACTGATCAAAGCCTACTTTGAAGTTTCTGGTCAGTAGTCCATTTAAAAAAAAAATCTCTTTATATTATTAAGCAATGCATGCCAGTACAGCATATCAACCACTACACTGCTGAATAAGAGTTTAATTTTCTCTCACTTTGAAATGTACAGTGCTGCTGCAGGTTAGTCTTCTCTCCCCTGCTGTGTTGAATCAAAGCTTCATAAAGTCACAGTTCCTTTTAGAATGTGAGAGAAGCATTCGTGACAGGCATGCAACACCACTACCAGGACTGGTGGTATGTGTTCCATTAGGATGGAGTGTGAAAACCACAGCGTTGCAGAAATCTCAGGACAAGCAAATCTCCCATTCCCTACTGTGACATAACCCTAAGTAAAGAAGTTGATGGGCTTGAATACCCTAAAGGCACCACATCCCATCTCATTTTGGAAGCTAAGTAGCGTCAGTCTTGGTCTGTATTCAGATGGAGAACTGCCAACAAATACCAAGTGCTGTAGGCTAAATTTTGGAGGAAAGAACAGGTAAAAACACCTCTCAGTACTCCTTTCCTAATAACCCCCGCCCCACAAATCCAGTCACCACAAGTCAACAGACAACTTGAAGGCACATGAACACTCACAAAGAGTAACAAGAGGGTAACAATGCAGAGCATAATTTTTACTATCGTAGTTTATAGAGACTGCTTATTAAAGATTCAAGCCTTCCAAATATGGATCTGGATATAGGAGACCCAGAGATCACAACCAATGATTTAATTTTTATCAGGATGCCACCAAAATATGGTGTAGAAAAACAGAAGAGCCAGTTGTGAGATCAAAACATTATTCAGTTGAGCATGTTATTGTAGAAAAAAATGCATGCAGCAGGAGGGAGGGAGGGAGGGAGGGAGGGAAACATTTTCTTTTTTTCCTTTTAATACACCTTTGGGCTATCCTGAAAAGTGAAGATGGGTTAATCTTCTAATGGGTTAATCACTACCTCCACATGATCCTGTGTTCTAAGTCAGCAACGACAGCCAGGAAAAATTACCAAAATATTAATGCATTAATATTAATAAACTGACATATATTGAAACTAGAACATTTATTTGTGGTTTTCACTAAAGAGGGAGGAGTGAACCAATTTCATGGAGACGATTCCCAGCTGCCACAGCCACTATTTACAAGCCTGCTGTGCTGGGAAAGAAAGAGGTTACTTCTCCCGCTTAGCATAACAAATCAACATCACTTAATGATTCTAAAATGTGCAGAACAGCTCAGTGCTAGAAAAACCCTTTGCAATGTATTCTCACACACAGACAGACAAATACACACATCCAAGATTAGAGTAGATAAGCGATATTCTGTGACTCTGAAAAGCAAGTTAACTTCTTTTTTTCCCCACTATAGAAATTTTCCTTGTTTTATCTCTGACAACAATAATGATGGGGGGAGGAGAGAGGGAGAGGATTTGAAAACAAAGGGCTCTATTGATCTTTGATCCATTATTGCTCAACACCACAGCATTAATCCTGTAAGAAAAAAAAAACCTGCTGTATCTCTTTGCCATTTTTGCCACTTCTTAACAAATTAGAATGTGAACAACACATTAAAATGATTCAATTTGCTTTGGAAGAAATTAAACAAAGGCAACAGCGACACTTGTGGCTATCCTTAAACTGTCATTGTGTGGAGACATTTTTCTCCCTCCTATTTTACATTCAGTTCTACAAATCCTTAGAATAAAGGGGAAAAATGCAGCCCCTGCAATGATTAAATACCACTGGAACATTAAATACACCTCCAACACTTGACAGTCTGGCATAGTGACCAAAATAAAGATAGGCAATCCAGTATGAATGCTTACTAGTATCATTTTATTTTTAAACTTTCACAAAGGAACAAAGGTAAATGATACATGGATGGCACCACTGTTTGTGAATGGCTCACATGACTTTTACATGACTGTGTTTCACTGCAATAAACACACAGGCAAGGAGTTCGTCCTCACTGAATTGCTGATTTCATGTTTAGGGTGGATGAACCTGGCTGCTTAACTGGGTGAATGTGCCATCTGCAATCATCAGTAATGGTCCTATATTTTACTACTTAAATACAGGCATTGTGTATCCAAGTTAAAAGAAGCATAAATCCACTCTACAGTGGAAATGATTTGCTGACTTACTTTCAAAAATTTACTGAAGTGCAAACTTAAACTATGAATAATAAAATCAGTGGTCAGCAACTGTCTGTCTGTATGTACGTAGATGTTACCATTTACTTATTGAGTGTTTGGACATATTTGTGTGAAACAAGCCAAAATTGCAGAGAACCCTGGCTTATTCTTTACTTGTGCAGCAACTTAACTGAGATTTCTGATTCTCAGCAACCCAGGAATTGCACACTAACTACAAACCCTCTTTCAGATTCTGTCTCCAAACCAGTTTCCCAAGTTTGGATGCAACACTAAGCTTTTGCTTCTTGGTTAGTTACGCTTCACTTTATTCACTTCTCTTGGTGAGCGGAGCTCAGCAGAAGTGGACAGGAAGTATATGAAACCGACTGCATGCAGTATCCTGAACAGAATTAATAAAATAGTTTATAGAAGAGGCTCCCTGATTTTTCATTTCATTAATTTTAAAGCACTTAGAACGTTCTAGGCACCGTATAGTATTTCTAAAGAAGACAGACCTCTCCATAAGACCATTGAAGATTTACATTCCAACGTTCACTCAAATGATTTTCAAGGTAGCACAGAAGCAACAAATGGTAATAATTATTTTTATAAAGTCCATATATTATGTGCACACGCACACACGCGCACACACAGAGATACACTCTAGCAGCCCTGAGTTCTCTTCCTGTTGGCGCAGGGGTGGAACAGCCTTCCGTTTGGTTATGGAATCCTAGAGTCACTGCCAACTATGGAACCGAAGATCCATTGTGAAAAGAAAAGGAAGCATTTAAGTTGTACTCTGTTCAACAGATATGATACAGAGGTGGGGGTAGAAGTACAGAGAAAGGAAGAGGAAAGCAAGCCAATTAAAGTGCCGATTCTTACAGTTATATAACTGTTCTTCTTGTGACTTGGATAGAACAGTTTCTAAATAGTCTTTTAGTAATTCGAAAGAAGTAGGAATTCCATTTTTCCCTGTTATGAGACAAAGTTTACAGGTTCTATTGTTGTGTATCTTCAAGTCATTTTCACCTTATGATGACCCTATCATGGAACCAAGTATCTTGGCAAAATTTATTTAGAGGAGATTTACCACTATCTTTCTCTGAGGCTGAGAGAATGTGGCTTCCCAAATTCACCCAGCAGATTTTGTAGCTAAATGAAGTAGTAAATGGTGTAGTAGTTTGAGTGTTGGACTACGACCCTAGAGACCACAGTTTGATTCCCTACTTGGCCATGGAAACCCACTGGTTGACCATGAGTGTGTCACACACTCTCAGTCTCAGAAAAGTCCATGATAGGTTTTCCTTAAGGTCATCATAAGCTGAAAATGACTAGAAGGCACACAACATAACTCCAATGAACTTACTATCTAAACCACAATCTCTCTTGTTTTGTTATAATCACTCGGTTCCATGAAGGGGTATATGGTGACATTTTAAATTTCACACCCAGACCTTGAAAGGTCAGAAAACTTACCCTAGTTCTCGAAAAATATATGCAGGCCACTGTTTTTTCAACCAGTATTGCCTAGCTAGACTAAGGCTGAGTGTAGTTGGGCTAATGCCTTCCTAATTACCTATCTTTTCCTATTTACTTCTTTATTTACATGATGGTTTGCCATTACTATTCTGGCTGAAGAATATCTGTAGTCAAAACTATCTGTTCAGAACTGAGGACTAAAGAATATGTCCTCTCCCACTGGCCCAAGGAAGTGATCTCTATGTCCTAGTTCCTGTTGATTAAGTGGAAAGGAACTTCTCATTCATACATAATGCTCTCCTGCTCCTGAGAGAACTGAGTGAACAATGTGCCACTTGACAGTCATTTTAAAGTGATTTTTTTTAAGTGCTTCTAGAACAACAGACATATTGTGAAGTGGTCAAATTTTGTGGAGAGGCACTGGGTCAGATCAAGACAAAACAGCAGGATGTGTTGTTGCTAGCTGGCTACCCTTTATGGGCACAGACTTTCTATTCAAACCTACATGGAAAAGGCATATAGGGACACAGAAAGAAAAAGGAGACAGAGTCTGCAAATATATGGTCATGGTTCAGAAGAACGAAGAGATTCTGTTTGTGTAGTGACAAAAAGTGAGATGCAGAGATAATAGTTCCGTCCTATCCACGTGTATAAGCAGGCAGATAGCCACTGCTTTGTAGATATTAAAACTTTTCTATGTGTAGCCCATGTTTCAGCAAATGTCCTTTTCAAAGCAGAAAAATAAGTCTTTTTAATTAGACATCCTGTCTCGTGAACCTCAGTAGACTGAACAAGAGTAAACTAAATGTCTCTCTCCAAGATAAAATAAGTACTTACAACAACCATCAGACGGAGAAACTTTCCCCACTTTTCCAAAATAGGACCTCACAGGCCATAAATCATGCAGACAAGAGCCCATGTAAGGTTTTTTTTAAAAAAATTGCAAAATCAAATAGTGAGTGAGAAATAGCAGTGAGGGACAAGAAATAAATAACTAGGCAACAACTCCACAACAACTAGATAACAAGGGAGTCAGTGTGGTGTAGTGGTTTCAGCACTGGGCTAAGACTCTTCAGAGCAAAGTCTGAATCCCTGTTCGGCCTTGGAAAGCAACTGGGTGACCTTGGATGAGTCATATTCTCTCAGCTTCAGAGGAAAGCAAACAATCACAGGAGGTGAGGAAGTTCCTAGTGCTGCTAGTTAAATGATGAGCAAAAACAATCTGAGCAGAAATTTTAAGTGGTACCAATCGTAGGGGAGGCTGGGGATTAGTATTGTGCTAAAATCTGTGAGCTCCAAAAAAAATTCCAAATGTGAATCTATGTAAGTGTCAGATCCCTTATGAGTACGTCAGAGACCACAAAGACAATTAAATAAAATTGTCAGAGGAGAAATGAGTTGGTGAAGTTCTCAGCCCTTGCAGATACCAGGGCAAGTTCTGACTGTTTGGCATCAGTTAAAGGATAATCCACCCAAGAAACACTCTTCTTAACATCAGAAACCAGGAGCAGAGACAGGTAACAATCTTCAGACCAGAAGGACAAGGCTATGTCTATTCCTCTCTTTTCTTCGATCGTTCACTGAAATCAAGTTTACTGAAAGTCTTGGCTTTTAGATATGCCATACTCTTGAAAAGCTTTACCTTGGAGGTGTCTGATCTTATTTGGAAGTTAAACAGTAATGGATCTGTTCAATGGAAGGTTGTAGAGTCTGGAGAGCCTCTATTTGCAAATAAATGTCTTAAGTTAGTATCTCCCCACTTTAAGGTTCAAATATAGAGTAGCAAAAGAATATATGATTTTAATGCAGTACTGTAATATTGAGTGCCAGCATGGTGGAGTTGTTTGACTAAATTCATTCAAGTTAAAGAAAGCAAAACTATCAACCTGGGATTTCAAAAAGTAAAACAATCTAATCTAATCTATCTGTTATAATTTTCACATAGTCTATCAACAAGCTTGGGAAAAGAGAGCTGTGTGTTTCTCAGTACACAAACACCAGCAGATCATACAGCTTCTTTAAATGCTGATTCTTATTTAGATATCATCTGAAGGTTAAACCACTATTCTGCTACCAATACTCACCTCCATGATCTCTATCATTCAGAGTAAAGAGCACTCAGTTCTTAAATCATGGATATTTGATGCAAAGTATAACAGATAACTCATTCTTTAAAAAGCAGCTCCTTTCAAAGGAGCAAATATATTCTCTATTTGGAACTGTAAATAATCTCAACAGTGATTTAAAATAAGAAAACCTTTAATAACTTCACATTCTTTAGTAATCCTCTGCACTGAAAGTATACTGGAGTCTTGTTACCACTCAACTAAACTTTATGGTGGGTAGATGAATTCAATAGGAACATTTAAATTAACAACACAATAACCTCTTTGTGATGATGTAACAGATAAGCCAGTATTGACCAATTGTTACTTATTCCTATCTTCAGAGGATTTTTCTGCATGCAAAATGCATGAGTAAAACTTGTACAGATTCTGTGAGAAGCCACAGAAATTAACATTGTGGTCACCCAGTCACTAGTTACCAAGTCTATATTTGTAATCCTAATAAACTAGAACACTGACAAATATAACTCATTTTAACAGTAATTTAAATAGGTATTATCAGCTCAGTACATTGATTTTTAAAACAGTAGGAATATTAAATACTGTACAACAAAACTAAAGCTTTGCATGAAGAAAACCTGTATTTCTAGGATGCTACCAGGAAGCTATAAAAGGCTGTAGCCAGAAATAGACTGAATTTAAACTTCTTGAGGTATGATATTTGGAGAGATACATCTAATATAAAAATGATATTGGAAATAATAAAAACTGGGATTAATTTCTGCCCTGCCAAAATTTGCCCCATCCTCCTAACATTCACTTTGCAAACAGCTATCCCTATCTCTCTACCTCAGAACTATATAGTTCCCAGTGTTCATGCTCATTGTTCATCAATATATATGGAAGAAATGACAAATCCGTGCTTGTGGGGTAGTTCATCATCTTAAGTTCCATGCCACAAAAATTTCAGATTCATTTAAATAAATTACAAGCAATTCTTTGGTACAAGAACCCAATTAAGTGGCAATATACAGAGATCACAGGCAATTATGATTTGTGTTGAAGATGGTTGTATTTCTTCCATGCAGTCTTCATTACATGTAAACCAGGCCAAGTCAGTTAACTTGTACTATTCATTATTAATGGTGCCACATATGTACCTTATAAATTGAAGGTCAGCCACATTTGACACTTCAGCTTTTCAAAAATATTTTAAAAACTGAAAAATATACAGTTCTCGGATAATGGGGAGATTTGGCTTGTTTTCTCCTGAAGACCAAATAGAAATTCTTTATTCTCTTCCTACAAAACCATCTTTCTCACCATTACTCTCTGTATAACTATGGTATTTTTACTATTATCCCCGTGATTAACAACTAGTACTATCAACTAGTAACTTCTTCTTAGAAGTCAGGTTAACAAAAAATCTGTCACGATTTCTTACAAATTAGGTATTAAGCACCAAAGAAAGTATATATTAAGCAAACTGTATATTATACAATACATTAGGTATTCTCAATATGGACTTTAAAAGCCCTGATGTAAAAGGAAGAATTTCCTTAGTGGAGACTAGGGTTAAGATGAGCTGCATGAAGAACAAGTAAGAAAAATGGCTCTTTCACTGAGACACATTGAAATTCAGATAGTTCACCTGCTCTGATTTTGCAGTGTTGTGTTATTTATGCATGATGAAATTAAAATGTGATAGCATATCAAACTGACAGAAGCCATCTAGATTCATCTAAGAACATCACAAAGTTCCGCATCAACGAGTAAGAGTAAGAGAGCACAGGAAGTAGAGATTTTATTTTGGGTCACAGGGACTACTCAGTAAAGAAAGGCAAAAACAAGCTAACAATAGCAAATGAAAAATGAGTAGATTCTAGGAAATTACACAAGCCAGCATACTGACACAGCTTGTAGTACTTACTCGGTGCAGACATGTGCCTGAATTAAGATAAACAAATATCTAATATTTAAAAAATACCAAGGGAGTAATAAGATAAAGGATTAGAGACAGAACAAGGCAACTGATTAAAACTACATTCATCAATTTGATCACTATCATAAGCACCGTCTCATTTTATTCATCCAGTGCTGCACTGGCCCTGGGTATGTATCCTCTACTGAACAGAAGCAAAAGCACTAAGCTCTCTGGCTGCCTTTGGATATAGTCCAAATGAATGCAAACCATCACGTGGGAGCCAGCCAAGCAATGACGTGAAATTCTGCTCTGTCAGAAGACAGCATCTGTCAAAGTACACATTTAAACTGCCGCTTCCCTGTGCAGCAGCTGAAGAACTATGGATTGGATTTTGCAGAACAAAACCATCAGCTAAACCCCCTCCCCCCACCTTCAAGTCATCCCTTTTGGTTACTGCCTAGCAACAATGAAGGGAGAAGGGTAAATCCCATTATCAAATGCAAGCGAACAGCTTCGGATTCTAGCTCTTGCTGCTTTGCCTGGCATCGCCACTAGAAATATGGATACTGAAGAGAGAACACAGCACTGCATTGTCCAACAAGGGAAACACCAACTATAAAAGCTTCAATGCTTCCACTGTCAGCAGCAGACAACACCGGTCAGAATGGAAGCAATAAGTGCTGCTTCCGTCTCTTGAAAGATGACCAGAGGAAAAGCAAGACAAGCATGCCGGTGAGCACGGAAGCAGCAGAGCAAGAAACATACAGATGGACACACGGGATACCTTGAAAAGCAGTCACAGGCAGCAGGCTGCTGGGGGAGGAGATATGTTCATGGCCGATAACATCTTTTTGGCTTAAAGGATGGTGTGCCAAAACTACTTGCAGTGGGCATAATCCTCTCACCACAAATGGCCTGACTAAGGAAGGTATGTCAAATCATTGCATGGTATTCCATTAAACAGCATGTACTGATGTGCAGAGTATTGTATGTAGCATCATACAGAGCACTGTCTTTCGTTCCTCCCCCTCCTCTCCAAACCTGGAGCTAACGCTTCCATGAATGGTGAAGGAGGAAAAAGGATAAAAATGTAGGAAGGACTCTAGGGGATGCCACTGCCTTTACATTTCTCTGTTAATAAATCTGTTCCTTGTACTCAAATGTGAAGGCTCGGGAGGACGGGGAAAGGAGGAGAAAGGATTAAAAAGGATAATGTGGTTATCTGTTCCAACCGTATGGTTATGGGAAATTTAACTTTTCATTCTCTTGTTTTAAAAATTAATCTGTTAATCAAACTAGGTCAGATCTAATCCTTAGCTACTGTAATTTTAAAACACTAATAACACAGCTAGTATGTGAGAAGCAATGGGAACTAGCAACACAGGCTAAGCAGTCCTACTGCTAATTCCATGCCACCTTCAGTCGTTTCAATGTTTCCTTTATTCCCTCAGTCCCTAGCACAGAAGCAAAGTATCATCTGATTAGTATTATCAGCGACACCTGGCTATACACATACACACACACACCTCCCTCCCTTCAATAGGGCTTCAAATTGAATGACAGTGATTTGAGCTTTGAGCACCAGCATCATAGTAATCTAGATTCCATAAGTAATACATATAACCATTAGGATTTCAGAAGGAAGCTGCTCCCTTCAAGATAAGAAGTGTCTGCCACATCACCCCAAGTTATACCTAGCATGTGATGTTTTGGTCATTTAACCATTAAAAAACAGGTGTCATAGCTAAATTGCCATCATTTCCAGACATTTAAGCTCAGTAGCTCTGTACAGAATGCCCACCAATGAAGATCTGATTGGAAACTCAGTTTACTTATCTGCAGTAAAAATTTAAGACCTGAATCTATAGCAGTTTAATAGTCCTTTAGTGGCAGAGTGCTTCTCTTTAAAAATCTACCCAAAAAACAATACTAAATCATTTAGGAGTGTTAAACATAAATGTGTTTTCTTTGCCCACGGCAAAACTAACAGGCAATAAAACTACTATAAATGCAGAGAAAACCTAATTCAAAAACAAAGCACTTTGAAAAGACACAACCACAGAATTTTAGCAACTGAAAAATAAGAATGTGAGCTTCACTGCTACACATGAAATTCTAAAGAAATCTCACTGAAAAACATGAATTGTTTATTTCATTGATTTTTCACAAGAACTGTTAAAAGATTTTCAAATGACTGACAAGTGTTTCTTTCCTCTATTGTAAAGTATTAAGCAGATAATATGTTTGGACAGTCATAAGGCCCTGC
The DNA here is from genome assembly GCA_948474755.1 of Ctenosaura bakeri. NCBI lineage: Eukaryota > Metazoa > Chordata > Lepidosauria > Squamata > Iguanidae > Ctenosaura > Ctenosaura bakeri. Next base: position 139,943 of record CAOLHI010000510.1, on the reverse strand, counting down.
ATCATTCAGTTATACTCTCTTGTTCTACTCAATGCACTAGATCTCAAGCTTTACTTGTTAATTGTTTCTGGGTCTCAAGAAACAAAGAAAATGTGAACAATGAACATAGAAACCAATATGAATACTAACATTAGTCCACTGCGAGAATGAGGAAGTGAAACTCAAGGACAGAACCAGTATACAAGTTCATCTCTCTGAATACAGGCCAGGATCCAAAAAGGCCCTTTTTAGGGCATAAACAGAGTGCAAGAGGGGTAGTGTACACAAGTTATTGTGTACTAATTCCCTTGGCTTCATCCCTATGGAGCCCCTCTGCAATTGCTTTAAGAGGACACCAAGTACTGTAAAAGGTGAAATGGATGCATGTGACACCAGAGTCGTTCTTGGACCCCTAGCCATGAGGATTTTGTATTGTGCTGGGAAACCAACTAAATGCTGAAATTTCATATATCAACCTTCTTGCCTTAGTATAACAATCCAACAGTATGGTGGGTTCATCTACTATGTGAAACTAACCCCGCTCAGAAGATACAAAGTATTAGTGTAACATAGGCAAGATACTGAACTATTGAAATCACAGCACTTTCTCTTTAAATTATGTTATGATAATCCTCAGTATTATATAAAATTTCAGTTTTAAACACTCACTTATCAAAACTGGTTAGACATTAAGCTAACTGATAAGAATATAACGGCATGACATAATTGATATATTAGTAATTGTCAAAAACAAAATACTAACTTTCTCTGTACAATCCTAAACATATTGAGAATAACATGCCATGTTTTTTCAGGCAGTAAAACAGATTACAAATATTTAACAGCTCTACTAAATAGAATCCTCAGTGTAGATGCAGTGCACTGATATTAGTTCTATACTTCAGAAATGAAAACCACTCTCTTTCAACATACCACATATTTCCTATGTACTATGTCTCCATCCAGTTGTACTGTTGAAAACTGAGCCTAATGTGATGAATCCATTTTTGCATTCAGCAAGAAACAGTGCAAAATAAATTTATCTGATTTAACTAACAGGACTTTTAAAATAAAAGAAAATACTAATTATATGACTGATACTTGGAGTATTAGATTTATGCCCAGTTACATAAAATGTTATCAATTACTCACAATAAGAATCAGAAATTATTTAAATACTGTCTTATTTAAGTCTTCCATTCATTTTAAAGGTATATCTGTCCTTTTTTTAGATCAGATAACCCTTTTTTAATACTACTTCATAGCTTATCTATGTCTCCCTCCATTGATAGCACTGAGGACATAAATGCGTAGCTCAGAAACTATGTACAGATGTACTGCATACTACAAGTCAAAGCTGACTCCTTACTAGCTCCTCCTAGCGGCAGTGAATAAGAGGAACTGAAGCTTCTGTTTCAAATCACATATTTCCATCAAGACACTCAAGTATTTACAATGAGTTCTACACCACACAGAAACCTTTGTATTTCGGTCCACTTGAAATTTTAAAGATCCTAATTTCCCTTTCCAACTATTTAGAATTCTGGCTTTTTTATTTAAAAAATGTAAGTATACAGTTCAAGTTTTACTAGATGTAACTGCATTCTGCATTTTATGCTTATGTTTGAGCTAGCATCCCTCTTTATACTTCAATATTTCTCCTTTTCAGTATCAGTTTTCTTTAGGATGAGATTTTCCATACATGTGCGTGTGTGTGCGCGCGCGCGCACACACACACACACAAAATTACTCATGTAACACACTGCCTTTTTTTTTAATCCAAATACTGGGCTTGAGACAGCAAAGAACACAAATAAATTACGCATTTACATTTTTTTAAAAAAGGATCCCCCTAGCATACTTTTATTCCTATGGAAAACCCTGCACTTTTTAAGTAAATTAGAACAAACCAAAAAGAAAATCACAAATGAATGTGTCTCATATAGTTAGACTCCCATTCAAAAGATGATGTGATTGAGTTTAATATGTAGTACCATGAAATTGCCATGTTGACTTTCTCCTTGAATACGAAAGGGGAAGAACGTGAGAAAATGTATTATAAAGTTGGGATTATACTTCATAGCATAAACAAAACCTTCCAACTCCATCTTTTAAGTGAATACTGCTTCACAGTTTCAGAATTATGGGGAAAAATACTGCCCATACAAAATTCAGTGATGTTATTCCAAGTAAGTATTATTCTATTCATGCTATTTATACATATATACATGTACATATTTAAAATCTCTAATGAATTACAGATGCTATAATTAAATGATCACTTTAATAATACAGCACAACTATATTTGAGCATAACAGAATCAAACAAATAAATCAATAGAATCAAATTCTCCTGTTCTAGAGAAAAAGGTTAAGGAACACTATAGTAAATCAAAGTGTTTAGTCTGTTAATGTTTGAGGGCGCTGCAGTGAAGTAACTGGGCCCTGAAAATTAATTTTGACAGGCACATCTTTGCATTGACTTTCTGAACACAGCAGGGGCCAATGGAAACAAGCCAGGCAATGTACTGTGACTAACAGAACTCTGCTACAATCAACCTTGCATCGTATGTCCAACTATCAATACATGATCATTTTGTAAAAAGGGCTTCCAACTGCGAGCCATAGTACCTACTGCATATCAAATCAGTTTTCATTAATGCCAATAAACCTTCCATCTGGTACCAGGACCTTTATAATTGGCCTTTCTCAAGAACCTCACAGCCATCTTACATTTGTCATACATTGGTCTGTTTCAGGCCACTCTCGTGTTTTTAAATATAAGCAAGCTTTTTTTTTTTTTACAAAAAAACATATGGGGGAAAAGTGGAAATGGTAATCCCTTCGTATTAAAAGATGTTCTTTTAAAAATTAACAGTCATAGATATTGCAAACATAGAAGGGTTCTCAAAAAACAAAAAGCTGGAAATGCCCAAACAAAGAGTTTCATTTCGTAGTGTGAATATACTCTTTACACTTAGCACACAGACATATGTGTAGATGAACATGAAGTGAGAACATGAGTCGCTTAAGAAAAAAACAGAATAGCATAAAAATAAAAAGAATGGGATATGAGTTTGAAGACTTTATAAAGTAGCTTTGGACAAGGCTCTGTCTCAGACTCACCAACTTTACATAGGAAAAAGAAATCATCCCTACTTTACTACCTAGATTATGGAAATTATAGTGATTATTAATATTAAAACTTGCTCTTCTTTCTATAGTTTTTCTAAGCTGCATACAACAAGAGGAAGGGGAAATGTCAAAAGTTTATTTACTAAACTTTATTAAAAAAAACTTTTGCAGAACTAGTCATTCTACAACAGAAGATGAACTCCAAAGAATAGCAGTGGATTAAGAGAGAGAGAGAGAGAGAGAGAGAGAGATCATCTCCTACAGTCATCACCACATCCCATTGCTGGATATCTACAACATGCTTCAGTGGAGGAGGAGGCATTGCTGCTTTGCCAAGATGACCTGGAATACCAAACGGTCCCTCTTTCGCACCCACTTCATTGGTTTACTCTCTCTTGTGTTCCTTTTTGCTATATTTCTGTTCTTTAATCACCATGACTGGCTGCCCGGGAGAGCTGGATTCAAAGAAAACCCTGTAGCTTATACTACACGGGGATTTAGATCAACGAGAAGCGAAACAAACCACAGCTCTTTGAGGACCATCTGGAAGGACACAATCCCTCAAACCCTCAGGCCACAGACTCTTACTAATTCCAACAACACAGAATTGTCACCTCAAGGAGTTACTGGTTTAGAGAATACACTCAGCGCCAATGGGAGTATTTACAATGCAAGAGGTACTGGACATCCAACTTCATATCATTTTAAGTATATCATCAATGAGCCAGAAAAATGCCTGGAGAAAAGCCCATTTCTAATACTGCTCATAGCTGCAGAACCAGGCCAAGTGGAAGCTCGACAAGCTATCAGACAAACCTGGGGGAATGAGAGCCTGGCACCTGGAATCCAAATTGTTCGGATTTTTTTACTGGGTTTAAATATTAAGCTAAATGGATACCGTCAGCGAGCCATCCTGGAGGAAAGTAGACAATACCATGATATTATCCAACAAGAATACTTAGATACTTACTACAACTTGACAATCAAAACACTTATGGGGATGAACTGGGTTGCCACCTACTGTCCAAATGTTCCATATGTTATGAAAACTGATAGTGACATGTTTGTCAATACAGAGTATTTAATACACAAGCTTTTGAAGCCAGAATTGCCTCCTCGGCATAAATACTTTACAGGCTATCTAATGAGGGGGTATGCACCCAATCGGAACAAAGATAGTAAGTGGTATATGCCACCTGATCTTTATCCAAGTGAACGCTACCCAGTATTCTGCTCTGGGACTGGCTACGTATTTTCTGGAGATTTAGCTAAAAAAATATTTAAGGTCTCACTGAGTATCAGACGTTTGCACTTAGAGGATGTGTATGTGGGCATCTGTCTTGCCAAGTTGCGAATTGACCCAATGCCCCCACCCAATGAGTTTGTCTTCAATCACTGGCGGGTTTCTTATTCCAGCTGTAAATACAGTCACCTAATTACCTCCCATCAGTTCCAGCCCAGTGAACTGATGAAATACTGGAACCATTTACAACAGAATAAGCACAATGCCTGTACAAACACAGCAAAAGAAAAAGCAGGCAAATACCGACATCGTAAATTGCACTAGAAGGGACCCTCCTCCTAAACATATTCCTTGTGCAATTTGTAAAAAAAAGAAAAAGAAAAAAAGAAAAAAATGGCTGAAAGCATGTACAGTGGGAAAAATACTGTGCTTAAATAGGACAATATTTAAAACCAAGCACTTAATGATGTTTGAAATTTATTTTTTTAATTTAGAAGGGGAAATTCTAATTCTTGAAAACAGTATTATGATGGAAGTATTAATCAAAAGGTTTTCAAAATGGGATCAAGATATTTGTGTTAATGTGCAATAATAAGCATGCACAGTTTGGTGGTACAATTGCTATTTTATGTGCCAATAAAATTAATTGCGCTAATATTCCATATTAATTTTCTTTTCCTTTTTTTTAAAATGAACTTCTACTTTTCCCAACAATGACCTCTAGCATTAGTACCAATAAGATAACAAAAATTGTACATGACAATTTCAGAGATATCTTACGTAGAAATTGGACTCTTCCAAGGGGCCCTATACCTGGTTAACTGAGAACATACCATTTCAAAACAAATTTAAATTCGTAGTGTAAGAAAACTGTCCAACTGGGATGCAACATTTCATGTTGAGCATAACATGACTCACTGAAGTATTCTTAGTGAAGAGTTACATTTTAAAATGAAATACAGGCTGTCATTAGTGAAAATAATGTTGTATAATCATGTGGCAAATTGTCATGCCATCCTGGAATTTTTAACCTGTTGTTTTACTTGCTACATTACTGAATTGTCAAAACTGGGGGAGGTGGGACGAAGGAAATTAGTGAAAATATATCCTGAGCTCAAAAAACTGTACTGAGATATTTTTTTTTGTAAAGTATGTTACCTTCTGTATTATTTTGAAAAGTGACAGAAATGACATGGTTCTTTTCTGAAGTTGTCCATCTATGTAGTTTAGAATGTAATAACAGCTTTCTTCCACAAATGATTATTCCAGCTAGGTAATATGTTGTACATAGACATGATCCTATACTCCCCTGGATAATCTCGTGGTATTAGAAGCAACCAATTAGTTTCCATGCTGACATTCTAACAGGGTCCCACATAAATGAAACACTTATCAATGCTTCTGTGCCTCTCTCCCAAAACAGAGGATACAACAGCACATGCCAATGGACTTGAGTGACATAACCTACGTTATTCTTCACACTATAACAGGGAAAAGAATGGTTCCTGATCATCAGAGCCCTAATCTGCCTTTCCCATGAATAAAGGAACATGAATATATATCAATGCTATATAGGGAAGAAGTGGAAAAGAACTATTCTGCTGCAACCACAGTAGGCCTGCAAGTTTTAGTCAGCAAAAAAATTCCTTAATGTTAAGTCACTGCTCAGCTTCTCATAACCACGTTTTGTTATTAGATATGTTATGCCTTTAGAGACCCTACAAAACATCTGATTATTATTTTTTTAGACATCCTTTGCCTAACCAACATGAGATTTCAGGGAATTCCACTTAGCAAGCCTAAAGGCATCAAAAAAATGTGCCATTCAGATAACTCTTTATAGTTGCATTATAAACAACTTCCAAACCATACACTCTTTTCATTACATTCATAGCATGGACTGAAGCCAAATTATCAGCCAACTTTTAATAAAATGGATGCAGTTGCCTATTACACTACGTTAGCATAAGCTTTCTCAAAAGGCACAGAACAATTCATTTAAAAGAAAAATCAAAAACTTCCACTTCAGTCAGGCTGAAGTTTGAATACTGCCTGTTACTCAGCATTATGTTAAATTCTCAGCCCTGCACACTCAAAAATATAAGGAGGTATGTACATGTTTAACACTGTCACAGTGTCAATCATCAGCTGCATAAACATGTACTCATCAGAATGTGGATAGAAAGGAACAGCATTTTCACCCTACCGTGGGCATACTAGGAACATACTGCAATGGTCATACTAGCACATGCAGAACTGTGTGTGTTCATATACAACCCAAAGGATAGTGTATATGTATATTTGCATAAAACAGATCTCTAAATCTGCCTTCCTTTCTTCCTGCTTGGTCCTTAAAATAAGCTGTTCTGTTCACACAAACCCTCCAATATAAGGTAGGATTATCACTGGATGAAGCTGTGTAAAAAAAAGGTTATCATAGGAACCTTTCAAATGAACTGGCATGTGCCCATCATCTTTCTCAGGAGACCCTTCTATGGGCAATTAGTGTATTCCTGTTCATGATCAATTTAGCTGCATGTGTCTTTAGAACTGGCATTACCTGGGTACATCCAAATTAACAATTACAATTTTGTGCTCAGTTTGAGAAGAAACAGATTATTTACAAAGCAAAAAGGACAACTCAGTCATAAAAAATGTTGTCTATTCTAACTATAATAGGTTGTCCTGAATGTGAAAAATTGTAATGGTAAAATTGAAGAAGAAAATGAAGAACATCAGCAGAAAGAAAAACCAAAATTTGCCATTCTTGGTTACTGGACATATCTTGCCATCTCAGTGGGTTATATCCTGATTAAACTAACAGCACTTGGATACCACTGAAATTAATACAAAAGGTTAGCCATTAAAGTTCTACTTATTTCACTGGGAACATAATTCAACTAATCTATTCTGGAAACTATGCTGTCAGCACTAGCTTCTGCTGCAATAAATGTAACAGTTAGAAAAGTTCCTGAAAAATTAAGATGAACTTAGATTTCCAGTACAACAATGGCGTATAAAACAAAAAAATATAACCTAGCAACAAAATCAAACTACAGAAGCCCTGGCAGAACTCCCTCTCCAACAGCCAACAGAACGAGTATTAGGTCAAAAGGCTCTGGATCCAGGGATGAACAACAGCCAGCAAGTATGGGCTCAATTCTAGCCATTAGAGTAGGGATAGACAACTTCCAGTACAACTGCAGACATGCAGTAACTAATGCTGTGCTTTTGTCAATGTTCTTTTATTATTATAAAATAAACTGAAAAGCGGTGCTCGGCACTTGTTGCAGGACAGGATGTGGACTGTGAAAATACAAGCTCATATTCCTGCTCAGCCGTCAAGTTCACTAACTAAGTCTATCTCAATCTAATCTACCTGAATGCTGTAAAGTTGGAGCCAGTTCCTAGTTGGAGTGAACTTATCAAGCAAAGATTAGATATAATCGTAAAACAACCAGCGATTAGCTGCCTCTACTTGCCATATATACAAACGGTTAATATTAACCCTGTTATCAATGAGTCTCTATTCACAAGAAAGTAAGAAAGTTCCATCTGTGGAACAAGACCGACTATGCAAGTAACGGTAATTACAACAATCTTGCAGTAAAACAGATAACACTTCCCAATATCTCAAGAATGTGTATGCAGCAGAAGAGTATCTGTGCATCTGTGTGTATACTGAAAACTATGATTTTAAACATACTTATATTGGTGAAATAGATTATGCCACAAAATGGGGCAGGGTACTCTTTCTTTATTGTCAGTCCAGTGGCCTGAAGAGCCATATATATTATCTTGATATCAACTGCTGGCCTCAATGCCAGAATGTTTCAAAGACAAGAGGAAGGCCTTTTAATCACATTTCCTTGCAACAAATCTGGTAAATTGGCATACTATTCTTCCACTGTTCTGTGAGACACTATACTTGCACACACTCTTTTTTCATCTTACTTAGCCTCACTCTGCCCGATTCTTTCTTCTGCAGCCTATACTATGACATATTTATCCTTTTTGTAAACTGAAGGGTTGAGGGCTGCTTCACATCCAAACCAACAGCAACCACAACCAAGAAAGTCCCCATAAAACACAGTCATGTGAATCAATCTTAAATATGTGAGCAAGGACTTCCCATTCATTCTACTCATTATTTTAAAAGTCCGCCACTGCATTAGATTTGGACTGTATGTTACCTAAACAAGGTAACCTGTCACTCCACTTTGCTACTGAATATCATTTCAAGATACTGTAGTTTACCCTTATTATACATAACAATCTATGATAGCATTTGGCCAGTGGCTAGGCAGCCTTGCAGAGCTTTTCTGTATATGGCTGAAAAAAGAAAGCTATTATTAACTCTAACTACTCTTTATTTCATTAAGGCAATCCTGCTCCCTGGAGACAGCAAGAAGACAATTATGTTCTTAAACAAATTGGAATGCAGAATTATTATGGGTTATTTTCACATATCTTTTATATATGTAATCAACTGTACAAGGATGTAATATTCAGTGCAATCCAGTAATTTCAACTCACTAAAATTCTCTGAATTCAATAGATCACTGAAATGTTACTTTAATCCAGATCTATTAAGCATAATTCACTTTACCAAAATTAGATAATCTGGTGCTTGCTGCATGTTTTCATGCTACAGTTTCCATAACTCCTGGCAATGCTAGCTGGAGCTGATGCAGTCTGAAAACCTGGAGGGTGCCAAAATGCCTATACTGCTCAGCACTAAAGCAAAAGCCTAAGAGAGTTTATGCTGCTCTGCATGAGGTGCCAACTGAATCAATGGAATTTACAGAAGTGTTGATTTATTTCCCGGCAACTGATTTAATGTGTCTATTCTAGCTGAGATTAGCAATTGTATTTAGGTCAGAGTGCCCACCACAGCTTCTAAAGTTGAGTACATCTGCCTTCTACAAGACAGTGTCTACGCTCCAAGATCAAATAGCAAAGGGGTGCAGGAGGTTCAGTTCAGTTTATTGGGTTTCTAAAATGTTTTGCCTGTTCTTGTGGCTCCTACTGTTGTCCACTGTTCCTCATAAGACATTCCACTGACCTTAAGAATAGTTTTAAAATCCTGTTTTGATTGTTGTTATTGGGAACTGGATTGAATTGGCAAAGAGATGAGAACATTTTACATCACTGTCCTAAACCAAACCTGAGGCTTGCAGTACTGCCAGGATTTTTACCCTTCCTGCCTGCTCTCCCTAGCACAGAAAACATGGTCTAGAAGATTTATCAGCCCTGTGGAGAAAAGAGTTGGGATGCAAGGGGGAGGAAGGGCTGTTGAGAGAAGGAGAGATTGCTCCCTCCAACCTGGATTTCTCTCTTGCGCAAGCAGAAGTTCAGAGCTGGATATAATAGGATGCATCCAGTCTAATTATAATAGAATTAGGCTTAAATTTTGCTGTATTTCAGCATTTGTTAATATGCTCTTTCATGGTGTTCACAATATGTTCAATAAACAGGTTTGTAATTAAATGCAGGAATTCTGCCCATATTTGTAATGGCTGTTTGGAAAAAGTGCACATAAGCAAAGCTAGTGCAGTAGTATGAGTAGAGTGCTGCTGTCAAGTGAAATTAATTAGCTACAGTGACAACAACTTAACCACACAAGACAGAAGATCCTATTTTCTTAACATGCATAGAAACTTCCAAAAAGTCTATTCATTTGCCCAGTCAGGAAAGGGACAGAAAGAAACACAAAAGGGAGAAAGGTGGAAGTCCATTTCTATGTCAAAGTCTCAAATGGCTTTGCAATTACCATGATTGCAGGAATACTAAACTATACTCTGAATAGAGGTAATACTAGAGAAGGAAACTGACATGAAAGCATAATAGTAGGTTGATAATTTCAAAGCAAATCTATACAGAAATCAGTCAATGAATATTAAACTAAAAGAGAGAGGCAAGAATACACTAGGCCTGCTGTATCTATTGATACAGGTACATTTTCATTTATGGAGGGAAATATTAATTGTAGCTTGCATTTATGGTTGTGCAGATTTTAAAAAAAAATGTAACCTGGCTACAGAATGGTACCACATTTTCACAGTTAAATGACTATAAAAGGATCTGGCGAAATACTTACATAGATGAAACTACCATGTTGCCTTCATGCTATCACCATGGCAACAGTTATAAGAGCTCTCTCCTAAGTATTTAAAATCTGACAGCCGCACGATAACGCTATTTGAACGATGGTAGGGCCATAGTGGACGTTGTGAGCAAACTGATCTGTAACTCAAAATTGCTGCATATTAACCGTTCCCCTCAGGCTACAGCGGGAGTTAAGTCTTATCAACATTGCAACCATGAACACCTTTAAAAACCTGTTAAACTGAGGAAAGAAAGAAAAAAAAAATCACATAGCCAGTAGCCTCAGCTGGTTCCCATAGCCTTTTTATCAAAAACACCTGAAGTTAAGAGAGAGGGAGGAAGAGAGAGAGAGAGGAGAAGGGGCATGTCCCCAGATCTTTAGATCTCTCAAAGGTAACATCTGACTGTAGATAACACTTTGGCTGAAATGGTGAATGCAAAAATTATTGACATCTTCAAATGTAAGTTGCAAAGATATATAGGGACTCTTTCACTAGGTAGATAAGCATAACCTTTCTTAGGGAACAAGTTCGTGATTCTTTAAAAGCGCAATTAAAATGTAACTGTGGATGCCACATATTCCAGACCTATATGTTTAAGAGGGAGAATAAACAAAGCTATAGCTCATTAATCAACAAAGGTCATTTTTGTTCAATAGGAGACCAGCCTTCTTTGATACAAAACGGCAAAGTAATGTATACTTTATTTCTAACAAAGAATGCCAGCTTCTTCTTCCCCACTGTAACTTTGTATTGCTATTACCAAAAAAAGAAAGAAAGAAAGAAAGAAAGAAAGAAAGAAAGAAAGAAAGAAAGAAAGAAAGAGGCATATCCTATATTAAATTTTAAGACATGGTGGCTCAAAGTCATTAATTGACAGCACATTCTTAGCCATTAAAACATTCTCTGGTCACACTGAGTTAAGGACTGACTGAACTCTCACTGACTGAGCCAGTGGTATTTTCCCACCAGAAATCTTTTCTCTCATGTTGCTAAAGAGATTTGTTATTTGTATCCTTTCTGTGTCAGAAAAGGTAAATTAAGATAATTACTTAGATTACATGTGCTTTGCAAATGACCAATGCCAGAGGAGGGGGAGGGTAATATCTTGTTGATTCTTCCAGATCTTTCAGTGCCTTTTAATACCACTGATGGTTTTATCATTCTAGATAGGCTGTCCAGATCAGAAAGTGGGGACTCAGCTTTATAGTGATTTTATTCCACCTTTAACTCCAGAAAGTAATAATAGGCCACCAATGCTTAGCATGTATGCTATGGGTACCATCTTCTTCTTTACTTCTTTTACTTTTCAAACAGTATACCGGAAGCCGGCAAAGTGCAGTCCTCTAGATGTTGCTGGAATGGAACTCCCATCAGCCTATGGTGGGAATGGTGAAGGTAAAAAATGGTGGGAGTACAAGGCCAACAATGTCTGGAAGTCTGCATGTTACCCACCCCTGATTTACATTAAACTACTTCAGGAAGACATCCAAGGATTCAGAGTGTTATATCATGAATATGGAGAGAAGAGAAATACGCTATTTCTCTTTTCCATTTAATTTAATTCAGGTGAAGCAGAGGAAGATTAACTAGTCGATGAGTATGGTTTTGGACTGGATGAAAATTCAATCAACAGCAGCTCAGTCCGGAGTTGCCCTTGCTCAACAGTTCATCTGCCTGAATTAATTATATTCACCCTATTTTGGGAAGGGGCTGTATTCTTGTGGAAAGCTCACCATGTACCGGTAATTTAGAGATGCCTGTTGCATCATCTCGGTTACTGGAAGCGCAGAGGGCCTTCAACCTGCTTAGAATAGCTCACAGTGTCCCTAGTTGCAAAGGGATACACAGGACTTTAACATACATTCTTGACACACCCATCTTAGAAGGGTTGCTTATCAAGACAGTTTAGAAACTGCAATTAATTCAAAATGGCTGCTAAACTGCTAACTGGGCATATTTTGCTTGTGTTTTCCTAATAACTCTGCCTCCTGGTTTACTTCCAAACTCAATTTAATGGTCAGGACACCTGAAGCATCATTTCTCTCCATATAATTTAGCAGTATTTTGGGATCTTCTCCAAAAATTCTTTTCCAGTTTTCCCCATCACCTAAGGTGCAGTACACAACTAAGGGGGAGAGTACTTTGCTATTACTCAAGAGGAAATTTTACTTTATGTATTCTTCTAATAAGAGCTAGTACTAATAACAGTCTCCGGCTTGAGTCCTAATACACCCTATGACAATCAGAATCTTAAATAATGTGAGAAGCCAAGACAACTCCCCACTTCAAACTGTTTGTTCTGATACAGATGGCAGCAGTAGACTTTATATGCCTCCCAGATGTCACAGGGCTGCAAATCTCAGCAGCCCAGCCAAACTAGCCAGTGGTGAGAAATGTTGGGATCTGTAGTCCAACAACTACAAATTTTGTAGTCCAACAACCTCTGAAGGGTCACATGAGTTCCACCTCTAGGTGTTATTGTTATCGTCATCATCATAATCACCACCACCACCACCCTGCTTTTTTCCCATGATTGGTACTCAAGGGAGCTTAAACACTTAAAAGATTACAATTAAAAACTAATATTACATTCCATTAAGACTTCTTTACCTATATACTTGTTCAGCCATATACTGTCATACCAAGAACTGACTGGCCCAAATGCAGAAAGACAAACCTAGGTTACAAGATTGAATATTGGCAACAACATAACATAAAGCTAGCTAGGGATTCTTAATACGAAGGCAAATTCAAACACCTTAATCACAGTGTCTAAGAAGAAAATCCTGTGCTTATTTCAGTATAATGACTCATAATAATTACCAATATTCTTTTAGAATTTAGAATATTTACTGAATGCTGAACTATGGCTATTTCCGCCCTACACTGTTCTAGTGCTATTATTCCACTTTCAACATCTTGTGGAATTCTGAGACCAAAGAGCACTCTCACTAAGTGACCCTAAACTCCACATCCCAGGATTCTATAGAATATTGAAAGGGGAATAATAGCACCATAACAGGGTAGTGCAGAAATTTGTTTCACAATTTGTTTTTAAACTTATACAAAGGACCTATCTCATTTCCACACACAACTTAACTGTAAGAACTATTGCTGCAAACAAAACTGTTGTGTTTGAATTCCCTTCAAGTGAAGAGTCAAAATCAAGGGAAAGGAAAGCTTAACTATAACTAGCAGCTTTTAAATTGGATTACAGGAACTGTTTTCCCATTCTGTAAGAACAACACACATGGGACCAGCACATTTTCCACTCTTGTTTGTTCCTTAAAACCTGTTCTGTCACTCACAGCCAAATGCCTGTACAGTAGTGGTTTGTTTTCCCAGCTCTAAATCAGTATGATAGAAACAGGGAAAGTCTGCATTCAAATTAAAAACAAAACAAAATCACTTTGTAAGCACTTGGACCATTACATTTCCCAACAAGCATGCACAGGAAGCCTTTAAAAAGCCTTTAACAAGCCACACACAGTCCACAAAGTCTGCTATACTTGTAATGGATATATTTATATCTAAATTTCAACATCCAGAAAGAAAGAGAGTTGGTCCTATTATTAAAATTTTTAATTATCATGGTATTATTTCTTTCTTTCCTTCCTTTCTTCCTGTTCTCTTCCTAAAATTTTAATCAAAGTTGCAGACACACTCCATGCTAAAGACAAAATGTATATCAAATCCATGTTCTTATCAACATGAATCATAGAATAAACTCCAGAAAATGCCATAGAAAATTTTGCCAAAGCAAAACTCATGGGCAGAATAACTTACTAAGCAAGACAGATAATCTATTCAAAGGCTGGTATCCTTGAACTTTGTGAGACTGGGTAGAAGTTATGTGGAGATATGACAAACTATGTGCTTTGGGGTTTTCCAAGTGCCTGATTCTTACTTCAATCCCATATGATTCACAAATGTAATCTAGTCCTTAAGGTGCCAATAGAAGTGTAATTCAATATAGTGCAAGAGACTAGATCTGTCTCCATGTGTACATATAGATACATTCTGCAAGTATTTCTTGATCCTGCTTATAACTTCAAAAGACTGAGACAGTTGGGTCTTCACCCATTCTATGCTACTTCTAGCACTGCCTCTAAAATTTGCATATATCCTGGATTTTAAGACAGATATAGAGCTTCCACTACTCCTATTATTATCTGATTAACTGTACCGGATACAAGTGTCTGTAAATGCTAATCATTTTATCTTTTCTGTCCTAACACAATGGCAATCTTATTATTCATATGACAACAGACTTACAACTATTTCCTACCAAGCCATCTTTCTTGAAATGTACCTCTCAATATCTCAGAATTCTGAGATTTGATCTAACTTTAGCTCCGATGCCTATGACTAGGCCAAATTAGCGAATTCACGCAAAGCACAGAATTACATAAGTCACATCATGCTAACACAGAAACTAGTAATAACTTCCTGGCTCCCTCCTTTTTCATTTGACCATATACTGAAATTGAAAAGTCTTTCTCCTCCTATGCACATGTCAACTTCAACACGCTATCATTTGAGGAATTCTCTAAAGAAAGCGGGAACCATCTGTGCAAAGAAGTATGCTTATTCAAAACATACATTTAAATTTAAATACTTTTATATCAGTGGTCAGCAATGTAGGACATTTGGGCTTCAGTCTACCCCTAGGGACTTTCTTTGCCTCCTGCCAAGTTCTACAATTCTAAATTTTTATATTTACTTTTTCCTATTCCCTGGCTAGAATCACTCCAAGAAAATACGTGGTCTCCAGTTGCCACCATCTTTATTTTGCCAATACATTTCCCTCTGGTCCCATGGGGAGTTGAGATATTCATAGGAAAGGAAGGCAGACTTCAGGGCAACACTTTGATCTGAACTGTAACAAGTCACCAAGATAAGAGAGAGTGAGAGCATGAGAGAGAGAATCTCTAGAGTTGTGTGAGCTGAAGAAGAATAGACTGTAGCTGCTAAGGAAATATGATGCCATACCAAATAGAAGGACTTAATGTATTTACTAATATATTTCTAACCTACTCTGTATCAATAGACGAGGCAGGATACAAGTCAAGGAAACAATTCTACATACAAAACGGTTGAAGCAATAATTTCTGATCTCTTATACTCAGCAGTTAAATCAATATTAATATCCAACAAAACTTGAGCACATTACTAACACTTCCCAAATCTGAACAGGTACTACATGGTGATAGTCCAGATACAAACTCAACTTGACACCACTCCAACAGCTTGCTTTGCCAGCACAGAGCAAAACACCATAGATAAATATCCAAGAGAAGAGAGAACCTATGTTGTAATGCAGCCGTCCCTAACCTTGAGACCTTCAGATGGAGCTGAAATTGAAAACATCCACAAAACACTGAGTCAAGAAAGGATAGAGCAATACTTAAAATGTCTCCCATTTTACCCCCTTTGCTATATATCAGTTGTGAGGAAAGGTTGGACAGAACCTAAATCCAAATAAAATATACATGATGTAAATTAAAGTTTGCATCTAGGGATGACAGAGGATGATGCAATCCCAGGTAATGCCTGCATGAGTCATTGGGTTGTGTAACCAAGGCAGGAAGGTTACATCATACCTCTAGCAGGTGTGCTAGAGTTGCATCAGAGATGCCTGTATATAAGTGGGTGAATTCTAGCCCACTGAGCCCTCTTGTTGTCTGGAGGCTATGTTCTGCATGCTGCTGAATACTCCACTGGAGACTTGCATACACTGTATGTATGGTAACTCAAGAGTAAATGCCTCCTGTTGGAAGATAACATTTGCGTGAGGGTATTTTTCCTGGCTTCAGGGTTTTTGCTGCTAATGTCTAACACTCTCCTGGGATGCTTCAAGCTGTGTGAGTAAACTCTGCTGTATGGTGACTTTAAAACACTTGACTCTGGTGAACTGTCTTTTTGCCAGAGCTCAGTGCTGGAGGGAAGTGCTACTGGGGTTTCTGTGTAGCTCCCATCATCTACCATCCCTCTGACATCAATGCTATGCCTTGTTTGAACTGTATTTCTCTAATACCTCCTTAGGTAGTAGTATCCACATATCCTCTCAAGGGAGCAAATCACCCTGATATGCACATTAGCTTTCCATTGGCAAAATCAGACCTTCTTCTAATCATAAACCATCATGAGCTGTGACTTAGAATCATACAACTGGAAGAGAAAAGGGCCATCCAGTTCAACTCCCTACCATGCACAGTCAAGGCACTCCTGACAGACAGCCATCCAGCCTCTATTTAAAAACCTCCAAAGACTCTACCACACTAACAGGCAGTGTAGTCCAGTATCAAACTGCTCCTACTGTCAGAAGTTCCTCCTAATGTTTAGGCAGAATCTTTTTTCCCAGAATTTGAAGCCACTGCTCTGTGTGTCAGCCTCTAGAACAGCAGCAAACTTGCTCCATCCCCCATATGAGATCCCTTCAAATATTTAAACATGGCTATCATGTCACCTCTTAACCTCCTTTTCTCCAAACTGAACATAACCAGTTCTCTAACCCATCCTTCACAAGATATGCTTTCCAGGCTTTTTATCATTATGGTCTCTCTCCTCTCAATACATTCCAGCTTGTCAACATCCTTCTTGAATTGTGATGCCCAGATTCAGACACAGTATTCTAGGTGAGGCCTGACCAAAGCAGAACAGAGTGGTACTATTTCTTCCCTTGATCTAGATACTATACACCTACTGATGCAGCCTAGAATCATATTGGTTTTTTTAGCCACTCCACCATACTGCTGTCTCATGTTCAGCTTGAGGATTACCAAGACTCCTTGATCTTTTCTCACATACTCTGGTCAAGCCAGGTATCACCCATTCTTTATTTGTGCATTTCATTTTTTCTTTTTAAGTGTATTGCCTTACATTTCTCTTCATTGAAATTCATTTTGTTAGTTATGGCCTAGCTCTTTAATCTGTTGTGATCATTTTGAATTATGATCCTGTACTCTGGGATATTAGCTATCCCTTCTAATTTGGTATCATGCAAATTTGATATGCACGCCCTCTATTCCACATCTAAATTGTTTATAAAGTTGTTGAATAGCACAGGGCCAAAGACAGAACTCTGTGTCACCCAGTAGTCCCTTTTCTCCAAGATGAAGAGGAGTCACTGGTGAGCACTCTTAGAGTTCAGGTCAATCAACCAACTGCAAATCCATCTAACAGTAGCACTGCCTACCCCACATTTTACTAGTTTGCTTGAAAGAACATCATGGGGGAGCGTGTTCTCCAAAATTATCAAAGATTATTGCCCATGGTTCTGAGATTATATCTCCCAGTTCTTTTAATACCCTTGGATGTAGTTCATTGGTCTTGAAGACTTGAATTCATTTAGTTTAGCCAGATCTTTCTGTACTACCTCTTTATTCTATACTGTGCTGTATTTCCTCTACTGCATCATCTGCTCCATTTTCTCCAGGTTATGTAAGGTTTTTCTTTAGGGAGAAGATGGGAGACAAAGAAGGTTTGAGTACTGCTGGCTTTTCTCTGTACCCTCTTAGCATTTCGCCATCTTCTTCATATAATGGCCATACCATTTGCTTGTTCTTTATTGTTTTTAACTTCTCTAGCAAGCCTGATCTCATTCTGCGCTTCAGCTTTTCCAACTTTCTCCCTACACACAGGCTATTCATTTGAACTCCTCTTTGGTAATTTCCCCCCTTTTTTCCATTTCTTGTACATCTCTCTATTAAATCTTAGCTCAGCTCTTTAGACATCCATCCCAGATTCCTTAGACACCTCCTATTTTTCCTCCTCCTTGGAATTGTCTGAAACTGTGCCTTCAATATCTCACTTACAAGAAACTCACATCTATCATGAACTCCCTTCTCTTTAGTATTCCTTACCATAGGATCACAACCAGTACATCCCTATGTTTACTGAAATCAGCTTTCTTAAAGTCTAGAATATGTGCCTGACTACACTTGGCTTCCTCTTTCTATATAATGAATTCCAGGCAAACATGATCACTCCCACCTAAGGATTCTGCCCATTACCCAGGTCATCACTGTTGGTTAGGATCAGATATAAAACAGCTGATCCCCTTGCTGCCTCATCCACCTTCTGGCCAATGAACATGTCTGCAAGGCAAATGAGAAATTTGTTGGACCTTATATTCTTGGCAGAGTTTTAGTTACAACAATATCAAGATAGCTGAAATCTCCCATTACTACTACGTCTGTCCTTTCTGATTGTTTGGTAATCTGTTCCACAAAGGCATTATCCAAGTCCTCAGTCTGGCTTGTAGTACGACCACAATGACATTCCTATTGCTTCTCTCTCCCTTAATTTTTACCTAGATGCTCTCAGGTGTCTCTCAGTGATTTCCAGGAATTAAGTCATGGATTTCTTCACTTACCTTATAGTATCACAGCTGGAAGTACAGACAGAACAAAATGTCAACATATCAATATAACTCTCCTCTCCATGGAAAAAGAAGTATACTCAGTCACTGCAGCTCCCTCTCTTTCTCATTACAGTGGCTTAGTTAAGACAGAACACTCAACCACGTTTTTATGCACCATGGCATTTCATGATAAATAATCCATACTGGCCATCTAATGGGAAGATGGATGGTGGCAGGAATGTGTGATCAAGTAAATATAAGAACATAGCCATCTGAAGGAGACAGCAAACTCTGTACTGGCTGAAGGCACACAGTGAGTACACATCTTTTCCTGATTACTTAATAAGGGGTAGAGACCTACAGCTTTAAAAACAATGTAAGGGGGCAAACCCAGTGAGAAAAGCTCAGTGAGAACAGCCAAAAGCTTGCTATTTAACTGCATGAGTGCACTACTTATATTTGCAAACAAAACACAGTAACAAGCACACTCTCAGTCTCCAGGTGCTCTCTGTTCCAAAGCAGACCAAACACAGGAACTGCCATCAGTGAAGGAAGCTGTAGCACAGGAGGAGAATACAGAAATGGGAACTAACAAGCTAAATGGTAATTTTGCATTATTTCTGAACTGGACCACTGTTTTAACAATTTAGCAAATAGTTTGGTGTTTGAAGTGTCTTGGAATTACATCTAAGCTGGTGCTTGCAGTGACTCTTTCACAAAGGCAATCATCATATATCTCAAAAAATATTTTTCTTTTAAAAATGTAATTTAATACTACCATGAAACAGCATGATTGTACTGTGTGGCTCAATGGTATCAAAACAAAGAATAGCACTCAGATACCTCAAACATTATTATACAGCTTGGAACACCATAAAGGACAGTCTAAATTATGTATTGCAGTGAACTCTTCAGCTTTAAATCTACTACAGCAGCAACTGTTCAGCAAACAAGTTGGTAGTTTTAGAAAGTACGGGAAAAGAAGGAGAGAAATGGAAGTAATTTAACAAAATATGTTTGTTTTCTTAGATGCTTGTTTCCTTAAGTCAAAGAGAAAGGGAGAGAAATATGAAAGACTACACAAGTCGCATGTGATGCTTAGACTGAATTGCAGTCACAGCCTTGCATCTTGCTAAATTATTCTTTAAACTCAAGTGTCAAGTTATTTGCCCTACATTTAGACAGGTAGAAAGGAGACCTGTTGTAACGTAAAGGGCTCTCATTCAGTGTTTCATCTAGCCATCCTCTCTTCCAGGAGGCTGGTCCACTCCTCAGTGTTTTGTTTTACAACTGATATTTATTGAAAGTGTTCAGTTTCCAAATAGAGGGCACTTTTTTGACAGGCCCCTTCCGTTGCTGTATGTACGTATTTCACATTAGGCTCCCTAAGATACTTTGACTCACCATCTTGTGTGTGTTAGAGGATGTGATTTATCTATAATAATTGTATACAGTTTAACAACAGCAACAACAACAATAAAGCATAATGCCTGCCCACGAAAGAAAACACTGAAGAACAACAATAATGTATACTTTGCAATTCACAGAACTCCACCCATCCGAGGTAAATGAAAAAGGGAGGCTGGACTGAATCACTGCAACACACTCTGAAAAGATGAATGGAGGGGATTTATGCACCAAATCTGTTAGTCTTGCTTTGTTTTAGAGGGAAGTTGTCAGAAGATTTCATTTGCTGCTTTATCTGCTTCAAAGAAATTTATAGCAGCATATGTACCACTCATGTTAATAAAACAGCTGAATTATTGTTCTTTTAAAAATTAAACATGAAGTACATGCTAATTTATTCCATGGTGTTTATCAAGACAAGCTTTTCCTCAGTTACCTTTCATACTGTCTTGTCAGAATCCTCCCGTGTGTTCATCCATGAATCTATCTGCCATAAACCCATTACAGTCTAGATTTCCAACGACTGCTCAGCACTGCATTAACTGGTGGGAAAAGGTCTCAATTTCCCATTCAGCTCAAAAGCATTATTGCTCACTTTGTACTTGATAGCCTCTCCTGGAAAAAATGACCACCTACATACAAATCACCTCCAGGTAGCAAGTCGTCATATGAATCAGTCCTCCAGTTTCAAGGAGAAGCAGGAACAGACTGTATTCTACTATTTTATTTTATTTCTCCACTAACATACTATATTCAAAGAAGATCTATAAACTGATGGTCCTTATCTGTGTTACATGATTTTTCGATCATAGGCAACCCAGCATACTAATCAGTTCTTTCAAGCTCAGAAATTCCTTTCATATAAGTTACACTGATGACCCACACTTCTTGACTGTCTAGAATAAATAGCAACCATTTAAGAATGCACGAGAATAAAGCTAGGAATACAACATACAAATAAGTGAAATATTCTGTACTCACTGAAAAGCAAAATTTACAAATACTTTACAATATTTCTGGCAAATTTTCAGGCTTGGATCTGCCTAACAATCACAGGAAAGGAAGCCAACAGTGCAAACAAAACCCTTGAGAAAGCTTCTACACATCTAGAGCTTCCCAACCCAATGTATTGTTTCACAGACTGAATTATCAACACAATAAATCAATATGCTATATGGCCCTTTGGGGAAACCCAGGTCTTCAGTGACACAAATCAAACTGGTCAAGCAGAATAAATACAAGTCAATTCAAAATTTTCACTGTTGTCTTTTTTTTTCTTTTCGTTTCTTGTTTTCCAGTTTATGATCTCTAGGAAGCAGATAAATTTATGTGCCTAGTGTTTCAAGTAACCTAAAATTAATGCATTAAGAGTTTTCATTTCCCCTTCTAATCTAGAATAGTAGTTCTTAACTCTTTCTTTACCACAAACTTTATTTAAATATCTTTTGTTAGTGTGGACTGCCAAGAATTAACTCAAGAGTTAAAACTCTATTTAAAGTTGCTCATCAAGGGTCTACAAATTTGGACAGAAGGGAGAAATGTAATGAAATTTTTACAAATGATGTTCATTACTGGCAAAAGACTCCTGTTTTTTTCAGATCAATGTATGACCAACTGTCTATCTTTCAACTATAAAAGTTTATAACATTTCTTAAAACTTTCACAGACCCCCCGTGAAGACAGCACAGCTCCCCCTGCATAAGATCATACTCCATAAATTCTTACTTTGTAAAAATGGTGACTACAAATGACCCAGGGATTACTGAAAAGATTAACAGTTTAAGGAAATTTATTGCATATAGCCTTTATTAACCAAGCTATAAACTTTAATATGAAAAAGCTACTAAGAATGAATAGAAATCTGCTTTAAAAATAAAGCCTTTCTCCACAGATAACACAGGTGAAAACTACCTTAAAGACAGGCTTTTCCTATTTTCAAAGAGTGAAAATAAAAGCTGTTCTGTAAGTATTTCAGTGGCAGGTGGTAGCTACTGGGGCAAGGAGAGAGAGGGCAGGGCAGGGCAGCTAACAGTAGGCAGAATCAGGGATCAAAATAACCAGAGCCAGGTTGGGATAGATCTGTGGTTCTTAACCTGGGCTTCATGGACTCCTCAGGGTCCACAACGCCCTCCCAGGGGTGTCCATGAAGGCTGCTCAGTGGAGTGCTTATGTGACAGGAACCAGGACAAAAGAGAGCTAGCAGGCAGGCAGACAGACAGGCTGTCTGGGTCTGCATGTTGCCTGTCACATGGCTGCTCTGCTGCTGGGAGGAGATGGACTCAGCAGCTAAGCGACAGCAGAGCTGACAGACAGATAGTATTTGCCCTTCCTCCCTCTCTCTTCCTCCCCTTCTTTCCATTCAAGAGCAGTCCAGTCTACTATCTGAAACACCCAAACATCCTATTACCTCCTTTTTTTGCCTTCTTCACCAAGAGGAGAGGAAACTGAGATGGGACAAGGAAGGGAGGGAAAAGGTAGGGGAAGGGGGAGGCAAAAATAAAGAAACAACCAGGGGTTGAAGGCAAAAAGGGGGTGGGGTTGAAATGGCCCCTCTGAAAAAGATCCCAAACAGACCTCCTGATTTCCATTCATAAGTGTGTACAACTTTCATTTGAATCAAGTGGTGGCTTATTTTGCCAATGGTGATATCTTGCTCCAGCTTCCAGTGTCTTGCCAGGGGGCAGGACCAGCTGCAGCAGCACCTCCTCTTCTCATTTTATAGAGGGGTTGCTTCAACCTCTCTTTTTTTGCCTTTTTCCCTCCCTCCTTCCTTCACCTGTCTCAATTTCCTCTCTTCCCGGTGAAGAAGGAAAAAAAAAGGTGGGGGAGGGATGCTTGAGCATTTCTGACAGACTGGATGGCTGGAAAAGAGGGGAGAGAGAAACAGAGATGGGCAGATGTTAGCTTGGCCTGTGTGTTGCTGTTCAATACACTCCAGCCTTAAAATGATGTAAAGAAGCAGGAAAAAGGCCTTCCTTTCCCCTCCAGCCTCTCAGGTAACTGGGCATCTACTTATTTCTCCCTTCTCTTCCAACTTGAAGACCCTTGATGAGCAATTTTAAATAAGTATTTACTGTACTTTAGGATTATAAATTTTGAGTTATGTCTTGAGGGTCTGCAGCAACAAAAAGATATTTAAAAGGGGCTCCCTGGTAAAGAGAAGATTAAGAATCACCGGTGTAGATCATGCATACCAACTGGGAAGGAAGGTTGATATATGGAACTTTACAGAAAACTACACTTTGGAAACTACAGAGTATCTGACAGCAACCTATTCCATAGGCAAAGGAAACTGAGCCTTTGGTTAAGTGCCCACACATACCTTATTTTGTTGTTTAAGATTTAAAAATTTTAAGATTTAAAATAAATTAGCAAGGTCTAAGGGCTCACAAGTTACACACACACAACCTCCCTCATAAGTAGCAAGTGATGAACACTAAACAGTAGCAAGGGAGAATGGGTTTTCTAGATACTCCAATAATCATTCTTCATCTATATTATGCCACAGTAAAACAAGTTAAAAGGAGGGAAAGCAAGAAAGTGTGTGGATGAAGAATGTTCTGCTTGATATCAGCAATTTTTGGTAACAAAGCAAAGTGTTCCTGTGAAGCACTCAGTCTGAATTAAAAACTGAGCCTGCATCGTTTAGAACAGGTAGAGCCCAGGGACACAAGGCACTGACTGGAAGCAGGCATGCAACCCACCCAGTGGAGAAAACAGAGAATTGCTGACTGTACCCAGACCCTGGATGTGTGTAGATGGCTAAGCTCATGAAACTCTGAGTACACAGATGTTAATGTTGCTGGTAGGCAAGTGAGAAAACATGGGAATTAAGTGGTAAGGTGGGTTCTAAGCATTCCAGTTGAATAATAGCAGTTACAGGGACAAACAAGCAAGTCTTTATGGGTACTATTTCAAAAAAAGCCCACTTCCCAACATTTGTCCTGTTGAAGTTGTAAAGAGTTCTATATGAGTTCAGCACTGATAACAAGGCAACAGATAAAACACAGGCACTTACCTTCATGGAAGATTTTTTTAAAAAACAACAACACTGTATTTCAGTTAATGATGAGCCATGTTTATCCAGCTTTCAATTACCCAACTCAAGAGCATTCTAAATGCCATACAAACCAGTCATCTAAGATCATGAAAACAGGAGTGGAGTGCAAGACAAACCAGGAGGATGAAGAGGTCTGAGAAGGTTGAACTGACATTCAATGCTTCAGCAATTCATCTCTGTGCTAAATTGTTCTCTAGGGATGAACATAAACCTCCCCAATTTTTCCATCTAACTAGGACAACCTGTTTAATTTTTGCTTGCATTACTAGAACTAAATAAGATAACTGCCGAGATCCCTGCATGTGATTGTCCTTCAGATGACTCTCCTGTCCAAGTATCCTGTGCTTAATTTGAGACACCCTTTTCCTTTTACAGAATCTTACACTTAAGACTATGAACAGAATGCTCAAGGAGGTCAATGGCATTAGAGGTTTTTGTGAGGTTGTCACTAAGAACGCCTGAAGACATTAGTCAGTTATGTCACTTAATTACCATAAACAGCTTTAGCTGTTTCTGAGTAAGATAGCTCAAACAGTATTTCTTTTTAGCCAGACAGAGGAAGTTTATTGTTTGTTTATTGTAACTGTTTCTTTTCAGTTCTCTTAGACTAGTAGACATATAACATGCCTATGTGTGGATGAGTGGACTAATAAAAATATAAAGAAACCTCTGTAAGTTTATTTGCAAGGTTAAAATCTTTGGGGCACTTATTTGATATGAAAAGGCCACATTGGTTACCAAACTGAAATGCATGATCTTTGAAGTAACTTAGAAACTTAATCCTAGGTGAGCTGATGAGTGAATATCAAGTGGTTTGTCAGTTCCCTCCCAGAGACATTTACAATTGTCATGTGTTAAAAGAAAAAAATCTCTGTCCACAAAAAATTATGAAAAAAATAGTGTGTAACAACACCTTGAATATTTTCCAAAAATACACTGACTTTTATATGAAAGCAATGGCACTCTCTTTCAAATAGTGTTCTGTTTTGTGTTGAGAAAAAGAAAGCAACATAATATCAGGCCAATCATCTTTGTAACAATGTTATCTACCTACGTTCTGGGACATTTTTCAACACCCTCATGAAAAATGAACAATTTAATCATGTTTGCTCACTAGTGACCCTTAAGAATGCTTCCACTAGCACTTAACATGTTATGTAGATTTCACCTCTGACTAAATGTATTAAAAGCAAGTTCATAAACTGAAGTAGAGACCAACATTTCAAAATAATGGAAAAGCAAAATAAAAACTTAAGGAACATTTTTATTAGACGGGAGGGAAGTTTAAACAAGTTAGCTCTAATTGGTTTTGAGACGTTTACATTCCAGGCATTATTTTATGTTCAAATTAGGAGAGAAAACTAGAAGTAGGTGCACAGATTTTGGAGACTGTTTAGTGCCATCTATTCATCAGATTTATACAGGCATACAGATGGCAAAAGTCTTTAATGAGGCTTCTATACTAGTTCTGTAGCATCTGTCCTACTTTGCAGACAGATCAAAACAGCATTTGTTTGCGAAACCTCAACCCACTTCCATAAAAGCAGACAATTTAAGACAAGTACAGGCTGAGACTCTGGTTTAGTGATGCTCTGCTTTCAGCTGTTTGGAAAACTATGTGCATAAAAATGAACCTTTGCATCATTTGGAATCCAACCTCTTCTTCTTCTTCATACAAAAGTGCTGTTAATTCAACTTGAACCACTGTGACAGGATATATACAAATCATACTGGTATAAATTCTGCAGTTCTAGAAACAATGGTATTCAAAAGAGCTACAGACTTCAACAATGTCAAAAGAGGAAGACCTGGCATTTATTGGTAATCAATTTTGTTTGCTGCAATGTGGCACATCAAAAGTCTGTCAATATAGGAAGCAGAAAGGAAAGTCTTTGAAAGATTCGCAAGATTACCAGATCCAGCATTTGAACAAGTGTGTTTCTGACTTACCGTTACAGACTTCAAAGTCATTCCATGGTAGGTGCCCATTGTGTCAATCTTGAAACCTTCCGTTTCTGTGAAATTAACAAAAAAAAAATCTTGTAAGTATTCTCTTATGCAGATCAAAAGTGGGCTAGTAAGATGGCAAGCAAAGACATTAAAACTGCCATCTGTTGTGGATCACTCTTATTTTAAAAAAAGAAAGGGGGGTTATAAATACAAAAATAAAATTTGAACAACAGTAGAACTGTGTGCGAATCAGAATAATCTGTTAGTACAGTATCTCAGACCTCTTTACATAAAAAAGCTTGGAACCACTTAGAATAATCACCACAGTACTGGGTGATTCTAATAATTTATTTTCATTCTTTCTTGACTTCAGGTTTAAATGTGGGTCTCAGAACTTCTTTATACACCAAAAGAAGAAAAGCAATCCTATAAATAACAAAAAATGATTATATTACGAATCTATATTTAGTACTGAGGCAGCCATGGAAAGAGCCCATGAACCTATAGTAACAGTAACTTTCCAGTGCTATATGTTGACTATGACCTTTTTCGCACCTTACCTTTTTCCGGTGCTGGGCTGCAGGGCTCGCACAGGAAGCCTTGGGAGGAACGCATTCGCATTCCTCCTGCTTCAGCTCCACAGCTGATTCCTGGTCGCGTGAGCGCCCTGCCTCTTCCATTCGCAGTGCAGCCTGAGACTTTCCAGGCTGTACTGAAGAGATGATGCGTGACTGGCCCTGCCCCTGAGGCTCCACACACAAGGTAAGTACGCACAGGGCCCCGGAGTGACGCACGACCGCACAGCATTTTTGGCTTTGAGCCGAAAATGAAAAAAACCAGGCCCTTGAGCATCACGCAAATCTGAGTGCATCGTGTGGACCGCTCCTCATGTTTACGCAATGCTCAAGGGGCCCTTTCGCTTCAGAAATGCCGTGCGAAAAGGGCCTATAATGGGGCATAGCACACATAACTTCTGCAAGGTTAAGGTTATCTGTTACACAGAGTTGCCAATCAGTGCTGACCAGGCTCAATTCTGATTGCCTTCAGCAAGAGAACAATATACACAAACAACTTTCTCAATATAACAAGTATGTATTTTAGCAGAAGACTGACCAGATTCTTCAGTTTGGAGTTTACAGTATTTCAGGGACAAAATGCTTGGTGTTCAGATCTTCTTCCATTCCAAGCTATAATGTTACAACACCTACACACTTCCATCAACTGGTTTTTATTCTATAAGCACCTCCCACATTAGAAAATGAGATCATCTGAGAGGCCTCCACATGCCTGGAACAACCTCTCCTTTTCCAAAGAGAGGACTGCCTGCTACTTTGAAAAGGTCATGTACCTTTCTTGCAATGTGGACACTGAAAGATTTTTCCACACATTAAGAGTTATCTGTAATGACCTCTCAAATTCCCAATAGGAGAGATACCCAAAAGAAGGATGACAACAAATCTCTCCCAGCCCCTGTCATTACTTTCCATACCAGATATTTGTGACATGCTCCTATTTCTTCCTTTTTCATTTCCCCTTCCAAGAAATTACAGAAATTAAAAATAAGCAACACATCTCACTCTTATTTAACTAGCCCAAATTCCTCCTCCAGTTATGGTGCGAGAGCTAGCGTTCCACAGCTTTTATCTCCTACATCCAGTTTAAACATAAATCCAGTTCCTTGAACTCTCTGATGTGGATGTTAGGAGCTCTGAATCTTGCATTTGTGTCCTGCATCATAGAATATCTGCATTAAAGCACTATTCTTATTTAACTATTGAGCAAATTAAATAAATAGGAAGATTGTCTCATGAGCATGATGTTTAAGAGTCACAGAATTAATACTTGCTTTTCTTCACACAAAATCTTGAGGCAAGGTTTGTGTGTGCCGTGCTTGTAGGGGGGAGGGATCAAAGATTTTGCACATTGCGAAGGTGTCATAACTGAGTTGTAGCACACGCAGAAGACCTCTGGCTAGTCCTTGACATCAACGGTTAAACAATTTCAAGTAACAGGGTTGAGAAATGTGTCTTTGATAGACACCACAGCGAACCACTGCCAAAGTCAACAGTGAAAGATCAATGACTGGCTTAGTTCAGTACAAATGCAGCTTCATATGCCTGTATTTCCCCCGGTTATATATTTTATCAGTCACTGCCTCCTAAAAACAATACACAAATACAATGCAGCTAATAAACAGCTTTCTTCACTAGACTTTTAAGACAGACCAAATTAGGAAGCCTTAAAAACAAACATGCACTATTAAAAACAGGACAAAAACAGGCATGCCTCAAAATAAAGATTAGATGTTACCATGAATAAAATTGTAAGTGCATTCACATTAGCAAGCATTAAAATATAAATGGAAAAATCAATGGTGATGCATACAGGCAGGAACTGATTATTAGTTAAAATCAAGAACAGGCTTGCACCTATGAGGTGATAAGGTTAAAACTGATTCTCTGGTGCTGTTCATACAATTAACCTCAACAGCCAGAATACCGTCATGTCTGGAAGATTTCATAATTCTACTACTCATCTTCTTTCTCAGTTTTATTGCAAAGCAAAGAGTCAAAATACTTGGTTGTCCTTTTTTAAAAAAATCTCTATTAAGAAGATGAAAACTTGCTTCCAGTGCAGCAGGCACCCCTTCCTAGAAACTTTAAAACATCTGTAGACAAGTCTTCAGAAAGCCTCAAAAGCATGCAAACAGTACCTATTAATAAGGAGACTGTCTCCATGCAACAAACATACTTTCCATATAAATGGAAAGACAAGACAAGGTAGATATTAAAGTCAGGTAGGTAGATATTAATGTCAAATTGTTAATCATTTTTTTCCAGCAATTCTGTCTCTTATATAACATACATAATTAAAAGGAAAGCGTGACACAACCCAATTTCCCAGTGTTGGGCAATGAGAAACTAAAACAAATGCAGGGGGAAAGATGGAAATCTGAATCAGTGGGGCTTTTTAGGAAACTTTAGACTAACAACTCAATACTCATAAAAGTAGGAGCTGTGTAGGCTTTTAAACATACCAAGGATGCACATCATTTGAGAGTACAGTGCTGGTGAAAGTAGTTTTATATATAATATATATAATTATATATAATTTCTGCTTCTGGCAGAGGATCAAATTAGTACAAAATTTAAGAATTTCTAAAACACACTTTTATCTTCTGTTTGTGGTGCTCTCTGATCTATGAAGTCATCATTCTAGGATCTACTGGATGTTCCTATTCCTATTCCTATTCGGCAATTAAACCTGCCTTGTGAACACACATGAACACACTCTCCTCCTGGACATTTTTACCAACATTGAAGTGTTCATTCATTAACATCATTGATAGGAAAAAGTTATTCTGGCAAGGCAAGGCTGAAGATCCACAAGGAAATGTTCTCATGTAACTGAAAGATTCAGTATTCTGCACGAGCTATTTCAAACGTACACTTTCAAATACACAACAAATTCCAAATAGGAACATAAAATCTTGAGAAAGAGGTACTGCTCTGCAGGAGAAAGCAACACAGGTATAATGCCAGTTTCAGCTAATGAAACAGTTACTACAAAGAAACCAGCATCTTGTAATATGGGAATGGGGAAATGGAACAAACAAAAAGGTTACATGTTGTCTTAAATGTCCTTCCATTTGTGTAAGTGTAAGAAAGATTCATTTCTTTCAGCATCAATTCATCTGTTTCTCCAAGGAAGCCTGGCCTAAAGACTCCTTCAGCTTCCCCTTCTCATCCTTATCCTTCTTTCTTAACCCAGAAGGAGAGGCTAAACCTTCAACAACATCAGACACTTTCTTCACAGCCTTCTCCGATCTCGACTCCCCAGATCGAGATGTCGACCTCAATCTTGGCGTCGATCTCAGCCCCAATGAAGAAGCCAACTGACGAGACGACAGAGCTGAAGAGGTCTGGGCCATCCTGGATTTAGTGCCAGATATCTCTGCACAGCTTGCAGGATCTGACGCAGACAACACTTGTTCCCAGAGCAAAACTTTTAACCTGCTTGCTGTATTACGTCTAATCTGAGGAGTGAATTCTTGGCAATATGTACAAGAATTCACGTTATGGTCTTCTCCCAGACACAAAAGGCACTTTGAATGCCCATCTTGATCAAGTATCTTGCCTTTACACGCTATACAGCGCTTAAACACTTTGGTTGCCATATACTGCAACACTGACAAATCCAAATACCTTAGTCAAACACAGTTCATCGTCAGTCCAGTAAATCTGCAGTTCAACAAGTCCAAAACGCCAAGAAAAAATTGTCATCAACTATACCAAAGTCAAAGGAAAACCATTCAGTCAAGACAAACACTAGCGAAAGGCTCCTTAGCCACTGACAATGGGGCGGAAAGAAAGGAATTGTCCATTGGAACAGGAGGGGGCTCTTATACCCCAGAGGATGGGGGGTGAGGTCAATGGTCAACCTTCTAGAAGGTTCCGAATGCTGTTCTGCAAAGGTAAAAAACCCCATTGTGTGAATCACAGAGACCACAAAGAAGAATCACATTTTTCAACATGATGGGAGCATTCTAGCCATTCATATTTCATGGCTTTTCCACAAAACATACACTTAGCTTCTTAAATACAGTTTAAGAAATGCTATTCACAGCTTAGTACTTAGTACAGCAGTATACTGAAAGGAAGAAATGAAAAGTACAATAACCCTTGTTAGACAATACACCCCTTTCAGAAGGCCATAAGGTAACATAGTTCACAATGGAGTACACTAGAAGTGCTTGTGGAAAACAAAAGTTATCCTCAATGATTCTGGCATTCAATGCATAGTAGGACTGTGAAAATCAGTTTTGAGGGAAACATTCAAAAAACCAAACTAGCAAATGGTTACACTGTTTCCTTAATGTTAGTTGTTGACTTTTAGTGTGATATTTTTGCTGCAGTTTCAAAATGCCCCTCAGTTTCTGTTGCGTGCATAACTTGGATGAAACAGGTTACACTCTAATGGGCCTAATGTAGCTGAAAAAGCCTAAATATAATTGCAAGTTCCAACTAGAGTGGACCTATTAAATCAAACAGGGAAACCTGTTTACTTATGCAAATGCTTTTGCAAACGCTTATGTTAAGTTCCCAATGATTCGGAGGATCATCTACGCTACCTGGGACTAACAATTGGATTTAGTCCAATAAGCCGTTTTGACAATATGGCCTTATTTATAACTATCATAATACCAAGATATCTTCAAGCCACAGTTGTTGAAGTCTAGCAGACAAAAGTGGAACCCATAGGCTGCATGCAGACTATAAAACTTCCAACCCTGAATCCCCCCACTTTATTTTGGGACAAAAACCATCCCAAATTGGCTACAAACAGCACCAAAATATAGCAACTTGTATTATAGTACCTTCTCTGACCACCTACAACCTCCATAAGACTGGAAATGCTGGCCGACAAACTACTAAGTATAAAGCAGAAGTAACTTCCAGTCAAATCCAGGCCACATTTTCAGCCCCAAATGTGGTGTTGTGGCCCACCACAAGGAACAAAAATTGGATGCAATTCCCACTCTATTTGCCTAGACCAGTGGTTCTCAACCTTCCTAATGCCGTGACCCCTTAATACAGTTCCTCATGTTGTGGTGACCCCCAACCATAAAATCATTTTCGTTATTATTTATTTATTTATTAGTTAGTTAGTTAGTTAGTTAGTTAGTTATTTCCAACATCAAATAGATTGGAAACACTGCCCTAAATCACTGCTCTGGATAGACTGGAGAGGTGGGATAGAAATAAATATTATTATTATTATTATTATTATTATTATTATTATTATTATTATTATTATTATTAAAAACTGGTAACCCTCCCCCGTTTTTTTAAGCACGGAAAGCATCCATCAATGCCAGAATTAAGGCAGTAGTTCTAGTTCTGAATGTTGGGTTTCCACAGTTCAAAAAGCCAGTCACTCCCAAAGGCAATGCCGAAACAGCCCACATTTTACACGAGGCACAGGGAGGAAAGGACAGGGAGAGAGGAAAGATGGCGGCGGCATAAGCAGACGTGTTTTGTTTCCCTCCCTCCCTCCCTCCCTTAAAGGGAGTGCGGACGCTGGACATACAAAAAGTGAGGAATGCAAGACGGTCAGGGCGAAGAACACAACACGTGCGTGTGGCAAGCACCAAGAGTCCACGCACAACAAAAGCAAGAGGAGAAAGTCATCCTGGCTATTTCTGCACTAGACTGTTATAGCGCTATGATTCCACTTTCACCATCCTATGGAATCCTGGGGTTTGCAGTTTGAACTGCAAACCCCAGGATTCCATAGGATGGTGAAAGTGGAATCATAGCGCTATAACACTGGAATGTGGAAATGGCCAAAGTCCACAGGACAGATCAGAGCAACACTTTCGGGTCAAAAACCAAAAAAAAAAAACCCAACCAAGGAGCCTCGGGGGCTCTTGCTACACAAACCGAAGCCCTTGGCTAACGCCCCCTGCTCCTTTCTCGACTGAGTTCTCGGTCTTGGAGGGACTGATCTCCCCGTCGGATGGCAGATCCGCCGCAGGAAAGTTTCCCCCTTTGCCTGCCGGACCAAAGGCAACAGCCACACCAACAACTCCCATGGAGCAGTGTGCCCAGAAGGAACGGGTGACCGGGCGATCACTGCTGCTGCAGCCCCGCCACTTTGGGAAGCAAGTGGAGCCCAGCTGCTCGCTCGCCCCGGCAAGCAACTCTGTTCGCCGGCATGAATAAGCATGAGGCGAAGAGGGTGAGGGGACGGGGTCTTACCTCCCAGACGTCCCGCTGCAGCGCCATAAACCCTGAATGGGAAGCCCTCTGTGTGTGTGTGTGTGTGTGTGTGTGGTGCGGGTGCAAGCATCCAAGCAGCGCCCGGCTGCTCACTCAGCCCGGCAAGCAACTCTGACTCTCCAAGCCGGCATGAAGGGGAAAGGAACACTGAAGGGGAAGCCCTCTGTGTGTGTGTCTCTGTGTGTGTGGTGCAGGCACGAGCGTCCAAGCAGCGCCTGGCTGTACACCTCCTCTCCCCTCTCGCCTGTGCGGGGTCTCGTCTCCTCACTTCCGCCTTAACGCTCTGGCTCCAGTTCTCTCCTCTCGGTGTCCTCACCTCCGCCTTAACATTCAGGCTCCAGCTCTCTCCTCCCGCTCTCCGCATCTCCGGCTCCACCTCAGGCTCTTCCAGTGCTTTCCCACCAGGCAGGGAAAGACGGGGAAACGCCCAGCATGCCTCCTCTCCCCTCCTCCCAGCGCAGGGGTCTCAGAAGCACTGCTCCCATTGGCTGTGAGGCCACCTTCTTTTAAAAGGGAGGGGCAGGATTGAGGAGCCGCGACCCTTGTGAAATGGTCGTTCGACCCCAAAGGGGTCCCGACCCCAGGTTGAGAACCACTGGCCTAGACCTTAAGTAATATCTCTTGGTTAAAGACAAATTTCTTCATGGAATTCTCATGGCTGAACGAAATACTAAAGTAATGGCATTCTTTAAAAAAAAAATAAGGCCCATGCAGCCCTCTGAATATAGTTCATGTAACAATAAATTTATATTAAAATAACTAAATGCAACACTATAAAACACAAGCACAAACCTACAAACACATACTATCTAAAGCAGACAGTAAAGATATATCACTATCTTAAAGATGCTGGGCAAAAACCTGTCAAAAAGTAGATACTCTCAAGTCAGTCTTGGACAACAGTTCTTTGAGTTTTAGAAGGCAACTAAGCCTACTTACTCACAGGACTGCTGTGACGGCAATAAGAATGCTTTGTATATTAGGCACTGTTTTAGAAACTAATAGATAAAAGCAACCTAGAGAAAGCAGAAGAGACATTCTTGCCCTTGTGATCTTCTCACTTATTTCCTTGTCAAGGATCAGTGAGACTGATACTGTTTTAAAACATTTATCTATACACTATTGTCACATTAACATCTCCTGGTTCACGTTGTTTTAAATAAGACTTACAGAAGAGTAATTTCTGTACTAGGTCCCAGTGGATTTTGCCCTTTTGGCTGCACAAGTTTGCTTAACAGTGAGGCAAAAGAAAGCATTTGTTTCAAATCTGATTCAGAAGAGTTCTCCTCCATATTATACTATGTGTAAAAAGTGCTTTTATCAATTTCATTACAGCTCAGTATTTGTTTTTATAGTAATGAGATTGCTGTGTGCATATATAATCAATGTGTTGCATATATCTGCAATTTGCCTTTTCATTTAGCTTTACTTTTGCAGTGCCTCGATGAATACAAATTAAGCAATGAGGAAGGCTGATTCTGAACCGGTGATAAACAAGAACACAAACCACACAATTTTTCCATCTCAAACTGATTTTTCTAATTATTTCCCCTCTGTGCTTTTGTGCAGAAATGACAACTGAACCAAATTTGCAGAGTGCTGGTCGTTGGTTTTTTTTAAAGAACCTCTGCAACATAAAATCTGCCTATTTCATTCTAAATTTTCCTCTCATTCTTTGTGCCTTCATTTATGAGTGCTTTTCCTTTGCCTCACTAAGAACTTCACCTCCCGCTGGCTGTCCAACATGTTTTCCTGGAGGACTTTTTTCCACTCCATCTTTCACATTCTCTAAGAAGCTGAAATGTTTTCAGTATTTGTTCATGATTACCTTTAACAGATCACTCAATCAATCACTGGCAGAGGCTTTGTCCACTCTGACCCAATCCCAGCTGTTAAGAAAGGTATATTGCTGTGTTTTTCTCTGCTGACCACTAAGTCTCTGGAGACACTTCCCTGAACCCAAAAGTATCTAAAACTTAATTTATCTATCATATCTATCCAATCCACTCCCAACAACCATAAGCAAATCTCCATATCTAACATGCAATCAACATTTGTTCTGAAGTCTCTGAACACAATTCACATTCCATTCAATGAAAATGAGACTTCCTTTATAACGCATCATCCTTTCAGACTGCTAACAGTTTATACCAGGGATAGACAACTGAAGAGGGGGCACAGCACATTTCCCCTTGCCCACAGGCACCTGGAGGGCTGCATCAGCATATTTCAACACATTGGAAGTGAAACAATGTCACTCCTGGAAAGCATTTCAGCCATTTTGGGATGTTTCTTTTCCTTTGGAGGAGTTTGGGAAACTTGGGATGGGTAATGGTTTTTGCTAGTTTTTAGATGAAAAATTGGGGGGGGGCCTAGAGGCACCAGGGCCACATTTAGGTATCCAAAGGACCGCACATGGGCTGCACAATCACACAATTATAATAAAGTGATCCAACTCAAAATGAATTGCTCAGCATAGGAAAGATCATAACATTTATAATACAGAGAAATAGATATACAGACTACTGGATATTTTCCACAACAAATAAACATGAATTTGAATGACAAATGAAAAATTCATTCTTGCAAGACTAATGGCCTTGTAATAAAGGTATGCAGAAAATGCACCATCTAGTTATAGTTCATTGCACACCTAAAAATGGAATGAACAAAATACGGAAGATAAGCAACTTAATTTAGTTGCTAGCTTCTTTCCAGGCACAGTTAAGAGTGATGACCTCCAAACCCTAAAAAGGTTTAAGCCTAAGATATCCATAGGACTGCATCCTCCCATATTGCTCTATCCACTCAGTCTGTTTAAGTACAGAGGCCTTTTCCTGAATTCCTATCTACAGAGGACCATATCTCCCTGTATGAGCCTGTTAGAGCTCTGAAATCTTCAAGAGATCCTCTCCTCCATCTCTCCACCTTCTCAGGCTTGTCTGGTGGGGACAAGAGAGAGAATAGTCTTGGTGGTTGCTCCCAGGCTTTGAACTCTTTCCCTAGGAAGGCTCCCTCCTTTGTCTTCTTCTGTTGGCAAGTAAGAACATTCTAAGTCTATTAAGCTTTTAGAAATGGACTGTGATGACCTTTTAATGATGTGCTGAGCTGTTTTATTGATATGTATATGTTTTTCAAATAAATTCTAATGATTTTAAATTTACTGATTGTTTTTAAAATAACCTTTATAGTTATGGGGTTAACTAATGTTTTTGTATAGTTTTTAATCTATCCTGCTTTTAATAAGCTGCCAGAGAGCCAGAGTGGTGTGATGGTCTGAGCACTGGACTATAACCCTGGAGACCAGATTTGATTCCCTGCTCAATCATGGAAACCCACTGGGTGACCTTGGGCACATGATGCAATTTCAGCCCCAGAAAACTGTGTGACAGGTTCACCTTATAGTAGTCATAAGTTGGAAACAACTTGAAGGCACACAACAACAAGTAGGAGCACTGAGTCTCATTACTGGGAAAAAAGGTGGGAAATAATAACAACTATAACAACAATGATAACAAGGTAGTTGAGCTCTGTTCTGTACATGGATAATAAATGGAAGACCTTATCCCATGAGTCCTGGGTCACCCTCTCTCTGAAGGCATTCTGCTATTTGGTGATGGGATTTATTCAAGCAGCCTTCATTTATTTATGCAGGCTACTAATTTGCTTGCAGGTCACACTTTGAACCACCTCCATGTTGGAATAGCTTAACTAAGGAGGTTTGCTGAAATCCATTCCTGCAAATAGGAAAGTTGGACTACTCAGGACTGAAAGGAGACAGAACGGACTGATGGGACATTGGAACTATTGTGACCTCTCTGTACAAACTCACATCCAAGTCCAGCCTATGCCATCTATTCTACTGATCCAAAGGCAGCACTGACTCTCTCAGGATATCTCCTTCTTCTTCTTCTTTCCTTATAAAGCTTTTATAAATATATTAATCTAATGTACAGCAATCTAATAGGGACTATGAAAAGGACAAATTTACCACAATTATTGGACCTGACACAGAACTTCTGAAGATCAAGAAGATCAACAAGGTACTGTTATTGTCCACCTGGATGAACAGAGTTCTTTGACAACACATTGTGCTCTCTGTCACAAAAATGCTAACTGTTTTGCTAATAAAGTTCTCTGGAAGAAACACACAATAAAAGCACAATATGTATTAAAGTGTTATATTAATGATCTCTGTATTCAAGTTAACTCACAACCAAGAAACAGAATTCAGAACAAAATTATAAAAAAAAAAAATATCAGCCTTGATCCTTTACTGAAGTTATTAGGGGTAGAAAGCAAGCTTAACTGTTGTGATGCCACGGATTATCTTCATTTACTTTCTCCTATGTAGGTGATTCTTTACACATATAAAAAGCTCAAGCTTTCAATTTGAGGATCCTCTTGCAGTATGGATGAAAAACAAAACAAAACAAAACAAAAACCCTATCCATATCTGAGGGGATCTGGTCTTGCTGACAAAGATCCCATAGGGAGCCAAAGTCTGTGTTTATGCTGACAGGCAATGCTCACATTACGTATGTGTTCATGCATGTGCATAAATACTCCCAAATACATATGACTTTTTGTAATATGCTAGTAGCATTCCCTCCCCATCCAGCCATCCATCAATGATTTGATATTGTAAATTTTTAAATACAGTGCACCCTTCCAGGTAATGCATGCAAACACACAGCCAGGTGACATCAGATTGATATCTGATTGCTAATTAGAAGCAATATGGAATTTCTTCTTTCCATTTCAGCTTCTTCTCTTTTCCTATTCATTTTTGCATTCATTAAAATATTTAGTACTTCAGCTTCACCGCATGACTTAAGCCATAAAATGAATAATTCAATAAAAATATAGATGAGTACTCAAATCATCTTTGAACATAAAAACACATTTTAAGCAGCTTTAAAAAATAAACTACCAGAATGAATTTATATGAAATCATAGTTGTTGGGTATTTTTTTAAAAAGCATTAAAAATGCAGTATAGCTGTAAGACCTGGATAATACTGAAAAATATTTTGAAGTGTAAAAAAAAGGGCTGAGGGCAACAGATATCTAGTGATGATAGTTATAGGTCTTTACTGTTTTTGTGGCTTAATCCCATTTTCCACTTGAGCGTTTGGTGTGTCAGAGAGAGAGAGTTATTTTTATCAGACAGTAACCATTTCCAAAAAATTACTTGCACTTTGTCAAAGGCTGATGTATTCTGCTTAAAGGTTTGCCAGTGTTTATTACTATGCTCTGTTAAACCCACAGGGTTTTTTATTCACAAGATATGAAGCTGTGACTCTGTTCTTTTAATCTTTGAGGACAACCAAATCGCTTTAGAAAGGATGTGAACATTTCCTTTCAACAAAGCTATTACCAGCTGTGGGGGAAATACACTGTGCAGCCCAATCACTATTGTTTTCTTCCATTTTCAGAGAAAGGAAACAGCACCACCTCAATGCAGAAAGCATGTACTTTTCAGTCCCAGATACATGCCGTAGTCTACAGAGATGGCATCAATTGAACTGCCATTACAGAAAGGAATAGGGTGGTAGTGATGTCAAAGATAGACACAATGTACAGAAGCTGAGCTGTGGCTCGCTGAACAAGAGGTGTATATAACCATTACTGGCAGTGTGTTTTGCTATTCCCAGAATTCAGAATAGTACTTCTGGCTCATAGTTCTGAGAACACAGCAATGCAACATTACTGACAACAGCAAATTGTAGGGAAAATAGAACAAATTTATACCTGAGACAAACACTTCAATTCTTCAAAAATTTATGAAAATTTTAATTTTAAATTTATAAATTTATGAAAAACTACAAATTTTCTTTTGTGTATGGTTACAAAGCCACTGAGAGTTCCACAGTCCTCATTAAAATCATGGCATTCTGGAAGAAAATGTCTTTCCTTTATGGCTTTAAAAAGAAATCAGTAGAACCCCTGCTACTCTCCTGCATCCCATTTTGACGTCCCCTACAGTACACAGTTTTGCTTACTGGAACTGACCTTGCATATTCCTAATCCCTTCTTTGCTGGATCATGTAAAGTCCACAGGAGCTCACTGGGCCATCTTCAATTTAAATTGTTCAACTGATTTTATTGGAAGCCTCTCAGAGATCTTACGATATAGGAGAGACAAAAATATTGCAAATAAATTATAATAAAAGTTACCTTCTTTTCCTTTAAATCTTTCTTGATCATATCTGTTGTATGCAGCTGGAATAGGCTGCTTGTTCCTTAAAGTGGGATCCTGCAAATAAAAGGGAAATGATTTTTGTGGGATACTTTCACTTGTCATTTTTTTTAAAATGGTTTTTATATGAAACCAATACTACAGACAACATATACTTTATTTAAAACCTGATTTGCTGTAAAGGTTTATTCCACATGTTCTGAAGCTATCACAACTTCTAGGCTTCAATAAGTTGACTTATCAAAGCAAGGAAAATGCCACTCCCTCACAAAAATAATAAGCAATTAGCCTTCCTCCCAACCTTTAAGCTGGAAAAGAGATCAGGGATTATCTGGCCAGTTGAATGGAAATCCCCATAATTTCCCAGCTCCAAAGCTAAGAAGAAAGCATGATTAGTACCTACATGCCCAAGGCAAAGAGTATGTGTGCATGCACTAAGACGTGCACAGACCACTAGTGTTTGACTTTTGTGCTCTTGAGAAATAAAGGACTTCACCCAAGCCTTTGAATCACTATCACATTCACCTGCCTGAAGGTCTGTGGAGTACTTAAAGGTACTTGGAACCAAACCACTGATTCCTCCCACATCATTGTGGTAAGCTGTGCAGTCCAAGAAAAAGAATGGAATCCTATCTGTTAGCACATCCAGCCTTTCTCAAAGTGGCGGTCCCTCGACTAGTTTCAGTCCAAGAGCCATTGGTTGCCAGTACACAGAGAGTTTCCAGGAAGGAAAGAAATAATTGTAGCCAGTGGGCACAAATATGACACCAGTCTCTAGCACTTTAGGGGAGGAAACACCTATGGGTCCTCCACATCAAACAGCCTATGAAGCACTGGTTTAAGTGATGTTATGACTCAAATACTTATACAGATTCTTAGAAGACTGAGTGATTAATTGCTAAGTAAATTTTGAATTGAGGAGTACACATTAAGGACAAACTTGGAAGGGAAAGGAAGCTTCTCCTACTAAATATATTTTAAATGCTGTCAACTTAATGGAGCACTAAATTCTCATTCATCAATCTTCTGTATAGGCAATTTATTCACACAGTTTCAATCATTCAGTATCACGTATCTCAAAAAGGGCTATCAACTTCAGTATTATATTGCCTATTACAATCATGGAAATCTTGTTATTACATGCAAGTACACAGGCAAAAACAGAAATGGAAAGGTGCATGAGGCTCTGGAAAAATGAAGAACATGAATTTTGGGGGGAAAGTGAAATTTGCACCAAAGCGAAGTACTGTGCAATATAATCTATTATTTGGAACAATTAGCTGCTCTTTGTTCTAATATTGGACCCTGTAAAGAGGCAGATAATTGGGCAAAATGCAAAAGAAGCAATGAAGACACTACGGCCAAAGAGATGGCTCCAATAAAGACAAAAGCAGAATGCCATCCAGACTGGTTGACACTAAATGCCAGCTCTGTAAGAAAGCCACTGTACTAGCAGGATTTCTATAACTCAGTTGTTAAACAAATTCTCAATCAATTTCATTCTAATATCAAAGCAATTTGCACAACAAATATGTATTACTCCAGGCAGTCTTGCTATTTAAACTTAAATTTGAACTTAAACTGATTTGAAATTTCTTTCTGCTTTATTAAATGCATCTATCTCTTTAGCACAACTGCAGCAATACTGGTTCAAGCTCTTTCTACGTTTATTCTGGTACATCAGTACATTCTGTCATTTGGATTTTAAGAAAAAAAATAAGGTACAAATAATAACTAACATATACACTTGCCACAATTCTATCAAAATCTGAACTCATTCTGTTTCACAGAGCATGCCAACAGCATTTCTTCTAGCCTGTACATCTGAATAAGAGTTTATTTTATTCTATTAAAAGATAACAAATAAAATACATGATCAATAAACACAAGTAATATTTATAAAAGCTAATTTTACATTAATATGTATCTTCATGATCTATTTTTGAAAAAAACTGTCATCATAAAATGCTCGAAAAAGAATGCTGATCAGAGCTGGTTCATAATCAAATGAAATCCTCCATACTAGTCTTTTTTTTTTTTTTTGCTTTAATTACACCCAAGAGGTAAAGAAAAAAAAACATTATTTTCTATTGTTTTCCCCTCTTCCAATCAGGACAGGTTCATCCTGTACTGAGGAACTAGTCTTACCACTGGTGCTGTATTAGGTGCTGGTCTTTGTTCAGGTGCACGACCTTCTTCTCTAGCTTTGACTGACTGAAGAATTGCAAAGATGTTCTTGGCAAAGTTCTATAAAAGAAAAAGTAATTTATTTTAATACCGCATTATTAGGGTCATTTGCTGCTTCTAAAGTAACTGCAAACAGAAAAGAGTCTCTCTCTGTGTATATACATATATACACATATACACACAAAAACATATATATACACACACACATCCCCTATGCACTCAGAATATACACCCTACAAGCTCAGAAGTATAGCTAGAAAATATATTATGAATGATCAGGCATGCATCTGTCAAAGTTACAGACATTTATCTGCCAATCTTTCCATTTGCACCTCATAAGTTATATCTGCATTTTCTAGCACATTTGTACAGTCTGCTTCAAATACCATACACTACGTATCTTTTCAGAATCTGTCTTCATTCCTACCCCAAATACAGCAACAGTTGAGAAAATATTCTTTTTGTCAGTTTATACATGTGGGTTAAAAAAAATCAGGTGCAACATTTACTCAATGAACATATGTAAACATGTACTCTCTCACATACAAGCATCCCACTCCACTATAAAAATGTTTCCCTTTTGTTGTCCAACAACTTTCTATGAACTCTTCTCAACGCTTTGACAAAGCCAACATTAGCCTATACCTGCCTACAGCAACCACTATGAAAAACGACCAAATTAGAATTTGCTTCTTTCAGAGCCGCATCACTACATAAATCATATACATAAGTCATCTCATTACCACACTGAAAGAAGAGCCCACCTTAGTGAGGTGGGAGGGGACTCTGGGAATCCTCTACAGCTACTTCCTGTCTCTGTGTATTTCTGTCTCTTCACGGACACAGTTAATCTGCTCTAGCCTTAAATGTGTTTTCGCTCCAGTAGCTTTTGTTAATGAATGTAGTCTAATAGTAGTCTCCTGTCTGATCTGTCGCTGGGGAGCTCATTCATGACTCCAGCTTCAAGTCTGGTGGATGGAATCTCTTGGGTTGGAGCCACCATGTAAGCTTTTCTCTTCCACTGAGTACAACGAGTAAGAAGGAGTCTTTGTCTAGCCACGTGTGTCCAAAAGCCTCAGTAAAAAAAAAAAGAGCTGAACTAGCAAAGGAGTCAATAAATGAAGGATGTCTATGTACAGAACCAGCATGGCCTTTTAAGAACAGAGTATGCATTTAAAGAGATTTCAGACTTTAAATTCTATTGCTAGGCTACACCTTTGTCATTTGGAGTCTTGACTGGTAAGATAAAGAGTCAAACCAAGACTCAAGACTATGAACAGTCAAGTGTTATGCTCAAAAGGCAAGTACCCTTCCACTGGAAAAAGTAACACAACACTGCAAAACCAATGAATCATACACTAAGATCTGGTCCTGTAACATATTTAAAAAAATCTATATATAAAAAGGCAAGCTATTCTAGATAAATATGGTTTGATCAGGAACCACTTCCTAGAATCATGTGGACTGTGGTAAAGAAGCACTAATCATTTAAAACAATGAACTGGAGATGAAAAAGTAAATTCAGATTATAAGTAACTAGCGTATTTACCAGCATTGCCCAGGATTTTATTTTCTCATAGATAATATTTGTTAGAAATACCTTAGGAATTACCTTACCTTACCTTAGGAGTCAGATGCAGCTGAAATACACAGATTTGAGATCCTGTGTCTCTAATTCCCCAAGATGCCTTGTCTAGTACCTGTAACTCTTCCCCATATTCCCCAATCCAATCTGTATTTAGAGTTGTTAACATACAGAGGTTCAGTTTCTGAGGGAATGCACTGGCTTCCTCTTTCCCACTGGTAGGCCTTGTCTACACAGCAACTGTCCAGGCCCAGAAGCTCTGTGGCTGAGAATTCTAAGGACCCCCTCCCTAAATTGCCAATCCCAGGATTCCACAGGATCTTCAGAGCCAGTCAATCTTATGAAGCCTTCTCACCTCACACAGCTAATCATATGAGGCCTTCACCTGCCTGACACAAACAAACTCACAAACTTACAAACTCTGACTTTTGTATATTAGGTAAAATTGACTGCTTTTCATATCGACATTCACAACATGATTCATATAGTCATTTTAAATGTATATCATGCATTTCTTCCAGAATAAGAAAGTAGCTGGGCAGAAATCTGTACAAAGCTAACTGCAAAGACAGGTATACTTAATTTGGGGGGAGAGAATCTCCTTAGACCAAGGACAGGCTGCAGAACTTGTTGGACTACATTCCCCAGCAGCTGTATTCATTAGAATCAGTGGGGGGGAACCCAGGAGTTGCAGTTCAACAATATCTCGTATAACTCCACTTTATTTAAGGTGTTTATAGTAATAAAGCATAACTAAAGTGTATTATGCTATTTAAAAGAAGAATATAAAGCATTTTAAAAAGGCACATATTTAACCAATTTGTATCAACCCTCAAGATGCACTTCATGTTAAATGGCATATGTACACAACAGATGTGTTCCATTACTGATAATTCTAAGTAATAATGGAAGCATTCAACAGCATGTATTCCCACAAAACATTTGCAATACAAAATGGCTCTCTCTGAATCATTATGGAAACATTAAAGCATTAAAAACAGATACATACTGTAGGTTTACCTGTACACAAAGGGCCAGTTTAAGCTACCTACTTATTTAATTCATCTAGCATGCCACATATAATTTTGTCCATACATCAGGAAGAAATGGTTTTGAAACTCCACAAGAGTAACCCAGGATAACATGCTGTGATAGGTCTATAAAACTGAGTATCCTGATCAATTTCCTTTCACAATCTTCGATAAAAGGAGTGGAAATAAATGGCATAGGAATTGAATGAAACTCACAATACAAATCTTTCCTTTCATTTGAAGAGACTCCAAGCGAATAAGACATTCATATTCTTACAGATGTCTCTTCATTGTTAAGCTTCTCTGGGCTAGTATAGATATTTATGTTAGTTCCCTATTAACTTTAGTTAACAAAAAGCAACCAAAAGAAAAAATCTCGAAGTCACCCTATCACTAACAGCCCTGCTCAGATCTTTCAGATCCAGGGCTGGGGCTTCCCTGATTGAGTCTATCCATCTCTAATGGTTCCTACCTTATCAAGCATTATTGTCTTTTCTGGTGAGCATGTCTTCTTATGACATGTCCAAAGTACAACAGTCACAATTTAGTAATCTGGGTCTCCAAGGATTGTCTTTGTCTTAAGGACTGTCTTTTTCATTTGAATTTTTAGCAGCCCACAGCATCCCTAGAACTCTTCTCCAGCACATTTCTAAGGAGTTGATTTTCCT
The DNA here is from genome assembly GCA_948474755.1 of Ctenosaura bakeri. Lineage (NCBI taxonomy): Eukaryota > Metazoa > Chordata > Lepidosauria > Squamata > Iguanidae > Ctenosaura > Ctenosaura bakeri. Next base: position 95,240 of record CAOLHI010000510.1, on the reverse strand, counting down.
CCTATCAGCTTTCTTCACTGTTCGGCTTTCAAAATTATACATACTCAAAGAAAATGGGGGTGCCGTGGCATGGACAATACTACTGTTAATATTAAATAACACATCTTTACACTTCAGGATCTTATCTAGCTCCCTCATAACAGCCCTTCTAAGTTCTAATCTTCTTCTCATTTCTTGCCTGCAGTGTCCATTCTCAACGACCGAGTCAAAGTATGGTAAATCTTGAACTATTTCAAGATCTCCGTCTCCTTCCAACTTTCTGCTTTAAAGGAATTATCTTAGACAAAAGTATCCTCATTTTTCATCCTGCTTTTCACCTTTCTTATTCTTTGAGATCAATCCTTTCAGTACATTCTTAGGGATTTGTTTTTCCATTAATATAAGATCCCAAGACATCAATCCCAGACTAGCTTCCCCATGCTCCCTCCCTTGCATAACACCTCCAGTTTTATAATCCAATACTTTGTGAGCACTTTCCTCTCCTATTTTATAGGCTAATTCCTGCATTAGGTCAAATTGAATTTGTTTATCCATACAATTTCCCTCATCTATCATTTCAGGACTAGCTCCACATTCCTCCCCTACCTGCAAAACATCATCCAAAAGTTCCTTCTTAAATCCAGCAATCTCCAGCTACAAATCTTATGTCCAATATACTCACAATCCTTTCATTTTGCTTTGAAGCTCCTGTCCTCTCAAAAAATGGATCTCAGACAGAATCATCCACAGAAATGGTCTTAAATCCTTTGTTAACTGCCCTTAAATACATCAACCTCCAGTCTTTTTAAGTCACGATCTTACAGGTTAACAAACTTACTCAGTTCTTAGTTGCAAAAAGAAGGTAACACAGGAAGGCTCTGTAAGATCATGTTAATCAAAGAATCCTTCACTTAGGCACTCCCAAGGTTTTATTTAGATATTTTTTAAAAAGGCAGTTACCAATTTCATGTCCATCAGATCTTGCAGATCTAAACAGCTGAATTTCACAGCAAGGGTGAATGAACAAGTCCCTCCTTGTTCATTCTACATTTACTCACAAATAAATGTGAGTAACAAAAATTCAAGACCCTTGTGGGCAATCCCTTTGTTCCCTGTTTAATCCAGGGTGAATTTCACCAGCTAGAGATTTCTCTAGCTGGGACTTGAACCATGAAAGCTCTCCTAGTTGCAGACAGCTAGCTAGAAGCATCCATCTGCTGTCCTGTCAACTCAACACCCATTTTTTTTAAGAGCAATCCGTAACCAAAGGCTTTGCTATAATGTATAGAGCACATGATGATATTCATACATTTGTTTCATCTGGTTGTATTACAGTAACTTATCATTCAATTAGTTCAGCAAACATAACTATATACTGATGTTCAGAGAGATATGCTGGAATCATGGCACTTCAGTGTTATTTTAGGTGAAATGGCACTTTGCTTCATAAATTTCTGGTCTTTAAGATCTCAAATTGCTAGCGGTCTGCCTCTACTAATAGGAAGCTGCCCAGATATTCTAGTCAATAGCTGAATCTCTACTTATGGCCCATCTGACTTAACGAGGATTGACAGGTAAAGATGCAGAACATAACTTTCATAACTACAATGTTTAGACCTATTAATAAGTGACAATCAATACTGCAGTCAATACCACAGGTGACAAACAAAAAAGATAAATAGTTTCTTGTGCTCTGTAGTAGTCTCATCTCTGATTTTCATTTTTGCGATGGTACTGGGTGCAGGGGAATATGACATTAGTACCCAAAGGCACATGTTCCACACATATTCTATACATATATGAGCATTCTACCCTTACTGCTCCTATATCTCTGCTTCCTCCCTATCATCTGAACCTGATTTCTCTTCATCTATAAACTAAAAATAATCTAATAACAGAGGCAATGGCTCAGGATAAAACCAACATTTTGCATTTTACTTCACACTGAAATACTGAGCACTTCAACATCATGATTAACTACTGAAGGCTTATCCAAGCTGTTACTGCTTTCAAATTGTTCACACATTCAATTAATATTTTACTATGTACAAATCCCTCAACTGGTATATTAGCAGTAGATGAGCACCAGAAACCTCTGTGCTATGATAAATAATCTGGTTTTTACTTGTTTTGACCTTTTCATTCATTTTTTCAAAAATCCAAACAGCATCACTTCATGCTCTGCTCAGCTGAAGCACAGCTTTAATCTTCCATCCTTCAAGAGCATTAGCAAGCAAAGCCCTAGAATAGCAGTAGCATAAATTCTAGAAGACAACACTAATTTACCCACAGTCCTGTTGGAAAAACACACTAATAAGTTAGAATCTCATTACTTTAACAAAATACTGTAAGGGCTCAGGAGCAGAGTTCTCATTGCCTTTGGCCAAATCTGAAGTAGCAATCAACAGACAACCCCCACCCCTACCCCAAAAAAGAGGAAAGTATGGAAAACAGAAGAAAAAAAAGAGAAAGAGAACTCTAAATCCCAAAACAGCAACCATGTGATCCTTCCTTCTATTTTGGTTCTTATCAAGAAGATATGGCCTCAGAAGCATGTCTACTATTTTTAAACATTTATCCACAGATATTATAAAACCCTTCCCCAAAAACATAGTATCTTGTGAAGCAAGCCAGAATTTTGAAGGGTTTTTCATCAGTGAAACTTGTGTGTCTTTTCTTTAGGCACACTGGCAGCTACTTTTAAATGGCAGAACAGCCTCTTGGAACTGTACATTGGATACCAATCACCCAGGCATATTCTGGGTTGCCAGAGAAGTGGAATCCACACAAAATGAGTTATACTGAGACACAAGTAAGGTGATATATCTTGAAACAGATCGAGTAAGTGACTGCTTACACCCCTTTGTACAATTTTCCTAAACAACTGAAGATAAATGCCTAACAAAAATAAGGATACCATCCAAAGGATAAAGGAAATTAACTAGGCATGACAGAATGAGCAAAATCTGAGATCTGAAATGTTTGTGAGCACCAAAAGCATCTATCAACAGTGAATGTGGATATCTCTTCTCTTCTATGAATCTTTGGGTTGGCAAGAAGAGAAATGGTACAAAGCAAGACATATGCAAGGCTACACTCGCCTTAAGCATGAGAATGCCTGCTTCCTAACCCAACAACTCTTTTATCAAAGATAACTCCTTCTTCCTTCTACAAAAGATAACTTTTCTTCCACTGAAGGAATCTTTATAGACTTAAATCTGACTATTTTGTAAAGCCATGTGAGAGTGGCTGGGGGGGTCTCCAAGCTGCTGCATTAAAAAGAAAAAGAAAAAAGAAGTGGCAGCAAGTTTAGCAGAAATGAACCACTGCATGAGGTTGTTTGGATTCTTTGCTTTGATATGCCTGAAATATACAAGCTTTAACTCACCTGGCCTTGTCACTTCTCAAAACTCTATGGCCTAAGGGCACCAGACATAAACACAAAAGTACAGAACCAGGTCTTATGAAGACCTTCGTCTTTTTTGCATATATTTTAATTGCTCTTCACATATTACGCTACAGCTACTTGACCAGGTGAAAGTGTATTTATTACTTATTTGCTTAAAGTATCTACACTCTACCCTTCAGGCAAAAGGGTTACCAGAGAGGGAAAGAATTTAGATAGAAGCTAAGCAAATACTTGTTGAGAGACATGAAAGAATTCTAAAAATAAAAGATAGGCCAAGATGTAAATATGCAAAGTCCTGATGGAAACTGCACACATCATTTCATAGTGACAAGGCTGACAACTAAGGATAGCCTTCCAGCCATTCTAACCCCATCTAATGAAGCCAATACGCAGATAGCAGATACAAAAAAATGTTCAAAAGATGGCTTCATTAGCATTTTCAATAATATCAGTAGCCTCCAACTAAGATGACAGTGAGCTCTCAAAGGTCACTGTAGTGAAACTCCCCTCAGAAACTTTTTCAAACATGGATGAAAGGAGAAAGGGGCTGCTGAAATCTAGATAAAACACAGAAAAATGCTGTTGCTTCTCTTTCAGATTCTTCAACCAAACCAAAACCTAGGCTTGCCTGAAGAGAAAAAAAAGAGCACCAAGTAATTCTCATTGGAATTCAACTTACATTCAATTCTTACGTTCTCTGGTAAATGCCTTCCATATGCCCTCAGAATTATAGTGGTTGACTGTTTCTTTGAAGATACGAATACAACATTAATGATTTTGTTCACATATTATTCATCTAGAAGGACTGGGTCATCTAGAAGACCACTCAATAGACCAGGAAGCTAATTGGAACTAGCCTGGTTCCAGGTGTAATAGCAATCACTGTGTCAGAATATCTCAGGCAACTAGTTGGAACTACTGATCAAACAGAGCCAACTGGGCTAGGTCCAAAAGCCATGGCCTCCTCAGCCTGTGGGGCAGGCACTAAGATCATCTTGGTTTCCTTGATCTTCCAGAATATGCTGGATACACAGGATTAGACAGAGAATACTTTTTGAAAACAGGGACAACAGAGCATCCAGACCTTCTGTCTAGAATCATAGAAATCATAGAAATGTAGAGGTGGAAGAGACCACACAGGTCATCCAGTCCAACCCCCTGCCATGCAGTAACACCCTCAAAGCACTCCCGACAGATGGCCATCCAGCCTCTGATTAAAAACCTGCAAAGAAGGAGACTCCACTACACTCCGAGGCAGCATATTCCACTGCCGGACAGCCCTGACCGTCAGGAAGTTCTTCCTGAGTTTCAGGTGGAATCTCCTTTCCTGCAGCTTGAATCCATTGCTCCTTGTCCTGGTCTCTGGAGCAGGAGAAAACAAGCCCTCTCCCTCCTCTACATGGCTTCCCTTCCAATATTTAAACATGGCTATCATGTCCCCTCTTAACCTGCTCTTCTGCAGACTAAACATACCCAGCTCTCTAAGTCTATCCTCATAGGGCATGGCTTCCAGGCCTCTCACCATTTTGGTTGCCCTCCTCTGGACTTGCTCCAGCTTGACCATGTCCTTCTTGAATTGGGGTGCCCAGAACTGGACACAGTATTCAAGATGAGATCTAACCAAAGCGGAGTAGAGAGGCACCAGTACCTCCCTCGATCTAGACACCATATTCGTATTGATGCAGCCAAGAACTGCATTGGCTTTCTTGGCTGCCGCAACACACTGCTGACTCATGTTCAGCTTGTGGTCTATTAAGACTCCGAGATCCCATTCACACATACTGCTATCCAGCCACATGTCCCTCATCCTGTATTTCTGTATTCCATTTTTTCCACCTATGTTTAGGACCTTACACTTCTCTCTGTTGAATTTCATTTTGTTAGCCTTGGCCCAGCTCTCCAATCTGTCCAGGTCATTTTGAATTCTGATCCTGTCCTCTGGCGTATTAGCAACCCCTCCCAATTTGGTGTCATCTGCAAATTTGATGAGTATGCCCTCTATTCCTTCTTCCAAGCCGTTGATGAAGATATTGAACAGCACTGGGCCCAGGACAGAACCCTGTGGCACCCCACTAGTCACTTCTCTCCAGGAAAAAAAGCAGCCATTCGTGAGCACCCTTTGGGAATGGTCAGTCAACCAGTTACAGATCCACCTGACAGTAGCCCTGTTCAGCCCACATTTTACTAGCTTCTTTGCAAGAATGTCATGGGGAACTGTGTCAAAGGCCTTACTGAAATCGAGATATGCTACATCCACAGCATTCCCTTCATCTATCAAGCTAGTAACATTATCATAAAAAGAGATAAGATTAGTCTGGCATGACTGATTTTTGAGAAATCCATGTTGACTTCTCGTGATTACCGCGTTGCTAAGTGATTAGAAACTGACTGCTTAATGATCTGCTCCAGGATCTTTCCTGGTACTGATGTCAGGCTGACTGGACGATAATTATTTGGGTCCTCTTTTTTTCCCTTCTTGAAGATGGGGACAACATTTGCCCTCCTCCAGTCTGCTGGAACTTCTCCTGTCCTCCAAGATTTCTCAAAGGCTATAGCAAGCAGTTCCAAAATGACCTTTGCCAATACTTTTAATATCCTAGGATGCAATTCATCTGGCCCTGGAGACTTGAATTCATCCAGTGTGGCCAGGTATTCCTGTACCGCCTCTCTATCTGTTATGTGCCGCATTTCCCCTGCTTCCTCACCAGCTCCCCAACAGCCAGGTTGAGTGCTTGTATCCTTCTGGGAAAAAACTGAGGCAAAGAAAGTGTTAAGTAGTTCTGCCTTTTCTCTCTTCCCCGTTGGTAATTCGCCTTCTCTGCGCAGCGACCCTATCGTCTCCTTCTTTTTCCTTTTGCTGCAGACATATTTTAAAAAGCCCTTTTTATTGTTTTGAATGTCTCTGGCCAGCCTAAGTATGTTCTGTGCTTTAGCCCTTCTGACCTTCTCCCTACATCTCCTGGCTACTTGCTTAAATTCTTCTTTGGTGGTTTCTCCCTTCTTCTATTTCCTGTGCATGTTTCTCTTAACACTTAACTCAGCTGAGGGTTCTTTAGTCAACCATTCTGGTTTCTTCAGATGCCTTCCATTTTTCTTCCTTATTGGCACAGTTTTAGACTGTGCCTTCAGCATCTCCCTTTTAAGGAACTCCCATGCCTCCTGAACTCCTTTCCCTTTCACTATTCTTGACCACGGAATTTCAGTCAGCAGCTCCTTAAGTTTACAGAAGTCCGCTTTTTTAAAATCTAAGATGAGTGTCTGGCCACACTTATCTTCTCCTTCCCACTGAATGCCAAATTCCAATAGGGCATGGTCACTCCCTCCTAAAGATCCAACCACTTCTACCTCATTAACAAGGTCATCCCTGTTGGTCAGGATCAGATCTAGAATATTTGATCCCCTTGTCGTCTTTTCCACCTTCTGGACCATGAAATTGTCTGCAAGACAAGCAAGAAACTTGCTGGACCTTGCTGTCTTGGCAGAGTTTGACTGCCAACATATATCTGAGTAATTGAAATCTCCCATGTCTAGAGGCATCAAAATCCAATGTGGAGACTTTAAAATTTATCCTTGAATTTGCAAAAAAAAATGCTGTTGAGAAACTTCTCCTTGAAAGATCCAACAAAGAAAATCTATGGGAAGGGAGCTGAGGCATGGTGGGGACAGCAGACATCCAGGGTTCAAACCAGGTCAGGGAAAGGAGAGGAAAAGAGTGGGTGAGTTGGTATGATATCTCTATACTTCTTCTCTCTCACCCATCTCCTTCCTTGGGTGTGGGGGGAGGCATCAGGAGAGGGGCTAAGGTGCTTAGAAACTGAGCTGGAAGCCATTCTTAGTTGGCCAATCAGTGGCTGGTAGTGGTGGAGGACAAGATACGGGTTTTTAAAGGCTGCACAGCCTGATCAGAACCTCCAAGAGTGAAGGTTCGATGGAAAAAGAATTCCCTGAGATGTGTGTGGGGGGGGGCAGGGACTGATGAAACTCTCAAACAACCAAACTCATGAAAGTCAAACCTGCATTATCTTTATCTTTGTCACTCTGTGGACAAAGTTCAAATATAAAGAGATACCATATTTTTTTCTGAACAGTATCCGAACGTTTTCTCTTGTAAAACTGTTCTCAGGTCCATCATTTTTATTCTTCTCTTCACTTTCCTATGTGTGCAGTCAGCCTCCACATCTGCTAGGGTTAGGGATGCAGGACTCTCACAAAAATGGAAAAATCACAAATATCAAAATGTGTGTGTGGCTGTGGAAAGCAGGCCAAGGCACAGCAGTGAGAATGGGCACCCAGGGCCCAAACAACGTCAGAGATAGGAAAGGTCCTATCCCTTCTGTCTCACACCTATCTCCTTCCTTGGGTGTGTAAAGGGTTTGTGATGTCAAAAACTTGGAGTTTGAGCCATCATTAGCTGATTAGGCAGCTGCTGGTAGAGGGGGAGGAAGACGACGATGACAACAAGAGGGATGTTTTAAAGGCTTGACCACAGCCACAGAAGGGAAAGGTTCCCTCAGAAAAGAAGTGCCTGAAGTGGGAGTCAGAAGTTGGAGAACTCCCAAATAATCAAATCCTTGAAAGTTAAACTCACAAATGCAGAAGGCTGACTGTATATCCTAATACAAAACTATGTATCAACAGCAACTTATAAATGAGAAAGAGAAACTATGCCTTTAAAATTTATAGGGTATGTTTGGAAGATGAAATCCCGGCTTAATAAACAAAAGGAAACAAAGTTACATGTACCTAAAATACTTGCTTCTGCCTTCACTCCTCCTTTCTTGCAGAAAGGACACAATCCAGAAAGCTGTAATTAGCCATAATTTCCAAAAAACTGGCAGATGCAAAAATGATAGTTAATGGTTTTCAGACAAATCTTGCTCAAAACACACTTTTCAACTGTGATTTCATGTTCGGGCTCATCTGAAAGACATTTACCACAATTTCATGGTTTCAGATGTAACAGTGACCCGAAGTTTATAGTCATCTTTGTGGTTTGTCCGTCTGCTCACCTGAGCAAAACAGGAGTGCAGGTGCACCAAGCTCTTGGATATCCTGGCTTATTTAGCCAAGATCTGATCACCCATACCTGCCTATAGTGTTTCTGAATGGCTGAAATTAAGGAAACTCAAGCTTTGCATGATTTGAGAAGTACTTGGCACTCCAACATGTGCTCCTCTGCCTGTAGGCTGAGGAGCTGCTGTTTGATTTGTTCAGCTGAATGCACTACTGTAGGAACATCACACATGCACTACAAATATCCATCTGTTATGCCTGGGCATCTTTATCTGAAAGAAAGAGGCATCTGCTCCAGACAATTAGACCTAGAATGAGGTGATGATCAGTAGCAATACAGATATATATTGCAACAGATGGCCAAGACATATCAACTCACATAAAACAATTACTGCTTTCTAATGCTAAACCATCAAGCTGAACACTTCCTATTCTATGCCCGTTGGAGTTTGGAGGCCATATGTAACAATGTGATCCTTGCTCTTCCTATATGGACAACCATATCTTCCAAAGGGAAAGGGGGAGGGTGTGCCAGGAGTCCTTAATCCACTATTTACTACAACTAACCATTGTGTGAGAATCCAACACCACCTTGGACTCAAACCAATTACTAGTTTCAACTAGAGTGGACCAAATGAATCATTTACAGAAAGGTAAATCAATAATGCTTTGAATCTCACTGATTCAATGGGTCTATTCTAATTGGAAATAACTGGATTTAGCCCAGAGTTCTACTCCTGCATCTATAAAAAAATTAAGCAAGGCATAGATTAAAAGCAATCTTGAGAGGCAGTGGAGTGCATGTTACAGTGTTTGATTACGCTGTGTTTGATTGGCTGATTCCACATTCTTCCTTGGAGGAGGAACAGTATTTAAAAAGTAATAAATAAGATAAAGAGATGAACTGTTATAAGGAAATACACTTGATCAATGTTCTGGAAGACAACAGGTGGTTGAAGTACATTGCCAATTTTAATCCAAAACAATTAAGTTTGCCATAGGAACACAGAAAGCTGCCTTTAAGTCAAATGGGTCCATTTACATCAGTACTGGGTATACTGACTGCCAGCAGTTAATTTAACAGAGTTAAACAGTAACAATTCAGCCTTAAAGGGTGATGGTGGTACCTTTTAAGTTTTGCTAAATCTGACATATATTCATGTATTATAAATCAAGTCCTGGGACTCAGCTGTCCCTTATATGTAGATGCCAAGACAATAAATGGGAACTCCAAAGACTCAATATTTGAGGACTAGAAATTATGCCAATACATTCCAAGTTCAGTTCTGTTTATTCTAGGATGCCCAATTTTACACAGAAAAAAAAGGTGACCATGCACTATACAAAGAGACACTTTTGTAAGACTAATTTTTATCATTCAAAACTACAAAAGCTTCACTCCTCATCTCCAGAAATGATATTTACTGGAAACTGATGTCTGTATCCAAAACCATATTTCACTTGTGGTGAACTACAGTATATTCAATCTTGTTTATGTTGCTTGGTCATCACACCTGCAGTTAATTTTGTAGGAACACATGAAAACCTGTATATTGTGCATTAATTCAGAGTTCAGAATGCAGGCACATTAAATAGATCTTTTTACTTGAAACACTAAGATTCAATTAAGATAGCATATTCACTTTGCGGTATGCCAACCTGCTATTTCTCAAACTATTTCACTATATTTTGTATAAAATATAAACATAGCTACTTCTAGTCTCTGAGCAACTATTTGTCATGGCTGCAAATCTAATCCATCCCAGGCACTTCAAACTATCAGTGATTCATGGTCTATTATCTGTTATTTCAGTATGAAATTGACAGTTCTTTGGACAAATATTTATTTGGAACATGGACAAACAATATGTTCTGAACCACCACCACAGTAGGAATTTCTTAAGAACTAGACAGCAGGTGGTGTACAACTAGCAACTGACCTGGCATTATGGAATGATTATAGGAGCCAAGTTACTACAGGGAAATGCTGCATCTTTATCCCACAGTGTTTATCCACAAAAGTTCACACGTCCTGGAGTTAAGCATTCAAACACAATTTGCTGAACCAAAATGATAAGAATTTGGAAAGAAATCTGCCTTTTGATTACTTCAAACTTAACCATCATTATTTCCCACACGCTAGTTTCATAAAGTTGCTTTTATAATTTAAATGCTTAAATAAAATCTCAGTTTGAACCAGGAGATCAAATGCAAAAAGGAGTAATGCCACCTACAGTTTTGATTCAATGTTCTTATGAGCTCGCAAAGTTTTAGAAGAACAGTCCTTTCCAGGAACAGAAATTCTCACCCTTTCCTGGTAGATTTTTCCCAAACTGCAGCCTACTACAAAAATGCAAGACCTGACACCATAGCTGTTAGATTACATTCTGCAGAACAAATTTCATGCCTTATTTAGTTTGTGTTATCACGTTTTACATTACTAGTATTTTTATATTAAAAGAATATTACATACAAGTCATTTGAAGTCCTCAACGTGAAAAAGAAGTCCAATTAATTAAGCAGTTTTAAATGAAAATAAGTACTTTAATGCACCCAATAACATCAGGAAAGCAACACAGCATAAATAATGTTAATGTGTTTCTTCCTCTTCATACGTATATGCAATATAGCTTAATGTTAAAACATAATTATTACATCTTAATATTTACTGTAACAGCATGATTCTAAACTTACCACAGATGTCATTAAAAAAATTAGTAAATAAGCCTATGTTCTCTAATGTTCTTAAAAACTTCTAAATATGTTAACACAGCAATGGGTAGAGTACAGTTAGAGACTCAAAAAAATTAACAAAAATCACTGTTTTCCAGTTGTACCAACATAGATGCTAATATTTACAAATGGTAAGGCTACAATGCATGTTTCCAAAACCTATCCATTATCAAATTAAACAGACAGCATTCGTCTACAGGAAAAATATGATGTACATATGAAAAAAAAATGTGTTCCAGCTGGCAGAATGAGAAGACGGAGAATCACAGAGCAATCTTCTCCTTGTGAAGCCTTCTTCTAAAGAATTCTAGAAATTATAGCTCTGTAGCAGTACTAAGAGCGTTCTACAACTAGATACTTTGTCTCCTTACCGAAACATAGTTTCTGGGCTTCATTTGCACAGGCAGCAGAATGCATAGCGTGATCAAAGCACGGAAAGGTTACTTTTTTTCAGAATAAAACTTCTACAGTCTTTTCAGACTATACTTCCACTGACCTCCATAGCCAGTGTGAGCACTGGGCCTGCTGACTATGATATTCTGGCAGCTGCAATCCAAGTAGTAGTTTTCTAAAGCTTTGAGAAGAGTGATGTATCCTTTGTAGGTTCTGAAAAAATGAACACTCTTTCCTTTACATATCTTAGTTTTTCTAATGTTTAGCTGGCATCTGCAAAAGACATATGCATTTTATAACCCACTTCCTCTGTTTCCAAGTCTACAGAACAGAACATGGTCTCCTCTATTAAAGGTTGTGGGGTCAGGCCCACTGTACTAACAAAGAGAAACAAAAGTAGGGAATTAAAGAGTCTTGCGTAAACTGGCAGAGCACTAACCAAAAAGGTTTTCATTTTCCAATTTCTGTTCTAGCCCCTCTTTTGAACCTCAGCAGAAAAAATGAGTAGCTTAGATAGCATAGTTACCGGTACTTCAAGAAATACTTTTTGGTTTTTTCTACATTTCTACTCTCTCTGGCTTAAAAATGAATGGAACAGGTTAAAAGGAATTGGTGGGACTTTTTGCCTCCCATAAGCAATTTTCAACTTCCATCTGAACAGGTATGTATGCATTTATTAACTGAGCTTATGCGTTGTGTGCCTTCGACCTGTTTCCAACTTATGGCAACCCTAAGGCAAACCTATCACAAGGTTTTCTGGGGCTGAGAGCATGTGATGTGTCCAAGGCCACCCAGCTGGTTTTCATGGCCAAGCGATGAATCGAATCCTGATCTTCAGGGTTGTTGTTTAATGCTCAAATCACTATACCACACTGGTGCTGCATTTATACCCAATCTTATTCCCTGAGATAGGATCCAAGGCAGCTTACAAAAATACAAAAGAATATTACATTAAAAATCCCATTCTACAAAAGTTTAAAAAGAATTAAATGCCAATGTTATTAAAACCATGATTATAAAAGTTCAAGCATATTTAAAACGTAAATTACTAATAAAAAATTAAAAATATAATACATCCTGAAAACTCAAGAAAATCACATGTGCTGCTGAGTTACTCACACTTCCTATTATGAGACTGTGTTGGTATATTCTGATTCCATAATTTCACCACCACCTTGCCCCTACATTAGAGGTCACTCATGAAATGCAGAAAAAAAAATCTGGTTATTTATGAAAACAGACATAAATCTAAAATGGACAATGTTCTGAAGGTCAGATCTTCAACTGCCGTAAGCCTCCAATCCTTGTCCATACAGGATCTTCACACCATCTAGGGATTGTAAAGAGATAAATTTCACATGCCCCCCCCAGCTGTTTTGAGGAGAGGGGCTTCTTCAACAAGGGCCAAAACAGCCCGGAAGAGTACAGCAGAATTGCCCCCCTCATGGTCCCTAGATGACACAAAGTTAAAAATGGGGTTCATGGGGGCTGCAATCTGACTATGGGCCACACTTTGCTGTTCCCAAAATGTAGTACAATGATTTAACAGTAAAAATACTCTAAATTTAAACATTTAAGATACAGTTTTCAGAATAACATGATTTAAAAATAAAAATTGAAATTAATGTCCTTAATATCTGGCATATATCCAGAACAAGTCTGTGTAAGCCCTAGGATCCCATGATGCCCTCTACCCTTTCCGGCACAGTCAAATGGATGAACTGGAAAACATCTACTTATTCACGTTATATAAACTATGTGCTGTCACCTTAACCTGGTCAACCTATGATTAATCTTAAGATTGTGTTGTTAAAACAAGATTTCATGAAAACTAATCTGAGATATAGAAAAATGTAAGATTTGGCTACAGTTTAATAAAAGGAAGCTTTCCAATCTATTCTTCATTGTTTTGCTGAAGGGACAAAAAGGGTATGCATACCAGCCTGAGGCTCATCTGGAATCTGTCATACAACACTAAACCACGGTTCAGTGTTACTTGCAATTTCAAGATACACTTTTAGATACACTTTAAAAAACAAAAGACACTATCAAAAGTCTTGAATGAAAGCCTACTTCTGTTGTGCTTGAATTATAAGAGCAAGCATATAAATTTGTCTTGTCAAAGTAGTCCATAGGCAGCAGGATTCTGCATGAGCACCTTTCAGGGATGCTATGCCAATTGCCACTCCTTGCTCTGGGCAACCATCCCCTTCTTCTATTTCTGGAATGTACAAATAAACAATAAATCCAGGCTTTACTGAAAGTCATCTGGAGCCCAAGTGTGTGGAGATGCAAGAAGCTGGAAAATCACTTTGAAAGAGGACTCTAGAAATGGGGCAAATACCAATTATCTTATCGTTGCTAACTGGAGCTAGAAGAGATTCCAAAGAAAAATCAAGGGGAGGAGGCACACTGAGCAGAGCTGCAGTTATTTTTAGTTTTGGCTTCCAACTTTCCAATCAGTGTTCAGATATGAACATTTCAGATTCTAAAGCTCCAAACAGTTATCCCGCTCATGAGATTAATATAAATAAATCGAAAGGCAAAATAAATCGAAAGGCAATCACATAGGGAGAGGTTGGGCATTTTCCCCTGCCTCTAAGGAAATCACCAGTTTAAAACAGGTTAAAAGTTCTTTGTTAAGATTATTAAACCAGCTGTTAGTAATGCTGACATGAGCATCACAATAGCTTTGGTTAAGCAACCACTCAGGGTCTTTTGTAGCCTGATGGTATTTGTGCTTAAGGAGAAACAATTCCCACAGAATTCACTAGAGATTACTCCCAGGTAAGCATGGATACAACTGAAGTCTTAGCTTGCAAACAAGTTAGAAAATGCAATAATTAGAATATAGAAGATTTTTCTTCAATTTTAAAGGTGGCTTTGAATTTATGGATTGGACTCAGATTTAGGCATATGAAACAAAGCTGATGAAAGCACACTTCCCTCAACCCCTCCTCCTCACAACAATCTCTTCGACCCAGATAATATTACAGAGAAAGTTGAGCACATTGTAGGGTAGGATGAAATAGGGCTGTCAGAAAGAAAGAAAAAAAGTTAAAGCAGTCAGAACTAGAAGCCTCTGGCCTGTAGCTATACTCACAAGTGCAATAAAAACTAATCCAGAATGGATAGTTTTCATTGATCTAAATCCTACTTAGTCTCAACTAGAATAGATCCAATCAATCACTGAAACTTATGTAAGTGTTGATTTACAAAGTTCCCATTGATCCAGGGCACCTAATCTAGAAGGAGACTAACAACAGGAATTAGACCATTGTTTCAGCAACCTACCACTAAACACTCTTGATCAGGAAATGTATGAATTACAGAATGGGAAACTCAATTCAAATCAATTATTTAAACTGGTCTTTTTCCTGGTGTTCTAAATTGCTTTGATTTAAGCATTCCTAATTTATAATGTAATTTAAAAATTACTGAAATCTGTAGTCCGAATGAGCAAACAGGAGAGACAGCACTCTAAATAGATGCTGATTCTCTTGCATCATGTATCAGATTAATTCTTCAGTATGAAAATTTAACAGAACAAGACCACCACCTAGTGCTCACAGGGAAAATAGCCAGAGGAAGAAATCTTCTTTTCATATTCATGAGATCTTAAGAGACACAAATCTAGCAAAGAACTTAAAAGCAGCTCAGCATCTTAAAAGGCAACCCAACATCTTTAATGCAAGGGTGACCTTCTGAGAATTCAGGTTTCTTGCATTATTAGCTATTATAGAAACTGTTTTGAGAATGAAGGTCCCTGAAGAAATAACTTCTCTCCTAGATACTACAAGGGAAGCAAGATTAAATTATTCAATAATAAAAAAATCTCATGTTCATTAAAGGTCATTTGAAGTGTTTTAGTCAATAAATAGAAAAGTGAAGGTTAATATTCAAGGGTAAGAATACAGACAAAACCAAAGGAATATTATTACAAAGGAGATTTTCCAAGAGAGTCATAGAGTGGTCTTACTCTTGTCCAACCCAACACTTATACTAAAAAGTACATAACCCAGAGAAGACATCAAGACATTGCTTCATTCCAGACAAAAGAAATAAAGTTAAATAACTACCCGTAAGGGGCAAATTGCCATTTTCAAAGAAATCACAAAAATAAATTAGTAAAAAGAAGACACACAACTTTGATCCCAAATCCACAGAAGCATTATTCACTGGCAGTTATGGTCAGAAGCTATCAAAATAAAGAGGAAAAATAAACCATGTACAGAATAAACCACGTACAATGAAATAGGAACCATAGGAGAAAAAAGCTAAACAACTAGTTCTGACTATAGAGCTGCAATCTTCCTCAACCTAGTTTCTTCTAAACATTTTTGATATTAATTCCCCTCAATACAGTGGTATAGAAAACAGTATTTAAAAATCATTGTTGGTATCACTGCTGGCATATCTGAACATACCAGTCAGTTTTCAGAGTCCTCTGGTGTCGAATCATAAAATCTGTGAAAAGCACCATGGCCTTCTTTCCAAGAACGTATTTCACTGTCAGTTAAGTGTTTACTGTGACAAGAACTGAATGGCATCTATACTGGAAAAACTGAAGCTTCACATGTATTAACCCATGTTCTAAAGAATTTTTACAGTACATAACATAACAGTACATAATTCATCATTACTGAATCAAAGACATCACTACAAAAGTAGATCTGTTTTCTAACTTATAAGTGTTATTCACTTACAAAGACAGAGAAACCTGTCTTTCAATAGCATGCTCATAACCCTAAAAGCTTCGCCATATAAATCCAGTCATTTCTCTGAAATGCACCACATGGACTATAAGTGCTCACTTAATCAATCACTTTCTAGAAGATCAAAACACATATGGCTAAACAGTCAAGAGACAGCATGTAATATTCACTAGTCTTATTCCTTGTTGGCCAAAACCAGACCCTGAGCTTGTCCATTTACACAGTATTTTGGGACTTTCAGTACACACAGTACAGTCAACAAATACTTCCTAGGTTCTGTAGGCCAACAAATATTTGCTTTCACTAATGCAGTTGCTATTTGGCATATGCTTTCATATGCATTTTCTACTGCAAGGGCTTCAGATTGGTAACAAATATAATATTGACTACTTCTGTATATCATTTTGGTTGAAATATGAGTGTGAGGAGCTCCCCCTCTTCTGCCGCAGTATAGACAAATTCTTCCTGTTCTTTCTGCCTAGGTATATTTTACTAGTGACTGTTACCAATATAGTTTAAAAGAAACCAAGCACACTGAAAATCTTTCCTTTGAGAACTCAAGTCAGAATTTAGCCAGAATGTCCAATTTGCATGAGAAATATGTCACCAAACCCCTGCAGAGAGATCCAAAGGAAAACATTTAAGATGGAAGAAGACAAGGAAAGATACATGTCTTGACTCAATAAATTCTGCTTCTAAACGAACGTTTCTGGATATATTTTCCATGCAACTGCAATACCTAATCTAGAGATTTTGGATAAGGCAGACTATAAACAAAAATAACTGGGACTGCAAACTTGTCCATATTTTCAGTGCAAGTTATGTAACTTTAATCTCATGATTTCAAATTTATTTAAATTATTGGAAAAATCACAAACTGATAAAGGGAAAAAAGACTAGAAGTACAAAGTTTTTGTAAATTTGTACAGAAATACGGGATTGGAACAACAAGGATAGGAACATAGTTCAGCACACTCAAAGCCCACAATCTTTTTTTTTCAATTTTCATAAACACTATGAGTCTTTAACTACTCATTCTTTTTCCCATCTGTTGAAGCAATTCCCATAATGGAAAAAAGATGAAGATCACAATGTAGTCACCGAGCTGATACACTGATTCAACCAGAAACTGGCTAAACCACAGAAGGCAGTTTTCTAAGGCACAGGGGCTTCAGGGTGGAAAAGACTCATAGGAACACTACTCACACAATATTAGATTTTATGCAGTGGCCATTTTGTGTTTTTGTTTTCTTTCTTTCTTTCTTCTTTTTTTTAAGGTTCTATATAAGGCACTACCATTACAAACTTCCTTAAAAATTATTAAGTTTGGAGACCAGCTGGAAGGAGCAGGATAAAGATTGGTTCTAGCTACCCTGCTGGCATTACATAACTATTCTGCTACCTGCTCAAGAATTTTTGTGGAAGGCTGCTCCAATTGAAAATCAGATCCACAAGGAAGAGGGAACAGATTCAAGCTCTTCTTCACCACACTTAATCCATGTATGTTTTTCTACTGTCTATCTCTAATGTCAAAATACTATTTTATCCTGGCGTAGAAGTCTGACCAACCTAAATAAATAAATTAGTATGAAAGCAAGTAAAATTAGTGTAAGCAAGAAAAGCATTCCCAGACAAAACTTTCTCAAGATGCATAAACAGCCACTTAGTTTAGCTATTTCTATTTTTATACTTCTGCACATCTTGAATTGGAAAAGAAGTAAGCTTTGCTTAATGAGACATCAAAGTTTTTCTTAAAGAAGTTTCAGTAAAATGGTTTACTTAATGAAACAGGCTTGATCACAGAGTGCACAAATTTGCTGCAAACTGAACTATATTAAGGTTTTAGACCCAATCTGTCAATTACCTCCCACACACTTCAGATTTCTGTATTTCTCCCCTTTAAAATGCACATTATGAAGTAATTTAGACCAAATCTGTTGATTAGGCAACAACTAACATCCTGAATATTTTCATGCAAGGTTGGGAATGACTGCCAACTTTTAGCTTTTTTTTTTTTATTGTTGGTTTTGGTCCATTTTGTATAGAACTTAATGTCAAACATACTGTAAGGATATTATAAAGATTGTAGATGACACCATTCAAACTCTTGTTTTATTTAAATCATAAAGGAAATGGTCATCATCAACAAGGGCAACATTATCATCTGTAGCAAAAAAAGGATGTGTGTGTCTGCCTGAAGCATAGCTTCAGAGTGTTAAAAAAAAGTGAATGTTAAGGGGGACCTGGGAAGCACACTTAAACACAATAGTTGACTTCAATTAATTTAAACCTCTCTGTGTATCTGGAGCTTGCATTACTATCTTCAACCACCAAGTGGAAAATTCTATAGCCAGTGCATAGTTTTGTAAACAAAGCAGATGGAAGAAGTCAAAGAGAGTTACATGGTTACCCTCCTCTACAGCAGTGACTTGTCTAGCTGTCCAAGCAGTCATAGTTTCATTCTTACAGGAGAGGCATAATATATCCAACTTTGACAATTGTATAACTTTGCTGGAAGGCTTTGGTGTATCAAATAAAGAACTATTCCAAACTCTAAGAAGTTGGGTACTTAGAATCATAACATCTTAGAGCTGGAAAGGACCACAATAGCCATGTAGTCCAACCCCCTGTTAGGATAAAAGATACAACTGTTACTAGGCCATAGATGAATAATAAACAGCACGCAAGTGAATAATGAAAACTGTCAGGCTGTAATTCTGTGTGCCTTTATGTGATGCAGGCTGCAATGTGCATGCTGAGACTTAATTTCTAAGAAGCATGTACAGGATTGGTCTATTGTACATGCCAAGGTTAGCACAGTATCCTAGCACTGTTCCTCTCAAGCTCTAAAACATACTGCTAGTTAGAAAAAAATCTGGTAAAACAAGCTCTTACTTTGCCAGTGCTTTGTAAGATGGTAGTTCTTGTCCTCCACACCCTTTCTCTGCTGACAATATCTCTCGTTACATCAACCTCTGCATCAACAAAACTTCGCTGTTTAAGAGCAGTTATGTCATCATCCAAATCAGTCTTAATTGTGGACCTTTTCTTGGCCATGATTTTGGCTTTGATTGCAGCAATCTTTTCCACAGACATAGCTTCAGATAAAGATCTAGAATAAAATATCAAAATATTCAGTACAGTCCCGAATCACTATGGAGCTATACAGTTATTACTCAATTAACAAAGTAGATTTGTTTCCAAGCATTGCTTCTCTAACAGAAAATTTAGTACCAGAGATAGAAATAATATGGAAAGAATAGGCATAGGTTCCTATGCCACAAAACAAACAAAAAACAGTTGAACATGTTTCAGCAAACTTTTTATTCAAAACTAAACATCTCCACATGTGAAAGAAACCACCATATCAAGTAAAACTTGCATTTTCAACCTTTAGAGATCCTCTGAAAGCTTCCAAATGGTACCTAAGGACAACTTTTTCTTTCACCAGACTCTACTTTTCTTATGATTTTTATTTTGGTGGCCAGATCTCTTCATACATGCATTTTTAACATGCTGAAGGTAGCTGGTGAGGCAGGCTTATCAATTGTTTTGCTGTTTGATTATTCGTATGGCATGCGCATGCCTTCTCCCCATTATCTTGCATTTTGCCAGGCATCAAGGCAAGTGCCCAGGCAAAAAAGTAAGGGAACAGTGAAGGGAAGGCAAGTGTAAGCCTTCCCTCCAGAGTTCCCCCTCCCATTCCCATGTCTCTGACCCCAGTGCCCAAAAGGTAAGGGAATAGTGGGGGGGGGGCGGAAAGGAATGGGAGGACATCGTGGGGGGAGCTATTCAGTTTTCTGAACCCTTTACAATGAAATTGTACTTTTGATATTTAAGAATCAGGGATAAAGCTAATTTGCAATCCTAGGAACAAGCCCAGCATTTTATACTGATACTGGCATTCAGTTCAGACACAATGCTGAACTAATTTAGTGTAACAGTGTCTTGCAAAAGTACTTTCCCTACTTTTGACTTTTCCACAGTTTGTTTTGTTGTAAGTGAAATGGATTTAACAGACTTGATGTATTCAAGATAGTGAACATTTTGAAAGTTTAAGGTATTTTGAGTATATTGTGTTCATGAAACTGTAACAAGACCAACTAAATCCATTTCAGTTCCAGGTTGCAATATAACAAAATGCTGAAAAGTCAAAGGAAGTGAATATTTCAGCATTTTGCATTAGTATAATTTTCTCTCCCCTTCTCAGGCATGGCGGTAAGATTATCAGAAGCTTTTGTTTCCATTTTCAACTAACCATAGTTTATCACTACATCAGAAACTATTTTGGGGTTGATCTTAACTATGACATAAGAAAATAACTTAGGACTTGAACTTGACTTGCTTCTCTAAACAGCTTGCTTGGATTTTGAGTAACAATAAATTCTTATTAGCTGAAAACAGAAGTACATGCTTCCAATCACCTTTTCCAGAGGACAATAAGGGACACTCCCTCCAAAAAAATAAAATCCAGCATTCATTCACATAATGCTATGTCATATTTTAGAGATACATCTGAATGGCAACAGTATTTTGACTTGAAGTTACTCAAAGCGTACATATAGCTCAGCCTAAAACCACAGCTTGTTTAGTTCAACTGATCCGTTTGTATGACCTAATTAATTATACAGATTAACTGTGCTTTGTTTGCATCCATACTAATCAGGATTTGAACCTGACTTGTGAAATTCAGTTTGCACTGTTTGTCATGGCTGCACCCACTACCTTTGCTTAATCCTGACCCTTGTGTCAGTACACCCACACAGTGTATTTTTCTACAAAAGAAGTTGTAAAGAAGCTAGCCAGTGCTAAGAGGATTGGTGATGCAGTAATTCTTTTACAGTTCTCAGGTTACACAGAATGCTTCTGTTTACTAGCCAGGTACTCACCAAGGTGGGGTGCAAGCAAACATTAGGTAAAATAAACTATTCTTTATGAATTAGAACCTGAATGTTTCAAAAAGCCATGGCTAACACCAATAGTGGCTAACTATAATAAAATACATCTTCCCCAAGCCTGAAGGAAGAAGAAAAAGTAAATATACGTAGTCCTATTGACTTCAGAGCATCATTTAGTTTCTGGCTTTCTGATCCTAAAATCTCTCTTTTAACATTGTTATCTTCCCTAGATCCAGCTATCAGGCACCATCAGGAACAATTAAGCTCTATAAATCTTTTAAGGTTTGTGGCTCCTTCCCAGTCCTGGTCAGGGAATGCACACATTCAAGACCTAGATACAAACACTGACTAATTCCATCAGCAATAAGTTGGGATAGGGTAGAGAAGGATAGTAATGAATTCTTTATCACTACTATGCTTGTTGAAAGGGAAGTAATCTACACCCATGAATATCAATGACCATATTATACTGATATAATATACCAGACTATTAACGTAATCCAGATGCAAGAACATTTTATTACTGGCTCCTATTCAGCATTTGTATTTCATCTTTTGCATAGTGTAGCAAATGTGCACATTTGCTTTGCAAACTTGTTTTAATGCATCTCTGCTACAAAACCACTGATTTCTGCATTTTGTTCACATGTGACACAGGGTAAGACTATGGGGGACTTGCAGCATTCCAGGGTTCTGAAAAGCCCACTGTTCTATCTGCAATACCCCACAAGTGACGTCCTCACCAAACTATTAATTGTTTTGCAGACTACCTAAAACCCTAACTTTCCCACTGTACCACCTCAAGCTTTTCTGTGTTTAGTGTATAGCCACAGATGTTTCTGAGCCCTCAACAAGGTGCATCAGCAGCAGTCCACATGTTTAAAGGCAATGAGAACAAAGCACAAGTATGAACCTTCATGAATCTGATTAGTATTTAAATTCTCAGAGGCAGAGACAGCAACACCTCCAACTGCTACAGGCAGCTTGTGCTCACTACCAAAGCAGTAGCAACACATCCTCCCTTACAATACACAGCAACCTGATCTGCCCACTCTTCCAGGGTCAAGATCATGCTTCCATCTGGATAAGTGGATTTTAAGAAAAGCTGAGGTTAAGTGATATCTGAATTCTTGCGGTGTGGTCAAAGTCTGAGTTACATGCTTCAACCAGGATCAGGCAGTAAGTCTTTTCTAAACTAAAGTTTCTCTTTAATGAGCAAGATCTGTTAATGACATTAGACGTGTTAAAATCTTTACCTTCACCTCCTTATTTCTGTATTGTAGGTGTCAATGAAGCTGAGAATGAAACCTGCCCAGAACCACAAACACATTCCCCTGCCAAGCAGCAATTTTGAGGTCTTGGAAGTAACAAGCTGCAATCCTATGGCATACAGCTGAAAACAAGCCTTGTGAATTCTTCTCTGGAGTATACATTATTTGCAGTATTCAAAGCTGGACTTCTACTGGCAGGAACACAGAATAATCCAGTGTAAACAGGAGGTGGCAGCTCCTGCTGCAGGCTTCCAAACCATTTTTGGAAAGCAGACAAAAACCTTCCACAGCCAATCTTCAGGTGGTGTGGAGATCTGGAGAGGGGAATGGATGGAGGTTCTGTTGCAGGCCACTATTGGTATTGATTTGATTTAGGTCTAATATTGGACTATTCTGTACACAGATTAACAGGAATGTTGAGAACACCAAACTACATACCTATACAGAAAGTTTACAAACAATTTCCATAGTGTTCCTGCACTTCAGTGTCCTAAGACACTGATTTTCACAACAGCTCTATTTTGTCAAGACGCATTTCAGAAAACTTTTTTGTCAAAAGTAGTTTCACATTCTTAAATTAGAAATATCAGAAACAAAACAAGACTTGCCTGATTTGTTCTGTCTGCACAATACCTTCCTTGTGCCCCTCCAAACGAGCTGCAAGCCGCTCTTTGTCAAGCCGCACACACTCTTCATCCTAATTATAACAGCAAAGTTTGGAAGACAGACTTAAACATAATGGGACATTAGCAGATGCAATCAGTGCACTGGTAGAATGCCATTGGTTCCTCCAGTGGTGCAACCAGGTGTGCTACCTCTTAGGTGGCTGGTAACTATGCCAGATTTCCCTCTTGCATAGAGTACAAAACCACATTTGAAGAAGCACAATAGCTGCATAACCAGAATGCCACCATTGGACATTGGTCTACCTTTGATTTCCAGAAGGATAATGGTTAATATTAATACACAATTGAAACTATGCTGTTTAGATAAAAGCCTTTGCATTTGCACAAGTTGCCCATGGCATGTTTCTCCATATTTTCTTCACATTCCTATTTAATAATACAATAAAGTTACAATTTGACCATTTTCTGTTTAACTTCCAAGCTACAAGGAAAGCTCTTTACTAATTACTGATTAGTATGACATAATGTATAATATATAATACATTTGTGATCTTTCAAAGATTCTTGAAAATAATCCTCAACTGGGTACTCCCAATCTCTGGGAAAGATTCAAATTATGGCAAGCTAGTTTCATAAGCTTGAGGAAGTTCTGAGCTTCTTTTTTTTTCCTTGAAGAAGAACACTCCTAGCCAACGCTACATAAAAAAAACTACTTTCAAGAATGTTCCAAGCACCGGTTTTTTTGGTAATATGGCACAAGACAACCCATCCAAAAATAAAAATCCCATCAGAATGAAACAAGTTAATCACATTAGCCTGTATGATAATTTGGACTTTGTACTTTGTGACTTATAGCTATTAATTCAGAGGCCAAAGGCAGCGGCATATGGTGCCTAGAATGACTGAGCAGAGGGTCAAACATAGGAGACATGCTGGCAACTAGAGGCACAGCCAACTATATTTACTTTGGCACCCACTGTCTTCCACTGTAATAACCTACAGTCTCATCAGTAAGACATTGCATGTATCTAGTATAAAATTCACAGTTTATAATCAAAAGAACCTCATTCAAAAATATTATTTCTCCCAAACTTAGTGCATACATCCCGCCATGATGTATCTGAAAAGCCATATCTCCCCTGCCAGAGTCATAAGATCTTGCTTTCCTTTTGCCAGCAGGCAAAGACCATTTTGTTAAAGCAGGCTTTTAACGTAAAAGCAAGAAAGCTTTTGTTTATATTTCTTAACAGTTGTATGGCTTTCAAAAGATTTTATATTGTGTTATAAAGAGATTTTAATTGTTTTTAAAAGGCCATTTTTCCAGTTTTTAACTGACTTTCCTGGAAGCAGCCTTGGATCCCACTCTGGGAAAAAGGCAGCACACAAATGAAATATATAAATAAATAAAATGAGAGGTCAAAAGTCATATTCAATAGTATTGTTTCCAGCACAAATGAAAATGCAGCTAATTCCTATATCACTCACTTGCTTTTCCGATAACTAGCCAGGAGGGGCTATCATTTGTACTTGGAAAACATGTTTCTTTTGTAGAAGGCAGCTCTGGGCAGCACAAGTCCACTAACTTCAGCACATACTACTGAGCACATGCAAAAACAGCAGTGGGCATTTTGGACAGGTGTAGAAGCAAAAATTAAATCATAAATCATTTTGGTGCTGCCAGGCCCAGCAAAGTACTTCCTGAAGGGAGAGAAGAATAGAGTGACGTACCCTAATTCCTTCTATCACATGTCAATACTTGTTTTGGCATATGGCTGAGCCTGAAGCAGGGAACTACACCTTAGCCTCCGGTAGGGAAAGAGGTCTAATTCAACTGCCATAAACGGTGATGCAAAGCATTATGAAAACACCAGGGACAAGCACAGTTGTACAATATTAAAAGCAAATAAACTAAAACATTTTCAACCCACAAAAAGAGTACACAATACACTACTAACTTACTTCTATTCTTGGTTTCTTTGCTTCTGCTAATATTTCATCAGCTGCTCTTTTAACTACAAGAAAAAAACAAGAAATTAACAAGTATAGTGGGGAAGTCTTTTGCAAAGTGCAACACTGAAATTTTAAAACTAAACAATACCTTGAGTGGATCGCTGAAGGCCTATTTCAAGTGGTGCGCTTCTGTCAATACTTGATGATGTTGCTAATGTACAAAGAAAAAAATGATATGAACAACTATTGTTTAAAATACAAGAACACAATAAAATCAGAAGAATAAAAGAGCTACAGTAAAATAACTTTCACTATATTAAAGTGGGCTAGAATTATATCCTGTCCCTAACCAATCATTTTATTGATCTGTTTCCAGCTGTTTATTTCATTATCATAGTTTCAGAAACAGTCTAGAAATATCTTAAAATATCTATTCAGAACATGACTTGAGATTAAACTTCAGATTTAGTCAATTCAGTTTAGCCTTAAATTTTAAGATTAACTTTTGCTTGGAAAAAGATGTTAGAACTACTTGGTCTCCAAATAATAGTAATAACAACAACAACTATTATTACTATTACTGAATTATTTATTATTTCTTCAGAATAATAATTAAACATTAAACAGTTAAACACTCACAGTTTTCCCCATTTAAATAAGCAAGAAGATCTTTTCTGTCAGGTCTTCTTACTACAGGAATGTTTTCTGTCTAAAGAGAATGAAAAAGATAGTTAAGGTAAGAAGAGAAAGGTAGTAACATATGTGACATCTGATAAGAAACTGCATCTATACCTCAAATGTAAACTGCAACTTCCTTTTCTTTTTTTAAAATTTGCTTTTCTTTTTCTTTTTAAATAAGTCAGGTTTATTGATTTACTGATTATCTTGTTCAAATACTTGTTCATTTATGTAATAATTTTCTTTTGTATTTTTAATAAAAAATATATAAAAACTGTAATCTGCAATTTCTGATGTATGGTCAATAAAATGTCACATGGCAAAAATGATTTTTTTAGATATAATTAGCATGCTAATAATCATACTAATACACAAACAATAAATATATTTTCCAGGTAGTGAACTTGCTAACATTGACTTTAAACATATTTATTCATGCTTATCTTTGTGCAGTCATCAGAATGTTTTAAGATTCCATGACAAAAATGTCTTGTAGAATGCAAATTCAAACACTAAACCTAATATAGTATCAATGGAGGGAATTAGTATTGTACTGGAGGCTCAATGGTTTTACTATCAACACAAAAGGTAGCAGGCTTGCTCTTCTGCTTTTTAAACACACGACTAGTACTGCAAACTAGCTTCACAACTGGCAACAGCATTGTATTCCTACTGTACACACAATTCAAAATGAGGTATCTCTGAGTTCCACCTCATTTATTCTAGTGGAAAGACATTTCTATACTGTCTTTCAGGGTGTAATCTATGAGGCTACTTTATTGTCATTGCATACTCATTCCTTCCTCTTTCGTCTACCTTCCGCTCAACTAAAGAAACTGCTAACAATGCCTGGAGTTACAAGATCGTATGACAAGCTCTTGGGCAGCTCTGACAGATCAAAACAGTTTCAACATCACCCAGTAAAGTGAAAAGGGCTCTATGGGCCTGCAGACCCTCACAACAAGTTGTTATAGCTACTGTATTTCCACTAAAGGCAACAACATCACCTTTTATAGCATGGCAGCAAGACTACAAAATCATCTAATGGCCCCAAGATGTCTGGAGCTACATGATCAACAGAGTGGCCATACAATGCTGAGCAGCACAAAACTATTGTCTGGATCCTGTGTCATTATTAAATTAATGATAACCTAAATCAAAGCTTTCCAAACTGTGTGTCACAACATATTAGTGTGTCAGCCCAGTGTGTAGGTGTGTCACACAAATATAATGGGTGGAGGGACTGCCTCTCCTGCCACCACCAAGGGCCAGGCCTGGGTGAAGGGGCTGCTGCCGCCCTGGACCAAGGAAGACTCTGGGGAGGGTGGTGGACCAGGTCTGGGTGGAGTGACTTCCTCCCGTCACCACTGCAGCTGCTCCGGGCTGAGGAAGATGCTGGTGAGGGCAACAGTGGGCCAGGCCTGGGTGGTGGGGCTGCCTCTACTTACTGAATTACTTACTGAATTACTTTGTCTTGAAATGATGAAATGATGCACGTCTAAAAAGTCTGTCACCAACATGAAAAGTTTGGAAAGCTTCAACCTAAGTATTACATACAAAACAATAGGCAAGGAAGGACTAAGCAACCCAGCCTGCTATACTTCCTCCATCTGATTTTGATGTAGAAACAGCCACTACTGGACTTTTATTACACAATTTGTATGCAACTTTCTTTGTACAGATGCAGCCATTGCTGATGTTTATTATACACACCTGCATCCTACATACAGAATAAAATCCAAGATGTGCTTTATGGAAGTGAAAGAGCATCACTCAGAAGAAGATCTCTTTTTGGTGATCCTCCTATTCACCACAGCTTTTCCATATTTAGCAGGATCCCCTGACCCTCTGGGATCTGGAGGTGCTGTTGGTGGGGAAGAGATCTAACCCACTCAAAGAATAAAATGGCTCAAAGCATAAAATGGAAACCCTTATGACACTTACTTGGTACAGTTTGCACTTGATATGAAGAGAGACCTTCAGGCCTCTTTATCCATAACATTATTTTAACTAGCTGCTTAAACATCTTTTCATTTAATCTCAGCAGACTATTTCTCAACAGCAATTTAATACTTTCTCTTTAAGAAGAGAAGGAACAATAGATATAGCCAGAGCTGTTCATGCTACGTGGTTGGGTAAAAGAGGTTTACTTAGACCCAGAAGGAACAGGAGTGGCTTGAAAATTATGTTTCAGCATGAGATGGTAGCT
This sequence comes from Ctenosaura bakeri, assembly GCA_948474755.1. Taxonomy (NCBI): domain Eukaryota; kingdom Metazoa; phylum Chordata; class Lepidosauria; order Squamata; family Iguanidae; genus Ctenosaura; species Ctenosaura bakeri. Next base: position 67,366 of record CAOLHI010000510.1, on the reverse strand, counting down.
AGAGAACTGAGAAAGGAGTGTTTAAACTCTCCTCAATAAGACATACACAAAATGCTTTAGAGTATCCCTCGGCTGACAGCCAACACTCTACCTGTAAAACATCAACAACACCTCACCAAATAACAAAACTAACATTATGACCAACCACAATCCTTCATTCTTCACTTTCAGAATAGCATACATTTGGATTTCTAGTCTGCACATTTCCAAATCCTTAGCACAGACAATAATGTTAGATATAAAATTACTTAAATACAATCAATGAAATTAACCAAATAAACTAACTTTTCTTTTTATTAACACAGTTCAGCTTATATTGTTTGACCTACATATCTCATGAATTCCTAGAGGAAAGTGATTTTTTTCTTTAACATTGTTTCAAAACCTATGTGAATCTTTGGAGTGGATCAGTACTCTCAACCTGAAGCTGGTGTTTTATGCAGTTATTTGAAAAGTATGACATGGATCAGGTAAAATAGAAAAATAGGCAGAAATGTACTGGCCAAAATGGTAAGATGACTATTATGGCATGGTTGTTCAGCACCATTACAATATAAAGCACTTAGCTTCTGTTCTGTAGAACAGGTGGAGCTGCATCAAGAAATGCTTGACACAACCTAAAATTACAACTGGCAAAAATGAATGCATTGACAACAGAGAAGGATGAGCAGTAGGAATCACGAAACTGTTCACCACTCCCATGAAGATGGGTTAAGAAATCCTAAACAGGCAAGCCTTCTGTAATTTTACGAGGTCCACAGGAAACCCACTACTTCTCATACAACTGAGAAGGAATTTAAAAACAGTAGCCTCCTAACTTCAGAAAGTAACATATTAGACCATCATTTCAGGATCAAGGCTTTAAGGGCAAATCCCAGGACTTTCTGGAATGAGAGAAGACGACAATGAAGTCTGCCATGTTTGAAAAGAAAGGCTGCAAATAACACAACTGCATGAGCTACACATACTACAATGGAAGGAATATTCCATAAAAGGCCTAATAAAGATATAATGTGAGCTACCTGCTAACCACTATTAGGAAATTACAAGCCAGTATTGTACAAAAATGTGGTCTCTTCACTCAGCCCTTCCTGCAGCAAATGTCACCTTTTAACTGCAGATAACATTTCATCAGTGACCAATATGAATCAAGGTTAAGGCTAAATGTGACTTCCTTTAATATACAATCTCTAACATACAATCTATTCCACTTCCAGTCAGTTTTTTTATGACCCAGTTAGCTTTACCTTAAAACCCACATAGTTCAGTCTTAAAAAGGTAAATCTACTCCATGAAGGAATGATACTATGGGGTAGAGCACTTATTCCTAAAAACTGGCCAGTAGGCTTTGCAGATGTGATTAGTGAAAATCCAAGGTTTAGTATGCAATCCAAGGTTTAGTATGCATTAGAAAATATGGTACCTCTTGCTCATGTATTTTAAATGGTTAAATGCGCCAAGCAACAAAAGTGTTATAGATTCCCTGATTTATACTCCACAACCTGAATTATACTCCACAAAATTACCATTATTGCACACTTCTCTGTTAATGATTTATTTCATCCAACAATTTCTGTTTCGCTCCTAACAAAAACCTTAACTTAAAAGTTTACATCACACACAAAAAATCACTAACACAAACACTCAAGCACGTTGCTATGAGCGCATCGAATTGAAATAACATTATTTTTGATTGCTGAATTTAATTTTTTAATCACAGATGTTCATACTCCCAAATGTTCAGTTGGTGAGTAGGCAGCTAAAAACTTCAACAACCAGTGTCAAACACCTCTTCTGTAGAGATTTACTTACTGCAGCACGGCGGACATAAACAGGATGTGAAAGATGCACATTATTCAAGAGAAACAAGATTGAATCCAAAGTGTAGTACTCTCTTGGCTGGCCCTCTTTTCCTGTTCTGTAAAGGGAAAAAAAGCAAAGATGCCTTAGATTCGGAGAGAAGGGAAATCATCTATAGATCATAAAATGCTGAGATCACAGACAAAAATTGATTATAAGACAGACGTGAAAATCAAATGTCAGATTCTTTTACCTGGCATAAACTTCCATACATTGTGGGTGACAGTCCACAAAAATGTAAACCAAACAAAGCACGTTAAACCCACAAGGCTGGGCTACTTCTGTGCAACAATCTTAAAGAGCTACCTCTTCTGCAAGTTAGTACAACAACGACTGACTAATGCAAGCACATACAAAAAAACTGTCTTGCAAACACTGTTGTAAGGACTATCCATCAATTTATTTTGCTGATTCTGTACTTCCACTCCACAAAACCTGCTCACCTTTTAACTTTTAGCTTACCAGCACCAGAGTACTTTTTTTCAGCTTGCAAGCCACCTGGGATAACCTTGATGGTCAAAACAATAGCATTTTCTTATTTTCATTTTGATGTCTCTCTCACACACCAACATATACAGGAGGTAGACTTTTCTAGTACTTTTATACTATGACACTTTTATGGAGCAATTCTGGTGGTTCTAATTCATGAAGACACTCTATATGAGAAAACTGGAGATGCCAATTCAAAGACTGGTGACTATGGTAGCTTAAAAGAAAATATATAAAATAAGCTCTCTAAAGACAATCAATATTTTGGCTTGAAAGAACTGAAGAGTAGGCAATAAAGGCTTTACCACTCTCTTGCTCTTTGGTGATTCAAATAAAAAAAACAAAAGGGAAGAATAGAAACCCAAAAAAGACATTTTTCCATAAAATGTATTTGAAAGACAAAACACTGCCCTCCTTCTTAACATAGTAACTTTGTATTCCTATAATTGTGACTAATTCTGCTACCTAGAGATCTGAGGAAAATTTACGGCTTTTCAGAATCTCAGATAAATAATTTTTGAAGTTTTTTTCCCTACCCTTTCAAGTTGCAAATATCCTATTTGCTGGCACATAAGACTCACTTTTTTTCTGAAAAATACTGTTTGAAAATGGGGTGCATTTTATACGCCAGGGCATCTTATATGCCGGCAATTAGTATTTCCTGGCATATAAATGGGGTGCATCTTATATGCTAGTGTGTCTAATAAACTGGCAAATATGGTACTCATTTTCAAAATTACAGTAAGAGAAGGAAATACAGGAAATTAAAGACTGTTTCTTTCTAATTTTTTTATCGCTTCTAGGAACTTGAAGTTTTTTTAATCCCAACAAAAGAAATTTAAAATATTTTAAATTAGTACAACAATCTATAGACTGGTTTTGCATATCCATGGACACTGTGTATGCTAGGGGTGTTATTATCTTCATTATTTCTAGTGGCTAAAATAGTTCTATATAACAGTTTGAGTTTATATTTCTTAAAAACAGTTATTAACATTTCTTCCTTTCTTTCTTCTAACAGTCCTGGGACAACTTAAGTACCACCTAAAACCTTTGCAACACCTGCTAGAATCACATAGCCCATAGTAATTCTTTGATTAAGCAACACCAGTGCTTTTCTGAAGTGTAGGGGCCCCATTTTCAGTGGGTTTCTCTTCTTTTCTTTTTTTTCCAAATAATCATAACTGAACTACCAATTATTTTAACTTTTGAAAGAAATGACATTTGGATAGAGATGCAGCCCACATCAGAACTCCTAGCACTGAATCAAAACTGCCTCCCAAAATTGCCCACCAACAGAACATACTAATTTGAATAAATGAACACCCTTTCTCCATTACAATTCAAGTGTCCAAACAAGCAAAGAGTATGCAAAATGTAGCAGCTAGACTAGTTTCAGGTGTACATTTTAGAGACCATATAACCACATAACTCCAGTCTTGCAAGAACTGCGCTGGCTTCCAATTTGCTTGACCTACAAAGTCCTAAACCACTTGGAGCCAAGTTATTTTAATGACTGCCTTCTCTCACATGAGAAATTTGAGATCTTCAGAGGAGACTCTGTAGCATGTCCCAACACCTTGTGAAGTTAGGTTGGGCTTTCTCTGCCTTGACTGTGGAACTCCCTACCCAGGGAAGTTAGCTGGCCCCACTAATTTTAAGCTTCTGGAGGGCAGCCAAAACAGCCTTTTCTGCATGGCATTCAGTGTTTGAAACTGCTGCTTTAACAGTTTTAAAACTGGATTCTAGGATTGCTTTCAGATTGTTTTCAGGAGTTTTTAAATAGTATTTTAATGTGTCCTTAAAATCTTGCATGATTTTAATTGATCTTTATTTGTTCATCACCTCAGAAGCCCTTGTGAGCTGGGAAGCCATACAGAAATAATTTTAATAAAATAAAATTAAAATATGATTGCAATACAAAGAAAGCCTCCCAGTCCCCCTTGAGCCAACTGCTTTTTGTAACATCTTCATTTAGCAAAGAGATCAAAAATCTCAAAAGCTTGCTCGTATTTTTGTGACCTTTTAGTTGGCCTCACTAATACAGATTTGGAATCTGACTGGAGTGCACAACCTGAAGATAAGGATGGTGTTTACAAAAAGCAATGCATCTCAGCTGAGAGAGAAAACATAAAGATCCATGCATGCCCAACATTAGGATCCTTTTACTTCTAAATGCTAAAATCTTTGCTCTGCAGAACAAAATTTGCATGTTACAAAATATATTTAGAATATTACATAAAAATATCATACATTATTTTACAGTACTATATAATTTATATTTTAATTATATTTCCATCTTTATTTGAATTACTTACAGCTGGTGTACATGCTCCTCACTCTACCTTCACAATTCTGTGAGGTTGGTGAGGCTTGGAGGAGTGTTTGGCCTAACTAAGGCCGCTCAAGTCATCCAATTAATTTCAGTGGGAACTTGAACAAGGATTTCCCAAGTTCCAGTTCAAGACTCTAGCCCACACTACACTGGGTAACAAAGAAATGACAACAAAAATACAGAAAGCACATGTACAAGCTGTAATGGCAGAAACCATTAACAACACACCACCTGCCAGGTTTTGGAATAAATCTAATTGGACTAAATCTCAATTACAAGGGAATTTACAAAAGAACTGATATACCAAGTTTCCACTGATTAAATGGGTCCACTATAGTTGGAACAACCGGATCTATGCGCAGGGATTTCAGCATCACTTTTCCCTAGTAACTATCAGGACTTGAATCAGTCCAAGCCATTACATTTTTTGTTTCATCCTTTGCTTTAAAAGGAGTGTGATTCAACCAAAAGTGGCTAAGTATGCTAATTATATTTTATTATTCTTTAAGAAACACATGGTATAGTATCAAAGTGAATTTCAATTTAAACTAAAGGTGTGAATCAGACTTTTTAAAAAAATAAAATCTTGATTTAAATCAATTTACCACAATAGATGTTTGTAAACATTAAAATACTATGGCTGTTAAGAATACCACGGTCTCATCCTCCCCACATTTCCTTCCATCATTGTCCACAACAGTTCTCTAGAATCTCCACAATAATAGCGTAGTATCTTATGTATAAGATCCATCCATAGTTTGAGGGCAACCGTAATTGCTTCATCCCACTGAACAAAATTTTGTTATTTTTCTCTAGCTTTCTCTTCATGAAAGCCCTCTATAGCATAAACATGTGGTTCATAACACTGTAAGCAATCCTGAGATGAAGAACAAAACTAAAAATGAGACAGAGCAAATAAAATTGCCCAAGTGTATTATTTGTATCCCACAACCCTAAGCCCTCAAGTACCTCAAATAATAGGCCACATTAAACACTGCACTTGTAGTGTATGTACAGGAAAAGAATGTGAATATGACAAACCCATGCATCCCACATATATACCTGTTAAGAGTATAACGACTGGCTGCATCTTCCTGATTTAATGTGTACTTGGATTAATTTGTTCTTCTCTGGTTCCCTTTGGAAATCAGTAGGACAAACTGATTACCACTGATTTCCATGGGACCCAAGTTCATCTAAACTGCAAAGTGATCTGACATATAACCAAAGATCGTTTTCTATGGGACTTACTCCCAACTAAGTGTGCACAGGGTTGCGGGATGATCTCAGCCCCAGCCTCTCCAGTTCAACCAGGGTTTCCTCTCCATGTTGTATGACACAGCCCCAAGAGTTGATGCCCAAACTTTTACATTACGGCTGACACTAACATATCTATGCTTCAGATGAATTAAGGATAACTTTTTATTGTACCAAGCAAATGCAATAAATAAAGAACAAGAGAAATATTATGTTAGTAAATTCATTAATTTTGATAGATGTTTAAATTAGCTATATTTTATCCATTTGTCTCATCACTACAGCTTTTCAATGACAATTGCCACTGAATTGAAATGGACAATTTCAGTGACAATTACTAATTGTTTTAGTAATTTAGTACAAGCATGCTCTTGTAACATGCTTCTGTTGCAAGAACAGAATATGGGGTTGGGTTTTTGTAATTGTGAGCTTGTAAAGGTACTACTACATCCAGTGTTTTCCTTTTATATCTACAAGAGGAACTTCTAAAAACTCTGACTTCACTTCATGTGTCTTTTAACAGCACATTTATTTTTTAAAAAAAATATTTTAAAATTACATGAGGATATGAGGATATTATCATGGTATGCATTTTATAAGTCCACATACACAGGCAAGGATATGAAAAAGGAAGAAACACACACTCTCTGGAAGAGTATTGTAACCTGTGATGTGAGTTTCCCAGAAAAAGAAGAAGAGCAGATTTTTGCCATTCTCTAAATAATGTTATATAATTTAGCTCATTTGGTTTAAAAGTTATATTTGAACACAGTCAAAGCTTTATGTAGAAACTACTTGACTGGAACAAATGTCAATGTAAAAAGAACTGCATATATTTCCTTTAACAAAAAATGGCTACACCTGAAAGAATATATTTTTAAGAACACATACCTTAAAATACGTAACTAATATGTATTATATCCACAGTTTATCTTTCTTTTGCTTCAGTTTAACTGTAGTACCTTTAACTTCACTGACTGAATGACTAAACTACTTATCAATTTCATTTTAAGTTGACAAAAATATTATTCAATACACCTAATGAAGAAATATAAAACTTGAACATCTCACACAAAAAAACCCCAAATAACAGCCCATAATTTCTGATTGTAACCTATCTATACACAATACGATCTTGTATTTAGAAATTTGTTTCTCCAACAACCCATAGTAAGGAGAATTTCTTAGTCTTTATCATTCCCATAAACTCTGTTTAGTTCTTGAGAACATTATAGAAATCTTAAGGGATACAAAATAAAGCAAACACTATCCAAGGGCAGGGGCAGAACCTAGCAAAACCTAACATGAACTAAGAGTAATGTTTTTCCTACCCAGCTACGTGGATGTAATGTATTTCACACAGACAAGAAACAAACACTCAAAAAAAAAAAAGGGTAATTTAAAACAGGTTTTTTAAGGGTCACAGGACTTTTAGGAAAGACTACTGGGCTAGAGAGCTTCAGATTTTTCCCTCTCAATTAATCCACACCAATTTAAATTTCTCTTGCTATAACAGCCATGAACAGGGGGAAAAAGACATTCCTTATCATTTCTTTTCTAATATACCTTTGAATTGTTTTTCATAGCTTTCAACTACATTGTGCTGGTGGAAAAAAGTGTATACACATTTCTTAAGCCAGATGTGGCAAACATATGGTCCTCCATATAGTGTTAGACTGAAGTTTCCCACTGCCCTAGCTCATACAACCACTGTTAAGGGATGATGGTAACTTTAATCCAACAATATCTAGATAGGTATATGTTCCCTATTCCTGTATTTACAGAGATAGGTAAGCACATGTTCCCCATTACTGTCTTAACCAGAGATGTATAATGGGAAATCACAAGAAATAAACTGAACACAAGAACATCACTGATAGAATTGTTTAGTATTAGGATAACCTTCCAATGAACACTTCTACCTCCCCTGCTACTTTGCCCATTCCACAGGAATGAAAACTTTATCAAAACTTATTGAAACAAATAAAATAACCAGTGCAGTAAATCACTCAAGAGTTCAATCTGGCTTGTGAATCAGGACTTCAAAATTCTGTTCAGTCATGAAAAACACTAGATAGCCTGTCTCTTAAACTCATCAGCCATTATTAGACTGTGTGGCAGATTAGTTCATACACTCTGCTTCCTGAAGGAAAAAAAACAAGTGATATCTGATAATAATCATGTTTCATGGCTACACAATGCAAAGCATTCTTGTATTTATTTGGTCATTCCTACAACAACCTTGTAAAAGATATCAGAGCTATTATAACCATTCTGCAAAAAAACTGGTGCAAGGCTGAGGTAACTTGTCTAAAATCACTTCTTGAACTTATGAGAAAGTCCAGATCTCAACCCAGATCTCAGTTCAGTCTCTTAGCAATCTGTTTTCAGAGGTAACAAGGGAAAAACATTCTGATTAGTTTTAAACTGTTAACTAGACAACATGTAACATGTTTACTTACCAATACACAAACAGAACTCCAAATAATAAGTATTAGTAGGTAAAAAATACACATCAATAGGTGTCCTGTCACCAACATTTGTTTATATTAGCAAACAAATTGTATTGGAATACAAGAAGTACATCATGCATGGTTGAACATGCTTTTCTAACAGAAGGCAAATGGCAGATTTTTTTAAGATTTAGGGGGTTGGGAGAATGTTTCTCAGCAATTAATCAAAGTTAGTATGGGTTAGAAAGAAGTGGATCTTTCAAAGAGTATCCTGCAATGCACAACAAAAAAAGCCTCTTCCATTAACCTTCAAGGGAAAACACGTGCAACATGTTTGGATCTTAAGTTCAAGTGCAACATGTTTGGACCTTAATTTCAAATACAGAAAATCACACTGGAGCAGGAAGCTCTATATAAAGCAAGCCATTCAAGTAAGGGTATCCCAATTTCTTCTCAGCCAATTTGTATTTAGAAATTTGTGACAACATCAAATTTGGGAAATGTTTAGACTTTAACTCTTCAAGATTCCACGGAGAGCAAGAGAAAACATATGGGGCAGCTAAGAGGCCACACCAGGATCATCGTTCTGCTGCTCTCACACTTTCCTTTCCCAGTATGGACAGGAAAAGAAGTACAGTCATCCTTCCACATTTGCTAGGGTTAGGGAAACAGGACCCTCGTGAAAGTGGAAAAAATGTGAATAACTCTAGCCCCCCCCCAAACCATATTTAAGACACACACAAAAGTACAATCACCATACACAACCCACCATGGACTGCTTTGAGGCATCAGAGTTCCTTCCCTAGGCAGAACAGGGATGTTGGTGGGGCTTACTCCCACCTCCACTGCTGCCCCACACCATTTTTAATAGGGACTTACAAGCCTCGTTCCCAGTTTCTCAGTCTCATGAGGCTTGCAGTCTCTGTTAAAAATGGCACAGGGAGGCAGCAGAGGTGACAGCAAATAATCCGTGAATAATCACATCCTCCAAAATGAAACCCACGAATCCGGAGGGCTGCCTGTATCTACCACAAAAAGAAACATACATATACTACCAAAAAAAGTAAGTAAACAACAAAGGCTTTCACATGTCCCTTTCTATTTCCTCAATAGCATTGCAAGTTTTTCATACAGGATGAAAAGTCACTTCTTCATCATCATCTTCCTCCCTATCCCTGAAACACATATTTTCAGTTAAACTGATTTGTCAACATTATCCCCAATGATCCCTTTTCCCAAGGCCAGCAACTGTGGGGTAGCAATTAACAACCAGGTTACCTATCCTTGCAATTTCTTGTACCCACAAACAGGGCGATTAAAGCTCTGTAGCTTACTTTTCAAAAGGCAAACTGCACACTACACACAAGCTAAACGACATAGAAACCAGACAACGTAAATAACAAACATGATGTATACACATGAATAAAATGGAAGCAAACTCTTACACCCTGATCCTACTGATGCCCACTTTAAAGGAATCCAACTGACAGTAATACCGTAAAACGAGTACCCAGCTTGTTAGAGGCATGTACAGAAATGTTTCGAAATACATGCTATTTGTAAGTTGTTCGCCGCCTCGATCCATATGGAGAGGCGGGATACAAATAAATTAAATAAAAATAAATAAATAAATACCATCCTCATTCTGATTCTCAGGTAAGTATGCTTTTGGGTGCAATGAGATTTGCCCCTTAAGTACAGACCTTCCCACCTAGTTGATAGCTTCCCTTTTCTTTTTTTAAAACTAGCCAACTTCCTGGACCTCTTCACAGCAGCCTATATGAAGAAATCCATCTCCTCTAGCATGGAGTTTTTAAATTTTCAGAAGGCTCTGTATCTGCTCTAACTCTTCCATATTTGGCTTCTGCTACAGACACAGAGCTCACAGGCAACTTCAAGTGTTGCTGTTAAGCGTTACACACATGCGTTCAGATCACAGTATTCCAAACTTTGATTTAATGACAGCCTTAATCGCTCAGCTCTCCAAAAGGGCTCTTCAGCTCTTCCCTGGGAGATATTACCCGGCACACACTTCCTTGCCCTAGCCTCCCATCCATTCGTGCCTACGTGGTTTAGAAATTCAGCACTCTTTATATCCCTCCTTTATAATAATAATAATAATAATAATAATAATAATAATAATAATAATAATAATAATAATTACAGACCTCTATAATCCCTCCTTTATAATAATAATAATAATTACAGACCTCTATAATCCCTCCTTTATAATAATAATAATAATTACAGACCTCTATAATCCCTCCTTTATAATAATAATAACAATTACAGACCTCTATAATCCCTCCTTTATAATAATAACAATAATTACAGACCTCTATAATCCCTCCTTTATAATAATAACAATAATTACAGACCTAATCATTATTAATTATTATTATTATTATTTATTATCCCGCCTCTCCCAGTGGATCGAGAACCCCTTCGAATGTGATGAGGCAACAGCGCCTCAAGTTTTAGGGGGGGCCGAACAAACACAGTCAAAAGTGGTGAGTCAATAGTTATGGGTCACCCCCCCAAAAAACACACCCCGTAGCTAACTGCCTATGAACTGGGAGGTGAATTACAGGCGTTGCTTCCCTACTTTGCTTCCCCGTGACTGCCCGCGACAGCACTACAGAGGGGCCCTCGGTCTGGTCCAAGAGTGGACGGTCGGGTCCCCCTTCGGCCCCCGTAAGGGGCCCATACGTGGCCTGTCCCCGCTTCCCCGACAGCTCCTCTTCTCCACCTCCACTCGAGGCACCTGGCGAGGCAGCCCCCGCTGCCGCCCCCTCCCCTCGCCCCTCCCACCGACTCACCCCCAGATGACATAGTTGGTCTTGACGTTCTTGGGCCAGGAGAACTCGCCGAAGATCACCTCGTCCCCTTTCACCACGATCTCCTTCTTCTGCGTGTTGTACTGGCGCAGCACGCTCAGGACGTCCGCCATCGCCTCAGCCCGCCCGAGACTGGCGAAGAGGGAGCGCCCCCTCTGAGCCCCGCCCCCGCGCCGGCCCGACGGCCTCCCCTCACGCGCCCCCCGCCTCCTTCCGACGGCCCTCGCTCCGCCCGCAGGCAGGCAGGCAGGCAGACAAACAAACCGAACGACGGAGCGCGGGCGAACCGCCTGCCTCTACCTGCCTACCCGACCGACCGACTGGCCCTGTCGCCACCGCGCGCGCGCAGAAGGGAGCGAGGGCTGGGAAGAGGACCCCGTCGGCCTGCCCTCTCCCACGCCTGCGCGAAAAAGAAAATAGAGTCCCCGCCCAGCCTTCTCTTCCTACTGTTCTTCCTTTCTCTTTCCGCTCCTCCTCTCATAGAGAGGCCAAATAAGCGGCTCGGGTCTCGCCTCAGCCTACTCCTTCTCCGCCACTGTTCGCCGGGAGGCGGGACTCCGGATTGATTCACAGCAGAAGTGGCCACTCGCAGGGCGGGAAGGGGGAGGCGGGCCTCTTTAAAGGCGTGACGGAAGGAGCAGGCGATGGCGCGGAGAGGCTCAGCGAGTGGGGTCCTTCCGAGTGGGCCGGGCCTTCCCAAAGGGGCGGGGCTTGCGCTGGGATCCCTGGGCTGTTCATGGCGCTGAGGGCGCTGCGGCGGCTGCGGTCGGTGACGGGCGGAGGAGAGCTTGGGCGGCGGGCGTTAAGGTAACGTCCCACGGGGCTCGCTTGGGCCTCTTGGCGCTTTGACAGGCGGCTCGGGGCTGGTTTCTTCCTTCAAGGTGACGCACCGGCGTGCAAAGTCGTAGGCAAAGGTGCATTACAGTCGCACTCCCACCTTTTCCGCACTCGCCTGTTATAGCGCGATGATTCCACTTTCAACCTCCTCTGGAATCCTGGGGTTTGCAGTTTGGGGAGGGGCCGGCCGGCCCCTCCCGAAACTGCAAACCCCAGGATTCCAGAGGAGGTTGAAAGTGGAATCATCGCGCTATAACAGGCGAGTGCGGAAATGGCCTCCGTTTGGGTATCTTTGAAGGCTTGCAAGGAAAGCCAAAAGGCGAAGATTTCGGCTGGGATTGGGCTGTGGCATCTGCCTGAAGGCTTAGGAACCTCGGTCCCGACCTGGGTGGACGAGAGTGTCTCTGAGCATGTGGGCAGAGTTTTCTATCCCTGTGTAGCAACCCGATCCAACACAGAAGGAGGTTTGCAGGAGGCTCTGAGCGGTGACATCTTGGAGATCTTGGTCTTTTGCTAGCATGGTCCACCCTCCCTCCCTCCCTCCCCGGTTCTGTTTCTTTACAAAACGCCTGATAAAGCTTTTATAGAAACAGACAGGACCATGATCACCACCCTCAGGGTTGCTGTCTAAATTTACAACAGGCAGACAAGGAAAAAAGAGATAGGATGGGAGAAAGGGGGGCAAAAAGTTCTTATTATTATTCAGGGCTGGATGGGAATCCTGGGCCAAAGGGAGAAAGATTAAGAATGTTATGGCATTTGCTAGTTGATGGTGTGTAAGACAGGAAAAGTAAAGCGCTTTCTGTTCCTTAGATTTCAGTGATATTTTGGCATATGTTAAATTATCCCACTTTGCCTGCTGTATTTAACTGTGGTGGGATAGCAATAGCAATAGCATTTATTTCTATATCGCTTATCAACTGAGTGTTATCTAAGCGGTTTACAATGTGTTTTAGCTAATTGCCCCCAACAAGCTGGGTACTCATTTTACCGACCTGCGGAAGGATGGAAGGCTGAGTCAACCTTGGAGCCGGACAGGATCAAACTCACAACCTTGTGGTTGCAGTACTAGCATTTAACCACTGCGCCACCAGGGATCAGCTGAGATGTCCTAAATTACAGGGGGTTTTTTTATTATTATATTATTATTATTTGTCTTTCTTATGGTTGATGATCAGCAAAGAGAAAAACATTACACAATGCATTATCTCATCTGATCTTGAATGCTAGGCAGGGTTAGCTGTGTTTAGTACTTGGATGCTAGACTGCCATTGAATACCAGGTGCTGTAGGCTCTCTTTCATAGGAGAGAACTGAGCATTCCTTACCCAAGAAAACCCTATGAAATGCATGGGATCACTGTAAGTCAACAGGTGATTTGTGAAGGCATATGCACATATGGTACGATGTATTCTAAAATAAGATACAAGGCAATATTCAAGGTGGTAAGTGTGTTCATAGTCATATTAAAGATAAATATTAAAAATCACTTTTTTAAAAAGTTACAAGATATGTAAAATTAATTTCTGGCATAGTTGGCATGTTGCAGCAAATTTTGGTTTGCTTGGACAGAACTATCTGTGTTCTGATCTTTAAAAAAAAAAGTAAAGAATGAGGAGAAGAGTTAAAATGTACCTGAACATTTGGACATTTTCCATAAGAGTTCTGGTTAAAAAAATTCCATATGTTGTGAGAAAAAAAGACAGTACGTAAGAACATGACTTACTAGTTCAGTCTGCAGGATCACATGGACACTTGTGTTCCCTCTAAGGAATTTTCCACTGTCTTTCCTCCAAAACTGTCGAAGGGAGAATAATCAGGTGTAGTACAGTGAAGACTCGGCAACACTTTTGAGCAGGGAATGCGGGCAGATAGTTTGTTGGGTTCAAAGGCTGGAGTTCGCTACCAGTCAGGATATAATTAGCAGGTAAGCTTAAATCATGTTGGCTTTCAACAATTGCCATGGTGCCATTTCATACACCAAAGAGATTAGTTAGCTTATATCCATGGAGCTGCAACGTGGGAGGCAAGAATTAGTTCTAAGCTGTTTGGAAATCATTTTGTAGAATAAGGGGAAGGGGATGGTATGTTCAACCAGAAATTAAAGATGGCTGAACTTTGGCTTCAGCTTACTGGAATTCAGCCTGAAGCTGCAACTATTTTAACTCCTTGTTCTCCAAATAAAGCTTAAAATTTCACATTTTTAGTTGATTTTTTTGTACGATATTTGATTTTTACGTTTTACCCATGAAGGTTTTCTATGGGGTGGCTATATAAAGACTAAAGAGAAGCTTGAATAAAATACTGTTAAAATATAGGTGCATTAACACCCAACATGCCCTTGTTTGCATTAATATTATATTGATCACTTTAATAAGCTGAAATTCTGTAGTAGTTACCCAGAAGTAAGCCCCACTGAACTGAAAGGATTTCTGCATACTCATAGGATTCTTCTGTTATTTGGCAAACTTGTGACTCCCAGATATGGTTAATCAGCAGCCCTAGTCAGCATATCCAACAGTGAGGGATAGTGGAAACGTGTAATCCCAACAACATCTACAAAGATGCATGATCCCCACACCTGATGTATAAACTTCAAAAATGATGCTAAATACATTTAGCTAGTCAATGCTCCTCGTTTTTTCTTACTCCCTTTTTTGCTGAGCTTTACACTCATTCTATACATGTCTACTAAGTCCAATTGAGTTCATTAGGTCTTATTGCCAGGTAAGTAAGCATAGAATTGTGGCCATAACATGGTCTAAAAAATTAGATTAACTAAATTCTGCAGACTGGGATTGTAATGGACTTCTATTGGCTTTATTTTAGAATGGGAAACAATACATCTGTTACTACAGACTTATCTAATACTGCCACCGCTAACCACATAAAGGTGAGTGAAGCTGTCTGTTATTCTGGCCTGAATCAAATTTTTAGTCCCAGCTAGAGTAAACCTACTGAATCAATTGTTGAATAATATTAATGTTTATGTAAATACATTGGGTCTACTACAGTTGGGAACTAGCAATTGGATTTGACATCCCATGTGACATTTGTATTGCAACTTGATTTGGAAGGTTTTCATAATCTGTTAGTGAAACCTACTGGCAGAAATACGGTAAGTCTTATTTGACAGACTTAAAACTAGAAGATGTTATGTAAGCGAAAGGTCAGTTGTTAGAAAAATTCCACTTCTGCTCCTCATGTGAATTTAGTAGAGCTCATTGTCTTGCATTCTTTAACTTGTTTTTATTGGTAGTTGTTAACAGTGTAAGCCTGCTTAAGGATTCAGATCTCTTGGAGGGGCTCTGTGTGTGAAGAATGTGGGAGATGGCCTGCTCAGCTGTCGTACCCTTGTTGTGCAATGCCCTTCCCTTAGAGAACTCTGCTAGTCATTCCAGTATCAAGTTGAAGCATGGCTTTTTACTGAACTCTTTGGGGCCCAGTGGTTTTATCCAAATCTGAAAGGTGCATGGTTCTAAATGGTTCTAACTTGTTAATTTGTTCATTATGCTTTTAGTCTATTCAAATTCTTCCATAATATTTAAATTTAAATTTTTTATTCATTTTATTTGCACTGAGATCTTATGGTATAGAATGGAATAAAAGTATGAAGAATAAATAAATAGAACAGAAAGCGG
The DNA here is from genome assembly GCA_948474755.1 of Ctenosaura bakeri. NCBI lineage: Eukaryota > Metazoa > Chordata > Lepidosauria > Squamata > Iguanidae > Ctenosaura > Ctenosaura bakeri. Next base: position 51,658 of record CAOLHI010000510.1, on the reverse strand, counting down.
CTCCTAACAGGAACAGCCCTCAAGTCTCAATACTATATGCAGTTTTCTAGGTTTCATTAGGAATGAAACTTTCATTCTTTTATTCCTTTTTCTCTAAATACAAATGAATAAAGTTGTGCAGCTGTAACTGAAAACATGCTGTCCAGTCCATTTATTCATGCAGACTCAACTGGAGCTCTGTTTTGAGTTCACTACTACCAGTACATAGAAGACACATGTCTCTCCATAATATGCAAGTGTGTAGAAAGAATATGTATTTCTGTTTCCCTTAGCAAAGAGTCTCCATTTTTCTCTCCTTCCTCCCCATTTCAGCTGCATTTCTATATACAAGTATCTGGGCATAAGTCCGTTGGACTCAATGGGACATTTATGGAAAAGGGAGGCAAGGTTAAAGATATGCAACATGGTTTATTTTTGCAGTTTACCTAATGGAATATTCCCTTGCACTTTACAATTCTTTTCAGTATCTTTCTAAGATTATTGGTGCCAAAATAAGACTTAGGTCTTATATCCATGTAGCTGCAACTTGGGAGGCAAGAATTAGTTCTAATCTGTTCAGAAATCATTTTGTAGACTAAGGGTGGGGGGAAGGAATAGTATGCTCAACCATAACTATGGCCTATGATTAAATATTTTTACATATATAAATACAGAATGTTTAAGCAGCAATCCTATGTATGTTTACCCAGAGGTAAGTTCCTTTGAACTGGGTGGGACTTACTTCTGAGTAGACATGCATAGAGTTGCACTGTGCTATCTGTGAGTGTATCTGAATTCTTGACTTACACTTGAAGCAGTGGGGAATCAAAATGTGAACCTCTTGCCTTTGGGTGAAATTGTAAGATTATATAATTGATCATACAGGCTTCTGTTTTAATACATAGGACACTATCTCAGACAACTGTGTAGTGATCTTTTCAAAAACAACATGTTCTTACTGCAACATGGCCAAGAAGTTATTCCAAGATGCAAATGTGAATTACAAAGCTGTAGAACTGGATATGCATGAAAATGGAAATCAGTTTCAAGATGTTCTTCATCAAATGACTGGTAGCAGAACAGTGAGTATTCCAAATATGTTCTCATTGAGTATGGATGGGGCCTTCTAGATGTTGAACTACAGTTCCCTGATCCTTCACCATTGGCCGTGATGTGTAGACCTAATTGGCAATTGCAGTTCATTAACTTCTGAAAGACTCTGCCTCCAAAGAGATGTTCCTCACTTCTTCCTTAGACCTTCTCAATGATTCTGCTGTGCAATGTAACTCAGTATGTTCCCTAAATACAAATATTTATTCACACAGCCCATAATTTATGGTATTTGTTTCCCTAATGTCTAGTAATAGTCTCTAATCTAGACGGCTTTGAAAAAGATTTAGATAGGCCAGAAGTGGGGAGCCTTTGGCCCTTCGTGTGTTTAAGACCACAACTCCCATTGACCCATGCTTGCTAGAACTTCTTTGAGCTGAAGTCCAACACACCTGGAGCATAAAATATTCCCTTCTGCTGAGATAGATCTATCTTCCATAAATTTGTCAGTAGCTATTAATAACAATTTATCTTGAGTATCAGTTGTTGGTGAGCTACTATGGGAGAGAGTTATTGCTTCATGTATGTAGCCCTGGAAGCAATTAATGATTGTTGTGGAGAAAAACTGACCACTGTGAAGAAAAAGATATAGGACAGGATAGATTTTTGGTCTGATCCAAGAGGCTTGTCTTATGTCCATGTTCATCACAAGTAATTGCTTCAGATGTGAAGATGAATTTCTTTTGTATTTTCACATCAGCTAGGTTTCTGGATAGGTTTGGTCTGAGTACCAAATTTTGATTCCTTAGCACAGCAGATTTTTTTCAGTTTACCAATACTGTTTCTACTCTTCCTGTAGAAAATCCGTATTGAAAAGATTAAGGTGGTACATGCAGAATCAGCCACATTTTACCAATAAGTCTTTTTGAGTCATAATCATGAATCCTTGCTTATTTTCTTGTATGTCATCACTTATCCTTCTACAATCATTATTATCTCTTGATTTTCTTAAAAAAAAAAAGCCTAAATTGTCAAAATTGAAGTATTAAGTTTGCACTGAAACTTGCAAATTACACCATTTAATCTGTTATTTGGCATTTTGGTTGCTATGCAAAAGATAGTCTCACTTACAGTTTAGAATTAAATACATCACTAGGTGTTTGTGTGCAGGATGCTCCTATTGGATAGTAAGAGAAGCTCTTGTTAATTCTCCAAACTGTGTTCCCTTTTTTGTCCCAAGACATTAGATTGTAGGTATTGACAATTTCTTCAATCACTTCATAATAGAATATCTAACCCTGTTCAGAAATAGTATATGAGGTATGTGTGGTAACACTGTAGCACTCTGAACTTTGTACCTAGGAAGTAACATTAATTTGTTTGTTATTTGACAGGTTCCCAGGATATTTATCAATGGAACCTTTGTTGGAGGTGCCACAGACACTCAGAAACTTCACCGGGAGGGCAAGCTGCTTCCATTAGTTCACCAATGCCAGCTCCGAAGAGAAGGAGCCTCAAGACAGCCATGTAGTCTTCCTTAACCTTACTTTTGGTAGTATGTTGTTGCTAAGCTCATAAAGATTCTACATTTACTTACTTCCTATTCCTAACTCCATTTCGTATTTTGTTTCCTCAATAGCTACACAATGCTTTTACAGGATTGGAATGCTAGATGGGTTATTTAAATGTAGTGTTCTCTTTGCTAGTCAAGTCCATTGAATTACAATTTTACTGTCCCGTGCCAGTATATTGATAGAGGATGGTGAGAACTATAGTCCAGTATGTCTGGACTGCATCTGATCCAGGAAAGTTGTTCCACATCTTAACTTCAGGCTCCAGCCCTATACACACTTACAAAGGAATAGGCACCAGAGAAAACAATGGGCACCAGAGAAAACAATGGGACAATGTTGTTTGACTGCAGGTTCCAGTATTCTTCTCCATTGGCTATTTTGGTTAGGGCTGATGAGAGCTGCAATCCAAAAAGATATGTAGGATGCTCTTTGCCCCGCCCTGTATTCTGGGGTATTAGGAACCCCTCCCAATTTGTATCATCTGCAGATTTGATCAGCATGCCCTGTACTTCTTCATCCAAGTCATTGATGAAGATGTTGAATAGCACTGGGCCCAGGACAGAACCCTGTGGCACCCCACTAGTCACTTCTCTCCAGGAAGAGGAGAAATCATTGACAAGCATCCTTTCGATCTGGTCCCTCAACCAATTACAAATCCACCTAACAGTAGCAGTGTCCAGCCTGCATTTTACTAGCTTCTTTGCAAGAATGTCATGGGGAACTTTGTCAAAGGCCTTACTAAAATCAAGATATGCTATGTCCACAGCATTCCCTTCATCTATCAAGCTTGTAACTCGGTCATAAAAAGAGATGAGATTAGTTTGACATGACTTGTTTTTGAGAAACCCATGTTGACTTCTAGTGATCATGGCATTGCTTTCTAAGTAATTACAAACTGACTGTTTAATGATCTGCTCTAGGATCTTTCTGGGTGTTGACGTCAGATTGATGAGGCAATAATTATTTAGATCCTCTTTTTTCCCTCCTTTTGATGGAACACTTCTGATACAATCCACTCAAAACATTTATCTTCTGATTCTTAATGAATTGCATGCTTTGATTTTCTACCCAATCAAAGGCTGTATGAAAATGTTCCCTCTAATACAATGTATTTATAAAACTTCCTTTGCCTGATTAAGTGTGATAGTTCCTTTTTTTCCCTTTGCTGTAGAGTATAGATATTCTCCCTGTTGGTGATGTGTGCACTTCCAAGAAGCCACTCCTGAATATCAGAAGAAAGAACTGTAGCTCAGTCGTACTGCATATTCTTGAAATGTAAAAGTCAGTAGGACTTACCATTCCTAGTACTGTGGGGAAAAAATCATCTTCTAAACTTATGGATGATAGAGAATACTGAGCTTGATACACTGTCTCAGATGGCTCCATAGGATCTACCTCATTCTGCAAAAAGTTCTGAGATGACGCACAACTGCCTTCCTTGCCACCCATAATCAGGTGCTAATTAGATGCTGGATAGGACTTAGAAATAATTTGTTAAAAATCAATTCATTGTCGCTAATTTATTCATATTCAATATTGGCTTTAATGTTTCATTTAAACACCCATATTATTATAATGCCCATTATTTTAGTTCATTGCTGGTCATTTTAGCACTTTTCAAATGTCATTATTAAATTGAAGAGATTAAATTTCTTTATTAACATTGTCACCATTTTAATGTTGGCAAATTAACTTTAACAGTTGAGTGTTGAAAGCATTAAAAGCATTAGCGTTGACATTAATGTTTCCAGGTTCTAATTCTAGCTTGATTTTTAATTCAGAAAGACGTATTTGCTATCCCAAGAGGAAGGGAACCAAAAAATGCCAAATAGCAGCCCTGGCTACCTTTGCTTCAGTTAGGATTGCTTCTGTTTTTGTGTCTAATCTGGGGGAAGAAGCGCAAAGCATTTGAAGGAATTATTTTCTAATGAAAAAATGTCACATGGAGAAGCAGTAAGGTTGTGCTTGTTAGTTCTCTACATGGAACCCCCAGAGATATACTCACAAAATTAGGATTAATACTGAGTTTTTCCCCTTAGTGTTTAATTCTAAGCATAGAGAATTAGCAAACTAAACTTCTTTTATTGTGATAATTAGATTCTTGAAGCATAGCTTGTGAGATTATGTATGCTAATTAAAGCAATTTTTAGAGTGAATTATCTTTTTTTCTCCATTTGTTTAGAGGTAAAATGACCAACTTCCTCCTTTATCTTTGAACTTCAGGTGTTTATACAGCACCACTTTTGGAACTCCCTGGAATTAGGTTTGTGGTTCCAGAAATGTACTGAAAAGATTTTATGACCATGTGGAATTTTGGTTCACATGTCCTGGCCTAAAAAACCTTGACTGCTCTGTGCATCAAGGAGAAAGAGGTGGTCAGGTCAACTTATCAGTTAAGGCTAAACAGGGGAGATATTCCCCTAAATATTGCAAAATATTTGTGCAGAAACTAAACTGACAAATCACAAGAAATGTTTTTTCACCCAATATCTTCCTTCTATTCTTTATTTCTAGTGGCAGAAAAATGGATGGGGAATTTAAAGAATTGTGAATGTCAGTACTGTCACTTCACTATTCTTGTGTAGATGTGAGGTGTGTGAGAGAATACAAGAGCTGTTTATAAACAGTGTGTCTTTAAAAATATGGCCAGTGTCAAATGCAGGAAGGAGATAATCCCCCTTCCCTCCAGCAGACTCTTATGTGCCAGAAAAACTGGTTTGAAGAGGTTGCACCAAAGAAACTCTCTAGAGCAGGTTTCTGGAATCTGAGTGGTCTGGAAGCATAGGGTGGTTACACGTGCTGAATGCCAGTACTGCCACTAATGTCAAGCTATGTTTAGGCTGTTGTCTTTTGGGGGCTCATTACTGCAGCGGTACTTAGCTTAAGCTAACTGGAACTTACTGAAAGAAGTGAAATTCTGCAAAGTTCTCTGTGAAGTGCTGGATGTTTTTCTTGCATGCTTATACTTGTATTAAACCAGACACCAGTATTTATCCAAGATTTCTTTTGGTACGTGTCATTTTTAACGGTATGTTTGGCAAACACATTTGCACTAAATGACAATATCATGCTACTTCTCACGATACTGAAATTAAAAATAGGAAATCAATGAAGATTACTACCCGAACCAGTGTGTTAATATGACAATTTCTTAAATGGTGTTCTTCAATACTAAGACTATTTTGCAAGAGTCACTCAAACTAACACCTTTGTTCAGTTGTTATTGTGTGCCTATTGATCCAGCTTGATCCAGCATGGCTCCTTCTGCATGTGGGAATGGTTTATTCATCACAACGTGCAGTTGGGAAACTGGCTTTTCTCTTGTCAAAGTTATAACCCATAGTATGTTATAAACTGCATATTATATCCATTTGGGACCATGCTATTTTTGTTTTGCTGGTGGTCTTACTTGAATAGTTTACAGTTACTTTTTCTTCCCCTGAAGGAGTGTTGACTTACACAGTCTTGAGCACGGAATAGAAGGAAATAATTTTGAAGACTGTGAAATCCTAAAATAAGTTTCCAGAACCTCTGTAGATTCCATGATGTACTTTTTGTGCTGCTTCTCAAGAAACTGTGGTAATAAAAATAGAAAATCTGTGAAGATTACTCTACCAACAAGCAAGTTATAGCAGTTTCTTAAATGGGGGTCATAAGTATTTCCAAGGTGGGACTGTTATGTAAGACCCACTCCAGCTAACATCTCTGTTCACTGTTAAAGATTAATGACTACTTCCAGAATAGTTCATGGAGCCTAGATAGACATGAATATACAGTGGGCCCTTGACTTTTGGGAGGGTTTGTGGTGCAGAATCTTCACAAAAGTCAAAAAACCGTGAATAATTCCCCTCCCCAGGTGAGTGAGTGCTCCCCCCATTCCCTTCCATGGCTGCCACCTCTATTCTCCTGCCTGTTGCCCATGTACCCTGCCTTCTCTCTGCACGTACAGGCAGCAGGCAGGCAAATGGAGGGGAAAACACTCCCCCCCCTCCATTTTCCTGCCTGTTGCCTATGCACGCTGTCTTCTTTCTTCATGCATGCAGGCGACAGGCAGGCAAATGGCACACAAACCTTTCCCTCTCACATTCACTTGGCTTTTGCCAGGGCACACAGAAGGTAGGCATTGTACCTGGGCAAAAGGCCAGGTAGTGGAAGGGAGGTAAGCAGGGACCTTGCGACTAGTCAAATTCACAAAGGTCAAACCCATGAATGTGGAAGGAGAACTCTGTTTCATATAGGTCAAAAATCTACCAGACCTTCAGAATGCTTCCTACGAGATATACTACTTGCTTGACAGTTCAGGTACCTTTCTTTCACCTTTTGTGGAAAGTGCCTTTCACATTCCTACCACTTTGAATTACTTATAAAGCTAATGTTGTAGAATTGGGGGGTAGAGTATCCATGAATTAAATCTATGAGTCTTTAGTCACCTTTCTGTGTTCAAATTTACGAACAATGACAGTGGCAGATTATAAGGAAAGATCCACCCTATTGCTGTATTTGGCAACATCAAAAACAAACTTCTGGTTTTTACAAGGCAGAAACTGTACAAACTTGTCCATGGAATCTGAATAGCAGCTGCAGCAGCCTGTGCCATTTCATATAAATACAGACAGGCAGTTCTGCCTTTCCTGAATTGAAACAAAAACTTTTAGTCCCTCATTAGTGTGTGTTTATATACGTGTATGTAAAATTTGTGCATGTGCCACTACTGCAAGCAGCTCTTCCACAACATACCTCATTCTGTTAAAATGACCAATAGGTTCTTGCCCCTTGCCTGCATATTCTTTCCTTCAGTTGTTAACAAAATTAAGAGCTTGAAACTCTAACTAGTCTTTAATTGGGAGTTTCTTTGAAACCCCAACAAATCACTCAAGGCTTATATTTGGATATGAGAGAGTTGGAGTGTACAGGTATCTAAGTAAGTGGAAAGGTATTTGAATTGGCAGTCTTGCTACTGGAAGAGGAGACCATTTTTGGCAACTCTTTTCATTTGTAGTCCTGTGCTATTCCAGAAGGCTCTGAACTCACCACTTCTTCCCTCCCCTGTATTCCCATTTTATTACTGGCCACTGCTATCCACAGAATTCTCTTCAGAGGATGATACAATCCCACACAGTGTTACTTAACAACTGGTATATAATATACACAATTTAACACAACTGAATCAAAGCCCCCTTGCTACCTTAGAAGAGCAGCAGATGTTTTGCAACATCTGTGTGTAAGCTGGCCATATAACTGTGTAATAAAGTGGAATAATTTAGGTCAATGTGGCATAAAGAATTTGTTGAAATGAAATCTGTATTTTCAGCTCAGTGATAATTAACTCTGAGATATTCAGCTTATAGTCTATTCCTGAGATAAGCTGTTTCTAATCAGCAACAGATGAAGCTAGTGACAAGAATAGCTTGCTTACAGATAAAACAGTCCTCATAACTCTCCTGAGGAGAAGGCAGGGCAATCGTGGTCATGATTATGCAGGAGTAAGCGGAAGTGAGTTCAAAGGGGCTTACTCTCAAATTAAACCAGCAGAAGATTACTACTGTCAGGCATCACAAAATGGATGATATAATTTAGAATTTTCATTCATCCATGCTCTAAATAATCTCATCTTCAAAGATTCTCCTCTCTGCTTTGTTCTGTCCTTGCTATTATCTTTCTGCAGAAAAATGATATGCCACTTAAATGAACTTGACTGGGATCTTTGCCGTTACTTGATTGTACTCTGTGCTTTTAACTCCCTGCCTGTTATTTCCATGGAGCACAACCCCATGGAGCATTAAAAATATCTTAACAATATTACTTTTTTTCTACATCAAAAACAGTCACCTCCTAAGGTAGGGATGGGAAAAGTTTCCCCAAGTTGTTTTTGAGGGCAGATTTTTTTTTTCCTCTGAAAATGATTCAGGCACTAAGGGGCACTTTGGGGATACAGTTTTCTAAAATCAGATCTGAGAGATACAGCCCTCTAAGGTTCCATGGGGGGGGGCAATATGGTAATGAAACCATAACACATTTGTGTCATAGAGCCTGTTAACAGTAAAGGCAACTCTGGAAAAAGGTTTTGTTTTTCCCTCAGATTAAATTGAGAACTCAAAAGGTCCTACTGAGCTTTTCTTCTTTCAGCTCCTACACTGCTTTCTCAGTTTTGGAGAGGTACTGTCAGAAAGGTCACAGGAAGGCTATAGTTCACTGTGGGAAAATCACAGGAAAATATTTGGTGGTCCCTGTAACATTAATGCCTATTATTCAAAACCCACTTGTATCATCATGTTGGTATACGAAAGCTCAGTTTATTCAGTCAATAAGTAAAAAGGAACTATCAACATCCGTAGAATGAGAAAATTATTGTTCTTCACGATTGTCCATAGCATCAAGCACACAAAAAGAACACAGTAAGTATTTAAACACGGTAAGTATTTAAGTAAGTATAACACAGTAAATATTTAAGTAAGTATAACAATCAGTATTCATAATGGCTTGTAACAGATTGTGTGTCCTGACAGAGGTATAAATTTACTTCTCTCATATATGTTTAAATAGGCAAGTTTATTAGCTTGTTAGCAGACTTCCACCTTATCTTGAAGAGTGAATTGTACCTTTGAAATATATAAAATGCACAAAGATGTAAAGGCTCTCAGGGGAAAAAAACGGTTTCTCTCAGGGTTCTGGGTTTTTTCCCTGAAAAAAAATATGAAAAAAATTATCGTGGAATATTTTATTTTCTTGTTTAAGACCAAGTGATCATAGATTTGTTGTTGTTGTGTACCTTCAGGTCATTTCTGACTTATGGTGACCCTAAGGCTTCCCTATCAGGGTGTTTTCTGGGACAAAGGGTGTGTGATGCACCCAAGGTCACCGAGTGGGTTTCCATGGCAGAGTGGGGAATTGAACCCTGCTCTCCACAGTCATAGACCAATACTCAAAACCACCGCATCACACTGGCTGTCATTAATATAATTACTCCTCCCAAATTATTTCTAAACACTATGTACCTGGAGGAATTTTATGTGAGACAATAGATAGCACCTGTTCCTGGTCTTTGTTTCCCTTTCATTCTTCTTTTTATGGCAATATGTTTTTTGTGTGTGCTTGATACTATGGATAATAGTGAAGAAAAATAATTTTCTCATTCTATTGATGTTGATAGTTCCATTTTACTTATTGACTGAATAAACTGAGCTTTCATATACCAAACATTATGATTGTATGGCAAACAATATTCTACATAATACTGTTATGTTCCTAAAATAAGAAAGTGATTTGCAATCTGTAAAGGGTCTAATATCATATTTGTTTTAATGTTTTTGCTCCAAAATGAAAACAAAAACCTGGCTTCAAGATTTCCAGGAACTTTACATCTTTTTAAAGGTGTAGTCTTTAAACTATAGAAAGTGACAAACACAGATCTAGATAACTGACATTTTTTTTTCTGCTGTTGTAAGGGTTTCTGTGCTTTGCAAAGTACTGTATGACCCTGTTAATTTTCTACAAACTTGGGCATACAAAATATAAATTTCACACTAAATGTACCAAATTTTTAAAAGTACATATTTTACATGAATACTGGTAAATATTTCTGTTTTAAGATGTCATAAAGGCTGTACACTGAGTCCTCAGCTGAAAGCTAATTATCTTCCCACATTATTAATAAAATAAATAGTCTATTTATCACTATTTAGTGATAAAATAGGGCTTTTTGTACACAGTAACTTTACACAGTACAATACAGTTCAGGCTATGAAATAAAAATGGAAATATCTAAAACTGCTATGTTTCACTTTTCTTACTAAAAGTGAAACTGTAATTTTCTTTTCTTACTAAAATTACAATAACATAAAATGAGTGTTTCCGAAACATTAGCATCTATCCTTACTGCAAACAAAACTATCCCATCCCTTCCTTTCCCAGCTCTATGCCAACCTGTTAAGCGGTATACTGCAGAATCTCAAGGTGATGTAGCTTTAAGGTCGAACTCGTTTAGGGAGAGGGTTGCACTACTACAGATCCAAATAAGTGCTCTTGGCTTATATATAGCATTTCTTAAGGCTTTCTAAACACTAACAACAACAAAGTAAGGCTCTATCCACATGAGAAAACCAATGTTTTATTGTATAGAAAATAAACATGGAAATCTTGTTTTATCAGTCTATTCAAAACAATGTCTAGGCAGCCAGTATGGTATAGTGGTTTGAACTCCAGAGACTATGATCTTGGAGACCAGGGTTTGACTCCCTGCTCAGCCATGGAAACCCACTGGGTGACCTTGAGCACATCACACACTCTCAGCCTCAGGAAAAACCATGATAGGGTCACCTGAGGGTCACCGTTAAGTCAGAAATGACTTGAAGGCATCCGCACACACACAAGTTACACACATTCTATGCTAATGGTATAATGTGCATGGGAAAAATTCCTTAACTACATGGGCTGCTACTAAAATTAAGTGTGAATTGCTTCTCTTTATGTTGATAAACATGTACCCTTTCAGATGGCAGGTGAGGGATATAAAATCCTTCATATACAATACTTCCACCACGTATAAAACTAGTTGGGATCCAGAGAGACTCAAAACATGTGGAAATGCCTTCTACACCCCCTAGATTTCATTTTGGAACAAATAAAATAGAAAAAAGTTGTTTTGGTCTTGGGCAGCAACAATTTGCCCATCCCTGCTTCAGATGTTAGATATTAAAGGACAGGACTTTAGCTAGCCTTCCTCTTTTCATTGATATTTTCCATGTGGAGAGTTTTGTTTTTTTGTTTTTGCTTTTAATCAGTTTACTCCTATAGATTCTGGAAGAATACAGCCTTAGCACACATTTCTTAGTCCAGTGAAAACAAGGCCTAGGAGAAAGGCTGTTGGTTACCAGTTTTGCCCAGGGTTAAGGTTATAACAGTCCTGTTTGTTATGCCACATTCTATTTGCAGTCTTCCAAACCAATATTTCTATGTTCCAAGCATCTGAAAAGGACAACAACAACAAAACAATACTCCTCTGCAACATTAAAGCCAGTCATACACAAATACATTGATATTCTAACTGTAACACATGTCTGCATACTGCTCCTAGCATCACAAACTTTAATCCAGATCATCCATGTAAGTCTGAATTTAGGACAATCAATTTTTAAACTGCACATTGAAATCATCTAATGAAATACAAATTTTGTAAAGTGTCCACAAATTGGTGATAATAAAAACCATTTCTTTAACCCATAGGTCCTGTTATGAACAGGATACATATCTATCTTTTTTTTTATCTTGTTGATAGAAATATTGGAATCTATTCCATGGTGGTATAGTGGGATCCAGCATAGCCAGGAAACCAGTTATTCTCCCCTATATTGCAGCCTCTCTTACACTCCCAAAACTGGCTCTGCAAGACTTGGAAATCTCTGAAGTCAGTTTTCAGACAGTATAGTGAGGAGAAGTGTGAAAGAAAAAATTTACTGTGATGTCTGTAGAATGTTGCAGTTAGTCTTTTGGTTTGCTGAAATTCTAGAAAAATCCTAGGAAATAACTCCTTCTTAGAAAACACATACCACACCACGTAATTTAATTTTAAAAATACAATCTTTGTTGATATAGCCACTGATCTTTATTATACACAAGTACCACGATAATTACGTATTCATCCTGTATATGCTCTAACTTCTTGTGCAGTGGGCACCCAATTTCTCTTACCTGTTACCAATTTTCTACTGCCATCTTTCCCAACCCACTGCCCCTCCAAATGTTTGGGACTACTACTCTCATTTAGTTTACAGATGTGGTTTGGGACAACAGCTCCCAGGAGGCATAGCCAATGGCCAGAGAGTATGAGGAATCTGGAAGACTGTTCAGTGGGAAAGGTTGTTTTAGTGAATGATAAACAGTAATTACAGTAACTCATATATGGGGCCTAAATACCATTGAACAAATCCTGTACAACCTAAGCAGAATCAGTCCTGGTTAGTACTTGGATGGGAGATTGCCAATGAATACTAGGTGCTGCAGGCTGTATTTCAGAGGAAGTAAGTGGCAAAACCACCTCTGAGCATTCCTTGCTTAAGAAAACCCTATGAAGTTTGTAGGATCACCTAATTTGAAGGCCATAAACAATTAACATAGCCAGACACCAGCTCTGCAACCCCACTCTAGTGAATGCGTAGAGTCTTTGTGAGCCAATTAAAGCTCCTTTGCTCATAAGTAGTCAATAGATCAGTGCACCATAGACCTATGTAGAAATGGTGTTTCCTGATCCCGTAACCATAGCTAAGGAATTGGAAAGAGAGAGACACATGATTGCACACTCTCACTCTCTAGGATAAGTTTTCTACACTATGGTTAAGGTGAATATTGTCCCAAACATTAATTACAACAACCAGTAGCTAGGGTTTAGAAGTAACCAGAATGTGAAATCAGATTATGATGATGATGACGATTTACTTCTAGTTAGTCATTATCATGTTTAATGGTGCCAGTATAACCCTTAACCATGAGATTAAATGGGAGGGCAGACAGACTTCTGGGAGAAGAGGGAAAAGAAGACAATTGCATGGCTTTCTCTCTTAATCATTTCAAAGAGATTATATTGTGTGTGCAGGCTATAGCCTCAATCAATATTTGATCAAAAGGAATGCCAAGACAGCTTTTGAAGCAGAAAGAAAGGAACATGGATAATGAAAAACAAAATTGTACCTCGACATGGCATGCCTGAGAGAAAAAGTGATCCAAAAGATAAATAGACGAGAACAGGGATAGGATTGGGTTGACCTTTGTAGTTTACTATTCTATGTGGAAAGCTACAGTTTATTACAATTCATTCAGCAAATCCTTGCAGTTCTGTGAAGTTTTTATAAATGAAACTGATGGAGGATAAACAGCAGCTGCATTTTTTCAAGGATCACAAGTGAGCTAGTAACAGTTACAGAGTAAGAGACATGCTAATATAATAATTCTGTATGGATACTGTACAACAAAAATATATACAGAAAAATGTACTATGTAAAAACAGAGGAAGTGTTCCAAGGAGTAGCAATCATCTACAACTCATTAGCTGGAAAAGGAACATGTAGTGCTCTGCATACCCAATGGTTTTGAGATTCTGTTTCATATGTGAGCTAGAGAGCATTCTGCACACGCCACAAAGAATCCTTGTAGGCATATAGGATATTTGCCTTCATAGAACACAACGGTTCCCTATCTGTAGGGCTTTGGAGCACCACACTCCTGATCTAGTATTATGAAATGCTACTTATCAGCATGTCCATGCTTCACCATGACTTGTTTGCAAGGTTATGTGATCACCCATTCATTTGTGTAACAGGGCTTTCTTGCCCCCTCCTTTCTACTGCAGCCCCTGTATTCCTATGCTTTCCAAAGAGAAGCTTGAGGTGGGGGACATGAAAAGCAAGATGGGAGAGAGGAAAGCCCTGTGGTGTAAATGTCTTGCTTGCAAAACACATGGTAAAAGCCATTATTTTAAAATAATGTTCCAATTTCTGTAGAAAAAGAAAAATCTATTTCAGTTAGAGTGCAATTTCTGTTCTCCAGATTGGTTCAAATGCAAATTGTATCCATACTGAAATTGATTTTTTCTGTCTCTGCACATATAACAGTTCTTGTATATAAAACAGTTTTCACTTTTTTCCAATTTTTTTAGGCCTTATTTGCACTTATGTGTGTTCCTTAAGCTAAACAAAGAAATTAATTTTGATGAGGGAATCAAACTCATCTACAGGAATGTTATCTCACTGGTAAACCCTATCCCGGGGTCTACAATTTTGATATTAAAATATGATTCAATGTGCCTGAGAGGTCACCCAGATGGGCACATAGGCAGCAATGGTCAAAGATCGAAAACCAGGTCAGGCCAGTAAAATCCCCAGTCACATAGCCCCAGGAGACCTCAAGATGTGTAAACCCACAATAAACAAAGGGTCCTCAGCCCCGAGAAACTGACTTGAGGGGATTAGCGTTTTTGCCCCAAGTTGGGCAAATATTCCATCAGGCAAGGACCATTTACATGAAGTCACACCACAAACTAACACAGCCGAAGATTCTGAGACTTTGGCAACACCTTGCAATCCCATCACATGAAGGAAATTACCATGGTGGAGCTTCATTAGCGCTCCAACACCCATTGTTCTCCCTGGGAAAGGATTAGTCCTCCAGGTACTTTTTCCCTTACAAATAGTCCCAGTTTTTGAGTGGTTCTTTGGATCACTCCCGGTCATCCCAGCAGACCGTTGCTCCATCCGTTGAGTGATTCCCTCAGCCTTCTCCATGCTGAGCCACACTTCTCCACTGTTTTTCCTGGACCAAGGACTTCAGGACAAAGGTGCAGTATCACCCCAGCTACACCCCTTCAATATTGCCCTATGCGGTTTCCTCACTTTTGCTTCTTAATAGATCTTGAGTGAGTGTGTGAGTGATTGCGTTGCTGCATGAGACTTTCCTTCATTAAAATCATTTATTGGACATTTTTGTTTGGTTTTTGGCTTGGCTTGAGCCTGTAAAAACTGGGTAAAAGACCCCGCTAGGTTACCCTGCCTCTCGCATTGCTATTGCTTGTGCTCTGCCTAGTTTCCATTCCCCATCACGTGGAGCATTGAGGTGTCCCCCAAGGGACTCCACAAATCAGGGTAACAGGAAATATGTTTTTCCTTTCCACTGAAAAGCCCTCTAGGTCTTTAATCTTTATTCACACCCCTTTCACTCAAGTATTTACATGGGTCACCCCTGCAGTCACTTCTTAATTGACTGGTATAACCTGCTACATTGTTGTTGTATGCCTTCAGGTTGTTTTTGACTAAAGGCAACCCTATCATGGGGTTTTCTGCAGATTGTGAGTGTGATGCACCCAAGGTCATCCAGTGAGTTTCCATTGCCAAGCAGGCAATTGAACCCCCATCTCTAGGATCATAGACAGATGCTCCAACACTATATTGTGGTAGCATTATATTTTCCTCTAAAGACTTCCCTGAATAGTTAACTTCACAGTGAAGTTTATAGAGCATCTCCAAAGTTAGTGGCTTCCTACCTAAAAATATGTATAGTTGGGCCTCTGTATCCAGGTGTTCTGTATCCATGGATTCAACCATGTCTCATTTTTTAAAAAAAAGATAAACTTGATTTTGCTGCATGCTGAGCACTACACCGATGTGTAAGCATACCCTGTTGTAGCATCCCACCATTTCACAGAATTTCAGGCTCTCTCTGCAACTCATTTGAGTTCTTTGCCATTTCATAAAAGGGATATCATTTTACTATGCCATTATATACAGTGAGTATCCATGGGTTTTGGTATCCATAGCAGTGGTCCTAGAACCCAACCCCAGCAGAGACTGAGGGCTCACTGCACATAGGTTATCTACTAAAATGATAAGGAATAAGGATGCTGGCATTGTTCATTAAATGTATTTACTTTATAATTTGATTCATCTCAAAGCAATTATTCAAAGACCTCAAGCTCCCAATGGCTCTCAAAGCAGCCTCTTCCACAGCAACATTTTATGCTACCTATCAGCCCAAGGCAGACTGTCCCATTCTACAAATGTACAGAAAACCTTTTTATTCCATACCACTGTAGTCTATGCATTTGTCTGCAATGGAGGGATGTCCAGAGCAGAAGACAATGGAGAGAAAGAGAGAGAGAGAGAGAGAGAATTGGAATTGGAATCTAGCTGCTGGGGATGCTCTAGCTAGAGTTCTGGCATTAAGCAAGGGGATGGATTTGATGGCCTGTGAAGCCCCTTCCAACTCTATGATTCTATGACCTAGGTATCTGTTCAAGGAGGGAACAGGTGGACACTTGCCTGCCCCTTCTGTCCCTATCTGAGCTCTAGTCACAGAAGGTACTTCCACTCGTTTCCAAAAACCCCACCTTCCTCATCAGTTCCCTGCTTCATAGTCCATCCTGTTCAGCAGAGTTCCCCTAAACTGCAGGCAGTATTGGGAAGGGACCTGTGCAGGTAAGCTGAGAAAAAAGATGGGAAAGTTCAATTTACACCTTCTTTCACCCAAAGGCAATCTCTGGATCCAACTTACAGCATACAGGCCAATGGGAAATGTTCAGTTTTTCAAATATTTAATCAGCTTGGCTGGCTGATCATGATAGTTCATCCATCCTGACTCCCATTCCTCCTTAACTTCTAAGCTGCTGCTTTTATAACATGGGTAGAAAAATGTAGGATTTCAATGTTCATGGTACTTCTGAAGAACCTTTTGCATAACTAAGCTTTATATAAAAATGGGTTGTTGTGGGTTTTTCAGGCTATGAGGCCATGTTCTAGTAGTATTTGCTCCTGCTATTACTACTAGAACACGGCTTCATAGCCTGAAAAACCCACAACTCATGGTTTCCGGCCGTGAAAGCCTTCAACTTTTAAAGCTTTACAAAGATGAGTTTAATTAATTCCCACATCTTACCTTGTCATATAATATTGTTAAATATTCCCCTCCTCACCAATCTGAAAGCATCACTGAAAGCATCTTTGGTGAAAAGGCAATTCAGAACATTTGAATAAATTTAATTTGAATGTAGTTTGACTGTCAAGTTACAAGTGTTATCTGGATTTTTCAAAGTATTTTTAACTCACAGACTATGACAATCAGCATTTGTCAACAAAATACACCTGGGGTTCTGGAAAACATCATGATCTAAGCAGAATAACAGTCCTACAACCAGCATTCTTTACTATATATCACAGCATTGCTGTGCTAATTATGTGGTATTTTTTCTTCATGAGAAAGTTAGGTCAAAGTGAAAACACAACACATTTTTTTTCTTAAAGGACTGATTTATGGAACTTCATGTCCAAAGAAGATGTTGACTTATGTTTCCCAAACAGCTACCCCATTCTCCCAAGTATTGTTACAAATATCATTTGAAACTGAAGAAAGTTTAACCAGTAGTTTATGACTTTGGAGGTGGGTGGAGGTGGCCTATCACTGAATGAAGTAAGAAGAGGGGGGGAAATGCCCACAACTGAAGCAAACCCCAGGAACAAAAATTTGAGTGTGTTACTCCTGCTGATCTT
Organism: Ctenosaura bakeri; assembly: GCA_948474755.1. Taxonomy (NCBI): domain Eukaryota; kingdom Metazoa; phylum Chordata; class Lepidosauria; order Squamata; family Iguanidae; genus Ctenosaura; species Ctenosaura bakeri. The sequence continues at coordinate 34,029 of CAOLHI010000510.1, read as the reverse complement.
CCCTGCAAATCTGAATTTGCCCCAGATCTCTAACTGCAGAACAATAAGAACTCTTCATTTACAGAGAGTAAAAATATGCTACAAGTCTGACCATACAATAAATTAAATCTGTATCAAAAGCTAAACAATAATTGCAATTAGTTTCTACTTATACCATTAGATTATTTTTTATGCTTATGTTTATGCATAACAATTCTTTTGAGGATCAGCAGCAATTGCCTGCTCTACCATTTCAGTTGTTTTGAGAGCCTACCCAATGAGGGAAGAGATTGTGTTCATTTTGACATTTAACTGCCAATAACACCTGTACATTAATGATGCATACACAGCACACTCAGCATCTCCCTGGAGGAAGAAGCATAACACTCTTAAGAATCAGAATGATGTTTATTTTTTACAATTAAGTAGGAAATGCCTCAAGAGCTCTCTTAGAAATTATACAAGAGCTAATTTAGAACAAATATCATTGAAGGTGCTGGAAAAGCAGCTCAGCACTGTGGAAACGTTTTCAGACACTTTAATAGAGATCATTTACAGACAAAGATTGATGCAGCCACAAGTTCTTCAAATGTCATGATTGCAAAAGAACTGCTTTTGATCACTTGTGGCTTCTATAGAGAGCAGAAAAGTATCTACACTCTCAGCACTTACAGAAAGAACTCCCATTTACTTGAACTGTATGAAATCTCAATAATTATTCTGAAAATATTTAGCTTGTAGTTTTAAGTGCTTATATTGGTACATCCAATGTTGCAAGTACAGACTTGTTGTGGTGCAACAGAACTTTCCCCTTCTTGTCTTCTCACACACCTCCCAAAGAAAGTTTGAAGGAGGAACTGTTTTCTCCTTCATTCCACTTCTGGAAACTTTCTGCTAGCAATGGGACTGTTGTCAGATGTCAACCAACATTATCATTATTATTATTAAAGGTGTTTCTCTATTAATTGGACACTGTTTCCATCAAAATTTAATCAAACACTGTTCTAATCCATCAACTATATTTAGCACATCTCACTATATACATAGTATCAAATTCTATGATGCACATCCTGCAACAAGTGCACATTCTAACTGATTTGTGTTATTTTTTTAGGTACTAGTATAAAAAGGTGTTAGGACAATTTCTCTAGGCAATTTCAAGCACTGGAAAAAAATTGCAAAATATATTTTAAAGGTATGGAAAAATGTAAGCACATCTCTTACACAGAATACAGTGCAAACATGTTTGACTGAAGTAAGAAGCTGACAGTTGCTGCAATCTTGGTAGTTACCGTCTAAAGCAAAAGGTTACCAGGTTGAGTCTTTTATAAGCAGTTGGCTAAAGAATGTATAATACTATCAGATATACTGGATAATTACTGGGCTGCAATTATGCTTGATTTTCAAATCAAGTGAAATGCACTAGAAAGAAACTTGTCAACCTAAATGACAACTCATCAGAAATAAAGTATCTTTGTATTTTATGTATTATATTTAAGGACTCCATATGTTTATTAGTTTTGCTCTACCTGTTGAACTGATTAATTCAAGTGTTCTGCAAAAGTAATGATTTTGATATGTTTGTAAACTTCTATATAACCTCAGTGAAGGAAACTGGCTTTGAACAATAATCAAAACCCCTCTGCCAGCTGCCTTTGTGTATCTTTCATCCCTCTTGGATACAAACTACAGAAAAAGAGAGATTCCACCTAAACATCAGGAAGAATTTCCTGATGGTAAGAGCTATTTAACAGTGGAATGTGCTGCCTTCGAGCATGATGGAGTCATCTCCTTTGGAGGTTTTTAAGAAGATGATGGATAGCCGTCTGTCAGGAGTGCTTTGATTGTGTATTCTTGTGTGGCAAGAGGTTGGACTGGATGGCCCTTGTGGTCTCTTCCAACTCTATGATTCTTTCACAGTAGGTTGTGCTAGAGAGCATGCCAATATATGCTCACACCACATTCAACAACAACAACAAAAAAAGGCCAAATAGGATCAAGTTCCATCCAGTAGTTGCCAGAGCAGAAGGCAGCTGGTGCAATTAATCCTTCTCTTCTCCTACATGCACTTCCCTTAAAGAACAGGGGCTGTGTTATATCTGGTTGTACTGCAAAGGGGACATCACCTGAATCAGAGGAAGGATTTTATACCAGCAGAGCTCTCTTGGAAAAAAAGGCCCTCTGCCTTTTTTTCCTCACACTCGACATCTTCATATAAAACTGCTCCCATGATTCAGGACGGACCTGTTTGAGATGGTTTTGAAACAGCACAGAGGAGACGAGGGGGAAGATCAGTTTCACAAGCTGCCTTCCATTCATATAAACAATGGACAATTTTTACTGTAGTTTAACAGTACAATTTACCATAGTTTTCCTATTTTAAAATGATATGTAGCTTTTGTACCTCTATCACAGTCACATGGTCTAACACATTCCTACAAATATTTCTCTACTGTACAGTACAGAGGTGCAAAACACCAGTGTTGGTTCTTAAGTTTTGTCTGCACTGCTATTCTTGCTGATGAATTGAAGGTACTTGTAACATGTTTCTCCTTGGCCTCAACTACACACAAAATATCTGAGAATTGTACTGGTTCAGCTTCATCACACATAAAAGTTGTGTCACAACCTTCCTTTATGTGCTACCCATAAGGAGGTTTAGTACTGTGGTGAAACAGAAGGAAGGCAGAACTGCTAGACTTGCTTCTAATGTCACATCCCTCAGCTAGTCCCAGTCTCTGACACTAAGCAGAGCAGTCTAGAAAGAAATGCCTATGTATGTGCAGTGTAGGAACTGCACACAATTGGTATGGTATGTACAATTGTGTATAGTCCCTACATGCAAGCAATTGTTCACACATGGCAAGGAGGCTCCTCTGCAACTATCTGCACTCAACAGGTGGACAAACAGCGCAGGACTAGAAGCATGGCACCAGTTCTGTTTCATCACAGGACTACTGAACTTACAAGTAACACATAAATAGGGCTAGAGTCTAATTCTATTTCCTACTTCTGTTTACCAAACTATAAATACGCATGTTCCCTCCTTTTTCTCCTTTCTTTTACAAAGGAAAATAACGCTAAACCTAATTTTCTCACACAAGATATTTTAGTGAGCCCTCATAACTTACTTCTAAATCAGTGAGAACCTAAAGCATTATAACAAATTTGCGCTATTCCTGCAAGATTTGCTTAGAAACAAAGAAGGATTTTGGAAACTAAAGACCAACTATACCCACATATCCCTTAGAACAAACCAGCTGTCCCAAAATACCTCAATATCTGTAGATACAGAATTCTCTATTAGCACAAGCACTGAAAGCAGCAAGTTGCCAGACACAAATGTGCTATAAGCAATGCGAACCAATGCGCACTGACAGAAGTGAGGTAACCTGTAGTGTAGACCTGGCCTCGCTTTTCCTTGTCAATATAATGAATAAAAATTATGCAAGGAAACAGTTATTAACCCAACACAATGTAAGACATTGAAATCACTTCCCAACCTGGGAGTAAAATAGTAAAATTATTCTGGAAAATAAAGTCTACAGCAATGGAATACCTTGTTAAAAGTAAGCTATTATAAAAAATTAGAAGCATACACTGTTTTCCATAGCTATTTCTAAAAGGCATTCCATTGCTATTTTTAACTGTGTGCAACAGATTTTAAACAACCTCCCCAGAAGTGATTTTGCCTCTGCCCATCTTTATATACCCTTAAAAAATTTCAACTGATGCAACAAACTCAAACTTAAGTTAGTACAATCAGCCAATTCAATTGGTAGGTCCCAGATCAAAGTCTTCAGCTGGTAACTTCAGGAAAGCAGATGGTTACAGAATTAAATCAAATCCAAAGTGAAGTTTCGAATGACATCTGGTGCTCCTGTGTCAAAACCACAAATATCTAACATGCCTCTGTCATCTGGGTCTGCAATGGTGAAGCCGTTGGATGTCATTCCACAAACAATCAGTTTGGATGGAATACCCATCTTCTAAAAGAAAACAGAAGAAAAAATATTTTCAGTATTTCCCTGCATAATTTATAATCTATTTATAGAATCCAACTCTTCCCATCTTTGTTGTGGCAGCTATAGCTCTCTGGCCTAACTTGACTCACTCTCCAAACCTCAGAAGGCCTTATTTTAGCTCCACATCTTTGCCTAGATGACCAGACATTTCTTCCTAGCAATTTTCTGGTAATCATACCCAAGAAATAATGCTGTCCTGCTATCTGCCTCTGTTACATTTCTAGTAGCTTTACTGATCTTGTTTGTACCTGGGAAAGCTTTCACAATCCCCAACAGCATGCATTATGACATACATGGATCATTTATACAAATCAAGTATACTTTTGAGTGGACTGGGTTGTGATGCTACATCTGCATTGTTAAACTAGAAACTAAAACCATTTTAAATGGTGTTTCTGCTGTCATGCACAATCATTTCTGATGACTTTCACCATTTTTGCAGTATTTATATTTTTTAAAAAAAGATCCTGAAACCATTTAAAAATCTAGAATTTTATACAGAAAAAATGCTATGCCATTATACAAAACGCATTTACCTCCCTGTATTGTCTCAAGGCTGTAGCAGGGTGAATAGCTCCAGCAAAGGTCTCATTATCCGTAAACACAATAAAGATATCGACAGGTACACCTTCCTTTTGGGCCCATAGCATTGGGAGAGAACAATCAGTGGCACCCATTGGAATCTAAGGTAAAGAAGAAATGTTAGCAATTTAATCAGTGACTAAATGTTCCATAGTTGAAAGAGCTATCAGTGTTCCTTTCACCATTCCAAAATGAAAGCAGTTTTGACACAAGAGACAGCCATGGGAAAGTGAGTGGTCAACATACAATATGGCTGTCCTTATCACATCACATTGGCTGGAATCCTGTTGTGAAGTTATGAATGCGTAACCATCACAGTTAAGGCAGTTAAGCAGTGAATGCTGGCCCAATCCCACTTACTGGGAAACAAACTGCAGCAATCAATGGGCATCCACTCCTGCCACTATGGAAGAAGCTGACTGACATTCACACTGTCTCCTGTAAGTTATCCCCATCATGACAGAGAGAAGCAGCGTTGCTGTTGCAATTTCCCCTCACAACAGAGATCAATCACATGACGGGTGAATGAGAACATCAGTCAACTTCTTCCTGAGCAACTGCAGAATGGACCTGTGACTCATTCCCTTGCCAGGTTGGCCCTGCAGTTCCAACCCTGGATTCCTGTCACTCATCTTGCCCTTTCCCCCTCTTAATCCTTTCCTGGTTGGATACTTGGATCTCAAGGTGAATTCCTTATTGTTGATCAGTGGTTTTGTTCTTTTGTAGTGGAAAGTGTGACCTGACTTGATAGAGACAGCTAGAGACAGTTTAAGCAAAGAATAATAAGTGGAAGTTTATTAGGACACAGAAAATAACATGTTAACCCTTCTCAATCATTCATAGCTCCCCAAAATCAGAGTCAGTTCTTTCCTCCATCTGATTCTTCTGTCTCTAGTCTATCAGTTCCTATCCCTCTGAAATCTGTTCCCTTTGTGTCAGTTTTCTCCCTATGAATAGGCCATCCTTCCCCTATTTCTGGGCAATCTTTTTCCTCATCTGCCTTCTGACAGAGACAAGCCTCAGTTTTGTATCATTTCTCACCCACAGACCTTCTTTCACAGCATTCCATGCACTGTGAATGGCTAATTCCAACTATGCTTGCCCAGCTCCTCCTTTCACAGAACTCCATCAATCATTGTGGCCACTGCCTGGTAAGTGGGGTGTGACTTTCATAGTCCCTACATTCCCCTAAATTAGTAAATACATGGAATCGTAAATATGAAACAGTTATGAATATGTAACTCTGAGTAACTCCCTAACAAGATTACAGGCATCATCTCTTGCAAACAAATGCTTCCCTAGGTAGATGCCCAATACTGTAAACTATTTTTGTCTGTCTAGGGCAATATTATCTGATTTTCCTAGCAGCATCTCTCAATGGCCACAGGCTGAAGTGTTGCACATCTCTTTGTTCTGATCATTTTAACTGGAAATACCATAAGCTGACTGTGTAAAGGATGCATAACAGGTTTATTAAAGAGACAAGCATGCTATAGGGGACTTGTTTTCTGCTGCTCCAGACACCAGGACAAGGAGCAATGGATTCAAGCTGCAGGAAAGGAGATTCCACCTGAACCTCAGGAAGAACTTCCTGACAGGGCTGTCCAGCAGTGGAATCTGCTGCCTCGGAGTGTAGTGGAGTCTCCTTCCTTGGAGGTTTTTAAGCAGAGGCTTGATGGCCATCTGTCGGGATTGATTTGAGGGTGTTCCTGCATGGCAGGGAGTTGGACTGGATGGCCTGTGTGGTCTCTTCCAACTCTGAATTTCTATGATTCTATGATTCTATAGTTACAACTTTTTTGAATTTTTTCAGCCCAAGGACCACACTGCCAGCTGCATGTCAGGATTGTATGAGAATTCAAAACAGAGCAAAGCCAGCGCCAGCCAATGGGAGAAGAGGACATATACACTATCTACCCCCAAAAGAGATAAGAAGAGAGAGATTGAGAATGCGTGTGGAAGGTCCCCATGTACTGCATCTAGACTAGGAAGAAACCAGTGGAAGATCTCCTATGCCTAATCTAAAGCTGGGAAAGTTACCTTTCCTTGTCTTGCTGTTGAAATTTAGACTATATGCTGATCAGGTCAGGGTCTTTTCTTTTCCTTTGTTGATCTTTTTATGTAATACTAAAAATAGTTGCTTATGTATAATAATGATTCATGGTACCAATGGTACAGGCATTTCATGTCTGTAATTTATTTTGATTTTAGTATGAGTACCCAATGCAATGAAACAACCTATAAATTAAGAAATATAAACAAAGGTGCAATCCCAAATTCTAGACAGAATGTGGTAGTCAATGCCAAGTAAAGAACTTAATTTAATGCATGCAAAGAATTTTAACTATCCTGAATTTTAAAAAGTGAGAGAATTATCCGAAATTGAAATCTGTACCTGAGAAGAATCCTCACCAAGGAAAAATGTGTGGAAAATGAGTGAAAAAGTTATGGAATATTATTTCCTTTTCAAAAGTCAGTATTTTAAAATTGTTTACACATACGGGATGACAAATTGAATAAAACAGAAGTTTTAGATACCTCAGACATTTTCTGTAACACTTGAGATAAAGTCATGTCTGCAGTCACTGAACAAGGGACCATTTCATGGGAAAAGGCAACAATATGTGAATCTTTTTCAGTGCGTGCCACAACCTGATGAAAAAGTCAAAGAAAAGAAAAAATACAGCTATCATGTTTTCCTCCTTTTTTATTTTTTTGTTTTTGGTGGAAGACCAAAGGATATTCTCTGTCTGAATCCTTTCACAGTCCCCAAAACCATACAGTCTTTTCCTTTCACTTTTCTTCTGCTTGCCCTCTCTATCCATAACCCTCTGCCCCAAAAAATGCCTGTCACTCTCTCTCAGAACCTTGTTGCTGGCCTCACTTTTCTTGTTGCTGGTGAAGGTGAGAAAAGTGCTTTCAAAATAGCTCCTCCTTCTCTTGCTTCAGTAGGTTCTCAAACTGCTCAATTCTGGCCAAAGCATATACTCTAGCTGAGGAGGACTGAGTGAGCTCCAAAGGCACTTTCTTCTCAGGTATAACTTGGACAAATGAAAAGATGTCAGATTTGGGGGAAGTTGGACTAATTGGTGGAAGAGCAACATGGCTGAAATTGTAGGCAGGGTGTGAAACAGGGACAAGACAACAGTCACTATCCCCTCAAAAATATTCTCAGGCTTGAAGAAATTTAAGTCCCAGCAGCCTGAGTCTAGAACAAATGAACTGTCCTCAGGCATTTGGGAGATATATGTGGGAAGGGGCTTGGCCATTCACTATGTTTTGATAAATTGTGATATGGGACATCATCTCCTTAAAAACAGGTAGGAATGATCTGCACACTTTCAGAAAACTCCATTCTGATATGATAAAACAAGTGGGGAGAGATCAATGTATCTGAACATTTCTACTGGAGAACATTTATCACAGTTTTCTTTTAACTTTTGTATTCTCAGAACCTGATTTTATCTTTTTAAAAAAATGAAGAAAAACTTCTTAGAGCACACAGACTAGCTTTTTGGTGTGACCTATACAGGTTTGAAAACAGTGGGCACCTTTTGGGCTGAAAGGGCACAAAGTCACTTCCACATTCAAATTCGCATAGAAACAATCTAGCAACTCTGTAACATCTCTTACCATACACATTGCTGCAGCAACTGTGCTTGCATTCAGCACACTGCCCAAAACCTTTTGGGACATAGAAGCACTGACATCAACTGCAAGCAAGAAACGCTTCTCAGTTGGCTCTACGGTCTAAAAAAGAGAGAAGGGGATAAATCAGAATATTAGGACTCAGACTAGGATGCTCTTACAGCTCTAGATCATAAAATATTTGTTTTCTATGTTGTTTTTAACTTTAGGCATTTTGTTTCTAAATCTTTACTACTAACTTTCAATACTTCTCTAACAGACCTTGGCCATTCAATACTTGTCTAAACACAGACTTCAGAAACTGAAGACCTATGCTGGCCATATTTAAGAAAAAAACTTTAAATCAGCATGGTGATAAAACTGTGTACATTCTTCCATCTCCATATTCACAATAGTTACCTTAAAGGTCTTATAAAATGAGGCATCAAGAGCTTCCAAAATATCCTTGTCAGGTTGCCAACGAAGTTTTCCCCGATAGCCACGTTCTCCTTTATAGGTTTCTAACGCAACCAAAATATGGAATGGGTGTATTCGAGCCTAGAAAAAGAATATAAGTTCTTTTCACAACAAAGTTAGCTAGTAGATAAAAGAAATATAAACTTAAAAAAAATAAAGTCTATAACTGTAATTTTGATTGATCATACACAAAATTTATGACTTTTGTATTGTATGATATATGCAACATTTCCACATGGACCATATCCATTCAGTTCTGCTTATTAAGACCTCACTGAATGATCAACTCTCTACCATCAAATAGAATGTTTCACCACCTATGAAAGTTTACATTCCTCCTGAAAAACAATGATATATTATTATGTTATCAAATGGTATCAAACTCTCTACACTTTTTCTTTTTTTTCCTAAAAGGATGACTCCTGAGCTGCTGCTAATAATAATAATAATAATAATAATAATAATAATAATAATAATAATAAAATTTAAATTTTTTTATCCCGCCTCTCCCAGTGGATTCCTTAATGAATAAATTTCAAACTAATCTGGTGGCATATTACATAGGATTTTGTACTACTTTCAATATCATAACTTTTAATATGAAAAAGCTATCACAGGACTCTTCTTTTCATTAATTTGCAATTTTCCCTAATTCCAAACATCACTGACATGGGGCCTTCATATCCATGCCCTTTTCATAACCAACACAATTCCCATTAATCAAGTTTTGTAATATAAAAATGGGAAGTTATCTTTTATCAGTTGTAAATGAATATCATCTTCAGCACTACTCTTTCTACTAGCAGACCAACTTTTTGAGTTGGTAGACAGAGTGCATGAGTTATACCAACATAAATTGTTACCTTTTTCAGAAGTTTTTCATTTCGTAATCTTTCACAAACTATTGTTACTTCTGGGCTTCCTGGTTCAAGAACAGAATTTGCTGTCATCTTTCCTAGATTCCTCAGCATTGCTGTTAAGGGCATCTCCTGTAGCAATGCTTTCCATACCTTGTACCGAGTGAGATTAAAGAAGCAACAGAAGAAAAGAAAAAGCCATAGGGTTTAAATATGAAGATCTGTTGTATGTAACAAGTTAAGAAACAATAACAGAAAAGTAACCTTTGCCAAGTTAACTATACACAGCAGTTTTCAAAGTGTTACAGGAAGAGATGATTTTAACAGAGTACGCAAAATGAATAAAATGAAGACGTCCAATATGATGCAAAGCATTAATGCTTATATAATTTACTTACCTCTTTAGATTTCAAATGACTTGTCAGGAGGTGCTCCCTAACTAAATTAAATTCTTCTATCAGATGAATCACTTCCAATTCATCTTTTGTTTGTTTCACCCTCTCCACTGCCTCCAAAAATTTCAGCAGTTTTTCAGTTTCAGCAGAAAGCTTGTTGTCTTTATACGCCTCTTGGACTTCCTTCCACCCTTTCATTACATACTTAGTGACTATGGCAAGGCCTGTTGAAAGACAAACAATTCTGTTCAGTGACTGTTGCATAACAGCTTTTTAATAAGATATTTTCAAACAGAGGCCATGTCATCCCAGATTGTTTTCCATTCACATTATTAACTTTAGAGCTCCAGAATCCATATTTATTTTAAAACAAAGTCATTTTAAAAACTTCACAAATTGCTGATTTCTAGACCCACTTCGCCCTAATTTCCTAACTAGTGGGAGTTGGTAAAGAAACAGTTTACTGTGCAATTAAATGAACACCTAAATCCCTTTTCACAAACTATATTTGCTATGAAACTCCCACGAAAACATGGAGATATTTTCTAACTTTTTGTGACTCAGTGGCTTTCGCTATTTGCACCAATGAAGAAGACAGATGACAGTAAACATGATCCTATACCACCTGCAATATTTTCATCAAAAACAGGGGCATTTGAAATCTGGAAAGGACTTTCGGGGAACTTACTTTGCAATCCCAGTATGCTTCTGACTATAGAAAATGTAATTATAAATTTATGTTTATTATTTCTCAAACCTAGGAAATCAGTTTAGTTTTGACACTGCTCAGTTTTTCAAGGGGAAAAGGAAAATAAGTGATAACTAAATCCCACTCAGAAAATATAAAAACTATTAAAGACGTTTATTAATAGTTTTAAAGGCATCCAAAGTTATGTACATGTAGAACTTTGTTGGCTTACAGTCAAGTGTACAGTTCTTCAGTCTTCCAATTTATCAGCTTTGCTGGCTTATAGTCAAGTATACAGATCATCAGTTTTGCATTTATCAGCTGCTATAACTTTAAAAGTGAACCCACTGATGCAGTTTACAAAGCAGTAGTCTGTATATGTTAAGTGTTCAATTAAAGTCATGCTACATTTTTTCAGGGATGTATTTCATCTTAATGAGATGGTTATAAAACTTTCAAGAAGTTCTCTCTTAATCCCTTGTAATGTTAAGGTGGTCAAGTAAACTACTATTTATTAGCTAAAGACATTTATTAATTAAACAAATTATTTAGATCCATTCAGTCTAACCTTTAACTAAAATCTGGAAAGCTTGCCTTTGTTCCATCAGCTGATTTATATTTGTGACAAGCAAGAGGAATATGACACCACTGTTTCTCCTGGATCTCTCAGTTACATTCAAAAGCATCCTGCTTGACTACATGTGTTCTTAGGGATCAACAGCACAATTCTGCAATGATTCTATTTGTATTCTACAAAAACTTCTCAGAACCTGCTACAGAAAGATTGCTCCTTCTCTCCAAAGCAATTATTGTGAGGGTCTAACTGTTTCTGCTTTGCCTCATACTTTTCTATATTACGCCACTAGATGGCTTATCTAGGTATCTGAAGAGTGGTATGCTGATAACCTTCTCCTTTCCTTCTGTGTCACACACTACAAGTTCTTCCCTGAATCAGGAACAGAATGAATGAGAGTGAAAAAACCAAGACACAGTCAGGACAAAATGAATATGCTGATGGTAGGTGAGTCGGTTATCCTGATATAAGTCTTCTAAAGTTCTCTCTAAAATAACAAGCCTGCCTGTGAGTAATTTTGCATGCAGTCTTGCTTCTAGATGTTCATATTACAGCTTTTCCCAGAAGAATTTTCTTTGAACTTTGGCTAGCTTTCCATTTATTTTCTCTTCCTAGGGAGAAACGGCCTAATTCCAATTGTAGACTCACAGAACACTGTGAATTTCCATAAGTATAAACCAAGAAGGGGTGTGCAACATCAGAGATCCAGGAGGCCAATTTTCCAACCAACCCCCAAGACCCTGGCAACATCTGGCCCCCAAAAGCCACATGTTTTTAAAAATCAGAACACTAAGTCACCAAAGGTCAACTTCTGGATTTGGTTTGAGGAGATACTGGTGACCTTTTACAAGGCGAAACAACAAATCCTGCAGGCTTTCAAGACCACAAAAATTGTGTTTGTGAAGGTTTTCTTTTTTCCTAGAGAGGAGGAGGCCACAGGAAGTATTGTAAAAATAAATAAATAAATAAAGGTAGACCTTGGTAATTGTGTGTGGCCTGCAGGCTATGCTGTTCCTCTCTTTTGTTTGAGCTAAAAGTGGTTGCCTTAACTGTCACTTCCTATTAATGATATTAATTGCTATAAATGACTTCCTATCAAAGCTAAGTATGTTAATTTTAAATACCCTGAGTGGAACTTAGTTGAGCTTTGTAGGCAGAAAAAGTACTGCACAAAACAAAGCTGTGCTCTGCAGCCAAAAAACAAAAACAAAAAAATAATCAACCTATAGCTGGCCTACCACATTTGTGGGTTTAACTTTCATGGATCTGATTATCTGTGAGTTTCTTCAACCCTGTCCCCCACCTCAAGTACTTCTTTTCTGGGGGGAACCTTCCCTCTTGGTTGATCTGATCAGGCTGTAAGGCCCTTTAAAAACCTGCCTCTGGTCCTCCTCCTCCTCCTCCTGTACCAGCTGCTGCCTGGCCCACTAAGAACTGCTCACAGCCCAGTTCCTCAGCACCACAAAACTCCTTCTGATGCCCCCATATACCTAAGGAGAGATTGGTCAGAGAGAGGAAATACAGAGCCCCCATGCTGACCCACACCTTTTTCTTCTCCTTTCCCTGACTTGGTTTGGATCCTGGCTGCCCACTCTCTCTACTATGCCTCAGCCCCCTTCCCACACACACACACACACACACTTTTCAATATTTGCAGTTCCATTCAGTAAATCTTCATAGGATTGAAACTTTATAGATGTCTACTCCTTGGATGTCTACTTTTTCCACTTTTGCAAGGGTCCTGTGACCCTAACTTTACAACTGTATTGTAATGCTGGAATGTGGTACCCAAGATACTTCCCAAATTGGAATTTGATCAAAAAGTTTCCACACTCTTGGTGTACACAACTGTGCTATTCCTCTTGCAAAGCTTAATGAAATTTAATTATGAGTATTTATTTATATATTTTCTACCCTGCCTTTCTCCTGGGAAGTAGACATCTAAGCAGACATCCAAGGAGTAGACATCTATAAAGTTGCAATCCTATGAACATTTACTGAATGGAACTTACTTCTACACAAAGCTGCACAGAACTACCACATCAATAACATATCAGAAGAAACAACAGATAAAGAGAGAATTGCAAGCTGACATAAAATTGACACGTTACTTAATCTATTAAGTTATATATGTATTAATAGACTTATTTATTTATCTATTAACAGACTCAATCTGTTAAATAAGTATTATATCTTCTTATTGTTTTTCTACAAGTAAGACTCAAGTTATTTGTAATTATGGTGATAAGAAACCAAAATTATAGCTCAGTTCACTTTTTATGCCCTTCAGGATAAAGCAAAAGTTTAATTACAAACACACTTATTGTTTGTAGAAAAATGTGACCAAACTTATTAATTTATCAACTTAAAAACAGTATGTGGGGGTTTTTTTCTGACAGTTTTTAGACTATTTTCCTTCCACTCAAACATAATTTATATTGATATGCCAACTGCTGCTTCCATTACTGTTAAAACAATAGGTAAAATCACAGAGCCACACTTCTGTCTAAATATTTGAATCTGAAAAGTGTCTATAGTACAAGGTTAAAAAACATTGCATTTACACACACATTTACATATCAGCCTAACCCCCAAAGCTATGTCCATTTCTACAATGTCAGAATGGTACCTGGCAAAAGTAATTCCCCAGCTTTAAGTAAGTTTCCTCCCTCGCTTGGCTTGGTTTTTTTTTTTTTTTTTTGAACTACAACTCTCAGAATTCCTCAGCCAAGATACACAGCAATCTCAACAAGTAGCTTTTCCAAGCTCCGCTCACATTTCCCCACTCTTATTCAAACACCCAAACAGATATTAATTGCTTCCTGTAGACACCTATTGCAGTATTAAATATTTCTAGCTGTCATTACCTTCATTTGCAGGCTTTAGATGAGACAATCTAAGAAGGTCTTTATGGCACCAGCCATTTCTTTTTTTATATTTTGTCACTGCCAAGGCAATAGCCATGTCATTCTTTTCATTATACCAATCAGCAACAGCTTTTCTCAGAGCACGACCCCACATGCCACACTTCATGCCCTCCTTCAGATCCTTTTTAAACTGGATGAAAGTGAAGAGATGGGTTGGTATGCGACAGACATCAGAGACTGCCTTATAAGCTGCTTGTTTTGTTTTTGCATCTGAGCACTGGGAGCAAATGGCAAGTGCCAATAAGACAGGCTCCTGTTTTGCCGCCCTGCCTTCTTGGCTAAATGTCTTTATTTCCTGCACCACTTCACATCCTCTGCCATCTTCAATAAGTCTCAGCAGAGCCCCAGCATTCTCGTAGCCCAGTTTTTGTTCCTTGATGTAGTAAGTGCCTCCTTCAGAACCAAAACATAAGAACCGACACAGTCGGTTCATGTCAGTAACCTGCCATACATATCCACCTTCAGAGTTTGGCACCTGCTTTTCATCACAGGGCTGCATTTGACTTACTTCTTCTTCCATTCTTTGTCAATGTTAAGGGCCCTCCTGAAAGAAAATACAGAGAAGAAAACCATTTCAAGGATGTTTCTGTATCTTCTACTCTATAGCCAGACCTACAAATAAAAAAAAAACTATCTTCAAAGTTCCATTTCCGGACCATGCCATAAATCTGACACGTCCAGCAGCCATACAAATGTCAAATTTAAAATTCAAATCCTCAGTTGTAAAAATCAAATTACATGCAATAAAAGGTTCATAAACTGCTTTAACAGAAATGTAAACCATTTAAGTTCCCAAACTCTTAAATATTCTGAAAAAGAAAGACTCTAAACCTCTCAAAGTCAACGAGATTCTATCATGTTGACTAAAAAGATACCAGTGACAATGAGGACCATATATTAAATACAAATTCAATATATACGAATATATTAAACAGTAAGAAAACAGAAATAGATACAGGACTTAGTCTGCTATTGTTATTTCATTTATATCCAATCTTTCCTCTGTTTACTTATGAATCTTGTCCTATTTTATCTACAAAACAACCTCATGAGGTAGATGAAGTAGAGTCATAAGGCTGCTGAAGAATACTCAGCAAGTCTCATGGCTAAGCTCCAGTCCAAGTTTTACTTATGTCCAATGTCTGTGCTGAGTCCTGGAATCTGTGATGCACTAAGGAATGCCTCTGAGCATATGCAGAGTATATTCTCTCACCAATGACATCAGATAACTACAACCTATTCACTGCTGGGATTAGGACAGAAAACTCATCAGCAATTTGCGATAAATAAGATTCACCAGAACCAAAACTAGGAAAGTAACCTGAAGACTTACACCTCACTCCATCCCCAGGAGGAGTGAAAGTTTGGTAGATTATGGTAAACAAATGCTGAATGAAGAATGTGCATAAACAGCAACAAATAGATTCACAAGCTTCAGCGAACAACATACCAGGGGATTATATATTGCTCACTCAATGAATATGCACTGCCTCCAGATTTTATTGGGAAACATACACAACCTGACAGCACTGCTCAGAAAATATTTATGATACTCAGGCAGTAGGTATATTCACTACTTAGATACTATGTGCACCGACAGAAAACACAACACAACTTCCTGCTCTTGCTGTGAATATTGAAGTTGCACATCCTCCACGATGGCAAAGCACAACTTTTCATCTATACAGATTCCTTTCAATCTGCCTTAACCCCAACAGGTGCACCAGACATAGAGCCAGAACGGGAATGAATCTGGACACAACTCACTCCACCCCGACCAGCGCTGGGGAACTTGTGGCCTTCCATAAATTGGCCTACAACCCCCATCATCCCTGTCCAATAGCTACCTTGGGATGACTGCAACTCCAGATCATCATCGGGGCGGGGACCACGCTCCCTATGAGCCTTTCCACACTACATAACTATTGCACGACTATTGCACTTTAACTACCATGGCTGCCTCTTATGGAATCCTAGGGTTTGCAGTCTTGGAAGGTACTGGAGCTCTCCGGCTGAGAATTCTTAAAAGATCCCTCCCTAAACTGCAAATCCCATGATTCCATAGAACAAAACCAGGGCAGCTAAAGTGAAATCATCACACAATAGTCATGGGCCATTTCTGCACTAGACTGTTATAGTGCTATTATTCCACTTTCAACATCCTATGGAATCCTGGGGTTTGCAGTTTAGGGAGGAGCATTCAGAATTCTCAGCCAGAGAGCTCTTGGGCCTCATTAAACTACAAGCCCCAGAATTAAACAGGATGTGGAAAGTGGAATAATAACAGTATAACAGTGTAGTGCAGAAATGGCCATGGAGTACGGAAAGGCCCTGCGTCACCGGGAACGGATGGTTTCCATCTCCGCCCTACCAGCGGTGCTTCGCCTGGGCTGGAGGGTAGAAGTGTGCGCGAAATGGCTCCGGAGGCGCCCGGGGCCGAGGTCGGCTCCCCTCTCCCGACACGCCCGGCCCGGGCACTCTCGACCCTTAAAAGCGGTCGAAAAGGGTTGAAGAAAGAAGCCCTACCTGCGGGGCAACAGCGGCTGCCTCGGGGAAGAGGCCTTTCGGAGCGCAGGGGAAGGGAGGCCCGGGCTGGCAAGCGGTCGGCGGCCAGGCCAGAGAGGTTTCGCTTCTCCTCAGGACTCCTGCCCGCTCGCTCCTCCCAGCCCCGCCGAGATTCCCTGACAACTTCCCTCGCATGGGGGGGAGGGAGCCAGGGACCCGGATGGAGGCTGAGGGGGTTGACCAGTATCCCGGATGAGCAGCGCCCACTGCCGCTGCCAGCCCGTCTCGTCCCTCAGCGTCGCGGGTCGTTCGTGGTGTGTGGCGCGCACGGGCGAGGCGCCGAGGCTCCGGCAGAAACGGCAACCCTCCTCCGCCCCTTCCAGCTCCGGCGCAGAGCGAGCCATACACCCCCAACGGCCCGACGGACAGCGCCTAAATTTTGGCCTACCTAAACTTCAGCCTGCGCGTAGAGGGAGGGAGGCGCCGTCGGGCCGCTGTTGAACTTCATCTCCAGCATTCCTCGCTACCGGCTCTGCTGGCGAGGGAGGCTGGGAGTTGCAGTCCTACAACCGCCATGCTCAGCCCTTATTAGGCTTTGAGGCCGCGAGACCTGTTGTTTTTCCTCCGCCGCCGTAAAACAGCTGCCGCTCTGGGAGCCCACGAAGGAAACGGTTCGACGGGCCAGAAATCCACGAGAACTGTGTTAAATTCAAAGTTGTTAACTGCTGCTTTCTACAAATGACGTCAGTTTATGCAGCCCGACATCAGGCTTGCATACATTAATCGGGAGGTTGCTCATAATTTAGTCCACGAGTTCCATTGGCCTTACTCCTATATAGATGTTTACAGAGCCGCAGTGGCAATCTTGTACTCACCGGCGACTGGAAATACGCCTCGCTGAATTCAGGCGGCTGAAAGTCCAAGCTCTCTTTGGCCTTACATGGCTCCGTGCCACGGAATGCTGGGTTTTGTAGTTTCCTGAAGCACTGAAACGTTATTGCCGGACACGGCTTGGGGCCTCCTCGAACTACAAATTCCAGGAAACCATGGGACGCAGCCCTGGCAGTGAACATGGGATCGAAGTGCTATGACTGTGTAATGGAAGGAACCCAAATGAACACGCGTGCCGTTGCGCTGTAGAACGGGAAGCCTGTTCCCTTTGGCTGGAATCGCCGATTCTCAGGCTGGAAAGGGGTAACTCAAGCCATTTCCGCACTAGACAGTTTAGGGAGGGGCCTTTGAGTCCATAAGATGGTGAAAGTGGAATAATAGCACTATAAATTGTCTAGTGCGGGAATGGCCTCACTTAGGCCATTTCCGCACTACTACAGTGTTAAAGTGCTGCTAATCCACTATCAACCTCCTATGGAATTCTGGGGTTTGTAGTTTAGGGAAGGGCACTTCGAATTCTCAGCCAAAGAGCTCTTTGGTCCCAGTAAACTACAAACCCCAGAATTCCACAGGGCGTTGAAAGTGGAATAGCAGCACTTTGGTGACACTGTAGTGCGGAAGTGGTCGAGATTGAAAGTGGAATGATCGCGCTATAACAGTCTTGTGCGGAAATGGCTCATACGTGATATTAACGTGGCTCACCCCACCTCAAGAACATTAAAGCTAGGCCATTTCCGCACTACGGTGTTAAAATGCTGCTATTCCACTATCAACCTCCTATGGAATTCTGGGGTTTGTAGTTTAGGGAAGGGCACTTCGAATTCTCAGCCAAAGAGCTCTTTCGTCTCAGTAAACTACAAACCCCAGAATTCCACAGGGCATTGAAAGTGGAATAGCAGCACTTTCACACTGTAGTGCGGGAATGGCCATACAGTATAGTAGCGCAAGCACCTCAAATTCAATTGATTAGACTCAAGCCATTTCCGCACTGGACTGTTCTAGCGGCATTATTCCACTTTCAACCTCCTACGGCATCCTGGGCCTTTGAGGATTCCATAGGAGGTTGAAAGTGGAATGATACCGCTAGAACACTCTAGTGCGGCAATGCCCCTAGAGATCTCTTGCACTGCAGATAATTCTAACGCAGCACTTGACGCCTTCAGGAAAAAGGCTCCGCCTGGAAGCTCTGCAGAGAGCCGTCGCCACTCAGCGACAAGCCCACCAGCCATTCACGGAGAAATGCTCAACATAGGCAAAGCCGCAAAGACATTGAGCGCAGGGCACCACGTAGATTCCGCGACAAAGCGGAGCCTGTTTAGCAGCAGCAGCCTCCCGGCCCACCAGTGGCATGAGAAACACGGGGCTCTCAGCCTCTCCTCTCTGTGGTTGGCTTGCCTTTTCTCCACCATAGAGAGGAGGACGGGCCGGGCCCCGTAGACATCAATGCGGGCGGCCGCGGAGCCTGTCGGGAAGAGAGCGGCGTGCGTGCGTGCGTGCGTCTGTCCGGTGGGCAAAGGGTTCGCGGGGTTGCTGCTGGGTAAGGCGGGGAGAGGAGAAACCGGAGCCGCCGGAGTCTCTCCCGACGAGGGACCCAGCAAGCCAGCGGGACGCTATTGCTGCTGCTGCTGCTGCCGCCCCCGCCACACCATGGCCGGAGGAGGGAGCGCCGGCGAGTGGTGCCTCATGGAGAGCGACCCGGGCGTCTTCACGGAGCTCATCAAGGGGTTCGGTGAGGTTTGGGCTGGTGCAGAACCGCCTCGGACCGGGGGTGGCTTGAGAGGCGGGCGGGGAACCTTCCCAGAAATTCAGCATTGCTGTGGGCGGGTTGACGAGCTGCCTTTAGGATTCTCTGCTGGGGCTCTCAAAGGTCTCTCTCCTTGGGTGGAAGACGGGCCTCTGGCCATGTGCAGAGCGCCTTTCCTTTCTTTAAAGTATGCCGAACAACGTGATTCTTCGAGGCATGCGCAGAGGTCGTGTTCTCTCTGGTGGAAAGCAGGAGGGTTTACTTTAAAGTCAGCAGCCGAACCCAGTTGAGGGAAGATGAGTTTTAATAACTTCTTTTTCATTCTATATTTTTTAAAAACATAAATGACAACATTACAAAATATTCTTATCTTGAATTTACAAATTTCGGCTTGTTTCATATAAAACATTGCTAAATTCCAAATTATATAATCATTTCAAACAATACCTCCCCTCTACCCTGGTATGTTCCTTCTATTATGCCCGTTTAAACCTGTCATCTCTTATATTCATACATCCATTTGTAGACTGGTCTCAAAAAATCTGTAAAAACAAACTGATCTAATTGCCTGCTAATTATCAATGGTCTTAAACTTATTCTGTTACTCTTATCTATCAACATATCTTTGTGTATTTGTTTCAATATATCTTTTAATCAGACTCATACTAATTATTCCTTTTTCTTTACTTTCTTTCAACTCTGTCTTCAGTCTAACAGATAGTTCTTCCATTAGAACGTATTCCTGTATTTTATCTGTCCACTCTTCTATAGTCGGGCTTTCTGTTCTCTTCCAGTAACTTGCCCAGAGGATCCTTGCAGCGGTGATCATATATGAATTTTAATAACTTTTATAGATACCGGTACTGTCTTTTTTTCCCCCCTGTCCGGCTGATTTGAAGGATAACGTCCTGGCTGGGCAGCAATTCTGGGTGCTGGACCAGAAATGAAGGCAGTGTGCTTTAATGTGCTTGTATCCCACTTGTGCTTCAATGGCTAAGCATTGGATGTGGATATGAAAAACCTACTCAGGGCTGCTTCACACATTAGATACATCTCACCCCCCCCCCCGCTTCCATATGTGTGTTATCCAGTTGTCTCTTCTAGAGTGTTTGCATTTTTATAACAGAGAAAAAGAAAGTAACAAAAAAAGAGTTACATCAGTTTCGTTCTCAAATTTCTTATGCATTTGTACTTTTAACCAGTCCATGCTTCACGCATTAATGGGTTGTGTACATGGATGCCTAAAGGCCTGTTTTGTGTCTAACACAGCAGGTTTGCAGCAGGCCAAGCAACTGCAGCCAGTCCCTGCTGTGGGAGATACCTTCTGCTCTACGTGTTTGCAAACACACACATTGGGGAATAGTTTGTACATTTTTGCTGTACTGCTCACCAAAAAATAATGGTAATAGCTACAGCCCATGTGGAAGTATATGATCCCTGAAGACTTCCATTTGCAAGCATGTTATATAGAGGTGCTTGAATTAACTGTAACTATTTTGGGGGGGGTGTTGATATTTTGTATACCTGCGTTTTGTGCCATTTAGTTTGTCTGAAGTGGGCCAGGATGATCTCAGACAACTTATTTTCTTTCAAAGTAGCCTGTCTTCAAGGCGTGCTGTAGGGCAATACACTTATCTAAGCGCCTTGAACAAAAGGAAAAAAATATATTCTAAAGAGAATAAGCAATAGCATTTGCCTATCCGATACAGCTTGATACAGCTTGCTGCTATTCCCATTTTGCAACTAGGGAAGCTGAGTCATTGCATCTGCTGCCAGAGTGCAGACTTATTCCATTTGACATAATTGGTATGTTTCACTGCATTCACCAGAGCTCTTAATGCACATTGTTCATCACTACTGATTGTCAGGTGGCATATTCTCCATGTATAGTATATTTAGTAGAATGCTGTTCCAAATCTTCAGTTTATCTATTAGAGTTAAGCACTCAAATTGTTCCTCCAATAAAACAGAAGACATATCAACATTCATTTTGTTAACTTTAGTAGTTAAGTATTTCATACATTAGCAAAGCAATAGGTAACTTGATTTTTTTTTCTCAGATTTTCTTTTGTCATATTCATAGGCATCCGATTTTTAGAATTCCCCCCAAATAATTGAAATACAGGGAACAGGGAACAACACAATGGGCTGCTAATGTAACCTAATGCACTGTTATGCATATCCCCTGACTAGCAATACAACCCTGGGGGATATCCCATTTTACAACAGGCCGGCTGTAACACACACAAATTGCTCCCTCCCACCCAGGAGACTACACAAATATATATACTCTGTTTCACTTCCATGCCACCATATCCTCTGAAGATGCCAGCCACAGATGCAGGCGAAATGTCAGGAGAAAATACTAATAGAACATGGCCTCAAAACCCAGAAAACCGACAACAACCAATTTAAATATTAATTTATATATATTAATTATATTAATATATATAACTTTAACAACTTTCATTATAAATAGGATAAGATTTGGGGATACAGAGAGTCCTCAGTATCCGCTAGGGTTAGGTTCCAGGATTCCTGGTGGATACCAAAATTCATGGATGCTCAAATCCCATTGTGTACAGTGGTATAGTAAGATGATGTCCCTTCTGTAAAATGGGAAGATCAGTTTGCTTTTTGAAATGGTTAGTATTAGGGAATCTGTTCAAGCCATTGTTGGCTGAATTGGATACATAAGCCGCAGATATGGAAGGCCAACTGTATTATCTAGTGCATATTGCCCAGTTGCTTCCAGAAACAGATAGGCTCACAGGGTTTCCTCCATCATTGGTTTATCATGTTACCTGACAGCAAAGAATTTCCTTGGTCTGGTTTGTCCCCTCCCAATGAACCAAAGAAAGAAGA
This sequence comes from Ctenosaura bakeri, assembly GCA_948474755.1. NCBI lineage: Eukaryota > Metazoa > Chordata > Lepidosauria > Squamata > Iguanidae > Ctenosaura > Ctenosaura bakeri. Next base: position 11,893 of record CAOLHI010000510.1, on the reverse strand, counting down.
GAAGAACAAATCCCAGATGCTTACATTGGCTTGTGGAGAGATAACAAACTAGAGAGGCAAAACTCACTGCTGTCAGGGCATAGTAAGGTAACTCTGTGCCCCTACTGCTGCATGTGGGTGCTGACAGACCAGTGGATGCTAAACAGCTCATGACTGGTCAAGGTTGCTCTGGAACCTTGGCTTGTTGTTATATTAAAACGTTGACTCACGGTGGAGCACTCAGAAAAGTGCAATAAGAAGAATAGCAATAATTTCTATATATTTAAACAGAAACATTTTGATTAGATTAGCCTTTTCTTCTCATTTCTCCATTAAAGTTAATTTGGTGAACAGGAATAAGCAAAATTTTCTTGGCTTTTTCAGGTTGTAGAGGTGCTCAGGTTGAGGAGATATGGAGTTTGGAACCAGAGAACTTTGAAAAGTTGAAGTAAGTTTATTGCATACCCTTTGTCATTCCAGTATCATCCCTGAAATGTCCAAAGAAGTGTTTTGGTTCTTGTTCTAAAGAAATAATGCTGATTTGAAAGCATTATTATGTCCTTATGTCTGTGAAAGGTTTTTTGATACTGTGGAACGTTTCCATTTCCTTTGCTGAAATGCTTGAGGAGCCAATTTTCATAGACCCTCGTTTCAATTTACAGCCATCTGTCTCCCTCCAAAACTCTATTCCCAGTGTTTGTAAGCTTCCATATCATTGAGGAGGTGTGGCATCAGCAAATATGGAAAGTGTGTGTGTGTGTAAGTGGGTGCATATCTGCTTCTCAGCAGGACTTTCATCAGGAATGAAAAGAAATTCTGAATCAATTTAGTATTTTGTAACTGAACTGTTAAGAGTATTTTTCAAGAATATGGTGACATAGTTCAAGTGTGAAGTCCCCACTTGTGAAGGTACCCAATTACAGGTGTTTAACACAGGAATGTAGACATTAAGACAACAATAAAATGGGATAGGACAAACATCCTACAATAATATTTCCGCCATGCCCCCTCCAGTCAATGCTATCCAGAGCAATTAATGATAGATGGGCTCAAAGTTGCAATCATCTTCATAATTTGGGATCTAGTAGCTTTAATGGATGAGTTTTCAACAAGCATATTAGTGTTGCAATTTTACATACAAGGGAAACAGTGATTTACCATATATGTATATATTTCCTTTTTTATGCTGCTTCCTGTGTATAGGCCTGTTCATGGATTGATTTTTCTATTCAAGTGGCAACCAGGAGAAGAACCTGCTGGCTCTGTTGTCCAGGATTCCAGATTAGATACAATATTTTTTGCTAAACAGGTACAGTAAAAGTAGAGGTTTTCTATATATTTACCAGGGCATTTTCTGATTAAGAACAATTACAAAGGTTGGGCTGGCGAGGTCAGATAAAAACTGTCAATAGACAAAAGCCACAAGTATGACTTATGTGAAAGCAAATATGCACTGTCTTTTTGATTTTATTGGAAGGAAGTCTCTTTTATCTCAGTGCCATTTACCTCTAGTTAAATATACACCAGATTTGGTTATAAAAACATTTTCAGCAAATTTACAGGGAATTTTTCTTAATCCTATAAAGCTTCACTGTAAATGTCTTTAGGGTTGGGATGCAGGTGTGAGAAACAAGAGACAGAATCCTATTGGTTAGTTACAAAGAAAACAAACCTATTGAATCAATAGTCTTCTGAATTTTTGAAGCAGAAATGTGTAGGTACAGAAGATTTTTGTAATAGAGTTGTATCAGTGAATTGTGTTTTTTTATTGGATTACATTTTAATTCTGTCTAGAGAACTATAAAATGCCAAATTCAGGTGGCATTTTTTCAGATAGGACCTTTTTTTTTTCAAGCAAAAATCTCATTTTTAAAATAATAACAATGGAACTAACTTTTTTTAAAAGAAGTCATGAATTTTTTAGGTCGTGAAGATAAAGTAATTGTAATTGTGGGAACATTTTTATTCCAGTGAGCTACAGTGGCAGTTCTTGTAGTTTGAAGGGATTTTCAAAAAGAAACCTCTTTAGACTATCAATTCACAGAACTGACACTTGATGGCACCAAAGTCATGTTGTGGAAGAGTTTTGATAGGAGTAGATAGATACAGTAAAATAGGTTTCTGCGTTCCTACTGGGTTGATCTCTTCTAAATTTTAGACTGTATTGAATTTTATAAACTAGGTATTCTATTTACATTTCAGCTGGCAAAATTGTGTCATTTCTTTTGTGGTGCGTGTATCTGTTTTTGAAGTATCATTTAAGATTTCTTTCATAATTTTGAATTCTCATCCCATGTTATCTAGAAACCATTGTATTTTTCATTTTTATGACATATATAAAACATGTGCTGTTTTTCATGCCATTAGAATTCCTTAGGTTAGTTCCCAATTGCAGACATGAAATATTGTTTGTGCTAGAAATTGGCAATATTTAAATCTCCTGGCAGTCTGTAATTGGGCACTGCTAGTCATGTCTTTGAGATAAAAATATGAATCGCTTAATTAGATGGTTTAATTTATTCATAGTGGGTTAAGATCAATTTTCTGCATCTTTTAGTAAGAATCTAACTTGTCATTTAGGTGGTATTTGAGTTAAGCTTAATACACTGATGTGATATATCATTGGATATCATATCTTTCTATTATGAAAATTAAGTATCATTCATATGCATCTGCATACAGTTTGGTCTTTTACCAAAACATTAAAAAGAAGACCTGTAGTTCAGTGATATAGCAAATAGTTTGCATGCACATCTTCTTAAGTTTAATCTGTGGCATTGCAATATAAAGCTGGGAAAGACTCATTTGCAACAAAAGATGTACTGCCAGTTATTGTAGACAGTGCTAGATTAAGTGGCTCAATTACTTGATTCAGATAATGGCTGTTTCAATATTCATTAATGGCAGCTAAGCAATTCTGGTAAGCTTTATTAATAACCAGGTGAGTGATGAAGGGAATGAACTGTCATTACTAACTAGTCTATTAATAGTGCCTGGGGCTCTGGAGTATGTCTCTGGCAAGCAAACTATATGTTATGTGCATGTTTATTAGTATGGTTAGCTTCATATACACACTTGTAGAAATTTGGTCTCTTTGTTACCCTATGTACAATATGATAATCTTATGTATGCATGCTCACAGCTAAATCCTATTCAGATCACACTGGATTTATTTCTAGATAAGCCTCCATAGGAGTGCAGTCTAAGTCTTTATATTTGGTGGGAAACTGTTTTCCAGTCATTGAACTGGGTACAAAGATACCATGTTGACCCACTCCCTTTTCCTCTCTTTTCTCTGATACATTTTGGGCCCTGGATGCCTGCTCTCCCAACCATGCCTCGGCTCCCTTCCCACAAGCACATGCACACTTTGGTATTTGCATGTTTTCCACTTTTGCGGGGGTCCTGTGGCCCTAACCATAGCACACGTGGATGGCCAACCGTATATATTTTATGTCTGTTTTAAAGTGTTGTTGAGGCCAGGGCAGAGGTAGTTGGGATGGTGGGAGGGCCTTTCATCTGTTTCGGGGTCTCCACATGATGGAACTGTGCCTGCCTCTTCTTCTCTTCCTTTGAAGCTGGGGCATAGGCAGTGGGGATAGAGAGAGGACCTTTCATTTCCTTCTGGGTCTAGCATGTGGAGCTAAACCTGTATAGGATTGCACTTGCATAAGATTGCACAATAAGTTAACTCTTAGTTAAAATGCAAAAATTGTACCTTAAAGCTTCCTGTATTTATTCATAGCTGTCAGTCTGTAACAAATAACGACTTTGTAGTAGCAGTTTTCAAAAGGTAGTTAATGGGAAGCTGCTATTTAAAAATGCTAGTTTACCTGCCAAATACTTTTTTGTCACTTTATTTTTAAAGCAGGACACATTTTCTGTGTAACTCTTCAGGTAGTCTTGTAGATGTTGATTATAACTGAAGTAATAATTTGGAATCTAGTCTGTACTGCTGTGGAGAACTACAGACTTCTCATGCTAAAAGTGAGAGGTCTCATACAATAAGTGCTACTTGAGTAATACTAACTTAATAACTTTTGTTAACCATACTCTTATATGGTTAACAAAAGTTATTAAATTAGCATTACTCAAGTAGCACTCTTGTATGGTTTGTATACCTCCAGTGGCAATGTAATAGGTTAGCAGTTTTAATTTGTTTTTCTAAACAAAACTGCCTAGTAAACCATTACATGTAAGAGGTGCAAACATCTCTGCAATAGTATACATATTCGAAGGGTTTCTGTTATTCTTTTGTCAAAACATACAGATTGCAGTAGATAAACCTAAGGTTAATGAAACTCAATTTATAAATTTGATCTGTACTAAACTATTTTTTACACCTTTGCAGGTAATAAATAATGCTTGTGCAACTCAAGCCATAGTAAGTGTACTATTAAATTGTACTCACCAAGATGTCCATTTAGGAGAAACGCTCTCAGAATTTAAAGAATTCTCTCAAAGTTTTGATGCAGCGGTATGTGAAATTATTTTATTAGTTTTGTTTTCCTGTTCTTTCTTTTGTTTTCTAATGAACTTGCTCATGACCAGTTGAATTAATTTCTCATTTTAATTTTAGATGAAGGGTCTGGCATTAAGTAACTCAGAAGTGATTCGACAAGTTCACAACAGTTTTGCCAGGTAACAAAGAAATAAAACTGCCCAAGTCATCCATTTTCAAGAGATGGTTTATTTTAATTTTCATTCTTTTCTTTCACTTGCTTTTAGACAACAAATGTTTGAGTTTGATGCAAAGTCAACAGCAAAAGAAGAAGATGCTTTTCATTTTGTCAGCTACGTTCCTGTAAATGGAAGGCTATATGAATTGGATGGTCTGCGGGAAGGCCCAATAGATTTGGGTATAGTTTTCATTTAGCCTGTGTAATAATCTACCTGTTTCTCATTTAGACTTTATGGTTGTTATGTATGTCACTATAAACATACAGAATGTATATGATAGTTGTGTTGTAGAATATTATTTAGAGAGTGAAAAATTATTTAGATAGTGAAAAAAAAATGCCTTTAAGGCAAGGCAGAATAAAAAATGACAAAGTTCAAGGTTGATTAAAGTCTGAACTTCCAATGTTATTTCGTGAATAAATAGTCTGTTTCAGAAATCAAGATATTACGGGACAGCTTAAAACTCTGTAAGGCAAGCCTATGGAAATGGTTTACATCAGGTTCCAGAACATTGCCTCCAGTTCCTAGAATTCCTGAAAATTGGTTATGCTGGCTGGGATTTCTGAGTCTTGAAATATAAGAATAACCAAAGCTTGAGAATACTGGTCTACTCTATAAAGCATTTTTTAAAAAATGTTTTGCCACAAAGTACAATGTCAGTACTTCTCTTTATCTATCAAGTCAGCCAAAATACTTATTTTAAATAGTTTCAAAACAGCATGTGACATGGATTAGGTTAAACATATGTATTTCATTAAAACACCCAGTCATTAAGATGCATATTTTAGGAATGAGAGGACTTTTAAAATACTGATTTTAAAATGAGTGGGTTGCAAACAAACTTATGTCATGCCTGCAGGAGCATCCCTTTAATAAAGTTTCCATTGCAGTTCTTTGAGCCTCCTACAAAATCTGGTTTGGAAGCTTAGGAGTGTCTGAAAGAGTAACATGGGTGGTGGCACTGGGGGCTACACAAGTGGAGAATCAGTACTTTCACCAGCAGAATTACTTGCTGGATGAAAAGCCTTCCATAAGAGCAGTTCTATTCACAGAAGGCCAAGCCTGGATTCAGTTCAAAAGAACTGATTCATTTGGAATAAACTCAAATAATATCTGTAACAGTTACCTGGAACATTTCCCTCAATTTTGTAACAAATGTATCTTAATTGAGGAACTGTGTAAGAAAATATAGAGGAATGTTAACAAGTAATACTTGTCTGCTTTCATTTTAGGGGTATGCAATCAAGATGACTGGATCAGTGCTGTAAGGCCTGTCATAGAAAAACGAATACAAAAGTAAATATCTATAATTTTATGAGTGAGCTACTTATTACTGTGAAAACTAACAGTTCATAGATTTAATTTTACAATGCTAGCTAAAGAGAATTAGGCTTAGATTTTCCCCTACCCATTTGTCTATCATGTTTAGAAAGTATCAGTTTTGCAAGTTTATTTGGCAATCGTCCAGTATCAGCTTACTTGGGCAATTAATGGTGGTTATCCTACATTCATTATGCTGCCAGAAGGAGGAAGTCAGGACAGCAATATTAGCAACTATAGAACCTTATCAGCTCCCCATGGATGCAATGTGCAGGAGTTGTTTTGGCATTTTGATTTAATTAGCCCATTCACAAAATGCCATTTTTAAACATTGTTTTTAGTCAAAACCTGTTGGATCTCTGAAATTATCTGATTTTAACAATGCAGTTTTAACTGCATACAAATCAAATGAATGAAGGACCTAAGCCAGGGAAAGGACGCTTCAGCTGCAAGCATGCACAATCATATGTACTTAGTCTCCATTATATTGAGCAGAGAAGCATTCAGAGAATTTAGAGGATACCAGATCAAACGTTCAGTCACTAAAATCAGAAAGCTATAACAAATTGGGAAGATTGCAGTCTACCTTGCCACCCCTGCAACTTGCTGATACCAGACCCAGGAAGGACTACTGAGAAATTATATACCCTATAGGTACAGACAATATTGTTTCATTCCTCCTTTAGTATAGTTCATTTTAATAATCCATGTCTTAAAGTTCTTAAATTTATTTGGTCTTCTAACTTTAGGAAAATCTTTAAACAGCAATTGGTAGACTAGCCAAGCTTCTATGCAGATTTAGCTAACATCTTTGTAACCCAAGAGTGGGAGCATCTGGCTTTTCAGATGTTTTGGACATGAGTTCCTAGAAGCCCCTCCACTGTTAAGCATTTGTAATGGATTATGGAAGCTCTAGTCCAAAACATCTAGAGGGAAAAATTTATCCAGCCCTGATGCACATAGAATGATAAGAATGACACAATATACTTAGTACGTTTTGTACACATTGGCATATTATGAAGTTGGTGCCTAAGAAGGGATGGTTATTACTTTTTGTGTACTATTGGATCAGTGTTTCTTCCCGATAAATGGATATAGGGCAGCATCTAGAACTTTGACCTAATAGTTTATTAAAGTGCCCAAAGATCATGAATTGCTTTGTGACTACTCTTACAGTCACAGCACTAAATGACAAATTTATTTTTGCTTTGTAGGTACAGTGAAGGGGAGATAAGGTTTAACTTGATGGCAATCGTATCTGACAGAAAAATGATATATGAACAGAAAATTGCAGAATTGCAGGCCCAGCTTGCTGAGGTATTTTGCCAGTTAGACTGTTTCTTTAAAATGCTTAGACTGTAAGGCCTGGTGACTATCTTGAAATTGTTTTGTAGTATTTCTGAAACTTATCAGGTGTGAATCTATTCTGTTCCCTTAATGAGGAGGAAAAAAACCCTGGGTGCCTCATGTAAAGAGAGAAAATGGAATATAACAGTAACAAGTATATATCAGTCATGTATTATATGAATTTACCCCTTCTTTGTCTGCTCACTCCCCTACATCCCCAGTCTTTGACCATATAGTCTTTGAAATCCTAAAATACTTTCTACTTTCAAAAATAATATGGAGCTTTTCTGCTTTTAACAAGCAATAATGGAAAGTTTACAACTGAGGAGAGGTTCAGCCAGCAGTCTTAAAACTGAATAATAGGTTCTTTATTGTCATCATTTTATTTTGCTCCAGTGAAGAGTGATCTTCACAAGATGCAATTATATGTAAAAAGCAATTTAAAACGTTAACAATTAGTTATATTCACATCCTTTTGGTGAGCTTCCCATAGGCAACCAGTTGACCATCGCATAAACAAAATGTTGGACTAAAGTGGCATGTAATATGATCCAAATATGTGTTCTTGTAAAAGGAGTCCAAAATAGCATTTCATCAGCAAAAATTGTCCCATATTGTTTCTGACTTTCCATAATTTCTGATCTTTGTCAAAGGTCATAACTGAGCTTCTCATGTGCAGGTGGAACAGCTTCAGTGTAATCTTACTGTAAAATAAATGGCAACATGTTGAACATGTCAGTTACCTCAGATTTTATATCTACTGTATGAATAATAAATAGGATCCTGTAATCAGTTGTCAACCAGTTTTAAAAAAGAGTTGTGGGAGGGGGATTGTAGTCAATAGTGACGGAACTGACTGCTTTGTGCATTTTTATTTATTTATTTATTTTGCCTTCATTGAGGGATGCTCTTCTTACTGACTTCTTCTACATTAGAATGTTCATTATCAAAGAAACAGTCAATAAAAAAGCAAGTAAAATATTAAAACACTTATTTGCATAACCAGCAAGGTCATCACAACACTGATAAAAGCATTTAACCAAAATGACCAGACATTAACAGATCATAATTTAGCAGTGAAACTGGTGCTGCTGTGTCTGCACATCTTAATGCTACTCAGAGTGGTTTTCCCTGAAGTGGTGGTGGACCCTGGACTTTGGCTGCCTATCCCTGGCACATCGAGAATAAATTACTGCACCTCATGTCAGATAATTTGAGATGCACTGTCCTAACAGCATTTCAGAATGTATCCTTTTCAATTTCTGTATTGTCTTTTTTGTGACATTTATTCCATTTCCCTTAATGTTATGTTTTTGATGGCAAATTTACATTTTAGATGCCACACAACAGACGAACTTTATTTTTTTATTTTTTTTATTTATTTTTTTTCTAGAACAATAAAGTACCTTAAAAGCACTTGAAAGTATCAGATGAGTAAATAAGTATTAGAAGATAGATACTTGCTTATTCATCCATACAAGTATAGGGAGGCGCAATAGAAATGATGGCAGCAAGTGTATTGTAATTTGTAATATACATACTGGCAAATTTCATTATTCAGTAATGGGATTTATTGCTGCCCTTTTCAAGTGAGATCTTAACACTAAGGTCTGCAATGATCGCTTTAGATCTTTTGTCTGTTATATAATAGTATTGTTTATGTGTACATATAGTACATAGATTATGCTGTGCTTGAAATACTAGTACTCATGTTAAACTTTTCTTTTCCAAAAAGGAAGAGCCCATGGATACAGACCAGAGCAGTAATATACTAAGTTCTATTCAGTCAGAAGTTGCAAAGTATCAGATGTTAATTGAAGAAGAAAACCAAAAATTGAAAAGGTACAAGGTATGTGGTGTTCCTGTCTGAATGGTAAAAATGAGCTATATCATATGTTTGAAACGCAATACTCCATTGTTGTATTGGTTCCACAGGATGTAAAGCTAACAGATGAAGATGCGGATACTGTGAGCTTTCAAATAATTGGTACTTCATTTGATGTTCAGACCAAAATATATCTTGCATTTTTTTATATTTTATATTTTTTTATATTCAGGTGTATCAGGCTATCAGGGTTTTCAAGCTACCTGTTGAGAAATAGAGTGGATGGCTAATTAAGTATACTTAGCCATATTTCACTTAGAGGACTGGTTTCATAGTTCTTTGCCCTCCCCATTCCACACTGACTTGTCTGAAAACCCCCTGAAAGTCTATTGCACCCTGATCTAGGGTATAATGAATTCTTATGGACTACTGACCCTAGACTTCTTGGGCCCCATGGTAGTCCCACATCTAGCAATGTCCTTTTACTGTGTGTAAGGTGCAGATTGGGTATGAAAGGTAAGCTGTGTTTCTGAGAAGTGTTTCCGTCATGACTGACCATCTCAGTGACAAACTTCAGGTTTTCTCAGAACACAGCTTGAAAATCACTGAGGTAATTACCTTGCACTCTTTTACATATAACTTAGAAAAAAATAAAATGTATCTTTGGAAGCTAGATTAGTAATCTTCTGTTCAGAAAGAATAGACATTTCATGTATGCTTCATTCACATGTTTAAAGCAGATTTTAATCCATTCACACAACCTCAGACATAAAGCAAAAACTGGCAGAGAAAGATATATTCCAAGCCCCAGTATTCTGTTTTCTATTTGAAAATAGGAGGTTCTCAGGAAATTTTGGTCTACTCAGCAGGGACCACAATATTCAATTCGAATGGACTTTTTCCAAATTTGCTTCCAGTTCTGTTTATTGAATGCCTAGCTTAGTGTGTATAATCTGTGCTGTGCCTTAGAAAGGAGCAGCACAGCTTGAAGATACCAGAAATGGAAAGATGAGTTGTAGTCTAAGTTCTTTATATTTCATGGCTGGTTTTATCCCCGCCACCCCATACCTTGTTGAATGTTTTTTTCTACCTTGATTCTAGGGGGCTGTGCAACCTGATCCCTCAACCAAGGTCAGATGACTTGTAATCTAATTCATTTGGTTCCTTTTTTCAAACTTATTCTGTTTGAGGTAGATTCCATAATCTTGAATATTTTCTCATTTTCTAATAAAAGGTATTCCCTTGCTTGCCCTGTGGTCTCTCATATGTGGAACCAGTGTTAGCTTGTTGCACAAGCCAGTTCAAGAATTTAGCGTAGTCAAGTAAATAACTGCACATGGAAGAGATACTTATATTGAAAGACTTAAACTCAAATGAGCTGCTTTGTAAACAGGAAGATTGTAACCTTGCTGTTTTGAGGAGTGAAGGGATGATATTGGTTGACCTTGATCACAGGACAAACTGATTGTGCAAAGATCTACTTGTTTGAGCAGCTGTTTGCAGGGCAAATTATATTTGGCAGTATAGTGTGATTGTGATGTTATGTGATGCATTCTGGACTTCTAGATACAGCCATGAGGACTACAAGCTTTTACTTAAAATAGTGAGTACTGAAAATGAACATTCACTGTATTTGGCAGTTTCATAATGAACATTGCCTCTCCCTAGGTTAAATATTTCAATTGTTTACTTTGTGTTCTGATGTTCAGATGTATAAGATTTCACAGGCTACTAGTATCATTCATTAATGTGCAAATCTTGAACAACTAAGTCTGGTGGCTATAATCAAACCTGTTATAATCATCCAGTGATAGTTTTCTGTCCTGCGAATCTACCTTGTGCATGTTTACTTGAAATCAGAGCTTGGAAATTACTGACTTGGACTACAGTTCCCAGAATCACCTGACACTAGCCATCCTGTTGAGGGAATTCTGGGAGCTGTAATACAAAAACAAATTTTTTCCAACCTCTGCTTGCAAGGAACACCCATTAACGTAAATGGAATCGGCACGCATGTTAGTATGTTAACCAAAATATTTTTAATAAAATAGCTCCTGGGTGCTTGTAAAATTTAAAACTTGTTATTTTAAATCCTAGTTTTCCTCTTGGCTGTATCGTAGTCAATAAATTAATAATTTTTAATATATGCTTTTTGCCATTTGTTGCAATCAATATGTTTTGGCAACTTCCATGGGTGATTTTTTAGTGTGGTTATTTTGTACTAAGACAATTTTATTCAATATTATTTGACATAAAAGCAAATAAACATATTTATATTTCATTGAGCATGAGTGAAGATGTTGTTGTCGGCATTCAAGTCATTTCTGACTTATGGCAACCCTAAGGCAAACCTGTCATGGGGTTTTCTACGACTGAGAATGTGGGGATATGCACATGGTCACCCGGTGGGTTTCCATGGCAGACCAGGGAATCAAACTCTGGTCTCTAGGGTCACAGTCAAGTGCTCAAACCACTAACCATACTGGCTCTGAGTGACAATATAGCCTCTGAAATAATCTTTTGTCTGCTTACTGCAGACAAGATAAAATCGACACAGTTTTACTGGTGACTTAATTTGAAGAAATGGGGAAAGGAATTCAGAGAGATAACTTACAGAAACTTCCATGTTGCTTCTTGGAACATTTAATTTTCATGGTCTAATTGATTCTTCTTGTCAGTTACATTCAGACTGGAGGTCTAATTATCAAACCGGAATTTCTGAGTTGCTTGGATGTTGCATAA